>OU342741.1:362764219-363364219 GCA_910589775.1 Avena eriantha
AGGCAAGCAGACAATGAGCATCTCAGCGATCTTTTTATTTACTATGTGCATAGATTTTTATTGAGGATGCTTCATAGAATGCTCATTATGGTTATGCTGCAAGTTTCCACCATGATTAGGCATGGCTTAGGCTAGCGGCCCAGGCGTTTCTCTAACATACATACAAACTCCATGATCTTACAAGTTCCACTTTTATTTCACACCGCCGGGATACATAAGCAAAAGAACATGGTATCAACTAGGTACAAAGTACCTATGAAGTGTTGAAAGCGGTCCCCATGATACATGGTTCCGCTAACTTCAACTCATAAAGCGCAAGCATATGTGCAACAAAGAAGGACGCAATGGTTTAGGTTTATTAAGTGCAAGAAAATAAAGTGTGCCATCAAGTTCGTGAGAGATTTACTAACTAACTTTCTCATAACAAGCAAACATTTTATTCGGAAGAAAACAAGGCATATTGAATATGCACGGAAGTAGCAAATGATGATAATAGGTAGGTATGGTGGACACTTTGGCAATATTTGGTTTTAGGGAGTTGGAAACATGAGTAAAACATACTCAGTGAAAGTGAAGGCTAGCAATAGTAAGGGAGCGACAAACGAGAGAGCAATAATGGCCATAATCATGCAGAGAGACAAAACATCATTGATCAAAGCATAAAGTGATACTACAAGTTGAAAACTAAAGGATCATAAAGCCTTATGGTAACTTGGGATAGTCATAATATGGTGTGAGCATGTGCCAAGTCAACCCAAATAAAGCATCAAAGGAGAACACCACTATACTATGCTTTAATATGCTAAAACAACGCATGATTCATCCAAGGCACATTAAGCAATCTCAATTGTTTATAACAAGTCATGCTACAGCAAAGCATACTAAGCATAAAGCCAAAACAATATCAAGCATGGCATGACAAAGCATAGGCCACAATCAAAAACAAGCTCTCTTTACCACTTAAGCATGAGCTTTCCTATTCTTTTCCAAACCAAACCAAACCAAACTATTTGAACACCAATATATGAAAGAGGAGGTCCAACCAATTTATTCAGCAAACTAAGCAAACCAAGCAAACGAAAACCAAAACGAAAAACGAAAAAGAAGACGCTGCAAGAACAACACAACTGTGCATGAAACAATAAAAATGAAGTGGTTGAAAGAAACCTGAGATTTTGATTGATGAAGAAGGGGATGCCTTGGGCATCCCCAAGCTTTGACGCTTGTATTTCTTGGATATTTCTTGGGGTGACACGCGTGGCATCCCCAAGCTTGAGCTTTAGTCCATACTTCATCTCATTACTCATTCCTTCCATACACCTGAATTTTTTCCTTCATACAAAACTTCACACAATCTTTATTAGCAACATTAGTGCACTTAAGATAAATAAGTCTTAAGGTTCAGTTCTAACACCAATAAACTTCCATTAGAACACTAGCTAATATAGCACTTCCCTCAAAAAGCTCAATTCTCCAAAAGAACTCAAAAAGGAACCAACAAGAAGCAAATGCAGAAAATGACAGAAATCTGTCAAAACAGACCAGCAGGTAAAGACGGATTTTTTCGATGACCTTCTGTTGCTCAAATCGAAAAGTGTTGAGCTAACGAAAGTTATATAACAACCTGGGGCAGAATCACAAAAATTCACGCCTCAAAAAGGCGTTCAGAGATTTTACACGAAATTTTATGGTGAAGCACAAAAATCTGTTTCGGGACAGCAACTTCCCCAATCATGACTTCTCTCTCATTAGAGGTTACTCTTGGCACAAAAAGCAAATAAAAAGGATAAGGAGCGGTTATTACCGAAGCAATAACTTCCAAGAATCATCTAAAACATTTGGGTTATCTCCCAATAAGTACTTTTCTTTAACGCCTTTAAGTTAGGCATAAGGAAAAACTAAAATGGATAGAATAGAAGTAAGCGAAGATAATCATGGTGAAAACATTGTTTTGTTCAATTAAATCCTTTTGTTAACAAGGTTGATCAGGTCTTGTTACCAAAACAATTTCATATGAGACAAAACTTTGTATTCCTCTAATGATTATGTTACCTCAACCTTGATAGCAATGGTCCCAATCATAATAGTTTCAAATTTTTCTCTTGGTATGGGACAATATATTTCTCCAACTTGAATACCCTCAACATGTTCAATTGAATTCAAAACCATAAGTCCTATCAATCTTCTTGGGGAAATAGATAGTATGTTCCTTGTCATTGACATTGAAAGTCACCTTCCCTTGATTACAATTAATAACAGCTCTTGCAGTATTTAAAAAAAGGTCTCCGAAGAATAATAGACATATTATCATCTTCAGGCATAAAAGTTTGAGAGGATGCTCTCATAAGAAATATGATTTGAAGTAAAAGAGAGAATCTAGAAGCAAATTCAAAACACATTTAACTCTAACCCACTTCCTATGCATAGGAACCTTGTATGCAAACAAATTCACAAAGAACAAAGTGACAGGCATAGGAAGATAAAACAAGAGTAACTTCAAAACCTTCAGCACAAAGAGAGGTGTTTCAATACCATAAGAACTTCTACAACCATATTTTCCTATCTCATAATAATTTTCAGTAGCCTCATGAATAAACTCAACAATATAATTATCACATAAATCATGCTTTTCATGATCTACAAGCACTAGAGCTTTAGCATAAACATCTTTAAAAGAATCCTCAGGAACACAACATTCATCCTCCTTTAGTAAGCATGGAGGATAATAAAATAAAGTAATAGATAAAGAGTTACTCTCATTAGAAGGTAGGCATGGGTAGCTAATCCATTCTTCCTCCTTTTGTTCATCACTCTCCTCCTCTTTTTCATCTAATGAGATTTCAGGTTCATCAATTTCTTCTTCCATAGGATCCTGCAAGGCATTAGTCTCTTCCATTTGTGGGAAACATCTATTAAAATATTCAAGAATATAGCCATTTTCATCCTTGTAATTATCAAAGCAAAATTTAAGTATACCATAAACCTCATATTTGTAAGGTGAATCATCAATATTTTCAAGCAAACTAGCAAGTTCAAAAGCACCCTTCCAAGCAATAAATTCTTCAATTTGTTCCGCATCATAAAAGTCATAAATTCCTTTAGCATAGGAAGATATGGTATCATTATCATTATACTCACATTGAAAAGGGAGGTGTTTATACCTCTTTCTGCAACGAGATTCATCACAACAATAAGTAACATTATAAGTAGAGCACACGTTTCTAGCAATGGTATACAATCTATCAATTTGTTCCCATAAGTGTTTCCCTTTTTGTGACAAGCGGTGTTCCTTATAATAATATTTTTGATCTTCCGTGAACCCACCTTGCCAATAAGCTTCAGTTTCAAAGAAACCAACCATTGACAACAAGCATGATAAGGCAAGACAATAACATACCAACGAAAATAACAACTATAGTAGGAACCAATTTTTTTGTATTTTTTCATAAAGAAACAAGCAAACAAGGAGAAAATAAACTTAGCTTGAACAATAGTGAATCCAAGTGAACTTCATAAATAAAGCTATGCTCCCCGGCAACGGCGCCAGAAAATAGTCTTGATGACCCACAAGTATAGGGGGTGTATCGCAGTATTTTCGAGGGAAGTGAAACCCAATTTATTGATTCGACACAAGGGGAGCCAAAGAATATTTATAAGACTTAACAACTGAGTTGTCTATTCAGCTGCACCTAGAAACAATCTTGCTCACAGCAGTTTATCAGTAGCAACAGTTTTGTAGTAGGAATAGTAAAGTAACAACAGTAGTAAAGCAAAGACAGTAGTGACAAAAGCAGTAAACAATAGGATTTGAGTGCAGTAGGCATAGGGATGGATGGATGGGCGTTGCATGGACAAGACAATTCACATAGCAATCAGAACATAGGGCAATTGTAGATAAATAAGATAAAGCATCCAAGTACTAGACAATCCTAGGCATGTGTTCCATATATAGTCATACGTGCTCGCAATGAGAACTTGCACAACATGTTTTGTCCTGCCAGCCCGTTTGTAGTGGGGCCTCTAGGGAACTATTGGCAATTAAGGTGCTCCTTTTAATAGAGCACCGGAGCAAAGCATTAACACTCCGTGAACACATGTGATCCTCACATCAAAGCCATTCCCTTCCGGTTATCCCGATTTCTGTCACTTCGGGGCCATAGGTTCCGGCCAACAACGTGTGTATACAACTTGCAGATAAGACCAAAAACAATACTATCATAATGAATCAGTAACATGTTCAGATCTGAAATCATGGCACTCGGGCCCTAGTGACAAGCATTAAGCACAACAAGTCGCAACAAAGTCATAAAGCACTAATAAAAGATACTAGGCACCATGCCCTAACAATCTGATGCCATTACACGAATGATCTCATCCAATCCCTACCATCCCCATAGCCTACAGCGGGGGATTACTCACTCATAGATGGGGGAAACCTGAATGGTCGATGGAGAAGCGATGGTGATGATGATGGCGATGATCTCCTCCAATTCCCCGTCCTGGCAGGGTGCCAGAACGGAGTTTCTGCTGCTGTTTCGTGGAATCTGGTGGTGGCGGCGAAGCGGAACTCCTTCTGGAAAAACGTCGACCCCCCGAAGTTTTTAGGTCAGAAGGCTTCTTATAGGCGAAGAGGGAGACCGAGGGGGTGCCTGGGGGGCCCACACCATGCCCAGGCGCGGCTAGGCCTAGACCGCGCCTGGGGGTGGTGTGGCCAGCCCCTGGCCCTCCTCCGTCTTGTATTATGGCTCCTGGAGTCTTCTAGAAAAATAGGCACTTTGGCTTTTGTCCCGTCCAATTCCGAGAATATTCATTTTCTGACTTTCCTGGAAACAAAAACAGCAGAAAACATGCAACTGGCACTGTGGCTCTTGTTAATAGGTTAGTCCAAGAAATCATATGAAAAGCACTCCAAAGTGTGGACAAAACACAAGAAAGTGGATAAAACCAAGCATGGAGCATCAAAATTATAGATACATTTGCAATGTATCAGGCCTCAAGGGAACTACTAGCAATTAAGGTGCTCCTTTTAATAGAGCACCAGAGCAAGCATTAACACTCCGTGAACACATGTGATCCTCACATCTAAGCCATCCCCTCCGGTTATCTCGATTATTGTCACTTCGGGGCCTTTGGTTCCGGACAACAATATGTGTATACAACTTGCAGGTAAGACCATAAACAATAGTATCACAATGAATCAATAACATGTTCAGATCTGAAATCATGGCACTCGGGCCCTAGTGACAAGCATTAAGCATAACAAGTTGCAACAAAGTCAGAAAGAACTAATAATAGATACTAGGCACCATGCCCTAACAATCTGATGCCATTACATGAATGATCTCATCCAATCCCTACCATCCCCGTAGGCTACAACGGGGGATTACTTACTCATGGGTGGGGGAAACATGGATGGTCGATGGAGAAGTGATGGTGACGATGATGGCAATGATCTCCTCGAATTCCCTGTCCTGGTAGGGTGCCAGAACGGAGTTTCTGGTTCTGAATCACGGAATATGGTGGTGGAAGCGTAGCGGAACTCTTTCTGGAAAAGCATCGAACCCCCCTTGGTTTTTAGGTCAAGAGACAGCTTATAGGCGAAGAGGGAGGCCGAGAGGGTGACCGAGGCGGCCACACCACCCCCAGGCGCGGCCTGGCCTGGCCCACACTGCCAGGTGGTGTGGGCCCCCCGTGGCCCTCCTCCATCTCGTCTTCTGGTGAAATAGGATTTTTGGTACATTTTTCAGGATTTTTCATGATAGTTGATTTTCTGCACAAAAACTAGACACCAAGGTAAATCTACTGAAAACAACATCAGTCCGTGTTAGTTCTATCCAAATCACACAAGTTTAGAGGAGAAACAATAGCAAAAGTGTTCGAGAAAGTAGATACATTTTGGACGTATCAACTCCCCCAAGCTTAGCTTATTGCTTGTCCTCAAGCAATTCAGTTGAAAACTGAGTGCGATGAAAGAAACTTTCATGAACACATTTGCTTCATAAGATGTATTTATTGTCAGCATATGATCAACTACTTAGGCAATTCATAATAAAGAGTATGCAACTAAGTTTACTTAATAATCTGCAAGCTATGAAGAGATTCTAACTCAAAAATAGTAAGTAGCATGAAGCATAAACATATGCAACATTGCAATGCTCACAAAAAGGTATGATAGAGTGGTATCTCGCTTGCCTTTGATTGTAGAGCAAACATAAATGCCAAGGCACCTTTGAAGTTCAAGTGAAGACTAGAAGTAAATATATCAACGATACAAGCATCAAAGTCATGACACAATTAAGCCAAATTTTGAGACAAGCATATTACACTAAGAATGACAACTATGCTCTCAAGAAAGTGCTCATAGAATAGGTGGTGACTCAACAAGGGAATGAAAAGGTTTTGAAAAGTTTGAAAGGCTTCCAAATGCTGAAAGTATGGTACTCATTAGCTTTGATCTCTCATTGCCCCTATCATAAGCATCTTTAAATGGTTAAGGTGAAAGTGAGGTCCAATACGAGTTATATGCTTGACAGACTATAAACTGGAAATCTCATGTCCCTTGAGTACGAGGGCCGCTCCTCATGCTACTCAACTTTAGTTACCGGTAAGTTCTTGTCATAGTAAATACATGTGTATCATAGAGAACCGCCAACAGGGTAACCCTTGCCCGATGATACGGAAGAATCCCCATATCAAAATGACAAGGCAAGCAGACAACGAGCATCGCAGCAATATTCTTATTTACCATGGGAAAATGGTGCTTTTTTCTCTCTTTCCTCTTTTCTCATCATCTTTTTTTCTCAATAACTATCTTTCTCTTTTTTTATAAGAAGAATGCTTCATAGATTGCTCATTATGGTTACGCTGCAGGTTTCCACCATGATTAGGCATGGATTAGACCAGCCGCCCAGGCGTTTCTCTAACACACATACATAACTCCATGGACTTACAAGCTCCCCTTTTATTTCAAACCAACGACATCCATAAACAAAAGGGCATGATATCAACTGGGTATATATTTACAGGTGTTGAAAGCGTTCCCCGTGACAGCACGGTTCTGCTAATCCCCAGCCTATAATTTGCAAGCATATAACTTTCATGGACAGTCACAATGATTTAGGTTTATTAAGTGCAAGAAATAAAGTGTGCCATCAAGTTCATGAGAGCTTTACTAACTAACTTTCTCATAATAAGCAAACATTTTATTCGGAAGAAAACAAGGCATACTAAAATATGCATGGAATAGCAAATGATGCTAATAGGTAGGTATGGTGGACACTTTTGGCGATATTGGTTTTGGGGAGTTGGAAACACGAGTAGAGCTCATACTCAGTGCAAGTGAAGGCTAGCAGTAGTAAGGGAGCGACAAACGAGAGAGCAATAACTGTCATAATCATGCTTGCAACAAAACATGACTAATCATGGCATGAAAGTGATTCAAGAGCCCCGAGGCAAAATAATTCATCGAGGCTTAACTGATTATTGTTTCAGACATATGCATGCGTGAGCATGTGCCAAGTCAATTCATGTGAAACATTCCGAGGAGGATACCACAGTGTCATACCAAGTTATGAATAGAACAATGCAAGCAAACATTCATATGACATGCTACAAACCATTAGCAAGCTGGAGCTAATCATAGGAAAGCAAGAACTACTAAGCATCCATAAATAACATACACCTTACATGAACAGACTAAGCATGCCCACAATGATGAGTATATGTAGAAAAATGAAAACAATAGAGTTCGTTACCAGCCTCTTACCACACCTCAAGTTGCCATTAATCCTCATTATTGCCCTTCACTTGTGTGGCTTGAAGAATAACATGAAACCAAACTCCACTGAGGACTGCTAAACCCTGCAACGAACTTCACAAAACCAAAGAAGAACAGAAAATATTTTTGGTGTTTTTGATTTTTAAAGGAAAGAACGAAAAGGAGGAACAAGCAAAGCAAAATCTTTTGGGTTTTTAGAATGGTCCAAACAAAGCAAAAAGGAGGAAGTAAACCAAGGCTAAAAGAAAAGGAAGCAAACAAAGAGAAACAACGAAAATATTTTTGGTCTTTTTGTGTTTTGGAAAGCAAAAGAAAGCGAAACATGGATATACAAAGTACCGACTAAACATGGTAAGGAGATGAGTGTGGTATCGGTGTACTGATACATTGCAAATGTATCTATAATTTTTGATGCTCCATGCTTGGTTTTATCCACTTTCTTGTGTTTTGTCCACACTTTGGAGTACTTTTCATATGATTTCTTGGAATAACCTATTAACAAGAGCCACAATGCCAGTTGCCTGTTTTCTGCTGTTTTTGGTTCCAGGAAAGTCAGAAAATGAATATTCTCAGAATTGGACGGGACAAAAGCCAAAGTGCCTATTTTTCCAGAAGACTCACGGAGCCAGAATACGAGACAGAGGAGGGCTAGGGCCTGGCCACACCACCCCTAGGCTCGGGCTAGGCCTGGCCGCGCCATGGCATGGTGTGGTGGCCCCAGGCACCCCCTTGGTCTCCCTCTTCACCTAAAAGAAGCCTTCTGACCTAAAAACTTCGGGGGGTTCGACGTTTTTCTAGAAGGAGTTGCGCTCCGCCGCCACCACCAGATTCCACGAAACAGCACCAGAAACTCTGTTCTGGCACCCTACCGGGACGAGGAATTGGAGGAGATCATTGCCATCATCATCACCATCGCTTCTCCATCGACCATCCATGTTTCCCCCATCTATGAGTGAGTAATCCCCCGCTGTAGGCCATGGGGATGGTAGGGATTGGATGAGATTGTTAGGGCATGGTGCCTAGTATCTTTTATTAGTGCTTTATGACTTTGTTGCGACTTCTTGTACATAATGCTTGTCACTAGGGCCGAGTGCCATGATTTCAGATCTGAACATGTTATTGATTCATTATGATAGTATTGCTTCTGGTCTTATCTACAAGTTGTATACACACGTTATTGTCCGGAACCTATGGCCCCGAAGTGACAGAAATCGGGATAACCGGAAGGGAATGGCTTTGATGTGAGGATCACATGTGTTCATGGAGTGTTAATGCTTTGCTCCGGTGCTCTATTAAAAGGAGCACCTTAATTGCCAGTAGTTCCCTAGAGGCCCCGCTGCAAACGGGTTGACAGGACAAAAGATGTTGTGCAAGTTCTCACTGCGAGCACGTATGACTATATATGGAACGCATGCCTAGGATTGTCTAGTACTTGGATGCTTTATCTTATTTATCTGCAATTGCCCTATGTTCTGATTGCTATGTGAATTGTCTTGTCCATGCAACGCCCGTACATCCATCCCTATGCCTACCGCACTTGAATCCCACTGTTTACTGCTTTTGTTACTACTGTCCTTGCTTTACTACTGCTGCTACTTTGCTATTCCTACTACAAAATTGTTGCTACTGATAAACTGCTGTGAGCAAGATTGTTTCCAGGTGCAGCTGAATTGACAACTCAGTTGTTAAGGCTGATAAATATTCTTTGGCTCCCCTTGTGTCGAATCAATAAATTGGGTTTCACTTCCCTCGAAAATACTGCGATACACCCCCTATACTTGTGGGTCATCATGTACCTCCCCCCAAGCTTAGGCTTTTGGCCTAAGTAGGTATCAATCCCAAGCTGGCCAAGATGGAGCACCTCCGTAGTACGGCGAGGAGGTGCCCTCGTCCTGATACAAGCTCGAGGATGCCCCAGCGTAGTGCGCATAATAGTCGTAAGAGGGAACATCCCCTTGGTGCTGCCCGTGGAACCCAAGCAAGCGGAGCTGCTCGTCCACCTCCTCCTTGGAACACGACCATGGCCTCCTGTAAATACTGAACAAAGTGGATTGTGGCAAAGGAATTTCCCTCCCGTCTCCGCCAGTAAACAACATCATGTATACTAAACCCTCCGTACTAGATTCAGCAGGGACAAAGTGATGCGTTTTCATAGCAGCAATATCAAGCCTTTGTGGTGTCAACACAGTATCATTAGGGTCCACATAAAGTTCTAAAGCAGCAACCATACGTGAGGCAATAATGCCCCCATAAATAGGTCCTCTAGCGGCTATGAAGCGAGCAATGAGAGAGCCAAGATTATACTTGGTATCATTATTAAGTGTAGCAACAAGGAAGGCCAAATGATAATTAGAAATATTACTAGTGTTCTCCCTACCAAGAATGCTAGTGGCAAGATAATAAGCAAAATATCTAAGAGCTGGGAGTTGAATGTTCCTTATCTTCCAGTGCTGAGCTGCGCGGTCATCGTCATTTGTCACACTTTGGTAGAGCTCCAGCAAATCAGCGGGTCAACCTTGGATCTCTTCACTGTCCCAGTCATGCCTATGCCTACAATGCTGCAAAATGTTTCCAATGACATGGTAATAGGCAGATTATAAATGAAAGTTTTGGTGAGCACGGCATATTGCTCACTCTCATCTTCCATGTAGGTGGTCATCCCAACCCTCTGAACAAGAAGTAAGAACTCATCGAGGATCCCTGCAACTCTCAAAAAGGTAAAACAAGGGAAAGTAGATGGGTGAGCATCTCCTTCATTGCCAAAGCATGGTGCAATAAGATCTTCATTATATGATGGCCTAAACTGAGAGGCTGATCTTGAAGGCCTTTCCCTCCTAGGTGTGTCCCTCTCAAATATTTCTCCAAAAGTGTGGTTGTTCATCTTTGATATTCTGAAATTTAAACATCCATTATACAAGTGATTGCAAAGTGAATATATAATGAAGGGGACTACTCATAGGGACTTGTAAGAGGCCTAAACATGCATCAAAACAAATTTTCCAAGCATTGACTAAGCTTACAAGATCACATAACCTGGCACCTACAACATCAAAATACTCAAGATATAAACCACTAAACACAAATCTACTTGGACAAGCGGAGGAGTCACATACCGGAGAAAAAATGCTCCAAATTTCAGCAGCAAAGATGGGCTGAGCAAGGAGATCGAAAAATCATGGGCAAGAACAACAAGAACGCGAGTTGGAGCAATGAACTGGTGTTTTCTCGGTAGAGAGAAGGAAGTGGCAAGTGAGAGAGTGAGTGGAGGGCCAGGGGTGGCCCACACCATGGCCAGGCGCGCCCCTGGGGTGGCCGCGCCATCAGGTGGTGTGCTTGCCTGGTGGGCCCCTCTGGGTCACTCCAGGCACTCCTGTGCCCCTTTTTTCACGTAAAAATTTAATATGAATTTTCTGGAATTTTTCAAGACACTTTATTTTTTTATAGCAATTTTAAGGTATTGATGAATGATTTTCTGACAGAAAGATGTTTTTTGGAATGATTCAATGACAAAACAAAACTAAAACTTCAGAAGTTCTAATACACTCTAATATGCAAGCAACTAGCAAAATAAAAGTAAACTAAGTGAAAGCAAAAACTGAAATGAATAAAATAAAAGTAAGCAAAGATAATCATAGTGAAAACATTGTTTTGTTCATTAAAATCCCTTTGTTAACAAGGTTGATCAGGTCTTGTTACCAAAACAATTTTATATGAAACAAAACTTTGTATTCCACTAATGATTATGTTACCTCAACCTTGATAGCAATAGTCCCAATCATAATAGTTTCATATTTTTCTCGTGGTATGGAACGATATATTTCTCCAACTTGGATGCCCTCAACATGTTCAATTGAATTTAAACCATAGGTCCTATGAACCTTCTTGGGGAAATAGATAGTATGCTCCTTGTCATTAACATTAAAAGTCACCTTTCCTTGATTACAATTAATAACAGCTCCTGCAGTATTAAGAAAAAGTCTCCCAAGAATAATAGACATATTATCATCTTTATGCATTTCAAGCACAACAAAGTCAGTTAATATCAAGCAATTATGAGCCACTTGAATATGTACATCCTCACATATACCAATAGGAATAGTAGTAGATTTATCAGCCATTTGCACAGATATATCAGTTGGTATTAATTTTTCCAATTGAAGTCTCTTATAGAGAGAAAAAGGCATAACACTAACTCCTGCTCCCAAATCACACAAAGCAGTTCAAGCATAACTATTTTTAATAGAGCATGGAATAGTTGGAATCCCTGGGTCTCCAATTTTCTTTGGAACCTTACCTTTAAAGGAATAATTAGCACGCAAAGTAGAAATTTCTTCATTAGGGATCTTCCTTTTATTAGAGACAATATCCTTCATATACTTTGAATAAGGAGGCAATTTAATAGCATCAGTCAAAGGTATTTGCAAAAATAAAGGTTTCATCCACTCACAAAACTTGTTGTAGTGTTCATCTTCCTTTGACTTGTGTTTCTTATTAGGTAAAGGCATAGGATTTTGGACCCAAGGCTCTCTTTCACTACCATGCTTCTTAGCAAAAAAATCTTCTTTAGTGTATTTAGTATTCTTGGTGTGCCTTTCAGGTTCTTGTTCAACTTTTTTGTTTATCAGGAGCATCATTTTCCTCATTACCACTTTCAGTTTCAGCATCAGAGACAGATATACTATTAGGATCTTTAGCAGGTTCAGAAGGTTCTACAATAGTTTTATGTTTCTTTTTTCTTTTCTTAGGAGTAGTACCACTATTTTCAGTTTGTTGAGAATCTTGCTCAATTCTTTTAGGACGCCCCTCAGGATATAGAGGATCCTGGGTAGCAGTACCACTTCTAGTTCTAATTTCATAACCATGTTTTTCTTTAGCAGCATTAACTAGCAAATCGTTTTGTACCTTAATAAGCTGATCAATTTGAGTTTGAACCATTTGAAAATGTTTAACAAGCATTTTAACATCATTAGAGGTTCTTTCCACAATATCCTTCAACTCAACAATAGCTCTAGAGTTTTCCATTAGATGATTTTGCACCCTTTTATTAAAATTATCTTGCTTAACAATAAAAATATCAAATTCTTCTAAGCATTCATCAAGTGGTTTAGAGTAAGGAATATCACCTTCATCAAAATGTTGGAGAGAGTGTACCTCAATAGTGGATGAGTGGGGGATTGGCTTACATAAATCTTCTATAGGAGGTAAATTCTTCATGTGTTCAGCTTTAATTCCCTTCTCCTTAAGACATTTCTTAGCTTCCTTCATCACTTCATCATTTAGTTCAATAACTCCCCTCTTCTTTAGTTTTGGTGTTGGTGTTGGCTCAGGCACAGTTAACTCGGGTGTAGTTGTCTCAGGTGTAGTTGGCTCAGATGAAGTCCAGTCTTCATAATTCTTGCTTATTTTAGCCATTAATTCCTCAGCTTCTTTGGGAGTTCTATTCCCGAAAGCACAATCAGCACAACTATCCAGGTATGTCCTAGATTCTTCAGTTAGTCCATTATAATATATATCAAGAAGCTCATTTTTAGGTAATGGACATAGCCTGTGCATGAATCAAAGCACAAAATCTTGCCCATGATTCAGGCAATATCTCTTTTTCTCCCTGTTTAAAATCAAAAAGTTCCTGCAAAATGGCATGTCTAGCACTAGGAGGGAAATATTTCTGAAGGAAGGTACTAATCAAGCAATTAGGGCTATCAATAGATCCAGGAGGTAAATTATTAAACCAAGCCTTAGCTTCTCCTTTTAGTGAAAAAGGAAAAAAATTAGCAACAAAGTAGGTGCGCATCTTAATATCATCAGAAAACAGGCCACTCATGGTAAAAAGCTCAGTCATATGTGCTACAACACTTTCATTCTTAGTCCCACAAAAAGGTTCTTTCTCAATGATAGCCATGTAAGATAAATCAAGAGAGAAATCATAATCCTTATCTTTAATGTTTATGGAAGATGTAGCAAACTTATCATTAGGGGATAATTTTGGTTTTATAGTACGCCTCTCAAGGAGACTCTTAATAGCACTTTTACCATGAGTATTTTGACATTCTTTAATAAATTCATCATTCATTTCTATATATCCGTCTTCAATATCATAACTCTCTCTAGACTTAGGTGAACTGACAGGTGTAGTAGTGTCTTCATTAGGAGTTTCAGTATTTCCAGCTATAGTTCTAGCAATCGTAGCATCTAGGAAAGGACCTAATGAACCACTCTTGTCAAGCACAGTAGAAGTAGCATCATAAGTATCAGAAGTTTCATATCCAGCAGTAGTACCAGTGTGTGTGGCATGTGTATGTGGTGGTGTAAGGAACTTACTCATAACAGACGGTGAATCGAGAGCCAGAGAGGTGTTTAGAACCGTACCTCTCTGATACGTTGCTAATGTATCTATAATTTTTGATGTTCCATGCTTGTTTTATATATACTTTCTTATGCTTTGTTCATACTTTGAGATACTTTTATGCATTTTCTGGAACTAACCTATTAACAAGATGCCACAGTGCCAGTTGCGTGTTTTCTTTTGTTTTTGGTTCTAGAAAAGGCAGAAAATCAATATTCTCGGAATTGGACGGGACAAAAGCCAAAGTCAATATTTTACAGGAAGACACATGGAGTCCGAAGGAGAGACGAAGGGGGGCCACAGGGCGGCCACACCCCCTTGGTGCGGGAAGCCCTAGGCTGCACCAGGGCATGGTGTGGCCCCCTGGACGGCCACCGACCTTGCCCCTTCGCCTAAGAAGCCTCCGATGCAAAAACCCTAAATCGAACAACCTCCAGCCACGAAAAGTTCTGCAGCGCCGCCGCCACCGAAGGGGAGATCCGGGGGACAGAAAGTCTCTGTTCCGACACCCTGCCGGGATGGGGAAGTGCCCCCGGAGCCATCTCGATCGATCTCCACCACCATCTCCATCGCCATTGCTGATTCCCATGATGACGAGGGAGTAGTTCTTCCTCGAGGCTAAGGGTTCTACCGGTAGCTATGTGTTCATCTCTCTCTCTATGCATGATCATATTGTGTTCATGAGCTTTGTAATCAAGTAGATCTACCTTGCTACTCAAGTGATTTAATAGATCTCTGCTCTCCCCATGTGTGTGAAAGTGACAACGTGTACACCATGGTGGCACTTAGGCTAGAGATTACAAATGTTGTGAGTTATATTTGGAGTTGGATGTTTCTATGAAATTGTGGTGTTTGTTGGAACAATCTAGAGCTCATGGTGATAGTGTGGGGTTATCTAGATGGGGAAAGCGAACTTTGAGGTGTGCTGTTATAGCCCTACCATGGATTAGAGTGTTCAACCGGAGAGTAGTTCAGAGTAGTATCATAAAGAGATGATATTTATATGAGAGTGTTCACTAGTGAAAGTATGATCCCTAGGCCTTGTTTCTAAACATTGAAACACCGTTTGCAACTAGATCTGTTACATGTTTGCTTGCTTCCATCTTTATTTCAGTTTTCCTTTAGTCTTTTCCTCCCGTCAAGCTATTTTCTGGCACCGTTACCACTTATAATTATCTATACCACTTGTATTTCACATTCTCTTCATCGAACTAGTGCACCTATACACCTGACAAGTGTATTGGGTGTGTTGGAGATACAAGAGACTTCTTGTATCTTGATTGTAGGGTTGCTTGAGAGGGGATACCTTTGACCACTTCCTCCCTGAGTTCGATAAACCTTGGGTAATCCACTTAAGGGAAAACTTGCTGCTGTTCTACAAACCTCTGCACTTGGAGGCCCAACAACTGTCTACAAGAATAGAAGTGCGTAGAAATCACTCTCCTTGTAGTGGATGGTAAAATAGGGACCTTGCCATCACGAGACTTACCCATGATGGATGAATGGCAGCGAACAATAGTGATTCCAAGTGAACTTGATAAATAAAGCTATGCTCCGCGGCAATGGTGCCAAAAAATAGTCTTGATGACCCACAAGTATAGGGGGTGTATCGCAGTATTGTCGAGGGAAGTGAAACCCAATTTATTGATTGACACAAGGGGAGCCAAAGAATATTTATAAGCCTTAACAACTGAGTTGTCAATTCAGCTGCACCTGGAAACAATCTTGCTCGCAGCAGTTTATCAGTAGCAATAGTTTGTAGTAGCAATAACAAAGTAATGGCAGTAGTAAAAGTAAAGACAGTAGTAACAATTGCAGTAAATGGTAGGATTAAAGCGTGGTAGGCATAGGGATGGATGGACAGGCGTTGCATGGATAAGAAAATTCATATAGCAGTCAAGATATAGGGCATTTGCAGATAAATAAGATAAAGCATCCAAGTACTAAATAATCATAGGCAGGTGTTCCATATATAGTCATACGTGCTCGCAATGAGAACTTGCACAACATCTTTTGTCCTGCCAGCCCGTTTGCAGCGGGGCCTCAAGGGAACTACTAGCAATTAAGGTGCTCCTTTTAACAGAGCACCAGAGCAAAGCATTAACACTCCATGAACACATGTGATCCTCACATCAAAGCCATCCCCTCCGGTTATCCCGATTATTTTCACTTCGGGGCCTTTGGTTCTGGACAACAATATGTGTATACAACTTGCAGGTAAGACCATAAACCATACTATCATAATGAATCAATAGCATGTTCATATCTGAAATCATGGCACTCGGTCCCTAGTGACAAGCATTAATCATAACAAGTTGCAACAAAGTCAAAAAACACTAATAATAGATACCATGCACCATGCCCTAACAATCTGATGCCATTACATGAACGATCTCATCCAATCCCTACCATCCCCATAGCCTACAACGGGGGATTACTCACTCATGGATGGGGGAAACATGGACGGTCGATGGATAAGCGATGGTGACAATGATAGCGATGATCTCCTCCAATTCCCCATCCCGACAGGGTGTCAGAACGGAGTTTCTGGTTCTGAATCATGGAATCTGGTGGTGGCGGTGTAGCGGAACTCTTTCTGGAAAAGCGTCGAACCCCCCTTGGTTTTTAGGTTAAGAGGAAACTTATAGGCGAAGAGGGAGGACGAGGGGGTGACCGAGGCGGCGACACCACCCCCAGGCGTAGCCTGGCCTGGCCCGCGTGGCCAGGTGGTGTGGGCCCCTCATGGCCCTCCTCCGTCTCGTCTTGTGGATCCATGAGTCTTCTGGTGAAATAGGATTTTTGGCATATTTTCCGGGATTTTTCCTGATAGTTGATTTTCTGCACAAAAACTAGACACTAAGGTAATTTTGCTGAAAGTAGCGTCAATCCGTGTTAGTTCTATCCAAATAACACAAGTTTAGAGGAGAAATAATAGCAAAAGTGTTCGAGAAAGTAGATACATTTTGGACGTATCAGCCCTCATCGACACAAGCTCAACAAGCTCCACTCGCTGGAGAAACCACTGCACCAACATCTCAACCTGCTAAAGGTCATCCATCATCTAAAGTTTCTAGAAGCTCCAGACCAGATTTTCCGGGTGAAGCCAGATTATCCGGTCAAACTACATCTAAAGCGGAACAAACAGAACAACCAAGAAAAAGATGCAACTCCTAGGCCAGATTTTCCGGGTGACACCAGATTATCTGGCCCTTCTCCAACTCGTGCTAGAAGCATCCAGGATGATCAAGAAGGACCAAGAACTCCTAGCCCGGATTATCTGGCCACTCCCTCGGCCGGATTATCCGGCCCTGAAGACTCAGAACAGCAGCAGCCTCCTGTTATGGCTATTGATCAAATTCAAGGGCAAGGTTCTTCATCTCTCGTTCTCGCTGAACAAGTTGTTGATCAAGGTCAAGCTAGTGGTCCCGATGAAGACTCAAATGATGAAAAAATTCCTCCTAGAAACAACAAGTTGATTGAACTTCATCGCAAAGCTCGTGTAGAAAGAAACCTCGAATTAAGAGGACACACTCTTGATAAAGTTGTAGGTGACCTCAGAAGAAGGGTTTCCACAAGAAGGGATTTAGCAAGCTTCGGTGAGCATCAAGCGCACATATCCATGGTGGAACCCAAGGTGTTTGAAGTTGTTGAAGATCCGGACTGGGTTGTTGCTATGCATGAAGAGTTAAATAATTTCGAGCGCAACAAGGTCTGGAAATTAGTAGAGAATCCCAAAGATTGTCACAATGTTATCGGCACAAAGTGCATCTTCAAGAATAAGCAAGATGAGAATGGATTTTTTGTAAGGAACAAGGAAAGACTCGTGGCACAAGGCTTTTCCCAAGTTGAAGGCATCGACTTCAGCGAGACTTATGCTCCAGTGGCTCGTCTTGAGTCCACCTGTATCCTCCTTGCTTGTGCAGCTCATAATAATTTTAAATTACAGCAAATAAACGTTAAGAGTGCTTTTCTTAATGGTCCTCTGCATGAGTTGGTATATGTAAAGCAACCCCCGGGTTTCAAGGATCCCAACTTCTCGAACCATGTTTACAAACTCGATAAGATGCTCTATGGCCTTAAACAAGCCCCATGATACGTCCATTTTGCATCACTATTCTATGTCTTAATTCACTATTATTCATTTATATATTTCATACTGAGAGGTGATACTTATGTTATATCATCTGTTTTTGCATGGTTGATGACTTTTGGAGCATGGACCGCTGCAGTCAGGATTCTGATGGAAAAGGTGCTGTTTGGAGGCAAAATTCGCGAAGATCAGAAAATTCAGGAAAATATACGGAAAATTCTATTTTTCCAGAAGACTCGGGATGCCAGAAGATGGAGTGGAGGTGGGCCACAGGGGGCCCACACCACCCCATGGCGCCGGCAGGCCTATGCTGCGCCTGGGAGTGGTGTGGCCGCCCTGGCCCACTCCAGCCTCTCCTCTCTGGCGTATATCATCCCCACGAAACCCTAAGACTCGGGGAGCGAGCACAGAAAGATTCCGCCGCCTCTGCGGGGCGGAAAACACCGAGAGAGAAAGATCTCTCCGGTAGACAGATTTCTGCCGGGGGAATTCCTTCCCGGAGAGGGATGATCGTTGCCATCAACACCACCATCAAGTTAGACTTCATCGGGATCATCATCATCATCACCACCATCATCATCATCAGCACCCTCATCACCATCTCCATATTGCTATAACAATTGCGTTGAATCTTGCATAGTTCATAGGGGAAACTTGCCCGGTGTTGATTACTCTTTGTAGTTGATGCTATTGAGTGAACCATTGAATTATTGTTTATGTTCAGATTGTTATACATCATTATTCCATCTCTGATCATGATCCATATGATGTCTTGTGAGTAGTTCGTTTTGTTCTTGAGGTCATGGGAGAAGTCTTGTTGTTAGTAGTGGAGTTGTGTTGAGAAAGATTCAATAGATTGTTATTTAAGTTGTGGTGTACTTGTTCTAGTGGTGTCATGTGAACGTCGACTACATGACACTTCACCTATATGGGTCTAGGGGAATGCATTGTGTATTTGGCTACTAATCGTAGGGGTTGCCGGAGTGACAGAAACCTGAACCCCCGTTAGGAAACCATTGCACAAGGGATGTAAGGGTCTTAGAGTTTAAAGCTGTGGTTAGGTTTCTACCTTAATTACTTTCTTGTACTTACGGATGTTTGCAAGGGGGTTTAATCACAAGTATGTATTTAGTCTTGGATGGGGCGGTACATTAGCACAGGTTCACCCACACAACACTTAGCAAGCTAGAGAAGATTAATCGACTATATGAAGCGAAAGCACTTGACAGTCTTCCCATGTGTCCTCGAGAACGTTTGGTCATCTATAGAAATACAACCGGCTTGTCCTTTGCTGCATAAAGGATTGGGCCACTTGCTGCATTCATTCTTACTGTCTTTTATTTACTCGTACTTTGTTTACTTGCTTTATTGAAACCCCCTAAAAATCCGTTTGCTAAGTATTTGCAGAGAATTCCTGATCCATACCACTAGCCAGCACCTTCTGCTCCTCGTTGGGTTCGACACTCTTACTTATCGAAAATACTGTGATACAACCCCTATACTTCTGGGTCATCACCCCACGTGCGTGGTATGATCACCTTAAAGAGCTTTTGCTAGACCATGGCTTCGAGGTTGGGCAAATCGATCCCACTCTTTTTACTAAGAAGGTTAAGTGGGAGCTCTTTGTATGCCAACTATATGTAGACGACATTATCTTTGGCTCTACTAATAAAGCTTTTAATGACGAATTTTCAAAGCTTATGTCCGACAGGTTTGAGATGTTTATGATGGGGGAATTTCGGTTCTTTCTTGGATTTGAAATCAAACAACTTAGAGAAGGAACCTTCATAAATCTAGCAAAGTACATCCAAGACATGATAAAGAGGTTAAATATGATGGATCTTAATGGCATCGCCACACCGATGCAAACTAAATGCCATATTGAACTCAATCCCAATGGTAAAGATATGGACCAAAAGGTATACCGGTCCATGATCGGCTCTCTTCTTTACCTCTACGCATCTAGAACCGATATTGTGTTGACTGTAGGTGTGTTTGCAAGGTATCAAGCGGCTCCGAAATAAAGCCACCTAGTGGCGGTCAAGAGAATCTTCCAATATTTGGTCCATTCCCCTACTTTTGGTTTATGGTATCCTAAGGGCTCCAATTTCTCTCTATGTGGTTATACTGATTTAGATTGAGCTGGTGACAAGGATGATAGGAAATCAACTTCTGGAGCTTGTCAATTTTTGGGAAGGTCTTTGGTATGTTGGTCTTCCAAGAAACAGAATTGTACATCTCTCTACCGCCGAAGTTGAATATGTGGCTGCTTCAAGTGCATGTACTCAATTATTATGGATGAGGCAAACTTTAAAGGAATACGATGTCAATTGTGACAAAGTGCCTCTTTTATGTGATAATGAAAGTGCAATAAAAATTGCGTACAATCCGGTGCAGCATACAAGGACAAAGCATATTGAGATTCGCAATCATTTTATTCGGGCTCATGTTGCTCGTGGTGATATTGATCTATCCTCTGTGAGCACGAAGAACCAACTTGCTGATATTTTCACGAAGCCACTTGATGAAGCAAGGTTTTGTTATTTGAGGAATGAGCTAAATATCATTGATTCAAGGAGTTTGTCTTGATTACTCATGCATACCCACTTACATCTCCTCCTTTATTTGGTTTAGGTGTGGGCATGGATATAGGGGGAGTGTGGTCCTAATTGATTGGGCTAACCCTCCCCCCATAATGTCGAAAGCAAGAAAAATCATTTCTCTTAATATCATTTTGTGATATGTGAGATTATTGATGAGTATTCGTCATGAACCCAAGATATATCTTCACGGTGTCATACCATGCACTCCAACATGGTGGCCTCGGCCACTGCCCTCTTTCGTAAGAAGAGTTGGTTCTATGTGGATTTTTCTAGAGTTTCTTGCATATCTTGTGTTCTTATGGAAAACACACCCAATTTTGGATTTTATTTGATTTGGTTCTTGCACACTTGGGTGTGTAGTACCATCTCAGTTTGGTTGTCTAAACCCAAACCTTTTCTATCCCAGAGCCATCTATTCTAGCACACAAGTCCTTTGTTTCTCTTGTGGGGGTTTGTCTAGGGGTGCGCGGTTCTGAATCTGTGTTCAACAGAAATTCATAAAATGGGCTGGATTATCCGCCCCAAGTGGGGGCCGGATAATCTTCCCCTTACGGTTTTTGTCTACTAAGGGCAGGGCGACGAGGGGAAGAGCTCAAACAGAGCAGTTCTTCTCCGTGACCCCCTCTCTCCTCCCAAGCCGCCGCCTGCCGCCCCATCCCTCCCTGGAGCTGTTCCGGCCACCGGATTCTCCTAGCCTCCCTGAATCTTCTTCCCCATGCATCTGGGTACCTTCTCCTCTGTGTTCTTCCTTCAATGAGTGAGGGTAACTCCCTCTCTACCATCTTTTGTATAGATGTGTTGATTGTTGGTGGAACTTGGACTAGGAGTCGCCTTGTGGTTCACATTCTGGTTATAAATTGTAGTCTTGCAATACCTGTGCCCAATCTACTTTGATGCACTCAATCTAGGCTGCTTCTGAATTTTTTGCCAGGGCCGGATTATCTGCCCCTGCCAAGGCCGGATTATCCGGCCTACAAGATTCACCTCTAGTTAAGAACTTCTTAGATTTTTTACATAATGTATTTTGAGTTGTGGATTGTTGGTCTACTGTTTCTTCATCCCTCCTGGACTTGTTTATATACTTATCTCCTTGCTACCCATTCATGCTCTTCACAGGTGGTTCGAGTGCTCCTAAGACATACAAGCATCATCCCCGTGGTCGTTATTTGAGGCCCGATGGAGAAGGTGGTCTCATGGACGAGGTTGAATTACGGAGGCGGCAAAGAGAGGCTGAACAGATGACTGAACAAGCAAAGAAGGAAAAGGCCAGGAGGGGTGTTGCCAAGAGGAAGGGTAAGGCACCAAGGGTTAACTATAAGGCAATGGATCCCACCACTTACTCCTCTATTAGTCATCGTGATCTGTATGAGGAAGCTGAGAGATATGGACAACTTGGGGATTCCCTCTTTTGGTGTGTAAACCAGAAGTTCATCTATGAGGATGTCTATTCATCTCTAAAGATTCGTCCTATGCATCCCATGGTTATTGCTGAGGCTACGGAGAAGCCTCAACTTGCTGATGCTATGGTTGTGACTGATTGGATGGGGCTGCATACTCTTATGGCCATGCAGTGCTCCTATTGACTTTGAGGTGGTAAAGCAATTATTCTCCACTCTGGTGATTTGTGGCGATGAAAACCGCACTATGAAGTGGATGACCCATGACACTATGATGCAATCTAACTTTCGGACTTTCGCTGGGGTGCTTGGCCATCCGTTCAATGGTTGAGATCGTCCTTGTGGCCATCGTATCATCACTCAACTCAAGCCCAACAAGGATGCTGCTCTCTCTCCCAGCACAACTTCCGGTGGTATTGTGGGTATGCTTGCAGACCTCTCCACTCTTTATGCTCGATTGGTTGGTGTTTTCCGTGACTCCATCACGCCTAGTAGGGGCAATAATGACAGTATTCGTGGCCACTTGGTTCAGATGTTCACTTTTTTTGTATGAGGTTGCCACCTGTGAGGATGATACTATGGACTACAAGCCGGATGTGATGGAATTCATCTATCATGAGTTGACTGATGCCATGTTTAATAGGCTCTCCATTCCTTATGCCCCATACATCATGATGCTAATCAAGTACTTGCTTCCCCATGAGGAATTCCACTATGATGTTGAGCATAAGGTGAAGAAGATCTACAACAAGTCAAGGAAGACCGCTCATCCATCTTCTACTCTAGAGGGTCTTATGAGGGATGCTCATACTAGTGCTTGTAGGCCCCCAGTGCCTCCTATTGCTCGTGAGGTGAAGCAACTAAATTGGTTTTAGAGGAACATATTGTGCATGGGGGTGGATACTCACAAGGGGCAGTACGAGGCATACAAGCAACACCACGAGATGGCTCACACCCAGCAGATCATTCTTCACCATGTGTCTGGAGCGTTAGGAACCCCCACCTCCTGCTGCTCCCACTCCGTATGCTCAGTGGAACACCTCTGGACTCAACTATGGAGATCTCGAGGGCCACCTATTTCCTACCCCAACGAGGGAGCCCACTCCACTAGCTGATGAGGAAGAGGAAGATGAGGAGGAGTATGATGATGAGGATAGGGACGAGGAAGATGATGAGGACTACGAGTGATATCTTGGGGTGCTAGCATCGCTCTTCTTCCTTTTTGGCGTTTTGATGCCAAAGGTGGAGAAGTAGTTCTATTAGGTTATAGTGGATTTGCATGGGTCGGGCGCAAGCATTTGCACTTTATCGTTTCGTTTTTATTCTCGCTTGTTCCCATTTAGCGTTGAACTTTTATTTGTGAGTTGATTTGTTATGAGACTATGTTTGTGTGTGGCACTGTGGTTCAGTTGTGGATTTATCACTGGAATTATTTATGGATTTATCTCTCGGTGATTATGGATCCATCTATCGTATTGTCTATATCTTCTATCATACTGGTTATCTATTTTGGTTATCTTTCTCATGGTGGAAGGCCTCAATAATGGTTATCATGTTAACTATCCTTATATTATATTCAGGACTTCTCTCACGATGGTATGATGTTTTTGTTCTAATTTGTCATTTGTATGTAGATTCCATACCAATGAATTAGCCTCGTACCTATTTGTGTGCATTTGTATTCAAATGCAAATATTCTAATTGTGCACACATTTAGGGGAGTCTCTTTCATCCTTGAAATGATGTTGTTAGGATATCTCTATTGCAAATCCTAGTATTGTCATCTAGCACCAAAAAGGGGGATATTGAAAGAACATTTCAAGATCTCTAGTGTTTTGCGTGTTAGATAACCATACTATGGATCATCTCATGTGTGCTGAGTGTTGTAGATGATTGTTCATATGAAAATCAGCCAAAATCAGTTGTTGGGGGCAAATTATCCGCCCACGCCAAGGGTCGGATAATCCGGCCTACCCCAATCGACAAACGTGGGAAAGGCGTGTCATGTAGGATGGGGGGGCAGATTATTCTTCAGATTGTCTGGCCAGGGCCGGAGTTTTTGCCCCGACCGGAGTTTTTGCCCTAGCCGGATAATCCGCCCCTACAGGGGGATGGATAATCCACCCCCCGAGAGGTTTTGCAAAGGCTGGCCAGGCGCGTCATGCAGTAAGGGGGCGGAGTATCTCTTGGATTGTCCGGCAAGGGCGGAGTTTTTGCCCGGTCCAGAGAATCCGCTCCCAGGAAAGTTTTCAAAGGGAGGCAAGGCGCATCGTGCGGTATAGGGGGCAGATTTCCCCCCAAAAAATTCGACTCTAGGGCAGAGGATTGACCTGGTTGGATATCCGACCCCCAACTTCTCTAATGGCCAAGTTTGGATAGGGGTATAAATGCCCCAATCACTCCTCTTGTCAGACTTCTTGATTCATTCAAAAAAGTATTGGCATGTTCTTCAAACTCCCAATCAAGATCTCTCACTTCAACCACCCGAAGGCTCTAATCTTTGGGGATTCGAAGGAGGAGGCTTCAATCATCGACATCACAAATCAAGCATATCACTTCCCCTCCATTCACTTGGAGGATTCTTGAACTAGTATTACTTTATAATATCAACATCTTCTCTTTCGGTTTTGATAATATTTGTTCTTGTGGCAGCTTGTTTTCAATATGGGAGCATCCAATTCGGTTGTGGATGTGTGCCCTTCTAGTTGTGTAAAGTCACCGGTTACCGCCTCGAAGGGTACCAGTAGTGGAAAGGTGGATCAGGCCTTTGGTGGCGAGATCCATCGGAGAAAAGGGTGATGCCTATTGTGGCATGGTGGTCTTAGTACCGCCCACCCCTCCAACGGAGACGTACTTCCTTTAACAAAGAAGGAACTACGGTAAAACAAATCATGTGTCTCCGTGTTCTCCACTACGGTTTCCTCGCTCCTCACTCTTACTTGCCTTTACTCGCTTAGTAGTTAGGTTTACATATAGGGAAATTCTCCGTAGTTGCATATCTATAGAATTTACCTTTCTGTCGAGCCTAAAATTGAAAAAGTATTAAAATTTGGAGTAGCACCTATTCACCCCCCCTCTAGGTGACCATACGATCATTACATCAAGGTGCTCTAAGCCGCCGACTCTTTGATAATCATATTGAAGGAGATATGCCCTAGAGGCAAATAATAAATAGGTTTTTATTGTCATATCTCAATTAGTTTGTAATAGTTTCATTCTGGGAAACATTGGTACAAATGTGGTATTAAACAAACCAAGTCCCTAGTAGCCTCTATTCATACTAGTTCATTGGTCATTAGGATGATCTGGGTTTCAAGATCATGGGAATTTATGCCAATTGACAACAAGGTCATATCATTGGTGAATGCCAATATTACTCACTGTTTCCTGAGGCTGCTTTGACTACATCAAGCGTCACACGGTTAAACGGTGATCATAAAGGTGTACGTTGGGTATTCCAAAGGAACAGTAGATGACATGTGACTTCAAGAGCGGGATTTGTTCACCCACGTGACGGGTAAGATACATACGGTCGGCTTGGTGAGATTACATCCATAAATGTTGCAACATGTGATTAGGTCACAGGGATGTAATATCACAGGAACAAGTAAAACAAAACTTCTCGGTAACAAGATTGGATAGGGTATGTGATACCAATGATCAGATCTCAGACAAGTCATATTAAAGAAACAAAGGGAAATTGGACTCGACGTTTTACATTTCATACAACATCGTTATCGTGGAATGCATAGGGGTCACATGGGCATCCCGGTCCCTCTATTGATCATTGATATGGATCATGTCTAGAGCATTCCCGAGCCATGAGGGGATACACTTAAGGGTATGATGAGAGAGATTGTATGTAGTTGGAATCATAGTAGATAAAGAGAAAGCCGGAATTGTTCCGTGGAGAAAGAAAGCAAACTGGAAAAGTTTTGGTGAGAGGACCGGAATCGTTCCGGGAGTTCTGAAGTTGTTTGGAGGATAAATAAGGGGAACCAAAAGGTGTTTCCGGTCGAATCGGATTTTGTAATATGTATTTACATATTAATTAATGTAATTAATATTAAAATCTAATTTGGAGGGTTATCCCAGTAATGGGCCAAGTTTCCTAGGGAAAAGGGGCCATAAGGGAAAACTGAAAGAGGGAAGGGCAAAGGGCCAAGGCCTAGCCGCCACAAGGGGGCCCACCTGACCAGTCTAGGGCTATGCGCGGGGATGTGGCCCACCCCTGGCCGTCCGGCCCATGGATCCCTAAGGGGCCATGGCACCTCCCCCTCTCTCCCTTATTTAGTCCCACTTGGGAAACCCAAAGGGGAGGGCACACCTCCCTCCCCCTATATAAAGGGGTGCCCATGGGTGGGATTAAACACACAATTTGAGATGTTCTCTGAGGCATTTTTCTTAGAGAATTACTCTCTCTCTCTCTCTCTACACAGTTATCTCCACGCGTTGGCACGGTCCCAAGAAAGGACTATTCGGGCAAGAGACGGCGCACCTGCAACACGCCATTGCGCTGTAGGGATTCCTAGCTGGATATCTACTTCCACACTCCCGGCGGGATCGGGGAGCCGGAGGTATCATTGTACACCAGATGTGTACGAAGCTACGAGGTGCAACACTTGGGGCACTTTGGATGTCATGAGCGGGAGATGCTGCACGATGAAGATGGAGCAAGGGATGACCTACGAGGAGCTTCGCGACCTTGAGGTCAGCTATGAGTTTGACTACATCAACCATGTTCCCCTCAGAATGTTAACCGCGTACAGTCTACAAGGGTATGTATTCTATACGCTCCGGTCGTTACTACATTTCTACATAGATAGATCTTGGGCGTTAGGAAGTTCCAACATAGGAATATTTTATTTTCTACTACGAAACCCTTCAGTGGTATCTGAGCCGATCTATACATAGGAGTGTTGTACGGCCAGTACGCACAAGTATTGTGCGGTCATTGATCTCTTAGTTGTTACCCTCTAACGTGTACTTGTTTATATCGCGGTATTGCTTGATGAAGCGGCCCGGACCGACCTTACGGGTATTCGTACGCGAGACTAGTTCCACGCACTGCATATGTCTTGTATTGTATAAGTGTCTAGCGGGTGTCTGTCTCTCATTCAATAGTTGATATAGCATTTACAACGGAGGGCCCTGAAAGGGGTGTAGTAGAGACAACTGTTGGATCCATGTTGTGGTTGGAAAGTTTGTAGATTAGAAACAATTCTATTACGAAAGCCCTAACAACCACATAAAACTTGCAAAAGATAAAGTAGATGCGTCTAAATTTGTTTTGTAGGAGGGCATGTGTTATGGTATGGTATTGGTTGTTATGAAGGTAAAGTAGTTTACTATTTCTGTTACTAAGTAGTATAGTAATAGTCATCGTTTCAATGGACGACCGGGTGGTGGTGTCGTGGACTTGGCTTCAAACCAGGGGCAAGATGGAGATCATGCCGGAGCGCTCGATGGAGATCAAGGCGCGAGAAGAAATACCATATCATATCACAAAATATGCATGTGATGTTGATACCTATTTTTACATCTTATTGTGTACTAGTATTAGATACTCAGCGGTACCAAATAAGATAATCCCTATATAATTCCAATGATAGTGTTCCCCTTGTTTGTGCACCACCAATAAAGTTCTTCGTTATGAAGCCGGTCATGACGATCAGGGGCTAGACATATCTACGTTCACATACAGTGGGTGTAAGTCATGTTGCACAGAGAATACACAAAAATTAGATTTGGCGAGCCTATCATGTGTCGACATGGCCTCAGAACACAAGAGATCGAAATATCGAGCATGAGTCACATGGATGATGTGATTGACATTGGGGAATGTCTACCTTTGAAACTGCATTTCCGACCATGACGATCGGGGGTGGTGTAGCGGATTGGGATCGTGTGATCACTAAAATCATCTAGGGGATGACAATTTTAGTGGGAGCTCAATTAGGATTGAACTCATATTATGAACTTAGAAGATCATGGCCTATCCCATTGAGGTCCTTTGCGACCATGGGATTTTTTTTGATGTGGAACTTAGAAAAAGGGTCCAACTTCATAGATTAATACCCATGCCTGAGGGATATCCTCGATAAAATGATCCTCTCTTCTTGGTACAATAACCATTAGGATATAATCTGATGACTCTGCAATGTTTGTGTTTTCTCCATAGTCATCTAATATGCAATTCTCCATACGATGGAGAAATGGACTATAATTTTGTATTCTGCAAGATCAGGCACATAAAGTATGAGCTATTAGATGAGTTTTCCTCCATGATGGATGAAAAGAGAATATTTGGAGAATCACTTAGAGATCTTGCATTAGAGTTGAGAACTCTCAGAAGGGCTTAATTGTAATGGAGGTCATGAATGAAAAGGGTATATGTTAGATATACAAAGTTATAAATGTAATTCTTGCAAAAACTCGTTGCAGTTTACAAAGTATTGGATACTTGTCCCGTTTTGTGAAAACATGATGGTCTGCTTGAGAATTACTGGAATTGAGACAATGTGGCTTGATGACAACAAGCAAAACAGTTGATGGCCGACATCACCCCTTTCCTCAAAGTTTTCAGATTGGTGGACTTGAATATAATTTTGTAATCCTTGTTTGTGTGTATTGCTTTTGGCGAGACAGTTATTCATATGAATGAGTCACAAGCCAGTTGTACTATTCTTATGAATAATATCGTTATGGTCACATTATGATTATAAATGAGTTATTCTCATCACTTTGTTAATGATAGAAGTTTAAACATTTATAAAGGATTAGAATGCTAAAAGATATCCAAAGTTTAATAATGACATGACACTATAGTTTAAGTCATTTTGGTTATTGCATGTTCTTCGTTCTACATGAAGATCGGGGTCTTAGATACATAATCTAGAGACTTTGCAAAACCATGCCTTGTTGGGCAGAATGACTAAAACTCTGCATTCTGGTAAAACGGTGATATGCGAAGAAATGTTGAACATTATACACAGTGATGTATCACATTTTCAAGAAGATAGTGGAAATCATTATTTATTGTGGACTTAAGTAAATAAGCGTATTTACTTAATGAAACATAAGTTTGAAATGATTTGAAGTGTTCAAATTAGTTCACAACAAAGAGGGATATTGAATTAACAAGAATACAAAGTCTCGTCGATTTAATTGACATGACTAAATTATGTAAGTTAATTTTGGCATAAAAGGACATGTGAAAAAGGTTTTGCAAATTATGACAATTGGACGAATTCAAACTATATTGAAATGTCTGAATATCATAACCATTATGTATTAGATACATATGGTACAATATTATCTCTTATCGGGGTTATAGTTGTCGAGTTAGAGATCGAAATAAGTAAACACTCATTTGAAATACAAAGGTACATCTAAATGATTCGTGGAAACAACACCTTAAGGGTTTTGGCACGTTCGAGTTTCTAGAGATTTTGACAATTCGAAACCGTGGCGAATAAACAAGTCTTTCTAGAGTATTCTTAGGCAACTATGAATACATATTCCACAAGGGGCAAACCTGCTATTGTCCAAAGTTTACATGTCTTGATGAAGATACAGGTGGAAGAAAGTAAAAGATCAAAACAAGGTATTTGACCTTACCACCTGATTGTTGAGTGGTGTAGCGGAATTTGTTCCGTGAAATGAAACTCTACAAATAGAGGAGAAACTATTGATAATGATCATAAAGTTTCAGCGAATACTTTTACTAAATAAAGTAGGATTCAACTATATATATTCTGCAAGTTTGCAGAATTATATTATTGATCCACTTGTCATCTTTTGAACAAGACATACCTACAAACTACAAAGAAGCGTGATGGACCTAAGTGCGAGATATGACTAGGAGTCATAAAATCCTATATTAAGTTACATTTAAGATTGCAAGGTAATATGTTACTTGATCTTATTAAGTAAAGAAGTTTACTCGATATTTCTGAATGACTTCAAAGTCATTAGAAGGAAACGAAACTTAATAAAGACGTAAAGCTCGATTTGTCACAAAGGATGGAAAAATTCGAGGAGTTGACTATAATTGTAGTGATGCTTAAGTCTATTGAATTTACACTAGCAATATATGGATATTGAAGTCTCGTAACTGGAATTCTCGATTTGATGGTGATCAAAGAATTTTGGAATGTCCAATATTATCGAGAGGACCTGCATTTGAGTGGGAGCTAATTAGCTTGGTGAAATCTTAATACGTAACAGACATATTTTGAGTGGGAGCTAAGTATCTTGGCCAAATCTTAATATGTAGCAGACATATTTTGAGTGGGACCTAAGTGAAATCCCTGGATCTCATATATGGATGCCATATTTGAGTGGGAGCGTGAAATCATTCTGAGATATGTGGACAACATATATGAATGATGGATGAATTTGAACAAGTTATTAAACAATGAGATCTATCGAGATAGATAGTTTAATAAACATTAAAAGTCGAATGCTTCCTGGACTTGATCCTGAAGATGTTCAGAATGTCCTAGATAGGATTCTGAAGTAGTCCAGAATGGTACAAGGTAATAGAGTAGCTTTTACTTGTATGAAGCATTGAGTTAGTCTTAGTATCACAACTATGGTTAGAAGAAAAAACGAGGTGTGCCGCATCTCCTATGCCCCAGTCATAGGTTCTTCCATGCAACCATGTCGTATACTCGATGTAACGTGACCCGAGGATCTGGTTGCAAGGACAAGCTCTTAGCCGTAAGAACATGTCTTGAAGTGATTCCCGAGTTAATCACCGAACCAGAATTAAGTTTGTCTTTAAATGGCAAGAAGCAAAGTAAGGCACATAGTTGTATTTCAAGAACTAGGATCTACATAGATATAGAAGTATAAGGACACCATCTAACGAGATGTATATTGTTATGGCGGGACTAGTTCATCTTTACGTAGAGGGTGCATCCCAGGGCACAGTACCCATGAGAAAGCTCATTGTGGCTGATCTAACGTCACCGCTGGCTCCTAGAAACCGACCTCACTCTGTTGCCATAAATGCTATACATACACAAAGGAGTTCGAAGTGCGTTTGAAAGTTTACATGACAACAGTGAAAGCGTCCGTGATTGTAAACACTGGAAATAAAGTCTCACTTTGTTGCTAAACGAATACTACAACCCATTATAAGATAATGATATGAATGTCAGAATTAGGAAGACATTACCGATTTGCAAAAGACATAATGATCTAGTAAAATAGAACATATACAAGACATTTTCCATAAGCATGTGTGATCAATAAACACATATGGGATATGGTTTATGATGAGTAAAATGCGAGCTAGATTATTTGTATTCTAGTGCAAGTGGGAGACTGAAGGAGATATGCCCAGAGGCAAATAATAAATATGTTTTTATTTTCATATCCTAATTAGTTTGTAATAGTTTCATATTGTGCTATAACTGTATCAAGTGGAAACATTGGTATAGGTGTGGTATGAAACAAACCAAGTCCCTAGTAGCCTCTATTCATAATAGTTCGTTGGTCATGAGGACGATCTAGGTTTCAAGATCATGGGTATTTATGCCAATTGACAATGGTCATATCATTGGTGAATGATGTGATGGACATTTCTCAACGATTGCGACATGATCAAGTCATAGAGTTCATTGTTGCAATAGCTAGAAACGTAGTCTCCTTATCCTTAGACCATGAGATCATATTACTCATTGTTTCCCGAGGCTACTTTGACTGCATCAAACGTCACACAGTTAAACGGTGATCATAAAGGTGCACGTTGGGTATTCCAAAGGAATAGTAGATTACATGTGACTTCAAGAGCGGGATTTATTCACCCACTGATAGGTAAGATATATATGGCCGGCTTGGTGATGTTACATCCATAAATGTTGCAACATGTGACTAGGTCACGGGGATGTAATACCACAATAACAAGTAAAACAGAACTTGTCGGTAACTAGATTGAACAGGGTATGTGATACCAATGATCAGATCTCGGACAAGTCGTATCAAAGAAACAAAGGGAAATTGGACTCGACATTTTATGGTTCATACGACATCATTATCATGGAATGCATAGGGGTCACATGGGCATCCCGGTCCCTCTGTTGATCATTGATATGGATCATGTCAAGAGCATTCCCGAGCCGTGAGGTGATACATTTAAGGGTACAATGAGAGATATCGTATGTAAGTTGGAAGCATATTAGAGAAATAGAAAGCCAGAATTGTTTCATGGAGAAAGAAGGAAATCAGAAAAGTTTCGATGAGAGGACCAGAATCATTCCGGGAGTTCTGAAGTTGTTCGGAGGATAAAGAAGGGGAACCGAAAGGTGTTTCGGGTCGAATCGGATTTTGTAATATGTATTTACATATTAATTAATGTTATTAATATTAAATATAATATTAAAATCTAATTTGAAGGGTTATCCCACTAATAAGCCAAGTTTCCTAGGGAAAAGGGCCCAAAAGGGAAAACTGAAAGAGGGAAGGGCCAAGGCCTAGCCGCCACAAGGGGGCCCACCCGGCCAGCCTAGGGCTATGCACGGGGTGGGGCCACCCCTGGCTGGCCGTCCATGGAGCCCTAAGGGCCCATGGCGCCTCCCCCTCTCTCCCTTGTTTAGTCCCACATGGGAAACCCAAAGGGGAGGGCACACCTCCCTCCCCCTATATAAAGGGGTGCCCATGGGTTGGATTAAACACACAATTTGAGATGTTCTCTAAGGCATTTTCCTTAGAGAATTCCTCCCTCTCTCTCTACATAGTTGTATCCACGCGTTGGCATGGTCCCAAGAAAGGACTATTCACGCAAGAGACGGCGCACCTGCAACACGCCGTTGCACTGCAGGAATTCCTAGCTGGAGATCTACTTCCGCACTCCCAACGGGATCGAGGAGCCGGAGGTGTCATCGTACACCGGATGTATACGAAGCCATTAGGTGCAACACTTGGGGCACTTTGGATGTCGTGAGCCATAGTTTCTACACGATGAAGATGGAGCAAGGGGTGACCTGTGAGGAGCTTCACGACCATGAGGTCGGCTACGAGTTCGACTACATCAACCATGTTCCCCTCGAAACGTTAAGCACGTATGGTCTACAAGGGTATGTATTCTATATGCTTCAATTGTTATTGCATTACTACATAGATACATCTTGGGTGTTAGGAAGTTCCAACGTAGATTTTTTTTGTTTTATGCTAGGGAACCCTTCACATATAGCATCTCTGCTTCTAATCCCAGGTACCATTCTTCTCGGAGAGGTGCGTTGAAGAGATTATCGCCCTGTACAAGAAGGTGATGTCCAAGATTTCTGCCAGTGGTCCTGATCAGGCCGAGTCGAGGGAGCTAGCCACAAAAGTCATGGCTAGTGATTTGTCTGAGCTCGCTGGGTCCGAAGGTCTTGAATCCAACTGCTTGGTGTATCCCCTTGCTCTAGCGATGCCATAGGACTTGGGACCTGGAAGGGAGGACCTCCACCTCGCTATATGGAAGTAGAAGGCCGTGGTTTTTATTAGCCATCAACTATAGCGTCCGACTCTCCGAAAGAATGAGCCGAGATGCGGGTGCCCGCTGGTCTTGTCTTGTACGTGTTGCCTTGTAATGTACTTTAGACATCAATTCCCTTGAACGAGGGTGGGATTCTAGTGTTGAGACTCTATGAATGTCTTGGTTATCCTGCTGTGTGCTTTTAGTTGCCATTGACCATGTTCGGGGTGTGACTGTAGTGTTGAGATCTTGTGGGGATGCCCGCATATAAGAGAGCGTTTCACCTGTGGGTTTTCCTGCATGGCGGTACCACGGGTGGTTGCTTATTTCATTCATGATCCTGAATGCATTTGCTGGCCTATTTAAGGTAGGTGTGAGTTTCAGCTAACCAAGAGATCTAAGAATTCTGGTTGTAGACCTCCCTAAGCTCATTCCCATGTAGTGAATACTTCGGATATGCTAGGAATGGGTTTAACTAGGAAATCTCCGCAGCTATCGTCGGTGACAACCGATGCCTGTTCTGGAGGTTTTCAGGCCTCCGATTTTAGTGACAGGTGGTGTCACGTAATGGTAGCCGAGACCGTTGCTTCCTTGGAATGTAACCGCTCGATCAGAACTGGTAAGAGGGGTAGTATTCGGGTGGCAAGTGGCTTAGTAAGCTGATACACCCTGGTCTCTAAGTGGTAACATGGACTAAAAAGTGCAAGGAAAATTTACCTTCGACGGGTGACTGATGACCCACAAGTATAGGGGGTGTATCGCAATATTTTTGATAAGTAAGAGTGTCGAACCCAACGAGGAGCAGAAGGTGTTGACGAGTGGCTTGGAGCAGGAATTCTCTATAAATACTTAGCAAACGGATTTTTAGGGGTTTTTGATAATGCATATAGATAAAGTACGAGTAAATAAAAGACAATAATAATAATTGAAGCAAGTGGCCCAATCCTTTCTTTAGCAAAGGACAAGTCGGTTGTATTACTTAAGGTGACCAAACATTCTCCATGACACATGGGAATATCGTCAAGTGCTTTCGCTTCATATATTTGATTAATCTTCTTTAGTTGGATAAGTGTTGTGTGGGTGAACCTGTGCTAATGTACTAACCTTCCTAGTACTAATTCATACTTGTGATTATACCCCTTGCAAGCATCCGCAACTACAAGAAAGTAATTAAGATAGAAACCTAACCATAGCCTTAAACTCTGAGATCCTACACTCCCTTGTGCAAAGATTTCCTAACGGGGGTTCAAGTTTCTATCACTCCGACAACCCTGCGATTAGTAGCCAAATACACAATGCATTCTCCTAGGCCCATAAAGGTGAAGTATCATGTAGTCGATGTTCACATGACACCACTAGAAGAATAACACCACAACTTAATTATCAAACCATTGAATCTCTCTCAACTCAATTCCACTACTAACAACATGAATTCTCCCATGTCCCACTACAAGAGAAAAGAGTTTTTGTGACAAATCACTTTCGTCACCGAAAATGCCATTTCCGTCACTAAGTACTCCCTCGTGACGAAAACTTGGCGTCACCAGGGTCGTCACGGAAGCTCCGTCACAGATTCTTTTATAGTGACGGAATACAAATTTTCGTCACGCAGGATTGAGCTTCGGTGATGGTCCTTACGGCGTCACCTAAGATAGGTTATCCGCGACGGACCTTCTACGTCACCTAAAATAGGAAAATCTGTCACCGCTTAGCATATTCATTGACGAAATATGCCGTCACGGAAGATTTATGGCGTCACGAGGATTCTGGCAGGTGGGACCTGCAATGCTGACGTGGCAGCTAGCAGGTGGGTCCCACCATGATGACGTGGCATCTGACAGGTGGGTCGGACGATGCTGACGTGGCAGCTGGTAGGTGGGTCCGACGATGATGGCGTGGCAGTTGGCAGGTGGGTCCGACGATGCTGACGTGGCAGCTGGCAGGTGGGTCCGACGATGCTGATGTGGCAGCTGGCATGTGGGTCCGACGATGATGACGTGGCAGCTGGCAGGTTGGTCCCACCACGATGACATGGGATCTGACAGGTGGGGCCAATGCGATGACGTGTCACCTTCGTGTGGGGTCCGCGGAGATGACGTGGCAGCTGGTAGGTGGGTCCAGCGACGCTGACGTGGCAGCATGTAGGTGGGGCCGGCAACGATGACGTGGCGTCTACATGTGGGGCCCGCGATGATGACGTGTCATTTTTTTGGGCCGGCCCATTCGGAACTGCCTTGTGGGCCGGGAGGAATGTGACGCCGTCACCAATTTTTTTGCACGGACAAATTTGATTAAAAATTGAAATTCCATGCAAATTACGAAACAAAATTGAATGGAAGCAAATATTTGAAATGGCAGAAAATTTATAAATATGAATGGTATCACACGCAAACTTTAAAATTCTGGTAGACTGAAACTGTTGTATCAAACCCGAATGACTAAAGGAATAAAAAAAACAATGTTTCGGCCCACCGGGCCCATTAGCGCGCAGAGATTTTTGGCCCAAGTCTCGGGGACTGGGACTGGGAGTTCTGCGACATCCTCAACAGGTAACTAAGCATGCCATCCATTTCCTTCTGCCTCTTCTCAAATGCCAGACGATTCGCTTCGCTGGACCTTTTCACTGCTTCAAGTTCATCATCCTGCTTCTTTCTCATCTCTTCAAATCTCCTTTCCTGCTCTTGCATCCGTTCCTCCATCTCGCGTTGAACCCTTTCAGCTACATTCAACGAATCTTGCTCCTGACTTGATAACTTTTCTTCTAAATCACGGATGCGCCCGGCTGAGACGCTAGACCTCTTGGAAGCAGATGAAACTCCGATGCTAGAAAGGAAAGTAATTGATCTTGAATTGTTCTGGTCTCTCAGGACTTCTTCAACAATCTCCAGATCAGTTTTGGGAATCCAATCTTCTGGGTCTAGTCCCATTTTCTGAAGCACCATCTCAGTCTACAATAGGATAAAAAAATAGCAAGTCCAGAGTTAGAAGAAATCAAATAATTAGACAAACTAATGAGAAATGCGTAGCACATAAAATAATTTACTTACATAAGCTTCTGCTGATTTCTGGGACATCATACCATCCTTGTTAGCGTGGCTTGCTTTAAAGAAAGCAATCGGGGAGGTATCGACGTGCTCGGTCTTCTGAGATTTCTACAAGAATTATGACACGATGAATTATAAGTGTGTATGGCATGTTCACAAAAAGAAGTAGGTGTTGCATCTGAAGAGTTCGAATACTCACAAGTGCATGGTAATGTGCAACAAAGCTTCTTGAGCGAGTGGTGTGTTTCTTCGTCACAACATCTCTGTTCTTTTTGTTACTCTCGCAGATTGCCTATGTACAGATGCATGAATTTAGTATTCCACAGTATAGTAGTATGTCTGCGATAGATGTAGCTGAAACAACAGGAATCGTGTACCTTGTAGTGCTCATCATGCCATATATCAAGAAGCTCTGCCCATCTTTCCTCGTCTACCTCTTTTGGTTTCAACAATAAAGCTTGCTCGCGGGTTAGATCTTTAACATATTTCCAATAGGCCTTTTTCAGCCTCCAATGTTGTTGGCGAATACCTTTCTGTAAAATGTCGGTGCAAATGTCTTTGCCAAGGTCACCACTGCTGTCCATTGGAAATTTTCCCTGCAGATAACATGGAACACAAATTCATATCAACATCGAATGACAGAATTGTTAAAAAATCATCCACCAGTGAGACATTTTATATGGAAAATGAATAAGAGGTTAACGGACTTACAGTTATAGACTTAATGGTTTCCAGAATAGTATCTTTCAGACGACCTTCCTTGTCACCATACTGCTTCTAGTGGGTTGCTAGTGGCATCTTGCTGCGTATGTGAATGCCACACTCTGAACTCAGTTTTGCTGCTTACACAGGATCAGTGGGTCTCCTCGTGCCAGGAGTGAAGTTGATCTGCATCTTAGCCCCTCCATTCCTTCTAGACCACTCGTGTACCCCATGCCCCATAGTAGGTTTGCGTACATTACGCTTTTCCTTTAGAGAACCCGTGTCTACAATTGCAACTGAAACCAATGACAAAACGAGAGTCAAGACTTCAGTTGAAAATTTTGCAACTAAACCAGTGAATAAATTGTAAGACGTGTTGTCAATACCTTCCCGTTCGCTATGGACAAGTACATTCTCCTCAAGTGAGTTGTTGCCTCTAGAGGTTTGAATTAGCATGGGTGAGGATTCATTTCCATTAGTACCCCCTTCCCCTGCTTTCTGGGTAGGGGTCTCTGTTTCACCATCATCTTGAGTCTCTGCATTTGCTGCTGACCTTGTTACAACATTTGGAGGCACAAATGTTTTTGAGCGCTTCCGCTTCTTTTCTTTTGTAGAACCTTCCGTTACCTGCATTTTAATAGATCAAGCCATAAATATTAAAGCAATCTGTACATATCCTACATGTGAAGGCAGGAGAATCCTGCATTTCTTCACCTTAGAGGAAGATTTAACAACATCATGGTCCTCTTCATCCGGAACAAACAAATCATCATCAGTGGGCTCGTCGGCAGGATCAGGTTCATAATTAGGGTCCTCGGTGATATCCTTCTCCTGCGGTTGTGCCTCTTTCCGTGTTGTCACTGCCACCGGTTTCTTAGCAGTACCAAACACAAATTCAAGCGCCATCGCCGTGAAATCCTCCATTGGCTTGCCATGTTCAATAGCATTCTGCTTCAGTTCTTCAGACATACGAGACACGTTCTCCTCCATCACTTGTTTCCTAACATTTTGATATGCGTCTGCTGTTTTGACTTGAGTAGCTGAAAACAATCAAGCAAAGGCAAGTCATGATCATACTCATTAGTACAAACAGAGTAGACAAGATTATTAAAGCAAAAATTATGTGATCCATACTGCAAAATTAACATGCTCACAAAACATTATTCTATTGCCTCCAAATCTCGTATCGTCATTCAGTTAACTGTCTAAACCCTACTGTCAACAAGTTCAGTTAAGTGTCAGGTTCTGTGTATTAGGTATCAAGTTGTTCAGTTGCGTCAGTTAAGACGCTAAGCAGCAGGGTTTATCCAACAAGTTGTGCCCTATTACCTGAACCATTATATAGGAAAAGAAACCTAAATCTAGCACATAGTTATAAGATCGGATCATAGGGTGTCATGCTCAACACATTCATGGCATCTGGAACCATGATCTATGAAATTAAAACCCAAGACAAGCACATTGTCGAAGGATTCAGATCATAGGGTGTCACGTTCAACACGTGATAGGCATCTCAAACCATGTCTATGATCTAAAACCTAGATCTTGCACATAAGCTGCAGCATCTTGAACAACGATCTACGCATGTTGATCTACTAGAACTCATGCTTGACTGATCTAGAAAGAGGCATAGACCTAGGGCGGCAGAAAAATGACCTGGGCGTTTACGCTTTTGCTTCGGTGTCGGTGGTAGCACATTCCGGCGTGGTGTGCCACTTTGAAGACTGCCAGACATGTCGCCCGCCGCAGAGGGGAAATCCGCCGGCAACCAACACCTTGCTTGACGGATCTGGGGTCGAGGAAAGTGGCGATGGGGTTCTAGGTGGGCGGTGAACAAGGAACGGAATTAGGTGATGGGTATGCGGGAGGTGGGGGCACGCCCTTTTTAAATTGTCGTGGGGGCGGCAAATTGTCAGCGCCAAAATGGGCGGGCGGGTGGAAAACAAAAGAGGTGGGAACGAAATTTTTCGGTACACAAGTGGAGGGAACGAAAACCATTCATTGTAAATTTGATCGGAAAAAACAGAGGGAACGGAACGGGAGGTTTACAAGCGGGGATTATCTCTAATTACATATTGTAATTATATATATCCTAACACATGCAACGGTTTAGGTTTTGCCACTACTTAGACCTCCCGTGCGGAATTTGTAATATGGTTTACAAGCCAGGATTATCTCTAATTCATTGTACTATAAATTTATTTGGCCATGAACCATACTAAATTATTTGAATAAGTCATTTGTTTATATATGAAAATGAATACAAAATATGTTCATTCACGTACAATAGTTGGATTACTGAGCAAACAATACCATTAGTTTCCTTCATTCCACAACTCCAACTTGAAAGCTGAAGCACAATATCACTTAAACAAGTAAACCTCATTGATTCGAAAAACAAACAGAAGAGCAGAATTATTTCACATATTAGATATGTAGCCAGCAAAATTTTCTAACATCCACCAAAAGGTAGGTGATCTCATTAGACTTTACACCCAGAAACTCAGCAAATAGTTTTGCAACTAGGAACAGGGGCGGATCTGCTTGGTCACACCCTGATGCACATGCAACAGGGTAGAAAAAACATTTTTAGTCTTACATATTAGACTTAAGCATAGTGTATCAGGAAAACTTAAACAGAGTGCATCAGGGTAAGTTTAATCCTAGATCCTCTTCCTAGTCTAGGAAGAGGCAGACATGGAAATCGGATAGGGTCAGGACACGGTCTGGACGTCTGTATTAGCCCTCTGACATCTCCTCCTCCTTGACGGGCATGGTCTGCGTGTCCCTGTCACCGCCACTGCCATCATCGTCGCTGTCATCGTCGCTGCTGGTGGCGTACTCCCGGCGGGAGAGCCTACCTTCGTAGATTGTGACGACCAGCTTCCTATTGCCAACATAGTAGTCGAACGCCAGGATGTTGCCTAGCGAAATAGTGTAGCACTTGACGAACTTGGGCCAGCCCCTGCGGAGGTACAAGCAGCCGTCTCGATGATCGAAATACATCTCCACATCGAAGGTCAGCCTGCTGTTACGCTCCCGGACACGCACAGTGTTGGGCTGGTCGCCGCTGATGTAATCTTTGAAAGCATGGCAGAGGGAGAGCTTGTCCCACTTGTCCTCATGAAGGATGCGGAGGAACATAAAGTCGGGGTTTGGATACAGCGGCAGATGGGGTGGTGGAGACGGTGACGGCGACGACGACGGTGATGGTGACGGCGACGGCGATGGCGACAGAGAAGTGGCCCTGCCCTTGTCGCTGGCCCTGCCCATACGACGGCGCCTCTTCTTGACAACACGCGTTGCCGGCGTACGCGTCTGTCCTTCACGTCCCCTGCCCGCCGTCGCCTTGGCACCCCTGAGCATGGACACCGGCGTAGGCGACAAATCATTTATTCTTCTAAATATGAATACGAAACCCTCTCGGTTACGCCACCCTTTTGAATACGCTTTCTTCGAGTATATGAGAACAGCTTGTCCCTCTTCTAGATCTGTGATCTATACGAAACGCTTCCACTCATCTGGATCGAAGAAGAGGTGATCATCCTTTTCTATCTTGAAGTCGATGGGGGTGATCTCCTCTTTAGGAAGACACACTCTAGTTGAGCCTCCCTCACAGATTTGTAGAGTATTAACAACCTTCTTAGGCAATTTCTGATCAATACAAAACAAGATATATAAGTTAGTAAGTCGATGTCATAAACCACATAGAAAAATTGCATACACACATGGCAACAAAAAAGAATTAAAAGAAAGTTATATGAATGTGCCATGTGGTACAGCTTAAGATTCGTTTTGGTCAAGCGGGTTACGAATGGCAACCCGACAATTTTGCCCATGTTCTATTGAAGTTCCAGCAGATGCTCTTGCTCACTCTCAGTAAGCCGGCATCTTTGGGCGATGAGTGGTCCGAGATCACGCTTCTGCGAAGATGCTCCTGCCATGTTAAAGAATGGGCCGCGCATACAAATTTAGCACACATTAACAAATGGTAAAAGTGTAGGAAACACATTATAGGTATTACAGCGTCACAACAACGTATTTCATCACAACAATACAAATATTGTTTCTGCAAATACTTGCAAGTTATTTCAATGCTACAAGCACTAGTCATAGCATAGGAAAGCTCCAGACTCCTATTCTGTCAGATATAAGTTCTCTAAGAACTACCTTTGCTGTGTTGGATTTTAGAAACATCGTAAGTACTACATTAGTTCTTGCCATACATAGTAGCTAGATGACCGATCTTTTTTGGGAGACTAGGAAGTTTAAGCCTATTTCTTATAGAAACAGATCATAGCTAGTAATTATGTTCTGTTTTAGTCACCAGAATATAATGCTTCAGCGATTTAGCACATCAGAGATGGCAAGTTAGTGTAGGTTCTTCCATTTCTGATGTTGTGGTTGCATGTGGTACAGCCGACCCCAAAACTGTCCCTCTATGCATCATGTGGTTGTACTTTCTAGGCATGTGTTTCTGGTTCATTGTCATTCATGCTCTGGACCTTGCTTACTGCGAGTTGTTTCCTTGCAACAAGGAAAACAGCCAGGTGGTATTTTCTACACATGAACATCCATCCATAATTCCGGCATCGACAATTTCTTAAGACATGTCATGCCTAACTAATTTATCATCTATATATGTGTGTGTCCCAACAAGTTCCATTTTTCATATCAAGATGTAGCTAGCTAAACTTGTTATGTTTGATGGAGAGAATGAATGTGATCTGGTCATCTTGGTCATGGCAGAATGATGCATTATTGTGCACCAAGGAAATGGACTACCACCAAACTTCACTTTGAATCTCTGGCTTGTCAGTATTGTACATTAGATTTACTTTTTCATGCCTGATGTGCTAAGTTATAGCTATAGTGTATTCCTACCTATTAGGAAAACATTTATTCACAAGTGTTATCTGTTGCTCACCCTTGGCTAAGATTTTCAAGAAGTGGCACATGTTCTAACATGTTCTAGTTTCTCTTATTTGCAGGCACACAACGATGCAACTTCCTATAAGTACAAGGTTATCAAGTATTGGGATATAATTAGCACATTTTACTCAAGGGATCGAGCTACTGAGCGGGAGCTAGGACTGCAGCTGAAAGCCGTGCGGAAATGGCGGACGAGAACGCTAACAATGACAACATCATTGATCAAGCTGTGTTGATATAATGAGCAGACAAGTGTATTTGTGGATACATTGGTCTTTATTCATGTTGTAGTTGATTTTTATTTTGAAAATATCATATTTTATTTACATTATGTAATTGAATTTTGAAGCCAAATGTGTTGTTGATTTCACAATTGGCTTAAAATGGCAGCCAAACAGAAGCTGTAAATCATTTCATTTCAGAATTCCAGGTGGCAGCCAAACATAAAAATTCATTAAGGAATTTAAATTCCATCCAAATGAAGTGACATGGGGATTTCATTTCATTTCAACCAAATGAAATGAATGCATAGGAGCCAAACGAGCCCTAATATATTATCCTACACATGCATTGTAGAGTTCAGACCTTATGCAATGTTTCCTTCCAGTAGTGTTTGATTCATGGGATTGTAATGTGCAGGAATTATTCCAGTAGGTACACTAGTGTATTTTCATGGGAAATCTAGCTTCAGCACATAGCTCGTGGAAAACCCTACTGGACAAACAATGCAGACATGATTTCAGTGGGCAGCACAAGTAAATCCAACATGATTGGGCTCACCTTCAGCGCGGAGCAAGGTTGCGGAGATGCGGTCAACGCCGACCGGTCGGCGTCGTGGTGGTGTGGCCGGAGTCGATGCGGACGTGCACGTTGTTACGGGCGGCGGATGCATTGCTGAGATGCATGGCGGCATGGATGTGGAGAAGTGCGGTGGCGGGGTTGTAGAAATACGGTCGTCGGTGGCTGGACGATCCTGACGGAGGCGATGCGGACAGCCACGGCGGTGCAGAGATGCGGCGGCGATGCGGAGATGCGGATGGAGAGGAGCAGTTTGGGGAAAGTACGAGAAGGGGCTAGGATATCTGCAGGGATAGATTTTTTCCCCAATTAGGTAAAGTATTATTTGTACTAACATTGGTGCATGTTGGACCCACTTATACTAACATTGGTGCATGTGGGACCCACTTATCAATGTTTAAAATAGCGGGCTATTTGATTTAGCGGCGCCGATTTTAAAAGCTATCAAAAGCTATAGTGGAGCTATAGCGCGCTATGCCCATTTAGCGGGTTTGCTAAATAATGATTTTTCTTTAAAAAGAGCAGTACATATTGGTATATATATCAATAATTTACAAATATTTGACAGTTTTACAGATCAATGCTGTGATCAACTCACTTATAACAGGTTTGACAGTGCATAGTGCATATTACATAGTAAAATTTGAAACAGAGTCACTTATACTAGCATTGGTGCATGTGGGACCCAATGGCATCTGTGGTTCCTGTTTGGCTGAGTTTGGGCAAAATTTGACCCTGATGACACATGTGGGTCCAGTTACACTAGCATCGGTGCATGCGAGTACCGATGGAATCTGTGGTTATAGTCTGAGTGAGTTTGGGCAAAAGTTTGACTGAAATTATGCAAAAGTTGACCCCGATGACACATGTGGGCCCACTTACACTAGCAATGGTGCATGTGGGACCTAATGGCATATGTGGTTTCAGTTTGACTAAGATTGGGCAAAAGTTGATCCCGATGACAAATGTGGGTCCAATAACACTAGCTTAAAATAACTTTGTAACGCTTGTGTTTACAATTCTAGACTTTCATCAAGGCAAGTTTATATCTGTTGACAATCATATTCCTTTGAACTAGTATAGCCAGTGCACAAACACAACTGAACACACATATAACATTACATAGATATGTTTGCTAGCTCACGGTACTTTTAAAAACAAGCATACTAAAGTAGTTCAACTTAGAAAGTAAACAACAACAAAGTACCACGATTTGTACTACATAAACAACATACACCATCACGAATATAACTGGCTATAGTCTAGTAACGTGCATTAATTCCAGCCGGTGGCGTTGGAGGCGGTGGGGCCGGTGGCTTTGTCGCCCCAGGTAGTGGTGGTGGTGTCGCCCTAGCCAGCGGTGGTGGTGTTGCCCCAGCCAGTGGTGTCGTTCTGCTCGCCGTCCTGGTCATCTTCACCCGCTTTCCGTGAGCGTTTGGCGAAATGCACCACATCTCCATCCGCCTCTTCCGCTCCCCAGACCGCCTGCTTCTCTTCCCACGCCTGTTCCCTTTCAGCCTGCTGTGTTGCATCATCCTGCTCGTCATCTGCATCACTCTGGTCTGCAGCAGCTGCCGCCTCGGCCTTAGCTGCTGCCGCCTTTTCTGCTGCATTAATTGCAGCCTTACGAGTCCCCCGGTCTAGCCCGTCCCTTGCGGTAATGAGCCTACGATACAGCTCGTAGGCAACATACCCGTATCTTGCTGCATACTCTAGGTTCATCACGGAAAGTGGCTTGTTCTCCCATACTTCGTGGCCATCGTCCAGGAGTGCCTTGCAATTCCTGAGATCTCTGTCAATGATGATCACTGCTAGAGATAACATCTCATCCCTGTCATACGGCTGATTCCAATGGAACCGTTCTTCGGTCTTAAACATGTCTTGGATGTCTATGTGGTACTGCTCTGGAATGGTGATATCCTCATGTGCAAGCTTCTCTTTATCACTCCTGATGTCCACGCTAGCGAAAGTGATCCCCTTTTCCTGAAGGAACTCTGCCAGTTTCGGACAAGGCTCCCTTCTCCTGCAGTATAAATGCAAATTAAGACATGAAAATAATTTGGATGATGTACAATTATTTGATGATAATGTTAAACAAGGTAATTGCATAACCGTACCATTAGGCCATGTACAACACCCACAAATCATGCATAATACTTGAACTAACATGTCTAAGTATTTGAAATAAATGAGTGCAAGCAATGTATTTGCATTGGCTAATTATACATGATCTCAATTGGAAAATAAAAATATGCACATAACCAGTTTCGGACAAGGCTCCCTTCTTCTGCAGTATAGATGCAAACTATGACATGACAATAATTTGGATGGTGTACAATTATTTGATGCCAACGTTGAACAAGGAAATTGTGAAACCGTGTTATTAGGCCACGTACAACACCCATAGATCATGCATAACACTTGATCTAACAAAATCCACATGGACTTAAACCTATAGGAATTAAACAATGCACATAGGAAAATTTTCTAAGGATCAAAATCCTCCAAAATTCATATGAGATTCCTTTGAATCAAACAAGCCCTGCATCAAAGGAGGCCTGATGTGAAAACGTTCATACAGGGTACAATCCTATGAATCAAACATGTGCTGATGGAAAAAACATAGGGATTGAATCCTATACAAACCCATAGGAAATCCTTTGAATCAAAGGAGGCCTGAAATAGAAATGCCCATCCTTAGTACGTATATTACCTGCAGTAGTGGAACACAAGGACAGTCTCCTTCAGGGCGATCTGGACGACGGCGAGCTTTTGTGATGGAGCTTCGTCCCGCCTATTCCTTGTGTACTCGAGGTCGAGTCCGAGAAACTTGTAAGTCTCTTTCTCGAGCAATTGCTCGAACTTCTCCAGCATGTGATTCAAGTAGTTCACATCATTGGTGTACACCACCTCCATAATCTTCATGCCATAGGCACAGATGGGCTTGATGTCAACCGTGGTTTTCCCGTCATCGAGGATGTCTCCATAGGGATCCATGGATGCGGAGTTCCCCGTCGTGTGGAGGAGGAAGACGCGAGAGGAAGAAGAACAGACGAGAAGCGGACGCGTTGCGGTTATTATGGTGTTACGGCGGCGGTGGAGTCGAGGCGGAGGACCCATACATCGATGTAGTAGACCCGTTACGGTGCGATGCAGTGCGGTCAGTTTTGTTACGGTGCGACGCGTTTAGGAGTGGTGCGATGCGGTTATTGCGGTGCAGTGGGGTAAGTTTTAATTTGTTACAGTGCGACGTGTTTAGGTGTGGTGCATGCGATGCGGTTATTGCGGTGCAGCAGTGGGATCAGTTTTGTTACGATGCGACACGTGTAGGTGTGGTGCGGTCCGGTCGTGGATGCAAACTTTCAACAATTGAACGCATGGGGCTTTCACCAATCCTATGGTCGTGGCTGTAACTTAATTTCAAAAATTGAACCCATGGCTTTCCTACAACTTTCAACTCAAGTTTGACCTAAGCTTGTACAGTGCATAACTAATTCAAAATATCTCATAAAAATTGAAAACCTATACACTGATAAATTTTACGTGAACTAGTTGACACGATTTTTTTAAACTTGAAACATTTCATTCTCATCAAAGTAACAATCCCGCATATGAGCTTCCACATAGAATGTACCATGACTCACGTGGGTCCACATACACAAGCATTGGTGCAAGTGGGCCCAATAGCATATGTGGGTCCAGTTTGACTAAGTTTGGGCTTAAGTTGACCTTGATGACACATGTGGGCCCACATAGCTAGCAGTGGTGCATGTGGGACCCTATGGCATCTGTGGGTCTAGTTTGACTAAGATTGGGCTTAAGTTGACCCTGATGACACATGCGGGCCCACATAGCTAGCAGCGGTGCATGTGGGACCCTATGGAATCTGTGTCCAGTTTGACTAAGATTGGGCTTAAGTTGACCCTGATGACACATGTGGGCCCACATAGCTAGCAGCGGTGCATGTGGGACCCTATGGCATCTGTGGGTCCAGTTTGACTAAGATTGGGCTTTAGTTGACCCTGATGACACACGTGGGCCCAGTTTGACTAAGATTGGGCTTAAGTTGACCCTGATGACACACATGGGTCCACATACACTAGCATTGGTGCATGTGGGCCCAATGGCATCTGTGGGTTCTATGTTGACTCATATTGCCGCAAAAGTTGACCCTGATGACACATGTTGGTCCACTTAGCTAACATTGGTGCATGTGGGACCCTATGGCATCTGTGGGTCCAGTTTGACTAAGATTAAGTTGACCCTGATGACACATGTGGGCCCACATAGCTAGCATCGGTGCATGTGGGACCCTATGGCATCTGTGGGTCCAGTTTGACTAAGATTAAGTTGACCCTGATGACACATGTGGGCCCACATAGCTAGCATCGGTGCATGTGGGACCCTATGGCATCTGTGGGTCCAGTTTGATTAAGATTGACCTTAAGTTGACCCTGATGACACATGTGGGCCCACATAGCTAGCACCAAGTGTTTCCACGAAGCCGTGGATTTTTGCCCGGTTTCCACGTTTTGGCCGTTCGGTCCAACGTATCGCCCAGTTTTGGCATGTTTTGAGCGTAACCGACACACGCGAGATGCTAGTCGTGTTTTCCACGATGTTGGGCTGTTTTCCACGATGTCTCCTGGTTTCCACGTTTTGCCCGTTCGGTCCAACGTATCGCCCAGATTTGGCCTGTTTTGAGCGTAACCGACACACGCGAGACGCTAGTCGTGTTTTCCATGATGTCGAGCACCAAGTGTTTCCGCTACTATATGCCAAGATACTTCCATGATGTTGAGGTACGTTCTTCCAGACTTGTTCAGTCTTTTGTTTCGCCAGGTTGGTGCTTTTGAGGAAGCACTTGTCAATGCTAGAAGTAATAGTGTAGATCACAGAGGCACATGTGGGTCCAGTTAGCTAACATTGGTGCATGTGGGACCCTATGGCATCTGTGGGTCTAGTTTGACTAAGATTGGGCTTAAGTTGACCCTGATGACACACGTGGGTCCAGTTTGACTAAGATTGGGCTTAAGTTGACCCTGATGACACACGTGGGTCCACATACACTAGCATTGGTGCATGTGGGCCCAATGGCATCTGTGGGTTCTATGTTGACTCATATCGCCGCAAAAGTTGACCCTGATGACACATGTGGGTCCACTTAGCTAACATTGGTGCATGTGGGACCCTATGGCATATGTGGGTCCAGTTTGACTAAGATTGGGCTTAAGTTGACCCTGATGACACATGTGGGCCCACACAGAGCTAGCAGCGGTGCATGTGGGACCCTATGGCATCTGTGGGTCCAATTTGACTAAGATTGGGCTTAATTTGACCCTGATGACACATGTTGGCCCACATAGCTAGCAACGGTGCATGTGGGACCCTATGGCATCTGTGGGTCCAGTTTGACTAAGATTGGGCTTAAGTTGACCTGATGACACATGTGGGTCCAGTTACACTAGCATCGGTGCATGCGGGTACCAATGGCAACTGTGGGTCCAGTTTGACTGAGATTGGACAAAAGTTGACCTGATGACACACGTGGGTCCACTTACACTAGCATTGGTGCAAGTGGGCCCAATGGCGTCTGTGGGTTCTATGTTGACTGAGATTGGGCAAAAGTTGACCCTGATGACACATGTGGGTCCAGTTACACTCATGACCCATTGGCATCTGTGTGTCCCAGTTTGACCGAGATTGGTTCCAATTTAATTTAGGATTTCAACTAATTTGAACAAATTCAATATTTCTCTATAAAATATTTTAGAAAACTTATTGTTTTATACACAATATACTTTTAAAATCTTTTAGAAAACTTATTGTTCTCAATACACTCTCCCAAATGTCATGCGTGGGTCCAATGTGAAAGCAATGGGAAAGTGGACTACATGCAGGACTACACGATTCCACACCCACGCGTACACCAGAGGAAACCGAACCGCCAGCATCTATATAACACATCGGTCTCATCGTCTCTCCCACCATCGTCCACTTCTTCCCCAATCTGCCAAAACCCCAATCCGCTCCCACCACCGCACCACCAATCTCATCCCTTAGTGAATCTGCAATATGAAGCGCGCTCGCGAAGACGAGCCGAAGTCGAAGGCGGTCGGTGGCTCTGGCGATGCACCCGCGGTCGTCGCCACGGTGGCGGGCGAGGAGTCTTCTTCGAGAGCACCAGCCGCTCGTCGGCGCGCCGTGACTATTGCGGACTCCATCGTACCGGTCGTGGTCGCCATCGATGATGAGAAGAAGGAGGACGTCGTGGCTCCCGCGGCAGATCTACAGAACCCGCATGCAGGCCACCAGGTCATCGTCATGCCGGACGATGAGTACTACGACGGCGAAGACCGTGACTCCATCGAGTACCTCTATGAACAAGCCCGCAAAGAAGATGTACCGTTCAAGGAGGGGGCCTCCGACAATGGCACCGAGGTTCTGAGTTGTTCTATTCGATCTCCTCTGTTCATCTTACTGTTCACATAGGGTTTGTTCATAGAGTAGATTGATTTGTGCTGTCTAGGTGGTCTTCTAGATATTCTTGATTCTAGAGTTCGTACGGTTCCTTTGTAGTTGACTTTGATTTGATCTGCCATATAGTATTCTTACTCATATGATATATATGGGTTCATGGTTATCAGATTAATTTCTGAATAATGTGCCTTAAATTCATCCGAGTCTAATTTGATTGTAGAGATTATGATAACAAAGATTTTTTTTGGGAAGAAAAGATTGATCTGATGCATAGAATTTATAATTACCATTTTCTTAATTTGCTGCTTATTAATGTGTTGATTCCATAGTGTGTATCAATTAGTATCCTGTTAAGTGTAATGATCAATGCGTTTGAAACTTAAATTCATCCGAGTCTTGTTCCATTCTAGTGATTATGATTGCTCATATGATATCTATCAGTTAATAGTTATCAGATTACATTCTGAATGTGTTAAGGTAGTTACCTTGCACATGATTGATCAACACAAGCGACTTAAATTTATTTGAGTCTAATTTGATTGTAGAGATTATGATAGCAAGAATTTTGTTTGGGAATAAAGGATTGATCTGATGCATGGAATTCATAATTACCATTATCTAAATTTGCTGCTTATTAATGTGATGATTCCATAGTGTGTTTGAATCAGTATCCTGTTTAGTGTAACGATCAATGCGTTTAAAACTTAAATTCATCCTAGCCTTCTTTAATTCTACTTATTATGATTGCTCATATGATATCTATCGGTTCATAGTTATCAGATAACTTTCTGAATGTGTTAAGGTAGTTAACTTGTAAATGATTCATCATTAAGTGCCTTAAATTCATCTGAGTCTAATTTGATTGTAGAGATTATGATAACAAGAATTTTATTTGGGAAGAAATGATTAATCTGATGAATGGAATTTAATGTGTAATGATCAATGCGTTTGAAACTTAAATTCATCCGAGTCTTCTTTCATTCTAGTGATTATGATTGCAAGAATTTTATTTAGGCAAAATTGGTTATTTGCCCCTAAAGTTCACATGCCTTGAATTATGTCCCTAACGAATATTGTTATTTAATACATTATCCATTATGGACTTTGAAGCAGATAGAAATGAACGCTTAGGCGTTCCAGTGCTCACTAGACATGATAAGACAAAACTGTCCTCGATTCATCAAATATTGGTCACACAACATTATCCTCGATTCATCAAATGTTAGTACTATCACCACAACACAAAACTGTCATCGATTCATCAAATGTTAGTACTATCACCGCAACAATTTAGAATAATTTTGGCAGCATTGTTAATTTTTTACAGCTTATTTCGTTTGATCGTTGTTGTGCTCCTGTTTATCTCACTTCTTACGTATTTCAAAATTCACAGGAAAACTCTGACAACGTGGGCCACGGCAAGGACGACGGGACCGCAAGAGCCGCTTTGTTCTTAAGCGGCTGGTGAGTGGCCAGATACCTTTCTGCAGCCACGGGGAGCTATCTTGCCCATTCTGCGGCAGGGTCATCACCAAGAACTTAGAGAGCATGATCCAGCACGCGGATGGCGTTGGCATAGACAGCAGGCAGAAGCACTAGGGCCACACCAAGGCGAAGCATCCCGCCTTTGGCAGATTCCTCGACAAGTACGTCAAGGGTGGCCTCATCCCGGTTATTGGTCCTGCTGTTGGCCCTCATGTTCTGTTTCCACAAGTTTAGTTTATGTTTGTGTTGTCCCCCTGGAGATGAAGAGAAACTGTGTGATGTTTGAAGACTAAGTTTTTATTATGTATGGTGGAAGCTGGGCAATCATACCCAATTGTTTAAGACTATGTTAATGTGTATGGAGTTTGCTGTTGCGTTACTGGTGCACTTGTTATCTGAATTCTCATGTTGATGCACACTGCATTTGTTTACTAAATTAGATGGTTTGATGCTTTATTTTGTAGCTAAGAAAGTTTGAAGTAAGTTGGACTACAAAAAGTTTTTGAAACCAATCTCAAACCAGAAACTTATGTACTTTACATACTGATGATCCTTCAGAATGTCTAAAAACAACCACAAACATGAAAGGCAAACTCCTTATTTCCAATACTTTTCATAAAATTAGCAAAATATTCTAAGTAAAGGATTTAATTAATATAGCTAATTCTTTCCTTGTTAGTCTCAAGATTCTATTGAGGATCTTACATGACCTAGCTATGACGACTAAATCAGAGCAATAAAAACCAAATCAATTTCCTTGCTCTACGCACTAAATGTAATCAATATATTTTCTTGTTTTGCCTAACGGCTAAAGCTAATCACGCTGAGCCCACAAATTAAGCTTACAACTGGGTCCAGGCCCGGCATGCAAGCATAGTCGGACCATATATATATATATATATACGCTCTCCCTCCAACAAACCCTAAAGGCATAGTTGGAGTCAGCGCCGCCATCTAAACCACCTTTGCCTAGGCCGCAGATCTGTCGAGAGAGAGGGATGGCGAAGGGCAAGATCGTTGCGGTAAAAATCTAACCTATCTAGTTTGCATGTACTGGATCTATTTGGACAAAAATGTACGGCCAATGATCTTTAAATTATCTTTTTTTGATTCGTAGTGTCCTTGGTGTTTTGACACCAAGGGTCCGTGCGGCCTGGGCGACAAGATCAAGTCCTTTTTCGTTCTCACCCTTGTAGAGAATTTTGAAGAAATGATGGTACTGGTTTTATTTTTTGTATTATCATCAGTCTTTCCTGTTCCACCCTTTTGTCATGAATTATAGCATCTGTTAGTTTGTCATGTAGTAAACATGTTCCATTTTTCTTCAGTTAATACCCTGCTATGCTAGAGCGAATTTCCTTAAGAAGTTTGCCATCGACTCCGTCGACCAAGAGAATGATTTTGTGATCGAGGTGGTTACGGAAGAAGGGTTCAAATTCAACATTGATTGTATCAACAAGGATGGAAGAACATATCTTGAAGGGTAATATTGGAGAGAATTTGCTAGAGTCTACAATCTGGATGTTGGAACGGAGCTTGTCTTCTCTACCGACACACAAGGTCCATCTACCCCTGTGACGTCGATCAACCTACCGATCATCCACCCATGTAAGTAACTGCTTATTTGAAGTACTCCCTTCGTTTACAAATATACGATGTTTACGAGTTTGTATAAAATGGATGTATATATGTAGATCCACTAAAATATTTAGGTTCACCCATTTTGCTCGGTTTCTAGTCTACTTTGTAATGTGTAGAATTTCACCAATGGAATTGTCTCTAGTTTTTTCCTGATAAAAAAAGAAGTAGTTGCTTTGTGTTTAGCACAATATTTTTTCCTTGTTCCTAAACAATCTTAATGTTGACGTACCTACCATGCATTAATCTTAATTTTGATTCAGTAATATTCATTTAATTAAGTATTTGAACTTGTACAACATATTACAATCTGACCCAGGATAAGAAAGGCATACTTGACGCTATGCATGCCACTGATGGAACCATAATTAACTGGAGAATGACGGAGTTAGTGGTCAGCAATGTTGACATCATTGACACGCTGGTTGATGAACATGGAGCTGGGCCTTATCAAGTTGGAAAATGTGAGTCTCTGATCCACACATTAAGCTGGATAAATTGCCAGAAGAAAGAGCTGGTAAGTATGAGTGATCTACTTTGTTGTGCCTGTAATTTTCCGATTAACAAATGTTCATATTGTGCATGTGGACCAAGAACAGAAACTCCCGCGACGCCTTGTCCCTGAAGACATGGCTGAATATGGTGATATCACAATTGTGTGTGATAAATACACAAAGGTCAAAGGGTCGTACTCAATTTCTCCTGAGGATGGCCGAGTATGCTGCGCTGGGTGGAGGGAAGTGATGTCACAGGAGGAGGATTTTCGGCGAATTGGAGACAAGATGTTTTTCATGCTATACGTGGGACGTAAGGGGGCTTTCCTATTTGCCTTCTATGTTCCAAATGTGGAACTTTAGTAGCCTTGATCATTTTCACTATGATGGTCATGGGTCATTTGTCGACCTAATAATATGAGATGTTAAGACAATATTTTACGGTCCTTTCATTATGTGGCATTAGTATGTGTGAAGACATGGTTAAGTGTAATGGTACTATTAAATTTTTTATGAGCTGAAATATATTATGCCTGTCGTTGCTGCCAATTATAGTGAAATCGTGTTAATTGAGTTCATTTCATCGGTATCTATGAATATTTTATGAGCTATAAATTTTATGCGTGCACAACTTACTAGACGGACATGTGTGTCGCGTAGGTTGTGTCACGTAAAGAAGTATCTATCTCCAGTAAATATACTTTGCTGCTCGAAGTAAGTATGACAAAAACAAGCAAAAACATCTAGGTACGACCATATATATCATTGTAATTAATAATTTTGTGTATAACATGGTTACCGGGAATTGAATGTAACAGTCTCCATAACTAGTATCAAACAGTACAACTGCATGCTAGTATTTTAGTAACGCATTTTCACAAGGTACTAGTCAATATCACTATTAACATCTGAAATGCTCCTCCCAAATTCATCGACAACCGGTTCCAAGTCTTCTTGTTCTTCGTCGCTCAGGTCCATATCATTATTTACACCATTTTTCCCTGCTAGTTGTCTAACAGTCTGACAGTCAACAAATATCACATCATCAGAGCGATCAGCCATGTCGTCTTCATGATCATCAACATATTCATCTTCCTCGTCCTCAATTTGGTGAACAATGGGATCTTTCGAGCCTAGGTCTTCCTGGTATGCACCTGCATTGCCTTCATCATCTTTTTCTGGAACATCGTATACATTCCTGTGCTTGAAAGTTTGCACCACCTTCCAAGGATCACCAAATTTTGTGTCTTCCAAGTAAAAACAAGTTTCTGCTTGGTGAGCTAATATGAAAGGGGCGTTCTTGTACCACAATACAGACGTATTGATGCTTTTAAAGTATCCATCATCCTTCATCTCCGTGGTTTTCCTACTTCCAAGGTCAAACCAATCACAGCGGAATAAGAACATGGATCTGTCACTGTGCTTGTTTCTCGGGTACTGTAACTCAAGAACCTCCTTCATCACACTGTAGTATTCTTGATCTTGTTCGTCAGAAACGGATCCCCTTGTCATTATGCCTGAGTTTTGAGTCCTCATGTTCTTCTCACGCTCGACGGAACGGAACCTAGCGCCATTTACATTGCACATAGGGTGTACAACTACACGAGCATCTGGACCAAGTGCTAGTGATTTTAAATCTTCTAGAGCATTGTCCAAATTACTGACATGTTTTTTAAACCATGCAGAGAATTCTTTCTCTAGTTCCGCCTCAATGTTGTTCACACCCCTGTTTTGTAGCTGTTGTCAGAAATTCCTAAAAATCAAAAACAAATTAGTAATGGTACTGTTATAACACAAAATATTACTAAAATTTTTGAATGATTAATAAAAAGGTAAATATACCTACCGAATATAATTTTGTGCCTCATCACAGTTCTGAAGTACATACCATACCATACTGTCAAATTCTTTGGGAAAATACTTCAACTTGGATAGTCCTAAACCTCTGGCTCCATCTGAAAAAATATCAAACTCTAGCGGATCAACTCTTTGTTTCTTATCTTGGTTCCTCTCAGGCTTGTTATGTTTGGTTTCTATGACATCGCCCAAAAATTTAGAGCAATGATGCAAGCACTCATCCACGATATATCCCTCAGCAATTGAACCTTCAGGCCTTGACTTGCTACGCATAGTTGATTTCAGGTACCCGAGCCTTCTTTCAACTGGATACATCCAACCATATTGAACAGGCCCCCTGTGAAGTGCCTCATCAGGTAGATGAATAACCAGGTGCACCATTACACCAAAGAATGATGGGGGAAATAGCATCTCAAGCTTGCAAAGAATTATGACAATTTCAACCTTCATTCGACGCATCACAGATGCTCTTAGAGTTTTGGCACACAACTCCCTGAAAAAGTTTCCCAGTTCAGCAATGGTCTCATACATCGCCTTTGATGCAATCCCTCTCAGACCAGCTGGCAACACACGCTGCATAAGTATGTGGTAGTCATGCGTCTTCAGACCGTGCACTTTACCCCCTAGGATGTCCACACATCTTGCTAAGTTTCGAGCAAAACCATCTGTGAACCTAGTGTTGGCCAAATACTTGCACAATTTTTGTTTGCCTTCCTTTTGAAGCGTCCATGGTGCTTTCTCCTTTGAAAAACCCTAGGCCTCAGGTTTCATCCAGAACTTCTTCCTGACATTAAATTTCTCCAAATCCATTCTACCACCAACAGTGTCCTTGTTCTTTCATCAAGCTCAAGAAGGGTACCAAGGATATTGTCCAATATGTTCTTCTCAATGTGCATCACATCTAGGTTGTGAACAAACTTCAATCTTGACCAGTATGGCAAATCATATAAGCTGATCTTGAGGTGCCAGGTTGGCTCACCAGTCATGCCACGCTTTCTCTTCCTAGTTGATGGATTTTTCCCTGGCCTGTAATCCTGAACTCTCTGTACCCTCTCCTCTCTTTATGCAAGTGTGAAACTTGTTGGTGCATCCTTAGGTTCAGGTTTTCCATTGAAGGCTCTGCTACTCCTCCACTTGTGATCGTGAGGCAGAAATCGACGATGACCAATAGAACCAATTTTATTATGCAAAGACTCGTAGCAAGGATCCTTATCGCAGTGCGCACATGCAAACCCTCTTGTGCTACGGCCAGACATCGTGGCATATCTAGGATAGTCATGAATCAACCAAAGAAACGCAGCATGCAACGGAAAGTCTCTACCTGTGCACGCATCATATGTGACCACGCCACTCCATAGCTTCATCATATCTTTTATCAATGGCTGCATAAATACATGAAAATCCTTTCCTGGTGAATTTTTTCCAGGGATTAGCAATGACATCATGAAGTTGGATTGATCCACGCACATCCACGGTGGGAAGTTGTATGGAATGACAAAAACTGGCCACATACTGTATGAACTACTCATGTTTCCGTATGGTCTGAATCCATCTGTCGCAATACCAAGCCTTATGTTACGGGCATCTAAGCAAACCATCCAAACTCCTTGTCAAAGTTCTTCCATGCTTCACCATCAGCTAGGTGCCTCAAAATACCCGGTTGTGCAACCCTCTTCTCCTTGTGCCACTTGGTGTTCATCGACGCTTCCTTGGAAACAAAAAAATCTCTGTAGCCTTGGGATTATAGGAAAGTATCGAAGCACCTTGTGGGGAATCTTTCTCTTTGCTTCCGGGTCTTTCCACCTTGAAATTCCACACTCGGGACAATTAGTTTTTTGGCATGGTCTCCCCAAAACAGAGCACAGTCATACTTGCAAACATGAATTGTGTCATAACCAAGCCCAACCTCAGAAAGAACACTCTTAGCTTCAGCATAGGACTTGGGAAAATTCACTTTTGGCAAAGCAGCACATAAGACAGCCATAAATTGATCAAAATCTCTATTTGTGACCCGGTTGTATGATTTCACGTAAAGCATCTTCATAATGAATGACAACCTCGTCTTAGTGGTGCATCCCTCGTGAAGCTCTTTCTTAGCTTCTTCGATGAGGTTCGCATAGAAATTAGTGTCACTTGGGCCTCTGTCACCCGAATCATGCAGCTCATCTAACATCTTGTCAACATGATCATTATGATTCTCATTTCCATCATCATAATCATCATCGTCATCGCTTTGATACAAACTATGATCATAGTTTTCATCAGGACCATCATCTTCTCCATGACAACTCCACTTTGTGTACGAAACGGCCATACCATTGACGCGTAAGTGATACTCAACAGTGTCCTGAGTCTGCTGCGTAATATTAAGGCATTTTTGGCATGGGCACAATATTGATGCACCTTCGTTGCAGTTTGCGCGCGCAAACTCCATAAACTCGCGGACACCTTGTATGTAAAAAGGGGTGAACTTGCGCCCATGAGTAATCCACTGTCGATCCATCGCCTACAAAAATATATATAATGCCTTCCACTCGAGTCATGATGCCATTCAATTTGTACTAATCGATGTGAAAATTGTTTACCAAAGTCCAAATAAATCACAACGTGTAACATAAACACCAATCCAAATCAATTTCATAACAGATCTCAAAGGAACTCACATGTGCTTCCTATCGCCGTGCGCCGGCCTACCGCGAAGCCTCACTAGCTGGGATCGTGATCGATCGTCGTGATCGCGTAGGCGCAAGCCGCCAGGACTTGTAGATGAAGGGCCAGCGAGTGTCGTGATTGCCTGGACAAGGGATACCCTTGACGGCGCTCGTTCGCAAGAACAGAGAAGAAAACTGTTTGGAAGATCGCACAAGTCCTAATTATAACGATCCGTGTTTGTACATGCCACGTACTGCACATAGAGTTTACAAAATGGTAGGCCAATCAAACAATTCAAAAACCGAACGGTAGCCCAGTGGTAACGAAACGTTTTACTTTGTACTAGGTCCTCGGTTCGAAACCCATCTTTGCCCTTTTATCGTTTTAACACAATTGCTAACTCGTTGGTCCCACGAACAATCGGTGACGGCTTAATCTACGACGCTCTAAAATCCGTCGTGCGGATAATTGGCGACGGTTTGCCGTGACGCCAAATGCGACCGTCACGCATTATCAAGCATACGTGATGCCCAAAACTAATCCGTCACCTATGGTTACTTTCGGTGATCGTTCTGAATTTTGTCACCAGGCAATTCGTCACCGATTCTAGGATCTGTTGTAGTGTCCTCAAGAACTAAGTGAACTACTCACGAGACATCATATGGATCAAGATCAGAGATGAAATAATGATAAGTAACAATCTGAACATAACAATAATTCAATGTTTCCACTCAATAGCATCAACTACAACAAGTAATCAATACCAGGACAGTTTCCCCTAAGAACTATGCAAGAACCCAATTGTTACAAGGTACGGAGTGGTGATGATGGTGCTAGTGGAGATGATGATGGAGATGATGATGATCCCGATGAAGTCCAGCTTGATGGTGGTGTTGATGGCGATGATCTCCCCTCTTCGGGAAGGAATTTCCCTAGCAGATTTCTGCCTGCCGGAGAGCTCTTTCTCTCTCTACAGTTTACCGCCCCGTAGAGGCCGCGGAATCTTTATGTGGTTGCTCCTCGAGTCTTAGGGTTTCGGGAGGATTATATATGCCAAAGAGCAGAGCCAGAGGTGGGCTAGGGTGGCCACAGCAACTGGTGGCGCGACCTAGGGTGGCCCGTGCCAGGGGGTGGTGTGGGCCCCCTATGGCCCATCTTCGCTAACCCTCCTGGCTTCATTCGTCTGCTGGAAAAATAGGATTTTCACTATATTTTCCAGGATTTTCTGATCTTCGCGAATTTTGCCTCCAAATAGTGCCTTTTCCATCAGAATCCTGACTTTAGCGGTCCATCCTCCAAAAGTCATCAACCATGCAAAAACAGATGAAATAATATAAATATCATCTCTTAAAATGAAATATATCAATGAATAACAGTCAATTATGCTATAGAATAGTGATGCAAAATGGACATATCAACTCCCCCAAGCTTAGACTTCGCTTGTCCCCAACCAAAAACTGAGCTCAATAAACATGACCTCGGGTTTATGGAGTGAAGTGTCGATAAAATAATACGCACAAGAAGCATCACATTCATCAATACACAAATCATAATAGAAGACAACTCACTATTATATAACTTAACTTGCAATAAGTAAAGGAAACATAATAAAGATACACAAACTAAATTATAATTGGTAATGGCAAACTTTGTTCTTGGTCAAAGAACTGTTAACAATTTGAAGGAGTTCAAACATAATGGGGTTTTCAATAATAGCTTTCAAAGTAATATCCACTAAGATAAGAGAAGTGTGCAAAACAAAGAACATAAGAAACATGATTGAATAAATCATCATATGAATGAATAAAACACAGCAACTCAAATACTTGCTTGAGATAGAAAGGAATAGGTTTACTAACTCAACTAAAAAGTAAAAGATAGTCCCTTCGCAAAGGGAACCAGGGATTTCAAGTTTCATAAAAAGCTTCCAAAAATTATGGTACTTATTAGCTTTCAGCTCTCATTACCCCTATCATAAGCATCTTTAGGTGATTAAGGTTAAAGTGAACAAATATGAGGATATGCTTGACAAGTTATAAGTTGAAAATCACATGCCCCGTGCTTACGAGTACCAGACCTCATGCTACTCAACTTTATTCACGAGTAATTCTTGTCATTGTAAATACATGTGTATCATGGAGAACCGCCAACGGGGTACCCCTTGCCCCATGATACAGGAGCTATCCCATATCAAAATGACAAGGTAAAAGACAATGAGCATCTGAGTGATCTTTTTATTTTCTATTTGCATAGATTTTTATTGAGGATGCTTCGCAGATTGCTCACTATGGTTATGCTGCAAGTTTCCACCATGATTAGGCATAGCGTAGGCTAGCTGCCTAGGCGTTTCTCTAACACATATACAAACTCCATGAGCTTACAATCTCCCCTTTTATTTCACACCGCCAGGATCCATAAGCAAAAGAACATGATATCAACTAAATAAGTGCAATGTTGAAAGCGTTCCCCATGGTAACATGGTTCTGCTAATTCACAACTTATAAAGCGCAAGCATATACACAACATAGATGGACACAATGGTTCAAGTTTATTAAGTGCAAGAAAGTAAAGTGTGCCATCAAGTTTGTGAGAGCTTTAATCACTAATTTTCACATAACAAGTTCAATTCAAAAGGTAGATAAAAACATGAATTTACTTGGAATAGCATTAATGCTAATAGGTAGGTATGGTGGACACAAATGGCATAGGTTTTGGTTTAAGGATTGGATGCACGAGAAGCATTCCCTCTCAGTGCAGGTTTTTGGCTAGCAAGGCTGGGTAGCAAGCATAAGAGTTGAAGGAAACAAACAAACATACAAGTGATAAAAACAAACATGCAATCTTCCTTGGAAGTACGAAAGATCTTAACTAGACAATACTAAGCTTATGAGCCAATCAAGAAAGAAAGATGATGAAATTATATTTCTTAAAAGTACTTTTCTCTTTTTCATTCAATTCTCAAATAGTGTTGCTACTAACCAGGGCCAGGTTTGCCAAAACCAACTAAATTTACTTACTGATCCCAAAGTGATACCAATACTAACAACGAGATCAATCATATAACAGAAATTGCAAACTAAAATAAGATATGTAAAAAGTAAATGATAGAACTTCTCATTAATATTCCATAACAGCAACTCACACCAAGGGATACATAGATAACTAATGAGAGGGGAGATACTTCCACAATGCAAACCATCCTCTATGATAACTTCTCTATTCATGATATGACTCTACTTAAAAAGGTAAAAAAATATAAAAGATAAAAGATGTGATAACGCGGCACTCCCCCAAGCTTGGAACAAACCAAGGGAATGCGAAAACCTGATGACGAATTACTCCTTCGGTGGTGGTGGTGTTCTCTCGATGAGCTTTTCAATCAATTCCCTCAAATCCACAATCTCGAAGGTGAGAGTACAAATCAACTCCGAATTGTGCTCAATGCGGTTCATGATCATGTCAGGCTGTGAATCCCAGCTCTTGCGATTCTTTCCCCACTCTTTCTCCTTGAAGTATTCTTTTACTGCATGGTTAGAACGAGGCATATCCCAACTGGAGGGTAGTTTTTCCTTGGGCATATTCTGGAATTGCTGCTCATGAATAAGGGTATGGAAGGGATTCTTCGTGCGTGGAGGAGGTGACCGTGAAGCCAAGCAATGACGCGGAACCTTCCCTCTGGTGGACATCCGTGCAGTCCTTTTGAACTTGGTACGATTTGCCACCACTCCAATACTTGCAATGGTGGTGCTGATGTGCGGATGATGGTCTTCCTTTGCCTCTGCTTGAACTTCACTCTCGATCTCCTCCTCCTGCTCAAGGTCTTGGAGATCATATTCCCCAAGCTCCTTGCCCTTATCGTTCGCGGAGACCATTGTGCCTCTAAACTTTAAGAATAGTTCCTCACAGAAACAGATCGAAACAAAAACATGACGAGAACACGATATACGGACCACGGGGGATCCAGGGGATTATATATTACGAAGTTTTACAACAAAAGGAAAGTACTGAGAGAAACAGGGTCGGAGACGGGCTCCGGGGTGACCACACCCCCTGGTGGCGCGGCCAGGTGTGCCTGCGCCACAGGGTGGTGTGAGCCACCCGGGCTCCGCTTCTGTCCCTCTTTCGACTCATTGCTTTCCATGTTAGATAAAAACTGCAAAAATATAAATTGACAGATTTTTCATGGACCTTTTCTTAATAGAACTATTACCTATTCGAAAACGGACTCTGCAGGTCTCTGAATTTGGTCTTTAATAAAAAAAATCAAAATCACTACTTGAATAACATCAATATCTTCATCTTCATAAATATATTGGTTGAGTCTCTAACCATTCACCATCTTATTACACCATTTTCTCCTACAACTTGGAAATTTCTTTCACATAAAACTTCACACAATTCTCATTAGCAACATTAGTGCATGCAAGATAATAAACCATTTAAGTTCAATTTCAACTGAAATCCATCAAAACACAAGCTACTGTAGCAACTCCTTTCGAAGCCCAAAAAGGAATTCAAAAAGGAAATCGATATAAGAGGCAAATGCAAAAGTGGCAAAAATCTGTCAAAACAGACCAACAGGTAAAGATCAATTTTTTAGAAAATCTTCTGTTGCTCAACTCAAAACGTGCAAGACAAATGAAAGTTAAATAATAACCTGGGGCATGCATAGAAAAAATTATAGATCAGTACGATGTTCTGGGATTTTTCATGATTTTTTATAGTGAAGCACAAATATCTGTTTCGGGACAGCAACTTCCCCAAATCTTACTTCTCTCTCATTAGAGGTTGATCTTGACACAAAAACGAAACAAAAAGGATAAGGAGAGGTTATTGCAGAAGCAATAACTTCCAAGACTCAAATAAATAAAAACAAACTGAAAGCAAAAATATATTGGGTTGTCTCCCAAAAAGCTCTTTCTTTATAGCCATTAAGATGGGTATGACAATTTCAATGATGCTCACATAAGAATATGAATTGAAGTAAAAGAGAGCATCAAGAAGCAAAAATACATATGTTTAAGTCTAACCCACTTCCTATGCAAGGGAATTTTGTAAGAAAGTAAATGTTGAAACCAGAGGCTACTAGCATAGGAAGTCAAAACAAGTGCAACATAAAGACTTTCAGCATAAAGCGAGGAAACTTAATATTATTGAGATGCATAAGAACAAATTTCCCTCTCTCATAGTAACTTTTAGTATCGTGCATAAATTTAGCTTCTTCTTCCATGCGTGTAAATGATCCAACACAAGAAGCATCCAATAGATCCTTATCATGAAGAGAAAGTCTTGCATAAAAGTTATTGATAATAATATTTTTAGGGAGCTCATGAATAGGACATTTGAGCATTAGTAACTTCAATCTCCCTCAAGCTTGAGTTCTACTCTCTCCATCACGAGGCCAAAAGTTGTATATTTGATTCCGATCTTTATGAATCTCACTAGGAGGATAAAATTTTGAATAAAAGAGAGGTACAACTTCCTCCCATTCAAGAGCTTGACCATTCTTCAGCAGCTTGTACCATTCCTCAGCTCTTCCTTTTAGTGATAATGAGAATAACTTCTTCTTGACTTGATCTGTTGTAATACCTGCACACTTGAACAACCCGCATAATTCGTGTATAAAGAGCAAATGATCACCGGGATGGACAGTTCCATCTCCAAAATAGTAGTTATCCATAACACGATCAATAATTCTTGTAGGTATCTTAAAAGTATCATTTTCAGCAGGTGGTGGTTCATCTATTACCTTAGCAGTGGTAGTAACATTTCGAAATAACAAACTAAGTGAATTATTCATATTGAAATAAAGTAACTGACATAAGTAAAAAATACTCACAGTAGAACTTTCCTTTACCAGTTCCACTCTCCAATAATGCTTCACTCCCTGGCAACGGTGCCAGAAAATAGTCTTGATGACCCACAAGTATAGGGGGTGTATCGAAATATTTTCGATAAGTAAGAGTGTCAAACCCAACGAGGAGCATAAGGTGTTGATGAGTGGCTTGGAGCATGAATTCTCTGTAAATACTTAGCAAACGGATTTTTAGGGGTTTTTGATAATGCAGATAGATAAAGTACGAGTAAATAAAAGACAATAATAATAATTGCAGCAAGTGGCCCAATCCTTTCTTTACCAAAGGACAAGCCGGTTGTATTACTTAAGATGACCAAATGTTCTCCATGACACATGGGAATATCGTAAAGTGCTTTCGCTTCATATAGTCGATTAATCTTCTTTAGTTGGATAAGTGTTGTGTGGGTGAACCTGTGCTAATGTACTGACCTTCCTAGGACTAATACATACTTATGATTATACCCCTTGCAAGCATCCGCAACTACAAGAAAGTAATTAAGATAGAAACCTAACCACAACCTTAAACTATGAGATCCTACACTCCCTTGTGCAAAGGATTCCTAATGGGTGTTCAGGTTTCTGTCACTCCGGCAACCCCGCGATTAGTAGCCAAATACACAATGCATTCCCCTAGGCCCATAAAGATGAAGTATCATGTAGTCGATGTTCATATGACACCACTAGAAGAATAACACCACAACTTAATTATCAAACCATTGAATCTCTCTCAACTCAATTCCACTACTAACAACATGACTTGTCCCATGTCCTCAAGAACTAAACGAACTACTCACGAGACATCATATGGATCAAGATCAGAGATGAAATAATGATAAGTAACAATCTGAACATAACAATAATTCAATGGTTCCACTCAATAGCATCAACTACAACAAGTAATCAATACCGGGAAAGTTTTCCCTAATAACTATGCAAGATTTAGCCCAATTGTTACAGCGGTAAGGAGTGGCAATGATGGTGCTAGTGGAGATGATGATGATGATCCCGATGAAGTCCAGCTTGATGGTGGTGTTGGTGGCGATGATCTCCCCTCTCCGGGAAGGATTTTCCCCGACAGATTTTGACCTGCCGGAGAGCTCTTTCTCTCTCTACAGTTTTCCGCCCCGTAGAGGCGGCGGAATCTTTCTGTGGTCGCTCCTCGAGTCTTAGGATTTTGGGAGGATTATATATGCCAAAGAGCAGAGCCAAAGGTGGGCTAGCATGGCCACACCACCTGGTGGCACGGCCTAGGGTGGCCTATGCCAGCGGGTGGTGTGGGCCCCCTGTGGCCCATCTCCGCTCCCCCTTCTGGCTTCCTTCGTCTTCTGGAAAAATAGGATTTTCTGTATATATTTTCCAGGATTTTCTAATCTTCGCGAATTTTGCCTCCAAACAGTGCCTTTTCCATCAAAATCCTGACCTCAGCGGTCCATTGTCCAAAAGTCATCAACCATGCAAAAACAGATGAAATAACATTAGTATCATCTCTTAAAATGAAATATATCAATGAATAATAGTCAATTATGATATAGAATAGTGATGCAAAATGCACGTATCAGTGACCTTGTGACCTGCTGCTCCCATCCCCCGTGTTCGACTGGTGGAGAGGATTGCGATGTCGTCCAGACATCCTTCTTAAAGTTTCCCGAACACAACAGGTTGACATCACATGGAGGATACAATTCCTCTAGATTCCTTTCTTCTTTCCTTTAGCGTTACATCCAGGTGTGTCCCCACATGGGAGCTCTTTAGACGTAGAACTTCCATAGTAGTGAGATGTTCCATGTGTTGGAGTAGGCCACTCTGTCCCTTTCTATCAAGTAGGCGCCGTGTCAGGGGTTTCCCACGATGCGGTAAGGTCCTTCCCACTTTGGCCTAATCTTCTGGCGCATGTTGGCCTGTATTAGCCAAAGGATCATGTCTCTGATTTGAAAGGTCCCCCATTGGAAGTGAAGGGAATATGCCCGAGAGGCAATAATAAAGTGGTTATTATCTTATTCCATGTTTATGATAAATGTTTATTTTGCATGCTATAATTGTATTAATTGGAAACGTTAATACATGTGTGTTTAATAAACAAAATACAAAGTTCCTAGTAATACCTCTCATATAAACTAGCTCGTTGATTAACAAGATGATCAAGGTTTCCTGATCATGGACATTGGATGTTGTTAATAACGAGGTCACAACATTGGTGGAATGATGTGATGAACATTCATCCGAAGTATAGCATTATGATCAGAGTCATTATGTTTATATTGCTATAACATCATACGAAGTAATCTTAGTCCTTAGACCATGAGATCATGTTAATTGCTAACACCGGAAGAGTATCTTGATAACATCAAACGTCACAGCGTAACAGGGTGAGTATAAAGGTGGGTTCAGTGCTACGAAGGTGTTATGTTGAGGCTCATGGATCAAGAGTGGGATTTGTCCATCCCGATGACGGATAGATATACTCTGGGCCCTCTCGGTGATATCACATTGAAATAGCTTGCAAGCAAGTGATGTGATCACTAGAATGTTATATCACGGGAACGAGAAAAGAGTGCATGTCGGTAACGAGATCAAACAAGGTATTTGGATACCGATGATCGAATCTCGGACATGTATTATATCATGAGACAAAGGGATTTAGTTACTAGCGTTAAAGGTTCTCACGACCATAGAAGTCACCGTTGAATGTGTAGGAGTCAGTATGGATCTCTAGGTCCCGCTTCTGATTATTGATCTGAGAGGGGTCTCGATCATGCCTGCATTATTCGCAAACCGCAGGGTGCCACACTTAAGGGATACCGACACCATTTGGAGCAAATATGTTTCAGATAAAGATTTAAGAAAGCGCTGGAATTATTTTAATAGACACTGAAACTGTTTCGGGTGAAATTGCTGAAATTGGTTCTACATGTAATATTGAAATGTTGCAGGGGGTTTTGTGGGAATGTTTGTTAATTAAAGTAATTAACAAAATTCTGAATAAAATTAATAAAATAGTTTTATTAAATGATAGAGCATTAAATTTTGAGAAATTTAATGCATTTAAAGTGGAGACTTTAAAAGAGAATGTGAAGGGGCAAATTTATGTGGAGGGAGTTACCACCACATGAATGAGAAGGTGAGGGGTCACCCCTTGGGCGCTGGCCATTGGGAGGGGCACCCCCCTCCTCCTATAAAAGCCCCCCTCTCACACCTTCACACTCACACCTCCTCGTGAAGGATCTCTCTCCCCCTCTAGTATTATTCCCCATGGTCTCGGATTAGCGAGATACATGTTCCCGATGGCTTTATCTCGAAAGGAGTTGCTGCTTCCGCTGCTTCGCTGGAGCAAGGGATGGAGGTTGTCGGGGTACCGGACGTGTGTGCGATCATGGATGCACCGCTGCTTTGTGGTGCTGGACTTGGTGGTGATGGACTTGCTCGAGCTGGATCTGATGGACGTGTTGGAGGCGGACCTGCTGGACTTCATCACGATCTTGAGATCGACAAGTGTACGACTACATCATCCACGAGTTCCATCTCGTTAACAAAGCTTTGTTGTCTTCGAGAGTAAGTTCTCTATGGATGTATATCCACCCGTTGCTCTGTATCTAGTAGATAGATCTTGGCGTATAGTTCTCATCGTATGAAATTTTTTGTTTTCTATGCTGCGGAACCCTTCAGTGGTATCAGAGCCTGATCTATGCGTAGGTGCTTTGCACGGGTAGTACACATATGTTTATATGTGGGCAATGATGATCATGTTATTGCTTCTTTCATGTATTTTGGATATTGGTGGCATAGTGGGATGAAGCGGCCCGGACCAACCTTACATGTCATCGTACATGAGATCGGTTCCACGACTGACATGTAACTAGTTTTGCATAAGTGGCTGGCGGGTGTCTGTCTCTCCTACTATAGTCAATATCTGATTTACAACGATTTGCTAATAACTTGGTTATCCTCGTTGTGGTTCCATGTTCGTAGGTAAGAACGGTTCTATCTTCGAAAGCCCTAAGCCACGTAAAACTTGCAATTGATAAATTAGAGGCGTCTAGTTTAGATCGTTGCCAGGCTAGTGTCATGATATGGTAATGTTGTAAGTTGATGTATAGTTGATACTCTTACAACACACCAAACGTGTAAGTTCCATAGACCTTGGCCTTACACACAAAGGAATGTAGAGATCATACCACGACGCATATGATGGTGATCAAATGCATGGACCATATCATTCCACTTTACACATATGATGTTCGCATCTTATATTGCTAGTTTGGCGTTTTAGTAGCATTTTAAGATGATCCCTCATTTAGATTTCAAGATAAAAATGTGTTCTTCCTTAAGTATGCACCGTTCTATGGATCGTGTTTCGAGACATCACGTGATGATCGGGTGTACTCGACTCTACGCTTTTATATAACGGGTGTAAGACAGTTTTACAGACGCGAATACTAAGGTTCTTACTTGGCGAGCCTAGCATGTACAGACATGGCCTCGGAACACAGACCCAAAGGTTAAGCATGAGTCATATAGTTGATCTGATGGCCATATTGATGCTCGCCTTTGAAGCTACACCGACTCACATGATGATCGGACTTGGTGTAGTGGATTTGGTTCATGTAATCACCAAAAAGGCACGAGGGATGTCGTTTTTGAGTGGGAGTTCATTTCTAATTTGGATTAGTCGAACTCAATTTGTCATAAACTAAATCGAAGTGAATTTTCATAATTTGTTGTAGTCACTGGCATATGTTCACTACCTTATGCTTAGTTTTAATTGAGATAATAGAACTATAGAATTCTGGATATTTACTTTACGAACTGGTATCGTATTGTTTTGAATGTCAATTTAAAGTTTATAAGTCCTATTGTAAACTTTCAGCAAACTCTGTTTACTCCATGAAGTTTAATAAGTAGTATTAAATCAATAGTAAGAATTCCAATGTTAGTATCTAAAGTATCATGTTTGCCTCCATGATTATTGATATTCAAAAGTTGTTTTAATATCAAGATTATATAGGAGCTGAAAATTGTTTCAGAAGCCATCATGTGTGAAGGATATTGTGATATCTGAAATAATGTTTTTGGTTGCATTATGATAGAGTATAATTTAGCAAAATACATGTTCTCGTATTGTATGAGAATTTGTGGAGGATGGAGATGCTAAGCATCCGGATCTCCCAAAAAGGTTTTGGGAACTAACATTAAACTCACGATTCTTCCTTACAGGCTATAGTAGCTTGATCATGAAAGTTTTCATGATAAGGATGAATAGAAGATGTAAGTAAAATGTTTACTACACTAATAGATTACTAAAGAATGGATTTTTGAAAGAACACCAAACATTTGATGATCGTGATCCACTTCAAAGTGCAAGTCCAAAGGTATTAGTATTTGACTATACACGCTTTGTACTATGTGTCATGTGAATGACACCACTATTGATGTTGATAGATTCTTTTAAAAGAAAAGGAATTGTTGAAAGAGAATCTATAAAATATTTGGCAGAAAAGAAAAGGTTGGAGATGTCCAACTTAGGTATATAGAAGATATACATGTTATGGATGTATTCCTTGCTTGTTAAACAATGTGGTTCTCAGGTATTGGATACCGAATTGGTTGGTATGAAGTGTCATACAGGACAATGCAATTCATGAACTGCAATGGCCTAAGTAACTAGCAAGAGAAAAAGTGATGATGATCATCGAAAACAAATAAAGTGTTATTGTGCTTTTCGTTGACATCAAACCTAGTCTTCAAGATTTGTTTTAATAATTGTTATTTTGTTTCGGTATTACGAGAACAATGGTTGTTCAAATAAACCGTATTCCATATAGGATGGATGAACTTTTACAAGTCTAGTGGGAGAAATCACATCCATAAACACTATTGCTAAAATGTCGCAAGACAAGTGATTGATAGATCACTTATGAATTGACATCACTGTTTAAATTATATTGGAAAGAAAACATGAAGAAAATCCATGTTGATGGATTTTTGGAGTCTTTGATTTTGATCAATTGACGCTTGTGAGACTTTCCTCGAGATAATTGAAACTCCATTCATAGGCCAAAGAGGAACTGATGACTAGCTTAATGGAAATTGTGCATGCTGATGTGCATAGTCCATTATGTGTAGCCATATGCGATGGATCTTTTTGCTTCATATGCTTTCTCCAGAAATTTGAGTGAATATATCTATATATTTACTTAATAAGGAAGAAGTGTGAAACATTTGAAAATTGTTCAAAGACTTTCAAGATGAAGTGAAAAATCATTGTAACAAGTAAATAAAAGAGTTTATGGTTTGATCATAAAGGAAGATATTTGAGTTACATGTTTAGCAAAACACCTAAGATTTGAGGAATTGTTCCATGATTTGTGTTTCCCGATAAACCATAGGAGTATGGCATATTCGAGAGATGAAATCAAACCATGCTTGACATGGTAAGATCAAATGTGTCATTTATAAAGCCGCCATTATGTTTAAAGGATTGAAGCTTTAGAGACTACCGCTTTTACACTAAAAAGAGCACCATCATGATCTGTTGAAATGAGACCATATAAGTTATGGTTTGGGATAAAACCCAAATTGTCTTTTCTTAAATTTTGGTATGCTATGCATAAGTAAAATGTTTACAACCAAAGTCGGATAAGCACGTATTTGTAGGTTATCCCAAAGAATTTGTTGGGAATTTCTCCATAACACCGAGGACAAAAGAGTTTGTTACTTGGAACATCAAGTTTCTTGAGAAGGAATTTTTTGCGAAAAGTTAGGTGGGAGAACAATATAACCTTGATAAGGTTGTAGAACCTTAGCTATATGTGCTAAGTTGCGCAGTGCCGGAAAGTGTCCTGGTGGCGGCCACAATGCTCATGGCTCCCGTGATTACAAAGGTTGTGATCTCGGAGATTAGAGCTCCTATTGAAGCATGTGGGTCGGTAAGAATCAAATAGTGTGATTTGATAAGCAAGTCGTTATTGTTTTGACAATGATGAACCGACTACATGCAAAGAAGCGATGATGGGCTCTGAACTTGGAAGACCCTCTAGAAAGGCGTGAAGCCTATCGGTCGTGTTTGGATCTATAAAGAAATAGACATGGATGTTTAACATCTATGAAATAGTCGACATGTCGGAAAGAAGTTTACGACAATGTTCAAGGAGTTGACTATGACAAGATTTGATCTTTCATAGCGATATTTAGTCTTGACGGATTAATGTAGCAAACACTACATATAATTTGGTATATGGTAGTTGAATAAACAAAACAAGGTTCTTCTAATAGAACGGTTACCTAGGACATGTACATGACATGGTCCGAAGGGTTTTGTTAATTCAAATGGTGCTAAAAGGGCATGCAAACTTCAATAGTTGAAGTGAGCATAGCGGAGTTGGAATCTTCACCATGATGAAACTGTTAAAAGAGTTTAAATTCATCGAAGATGATGAAGATGCTTGCATTTGCAAGAAATTAAGTGGGAGCGCTGAGACATATTTCTAATACATTATGTAGAGGACATATTGTTGATTGGAAATGATGTATCTTGTATTGCCACAAGTTAAGAATTTCATTAAAATAAGATTTCGATGAAAGACTTGGGCAAAACCAGAATATTTGGCATCAATATCTATATGGATAGATTGAGGCGCTAATATGGTTGCGCTAGACATACATATATGAGATATTGAAAGGGTTCAATATGGAAACAACAAGAAAGGTTCTTGCTGCATGGAAAGGATTGTATCAAGATTAAAGTCTTTCAACACTTGGTGAGTAAAATCACATGAAGATTTTGATCGATTATAAAGTGATATGTATATATCCAGATATGTCCTATGCTCTAAATGTTATGAGCACATACCAGAATGATTCATAATATGATCATTGGACAATAGTAAAGATATTCTTATGAGCTTTGGAAGAACTAAGAATATATCATGTGTAAGTGACAAATAGTTAAAGGTAGTTCATTGTAAAGTGTTACATTGATACTAGTTTTGTCACAAGATACAAATTAAATTTATCTCAATTTAGACTATGGGTGGCACAATGTAATGGAAAGGATGTTCCACGATGGATTTGGATAAGTTCCAAAGTTGAAACATTGTGACGGATACTACAACAAAAGGCTAAGTATATGATTGCTATAGTAGCAGCAAAGGAGGGCATTTGTGTTAAGAAGTTTGTTATCAAACTACGTGTGATTCAAAGTGGGCTAATACTATGAAGATATATTGTATGACAATAATATCAACATATTTTAACCCGAACGAACTAAAGGTCTCACCAAAGGACCAAATTTATACAATGCCATCTCATTTGAGAATGAGTGATGCGTGGAGACGCAAAGACATGCAAATACACACGGCTGTCAAATCCGAAGATTACGTTAACCACTAGCAGTAGCGTATATGCAATACCAAAAAGCCATAGGTGTTCCATACGCAAAGTTTTTCAAACTGGATTATTAACTCTAGTGCAAGTGGGAGACTGGAGGGAATATGCCCGAGAGGCAATAATAAAGTGGTTATTATCTTATTCCATGTTTATGATAAATGTTTATTTTGCATGCTATAATTGTATTAATTGGAAACGTTAATACATGTGTGTTTAATAAACAAAAAAACAAAGTTCCTAGTAATGCCTCTCATATAAACTAGCTCGTTGATTAACAAGATGATCAAGGTTAAATGATCATGGACATTGGATGTTGTTAATAACGAGGTCACAACATTGGTGGAATGATGTGATGAACATTCATCCGAAGTATAGCATTACGATCAGAGTCATTATGTTTATATTGCTATAACATCATACGAAGTAATCTTAGTCCTTAGACCATGAGATCATGTTAATTGCTAACACCGGAAGAGTATCTTGATAACATCAAATGTCACACCGTAACAGGGTGACTATAAAGGTGGGTTCAGTGCTACGAAGGTGTTATGTTGAGGCTCATGGATCAAGAGTAGGATTTGTCCATCCGGATGATGGATAGATATACTCTAGGCCCTCTAGGTGATATCATATTGAAATAGCTTGCAAGCAAGTGATGTGATCATTCGACAAAGGGATTTAGTTACTAGCGTTAAAGGTTCTCATGATCACATAAGTCATTGTTGAATGTGTAGGAGTCAGTATGGATCTCCAGGTCCCACTTCTGATTATTGATCTGAGAGGGGTCTCGATCATGTCTGCATTATTCGCGAACCGTAGGGTGACACACTTAAGGGATACCGACACCATTTGGAGCAAATATGTTTCAGATAAAGATTTAAGAAAGCGCTGGAATTATTTCAATAGACACCGAAACTGTTTCGGGTGAAATTGCTGAAATTGGTTCTGCGTGTAATATTGAAATGTTGCAGGGGGTTTTATGTGAATGTTTGTTAATTAAAGTAATTAACAAAATTCTGAATAAAATTAATAAAATAGTTTCATTAAATGAGAGAGCATTAAATTTTGAGAAATTTAATGCATTTAAAGTGGAGACTTTAAAAGAGAATGTGAAGGGGCAAATTTATGTGGAGGGAGTTACCACCACATGAATGAGGAGGTGAGGGCTCACCCCTTGGGCGCCGGCCATGGGGAGGGGCACCCTCCTCCTCCTATAAAAGGCCCCCTCTCACACCTTCACACTCACACCTCCTCGTGAAGGATCTCTCTCCCCCTCTAGTATTATTCCCCATGGTCTCGGATTAGCGAGATACATGTTCCCGGTGGCTTTATCTAGAAAGGACTTGCTGCTTCCGCTGCTTCGCTGGAGCGAGGGATGGAGGTTGTCGGGGTACCGGACGTGTGTGCGATCACGGATGCACCGCTGCTTTGCGGTGCTGGACTTGGTGGTGATGGACTTGCTGGAGCTGGATCTGATGGACGTGCTGGAGCCAGACCTGCTGGACTTCATCATGATCTTGAGATCGGCAAGTGTACGACTACATCATCCACGAGTTCCATCTCGTTAACAAAGCTTTGTTGTCTTCGAGGGTAAGTTCTCTATGGATGTATATCCACCCGTTGCTCTATATCTAGTAGATAGATCTTGGCATATAGTTCTCATCGTAGGAATTTTTTTGTTTTCTATGCTACGCAACCCTTCAGGGAGTTCTTCTCATAATACTTCCAGCCCGAATGTGAGCTACCTCTCTTGCTTCCTTGATGAGGTTGAGGTCATTGATGCGATGTTGCTCTTGATCGGATTTCCCTAAGAGTCGCACCCTAGTCAATTCCATCTTCAATTCTTCCGGGAGCATGGCCTCATCTCTATAGACACGAAGAAAGGGGTTTACCGCATCGCCCTACTCTGAGAGGTCTTGATGGACCATAAGAAGGTGGGGATTTCTGTTACCCATTGATGGGCATATGCTGAATGGGGTATGCCCAGCAGGACATTTTGACTGGGCCAAGGGCCTTGCGAGTGGGCCTGCAGGACGGCGACTGGAATGCGCCTAAGAGCAAGCACTGGCAACTGGAAGCTAGAGGCCCAGAAGCATAGCTAAAGCCTAGTCAGATTAGGTCAAACCCTCCAAAACCGTGTTTAGTTCGGTTGTATATCTATAAACCCTAGCGAGGTACCCCCTATACAAACCTCCCTAGGGTTCCCTTTGTACTCACGTTCCATCATACACCCCTTCAAGTGACTCGCTGCTTAACTGTCGAGCTCGCCACCCATGTAACTCGCTCACCACTAATACAATCTAGCAGGAGTAGGTATTTACCCTCCCAAGGGCCGAAAATGGGTAAACTCATGTGCATCTGCCCCATATCGCTCCGCAGATGGCCGCCAGCTCTCGCCCCAATCTTATCAATCACTACCCCTGGTAGCGACTGCCATCGTCATTCCCACAATAGTGGCCCCCACCGTGGGGCATGGCCGGTCTGGCCTGAGTTCTACGACGAGACCCTATTCGCCAATCGATCGGCCGATCGCCACCGGTCGTATGATCGCCAGCGGCAGGATCCTTCAGATCCTGCGCAGCAGCTACATCCCGGTGTCGCGCCCGGTCACGCACAACGCGGTGATGCCGGTCGGCACCATCAACCAGTTCGTCGGCTTCACTGACGCAGTCGATCCGGCGAGAACGGTGATTGTCGGTGGATTGTCACCATGCTGCGATTTGCTCTCGGAGGACCAGATCTGCTCCATCAGCCACCTCGTCACCGAGTACGACTCGTCCGCCAGCAATGCAGCCGGGACTGATGCCGCCGCGGACGACGCGGCTCTCCACGACGACGCCGACTTGGCGACCCCTACCTCGGTCGCCGGATCCATCACCACCGCATCACGAGAGGACTCCATCATGTGGATCTCCATCCCCGAGGATTTCGAGGACCGATCCATCCTCGGGATCTTCGACTCCGATTCTGGCTCGGTGTCTCCAGAGGACTTCCGCGCTAGATCCAATCGCTTCAATGCGATCTACATGGCTGGCAGCACGACTGCCCCACCAGATCCATTCTCCATGCCGATCTCGCCAACCGCAACGGTAATGGAAGTGGAGTAAGCCTGCCTGCGACTGGAGGAAGCATCACGCAGGGAGCAGGCCGAGCGTGAGAAATTCCGCCTCGAGCGGGAAACGACGCAGGAGCTATCGCTCTACCATCTACGCCGCATCAGGACCCGCCTGCACTCCAACGTCCAGGGCCACGTCCTGAACTTCAACGACGAGGGCGACACCAAACACGCACCTGAGCGCAAATACTGCGAGAACGCGCCGCCCGGTGGCAGCAACCGCGCACCACCTAGCACACCGGCGACTGGAGCTCCACCGCCACCCATAGGTAGTGTGCCCCCACCGGACAAGCCACGAATCAACATCTCGTCGCAAGCCCACGATGCCAACGGACTCCCGCTATACTCCACCCCAATGGATAACGTCATCGCGGTAGACGCCATAGTTGCCCACCTCGACATCCAAGGAGAGGGCGAGCTGCAGATCCAGTACGCCGAATCCCTACTCGCCAGGGTCGTCGAGCAGCAAGCCGCGGGATTCGACCCGCGGGGGTGGATGTATTCCCGCTCATTGGCAAGCAGGGAGGCCTCAAGCGCCCCCCCAGCCGTCGCCAACACCCTCAACTTCCCACCGCCCAAGCCCGTGCCACACCAGCCATGGGCCACCAACCCCACGCTCTCCACCAACGAGCCGTGGCCGGTGAACAACACGGTCGCCACCAATGTCTAGCCCATCGACACACGAATGCACATCATCAACAACCAGGCCTGGTGGGCGCGCTAGCCCAACGATTTGAGGCACACCCTCAACAACTGCGGCGACCCGGGCCAAGGGGCTTGCTATGCCGAGTCAGCCCCCAGTGTTTCGGACCAATTATCCAAGGCGAGAAGTATCCTGGCAACTTTAAGGAGCCAAAGGAGATCGAAAAATACGATCCCAGGTATGACCCAACTGTGTGGTTGGACACGTACCTTATGGCGATGGGAATTGTCGGCCACACTGACCTGCTCGCCGCTCGCTACCTCCCCTGATGATGGAGGGGGCGACCAGGCAATGGATCAACACCCTCTCCACCGGCAGCATTGACTCATGGGAGGAGATGCGCGACGCCTTCATCAGGCACTTCGAGGGCTCCTACACACGCGCCACCACCATCGAAAACCTGGAGCGCTGAATCGAGGGATAGTGCGAGTCGACCCGCCACTGGATCCAGAGGTGGCAGGAACTGTGGATCAACGCCTCCGGCATCCACCCAGACATGGCGATCCACAACTTCAAGAATGCATGACTTACGAGCCTCTAGTCACCAAGATCAAGAGGATCAACCGGATGCTCGACAACGTCCCTGAACTCCTCAAAATTGCCAAGTGCTACGCGGAGGAGGACCCCAACCAAGACTCTGACGATGAGTCGGGGGGAAGACAACGCACGAGCGGCAACGACAACGGGCGACAGCGCGGCATGTGCTACAACAACTCTCGCCTCACCGGCAAGCGCTGCGGTGATGGACGAGTCAACTTTGTTGCCAACGCCAGCTACGGCCAACGCGACCCGAAGAACTTCCGCCGCGATGGAGGAAATTACCGTGACAACGGAAATTATCGTGCCAACAACGCGGCGAGGCCGAAATTCGACCCCACCGCCCTGCACAACCAGCCCTCTGTCTACCATAGCAGGGAGGGGAAGCCCGTGCTGGCTCGTGGTTGATATCGAGCTCGTTGGGGAATCCCAAGAGGAAGGTATGATGAGCACAACAGTAAGTTTCCCTCAGTTATGAAACCAAGATTATCGAACCAGTAGGATCAAGGAAACACCTCCAAGGTGTTGTTTCCAACTAGGAATCCTGCACAACACAACCACATAACTTTGCCCCCAACTTACAGTGAGGTTGTCAATCTCACCGGTTTTGCTGAAAACAATGGATTAAACGTATTGTGTGGAAGAAAGTAATAGCTTGGAGAAAGTAAATAGAAAACAGTAAATAATTGTAGATTGATGGTAAAAGAAAGGACAGAGGTCCATAGTTCACTAGAGGTGATTCTCCTTAAGATAGATGACATGCTGAGTGAATAAATTACAGCGAGGCAATTGACAAACATCGAGAAACCATACATGCATATAGTAATCATCTTGACTCCTATGAGATTTGATTTGGAATTACAACATTATACATAGACCGTAATCCAACTGCATCTATGACTAATAATCCACCTTCAGGTTATCATCCGAACCCCCTCCAGTATTAAGTTGCAAGCAACATATAATTGATTAAGCATTGCATGTAAAGTAAACAATACGATTGTTCTATGAACAAAGGATTGTTGTTTTCTCCCTAGTAGCAACAGCACATCTAGTACCTTAGAGATTTCTGTCACTTCCCTAGATTACTAGAGGCATGAACCCACTATTGAGCATAAATACTCCCTCTTGGAGTTGCTAGCATCTACTCGGCCAAGATATCTACTAACAACGGAGAGCATGCAAGATCACAAATAACAAAGACATGATAGAATCAATAATTAATCTGAAATAGCATCTCAATATCCATCGGATCCCCGCAAACACAACATGTAGGATTACAAATAGATGATCTTGATCATGAACGGAGCTCACAAGATCTAAACATGATAGCACAAAGCAGGAGAACCAACCATCTAGCTACTACATGGACCTATAGTCCAAGGATGAACTACTCACGCATCACACTGGAGGCTTGCATGGTGATGAAGAAGGCCTCCAGGGTGAATTCTCCCCTCCAGCAGGGTGCCGGGAAGAGCTTCAGATCCCTCCCAATCTAGGGATGCAGATGATGGTGGCTATAGACTCTTTCGTGGAATTTTGATCAGGTACTTAGGGTTTCTGTATCGGGGGCATATTATAGGAGAAAGGGGAGGCCGAGGGGGTGCCCTAGGCGGCCACACCACCCCCTAGCGTGGGCCAGGCCTGGCCACGCGGCCAGCTGGTGTGGGCGGCCACTGGCCCCTCTCCATCTCGTATTCTGGCTTTGTGTCCCCCTTAGTGAAATATTGACTTTGGCTTTTGTCCCGTCCAATTCCAAGAATATTCATTTTCTGACTTTCCTGGAACCAAAAACCGTAGAAAACAGGTAGCTGGCACTGTGGCATCTTGTTAATAGGTGAGTCCAAGAAAGTGTATAAAAAGTACTCCAAAGTGTGGACAAAACATAAGAAAGTAGATATAAACCAAGCATGGAACATCAAAAATTATAGATACATTTGCAACGTATCAGCCCGCCACCCACACCACCGCAGACTACCATTCTCTATAGGAGATCGAAAAGGCGAGGTAGGCAAGGGACGACCCCAACAACAGCCTGCCAAGGGACAACGGTAACACCTATGGATTTGGCAACACCGTCGACTCGCTACACACCTTCACCAGGCTCGGCACCAAACACGAGAAGAAGGTGCTCGCCCACATAGTTGTCATCAATGCGGTGACCCAGGTCGACATCCCTCGCTTCCTCAACTGGTCCGAGCAAAGCATCACCTGGAGTCACCAATATCACACACCCAGGATCGAGTACCCAGGGCAAGTCGCCCTGGTAGTCAGGCCCAAAGTGGCCGACTACTGGCTACCCAAGATGCTGATGGACGGTGGAAGCTCCATCCACATCATGTACTTGGACACGTTCAAGAGGCTCTACCTCCCGGAGTTAGTGATCGAGTCGACACTCACCACCTTCCACGACATCGTCCCCGGTTGGAAGGTGTACCCGATCGGCAAAGTGACGCTGCCAATCACCTTCGGCACACTACCAAAATTCTGCACCGAGCGGATCGTCTTCGAGGTGGCAAACTTCAGCAGCCCTTACCACTGCATCCTGGGGCGCGAGTCATTCGCCAAATTCATGGCGACCCCACACTATGCCTACAACATGATGAAGCTTTCGGGGCCAAGCGGCATCATCACCATCCACAGCGACCCTGACATGGCCGTGGAATGTGAAGACAAAGGCGCCGAGCTTGCTGATGCCGTCATCACCGTGGAGACTAACCACGTGGACGAACTCGCAAAATACGCGAGAAACATTGACAAGGATGACCCCACCATCTTGAAGAAGCCAACCACCAGAATCTCCACTTTCGAGGCGACCACGCACACCCGCACCGTCGAGATTTTCCTAGGCGACTCTAGCCAGGCCGTCACCATTGGGACGAACATGAGCCCCGCATAGGAAAGCACGCTCATCGGTTTCCTGCGTGAGAATCGTGACATCTTTGCATGGAAACCATCCGACATGCCTGGTGTCCCGAGGGAACTCGTTGAGCACAAACTTAACACCGACCCCAAAATACGACTGGTGAAGCAGTCGCTACAGCCCTTCAATGAAGAGCGCCACCGATCAATCGCTGAAGAAGTATAGTGCCTACTCACCGCAGGCTTCATTCGGCCCATCAAGTACTCCAAGTGGTTGGCAAACCCAGTCCTGGTTCTGAAAAAGAACAACACCTGCAGAATGTGTATCGACTACACCAACCTCAACAGTGCCTTGCCGAAGGAGGAGTTCATCCTACCGCGCATCGACCAGATCATCGACTCGACCGCGGGGTCATAGTCGTTGTGCTTTCTCGACGCATACTCTGGTTACAACTAGCTCAAAATGGCAGTCAAGGACGAGGAGAAGACGGCGTTCATCATGCCATTCGACGCCTTCTCCTACACTGCCATGACGCTCGGCCTCAAGAATGCCGGCGCGACCTTCCAAATATGCATGCAGGAATGCCTTGTGAGCCAAATTGGCCGCAATATCCATGTCTACATCGACGACGTGGTGGTTAAATCCACCAGCCAGAGTGACCTGCTTGCTGACCTGGCGGAGACCTTGGCGAATCTGCGGAGGTACAAGATCAAGCTCAATCTAGGGAAGTGCACCTTCGGTGTGCCCACCGGACAGCTCCTGGGGTACGTAGTATCCAAACGAGGCATCGAGGCAAACCCCACCAAGATCGACACTATCGCGTGGCTTGGGAAACCCGAGTGCCTACACAACGTCTAGAAGCTGGCCGGGTGAGTCACGGCTCTCAGTCACTTCATTACCCAGCTCGGCGAGAAGGCGATGCCTCTCTACCACCTGATGCGCAAGAACCCCATGTTCCAATGGGACGAAGAAGTAGACAACGCGCTCAAGGCACTCAAAGAAGTGCTACTCGTGGCACCACTACTCGCTGCCCCAATCAACAAAGAGCCAATGCTCGTCTACGTCGCAGCCTCCACTCGAGTCGTCAACACCGTGATGGTCGTCGAGCGGCCAGAAGAGGGCAAGGAGCACCCCATATAGAACCTCGTCTACTACATCAGCGAGGTCTTGACGGACTCAAGGCAGCGCTACCCGCAGTACCAGAAACTAGTGTACGCGATAGTCAGAGCCCAGTTGTGACTCCCTCATTATTTCCAGGAGCACCCCATCACGGTCATCTCCTCCGTGTCACTGTAGGACATCATCCGCAATCGCAAGGAGACTGGGTGAGTCGCTAAGTGGGCCGTCGAAATCGGCATCCACAACATCAAGTATGAGCCACGCAAAGAGATCAAATCATAGACTTTGGCTGATTTCCTCGCCGACTGGGAAGAAGCAAAGCAGCCGGAGAAGCTACCTATCTCCATTACTGGTCGCTCCACTTCGATGGATCCAAGAACACGGATGGTGCCGGGGCTGGGGTCATACTGACCTCCCCCAAAGGCGACAAGCTCCGCTACGTGCTCCATCTCGACTTCAAGCCCTGCACCAATAACATGGCCGAGTACGAGGGCCTCCTCCACTGCATGCAGGACGCTAAGGAGATGAACATGAACCGCCTACGGTGCTATGACAACTCCGACCTAGTCGCCGGCCAAGTCACGGGGACCTGCGATGCCGTCTCCCCACCATGATAGCATATCGCCAAGAGGTGGACCAGCTGGGAGGTCACTTCACCGGCTACCCAGTCGAATGGATCGGCAGGCACAAGAACGAGGAGGCCGACACTCTCTCACGCATCAGATTGGCCTGCCAAACGCCACCCGCGGGCGTCTTCCTCGACATCATCCACAGGCCTTCAGTCTGCCTGCCCAAGGAGATTGACATTGGGATACCTCTGCAACCCGAGGCCGCCCTAGTCGCCATGGTCATCGAGCCCAGCAACTGGACTGCACCATATGTCGTCTTCCTCGAGCACAAGGTCCTGCCCAGCAACAAGACGGAAGCACGAATGATCGTGCGCCACTCCAAATCCTTTGTCATAATCAATGGCGAGCTCCACAAACGCACTGTGACTGGTGTATTCTAGTGCTGCGTACACCCAGAACAAGGATGCAAGATCCTCCAAGACATCCACGCCGGCGACTGCGGCCATCACGCCGGCGCCAGGTCGCTAGTCACCAAGGCCATGTGACATGGCTTCTACTGGCTCACCGCGCATGCCGACGCCATCGACATCATCCAACGGTGTGTCGGGTGCCAGAAGTACGCCAACTAGATGCACATCCCTGGTTCGGCACTCAAGACCATCCCCATCACCTGGCCATTCGCCGTATGGGGCATGGACATGGTCGGACCGTTCAAGAAGGCCCCATCTTGCTTCACCCACCTCCTGGTCGCAGCTGACAAGTTCACCAAGTGGGTCAAAGCCAAACCGATCAAGAAGTGCAATGGCAAGACCACCACCAAGTTCCTCTGCGAGCTCATCTACCAATACGGCTACCCGCACATCATCATAACAGACAACGGCACCAACTTCGCCAAAGGTGCCATGGTGGAATTCTATGAGGAGCATAGCATATGGCTCGACCTCGCCTCAGTCGCCCACCCAGAGTCAAACGGCAAAGAAGAGCGCGCCAACCAAAGCGTCCTCCATGGGCTCAAGCCGCGACTTCAGGCGCCCCTCGAACGAACCCCTGGATGCTGGGTCGAAGAACTCCCCTCCGTGATATGGGGCATCCGTAACTCCGTCAACCGCTTCACGGGGTTCACGCCCTTCTTCATGGTGTACGGCGTTGAAGCCGTAATGCCAACCGACCTGGAACACGACTCGCCTCGGGTCGTCAACTACGTGGAGGCGAATAATGAGGTCGCCTGCCAAGACAGGGTCGACTAGCCCGACGAGGCACACGACCTAGCTTGCTCCCGCACCGACATCTACCAGCAGGGACTCCACCGCTACCATAGCCGCCGAGTCCGGATCCGCACCTTCCAGGAAGGTGACCTGGTCCTATGACTGGTCTAGGACAAGAAGGGCATGAACAAGCTTCCCCCCTAGGAGGGGCCATTCGCCATCGGGCGAGTCCTCGGCAACGACGCCTACTAGATGATCGATGTAAGAGGCGATGGCCAACTCGAAGTTGGGAGGCCATGTAATGTAAACCTCCTCCGAAAGTTCTATACATAGAACCAAAATTTGTACCTAGTTGCTATATAATAAAAATTCGGATCGCACAAATTGTGTGTTGAGGGCAAACCTCTAGGGTGGCCCAAACTTTCACGAATCCCACTCAAATCAAGGGTGGAGTGTGGGGGAAGGAGAGGAGGATGAACTCGACGAACGCACACGTGAAGAACTCGATGAACACACACATGCAAAACCACGATACACACCAATAGCTCATGCCGGCGGTGACAGGTCCGGCGCAATCCCTAGGATCAGCGACGGGCGAAGGACTCTCTCTTGAACTGGCACGACAAGGAGGAAGACTCGATGAGATCTTGACATCTAGGCAAAGGGACTCTGATGCCTAGGCCTTGTACAATGCGGAGGCACGATGCAAACTCCAACGAGGTTTGTGATATTTGGTGCTCCTTTGTCAAAGGAGCATGAGGCAAGAACTAGATAGATCCACAAAGGGTTTCCACTAATTCCAAATATCATACCTAGGGTTTACAATGGAGGTGGGGGACTATATATAGGCCATCCACAAGTTTAGGGGTAATTCAGGCATTAAAATAGAATTCTGGGCAAAGTAGAGGGGTACATGGGCCACAGGGATCAGCTAAGGCTCGTAGGCCCATCTTCAGGCCGGACAGTCCGGGTCGGAGTGACCGGACAGTCTGGGGTGGCCGTAAACTCCGGGTAGTGTCCGAAGTGGCACACAGAATATCCAAAACCAGACGGGGCTGGGGTAGGCCGGACACTCTGGCTGAGTTTGCCGGACACTCCGGCTGGATTTGGGCGGACACTCCGGCTCCGGCAGCTTCAGACAGGTGCATCTTCAGGGCTCATGGGTCGACGCGACGTGGACTCATACCTGATAATTGGTACATTGCAAATGTATCTATAATTTTTGATGTTCCATGTTTGGTTTTATCTACTTTCTTATGTTTTGTCCACACTTTGGAGTACTTTTCATATGATTTCTTGGACTAACCTATTAACAAGAGCCACAGTGCTAGCTGCATGTTTTCTGCTATTTTTGGTTCCAGGAAAGTCGGAAAATGAATATTCTCAGAATTGGACGAGACAATAGCCAAAGTCATTCTTTTAACAGGGGACACCTGGATCGAGAATAGGAGACGGAGAGGGGCTAGTGCCCAGCCACACCACCTGGCCGCGCGGGTTGGGCCTGGCCACGCCAGGGGGTGGTCTGGCCGCCCCAGACACCCCCTCGGTCTCCCTCTTCGCTTATAAGTTTCCTTCTGACCTAAAAACTCAGGGGGGGTTCAATGTTTTTCCAGAAGGTGTTCCACTCCGCTGCCACCACCAGATTCCACGAAACAGCACCAGAAACTCCGTTCTGGCACCCTGCCGGAACGGGGAATTGGAGGAGATCATCGCCATCATCGCCACCATCGCTTCTCCAACCATCCATGTTTCTCCCATCTATGAGTGAGTAATCCCCCGTTGTAGGCTATGGGGATGGTTGGGATTGGATGAGATCATTCATGTAATGGCATCATATTGTTAGGGCATGGTGCCTAGTATCTATTATTAGTGCTATTTGACTTTGGTGCAACTTGTTATGCTTAATGCTTGTCACTAGGCCCTGAGTGCCATGATTTCAGATCTGAACATGTTATTGATTCATTATGATAGTATTGTTTATGGTCTTACTTGCAAGTTGTAGACACACGTTGTTGTCCGGAACCAATGGCCCCGAAGTGACAGAAATCAAGATAACCGGAGGGAATGGCTTTGATGTGAGGATCACATGTGTTCACGAAGTGTTAATGCTTTGCTCCGGTGCTCTATTAAAAGGAGCAACTTAATTGCCAGTAGTTCCCTTGAGGCCCCGCTGCAAACGGGCTAGCAGGACAAAAGATGTTGTGCAAGTTCTCATTGCGAGCACGTATGACTATATATGGAAAACATGCCTAGGATTATCTAGTACTTGGATGCTTTATCTTATTTATCTGCAATTGCCCTCTGTTCTGATTTCTATGTGAATTTTCTTGTCCATGCAACGCCCGTCCATCCATCCCTATGCCTACCGCACTCGAATCCTACTGTTTACTGCTATTGTTACTGTTGTCTTTACTTTACTACTTCTGCTACTTTACTATTCCCACTACAAAACTGTTGCTACTGATAAACTGCTGCGAGCAAGATTGTTTCTAGGTGAAGCTGAATTGACAACTCAGTTGTTAAGGCTTATAAATATTCTTTGGCTCCCCTTATGTCGAATCAATAAATTGGGTTTCACTTCCCTCGAAAATACTGCGATACACCCCCTATACTTGTGGGTCATCAAGACTATTTTCTGGCGCTGTTGCTGGGGAGCATAGCTTTATTTATCAAATTCACTTGGAATCCCTATTGTTCAAGCTTACTTTATTTCTTCCTTGTTTGCTTGTTTCTTTATCAAAAATACAAAAAAATAGTTCCTACTCTAGTTGTTATTTTCGTTGGTTTGTTATTGTCTTGCTTTATCATGCTTTCTATCAATGGTTGGTTGCTTTGAAACTGAATCTTATTGGCAAGGTGGGTTCACGGAAGAACAAAAATATTATTATAAGGAACACCGCTTGTCACAAAAAGGGAAACACTTATGGGAACAAATTGATAAATTGTATACCATTTCTAGAAACGTGTGCTCTACTTATAATGTTACTTATTGCTTTGATAAATCTTGTTGCTGTAAGAGGTATAAACACCTCCCTTTTCAATGTGAGTATAATGATAATGTTACCATATTTTCTTATGTTAAAGGAAATTATGACTTTTATGATGTGGAACAAATTGAAGAATTTATTTCTTGGAAGGGTGCATTTGATCTTGCTAGTTTGCTTGAAAATATTGATGATTCCCCTTATAAATACAAGGTTTATGATCTACTTAGATTTTGCTTTGATAATTACAAGGAAGAAAATGGCTATTCTTGAATATATTAATAGATGCTTTCCACAAATGGAAGAGACTAATGCCTTGCAGGATCTTATGGAAGAAGAAATTGATGAACCTGAAAGCTCATTAGATGAAAAAGAGGAGAGTGATGAACAAAAGGAGGAAGAATGGATTAGCTACCCATGCCTACCTTCTAATGAGAGTAACTCTTTATCCCTTACATTATTTGATTGTCCCCCATGCTTGCCAAAGGAGGATGAATGTTATGCTCATGTTATCTGTGATAATCCTTTATTTGTGCCTAACTTCGAGATGCATGGTACTAAAGTGTTTTTCTTAGAAATCGTTTATGATAAATCTCTAGACAATGGTCCTATACTGATTGATCAGTCATCATGTTATAGAATTGTTAAAAGTGGGTTGGAAGGTTTTAATCCCACTATTTTCGAGCTTGATAAAAATTATGTTTTTGTAGAACATGAAAAGCATGCTTTATGTGATAGTTATATTATTGAGTTTATTCATGAGTCTACTGAAAATTATTATGAGAGAGGAAAATATGGTTGTAGAAGTTTTCATGGTATTGAAACACCTCTCTATGTGCTGAAAGTTTTGAAGTTACTCTTGTTTTATCTTCCTATGCCTGTCACTTTATTCCTTGCGAATTTATTTGCATACAAGATTCCTATGCATAGGAAGTGGGTTAGCCTTAAATGTGTTTTGAATTTGCTTCTTGACGCTCTCTTTTACTTCAATTCATATTTCTTATGTGAGCATCCTCTCAAACTATCATGCCTAACTTAAAGGCATTTAAGAAAAGTACTTATTGGGAGATAACCCAAAAGTTTTAGATGAGTCTTGGAAGTTATTACATCAGTAATAACCGCTCCTTATCCTTTTTATTTGTTTTTTGTGCTAAGAGTAACCTCTAATGAGAGAGAAGTAATGGTTGGGAAAGTTGCTGTCCCGAAACAGATTTCTGTACTTCACCGTAAAACTTTGTGTAAAATCTCTATAAGTCCTTTTGAGGCGTGAATTTTTGTGATTCTTCCCCAGGTTGTTATATAACTTTTGTAAGTTCAACACTTTTAAATTTGAGCAACAGAAGGTCTTCGAAAAAATTCGTCTTTACCTGCTGGTCTATTTTGACAGATTTCTACCATTATTTGCATTTGCTTCTTGTTGGTTCCTTTTTGAGTTCTTTTGGGGAATTGAGCTTTTTTAGGGAAGTGCTACAGTAGCTAGTGTTTTAATGGAAGTTTTATTGGTGTTGGAACTGAACCCAAAGACTTATTATCTTGAGTGCACTTATGTTGCTAATAAAGATTGTGTGAAGTTTTGTATGAAGGAAAAATTTCAGGTGTATGAGAGGAATGAGTAATGAGATGAAGGATGGACTAAAGCTCAATCTTGGGGATGCCACGCGTGTCACCCCAAGAAATATCCAATAAGTACAAGCGTCAAAGCTTGGGGATTCCCAAGGCATCCCCTTCTTCATCAATAAAAAATTCCAGGTTTCTTCCAAACGCTTCATTTTTATTGTTTCATGCACAGTTGTGTTGTTCTTGGAGCGTCTTCTTTTTCTTTTTTGTTTTGGTTTTTAGTTTCCTTGGTTTTCTTAGTTTGCTGAATAAATTGGTTGAACCCCCTCTTTCATGCATTGCTTTTCAAATAGTTTGGTTTGGATTGGAAAAGAGTAGGAAAGTTCATGCTTAAGTGGTAAAGAGAGCTTGTTTTTTACTATGTCCTATGCTTTTTCATGCCATGCTCGATATTGGTTTGGCTTTATGCTTAGTATTCTTTGTTGTAGCATGACTTGTTATAAACAATTGAGATTGCTTAATGTGCCTTGGAAGGATCATGCGTTGTTTTAGCATATTAAAGCATAGTATTTTGGTATTCTCCTTTGATGCTTTATTTGGGTTGACTTGGCATATGCACACACCATGTTATGACTATTCCAAGTCACCATAGCCTTGATGATCCGTTAGTTTTCAACTTGTAGTATCACTTTATTCTTTGATCAATGATGTTTTGTCGCTCTACATGATTATGGCCATTATTGCTCTCCTTGTTTGTCGCTCCCAGTCTTTTGCTAGCCTCCACAACCAAGTATGAGTTCCACTCATGCATCAACTCCCTAAAACCAAGTTATTCCAAAGAGTCCACCATACCTACCTACTAGCATATGCTATTCCAAGTATTTCATGTTTTATCTACCTTCCGAATCAAACATGTTATGAAAAAACTAGTGACTAAAGCTCTCGCGAACTTGATGGCACACTTTACTTTTCTTGCCCTTAATAAACTTGAACCATTGTGTCGTCTATGTTGTATATGCTTGCACTTATTTGTTGGGGATTAGAAGAACCATGCTGTCATGGGGAACGCTTTCAACATTGCACTAGTACTTTGTACCTAGTTTATATCATGCTCTTTTGTCTATGGATGTCGTCGGTGTGAAATGAAAGGGGAGCTTGTAAGTCCATGGAGTTATGTATATGTGTTAGAGAAACGCCTGGGCCGCTGGTCTAATCCATGCTGACATGGTGGAAACCTGCAGCATAACCATAATGAGCTTTCTATGAAGCATTCTTCTTATAAAAAAAAGAGTCAGATATTGAGAAAAAAGAGAAAAAGAAAAAAAAAGATATATGAAAAGAGGAAAGAGAGAAAAAAGCACCATATTCCCATGGTAAATAAGAAGATTGCTGAGATGCTCGTTGTCTGCTTGCCTTGTCATTTTGATTTGGGGATTCTTCCGTATCATCGGGCAAGGGGTACCCCGTTGGCGGTTCTCTATGATACATATGTACTTACGATGACAAGAACTTACCGGTGACTAAACTTGAGTAGCATGAGGAGCGACCTTCGTATTCAAGGGACATGAGATTTCTAACTTATACTTCGCCAAGCATATACACCATAGTTTGTTCACTTTAACCTTAATCACTTCAAGATGCTTACGATAGGGGCAATGAGAGCTGAAAGCTATTAAGTACCATAATTTTTGGAAGCTCTTTATGGGACTTGAATCCCTACTTCCTTCTATGAAGGCCTTTCTTCCACTTATATATTGAGTCTCCACCTTCTATCTTTATGCACCTACTTTGAAAGCATAGTGGCCATTCTTAGTTCTATGTGCATTGTCCCAAGACTTGTTGATTGATGCATAGCTTTGATATTGCTTGTTTTAAACTATTTGTATCTAGTCACTCTTATAAACTTTGAAGGTGTCATATGCATTTATGTTTGCTACTCTATGAAGGACAATCTGAATACTACTATGCTATGTTTTCTTTATGTGAAACAAACAAACGTCTTGCAAAGCATTGTTATTCATGAATCTTTTGTTTGTGCCTTTTCATGTTGCAACATAGTTTCTTTGCCTTATTGCTAGAACTTTGTCTTTCATGTTATGATTTAAGTACTATGATCCCAGCTTCGAATGTTTTACAAATACTTTGATCAAGTTTATGACGGTGCATGTCACCTCAAAAATTATTCTTTCTTTATCACTTACCTACTCGAGGACGAGAAGGAGTTAAGCTTCGGGATGTTGATACATTGCAAATGTATCTATAATTTTTGATGTTCCATGCTTGGTTTTATCTACTTTCTTATGTTTTGTCCACACTTTGGAGTACTTTTCATATGATTTCTTGGACTAACCTATTAACAAGAGTCACAGTGCCAGCTGCCTGTATTCTGCTGTTTTTGGTTCCAGGAAAGTCAGAAAATGAATATTCTCGGAATTGGACGGGACAAAAGCCAAAGTCATTATTTTACCGGGGGACACCTGAAGCCAAAATACGAGACAGAGAGGAGCTAGGGCCCAGCCACACCTCCTGGCCGCGCGGGCTAGGCCTGGCCGCGCCAGGGAGTGGTCTGGCCGCCCTAGACACCCCCTCGGTCTCCCTCTTCGCCTATAAGTTGCCTTCTGACCTAAAAACTCAGGGGGGTTCGACATTTTTCCAGAAGGAGTTCCGCTCCGCCGCCACCACCAGATTCCATGAAACGGAACCAGAAACTCCATTCTGGCACCCTGCCGGGATAGGGAATTGGAGTAGATCATCGCCACCATCGCTTCTCCATCGACCATCCATGTTTCCCCCATCTATGAGTGAGTAATCCCCCGTTGTAGGCTATGGGGATGGTAGGGATTGGATGAGATCGTTCATGTAATGGCATCAGATTGTTAGGGCATGATGCCTAGTATCTATTATTTCTGCTATTTGACTTTGTTGCAACTTGTTATGCTTAATGCTTGTCACTAGGGCCCGAGTGCCATGATTTCAGATCTGAACATGTTATTGATTCATTATGATAGTATTGTTTATGGTCTTACCTGCAAGTTGTATACACACGTTGTTGTCCGGAACCAATGGCCCCGAAGTGACAGAAATCGGGATAACCGGAGGGAATGGCTTTGATGTGAGGATCACATGTGTTCACGGAGTGTTAATGCTTTGCTCCAGTACTCTATTAAAAGGAGCACCTTAATTGCCAGTAGTTCCCTTGAGGCCCCGCTACAAACGGGATGGCAGGACAAAAGATGTTGTGCAAGTTCTCATTGCGAGCACGTATGACTTCGGAATGCAAAGCTTGTTTTGTTTAAAGAGGAAGCCCTTATGCAAATATAAATCATCATCTCCTTTTTCAGTGGAGCACTTTGCGAAAATTGTTTCAAAGAACGGGTCGGAAGCATACAAAGTTTTTATTTCCTCAAGACGCAACACGTTGATTTCAAGTCTCGTAAGAAGGCTTGTGTGCTTGCGAGACAAAGCGTCCGCAACTACATTATCTTTGCCCTTCTTATACTTGACAATGTACGGAAAAGACTCCATGAACTCAACCCACTTAGCGTGTCTCTTACTCAAGTTGGCTTGGCCTTTCAGGTATTTCAATGACTCATGGTCGGAATGTATGATAAATTCTTTGGGACATAGGTAGTGTTGCCAAACTTGAAGGACACGAACTAAGGCAAAAAGCTCTTTGTCATAAATTAGATAATTAAGGTGAGTACCATCAAGTTTCTTGCTATGGTAGGCTATAGGACGTCCGTTTTGCATAAGGAATCCTCCAATGCCAATACCACTAGCATCACACTCTATCTCAAAAGTTTTTGTGAAATCCGGTAACGCAAGGAGAGGTGCTTCGGTGAGCCTCTTTTTGAGTTCATCAAAAGCTTTTTGTTGTGCTTTGCCCCATACGAAGGTGACATTCTTTTTCATCAACTCGTTTAGAGGACAAGCAATGTTCGAAAAGTCTTTCACAAAGCAACGATAGAAACTGGCCAACCCATGAAAACTTTGGAGTTCACTCACATTTCTTGGGATGGGCCAATCTCGTATGTCCTTTACTTGGAAACATCAACTTCAATTCCCTTCAAAGAAACGACAAATCCAAGAAAAATCATTTTGTCTTTAGCAAAAGTGCACTTGGGAAGATTAGCATCAAGCTTTTCATGTCAAAGGATTTGCAAAACTTCCTTAACATGTGTAATATGGTCCTCAAGTGACTTGCTATAAACAAGTATATCATCGAAATAGACAACAACACTTTTTCCAATGAGAGAACGCAAGATATGATTCATAAGGCGCATGAAGGTGGATGGGGCATTAGATAAACCAAAGGGCATAACCAACCATTCATAGAGACCAAGTTTGGTCTTGAAGGCAGTTTTCCACTCATCACCTTCAGCCATGCGTATTTGATGGTAACCACTAGGAAGATCAATTTTCGAAAAAATAGTGGCTCCACACAACTCATCAAGCATGCCATCGAGACGTGGTATGGGATGTCGATAACGCACGGTGATAGCATTGATTGGATGACAGTCCATGCACAATCGTAACGTATCATCCGTTTTTGGAACAATAATCACGGGTATGGCACTTGGAATAGTGCTAACTTGGATCAAACCTTTGGATACGAGTTGGTTGATTTGACGTTCGATCTCCTTTGTCTCCTCCGGGTTCGTGCGGTAAGCGGCGCGGTTTGGAAGGGGTGCACCGGGGATGAGGTCAATGCGATGTTCGATGCCGCGAAGAGGAGGTAGTCCATGTGGGAGCTCTTCGGGGAACACATCCTTGAATTCCTGCAAGACAATCATCAAAGATGGAGGAACATTGGTTAATTCATTAGTTCCTTGCGCTAGTCCCTTGCAAAGGAGGACATAGTGCAACATGGATGGGTTGTTCCGAACATCTCTCATCTCACTTTTGGTGGCAAGGAGAACACTCTTAGTTTTTCCACTCGAGTTTGGCTTGTGGCTCTCACTCACTATGAGGTGGTTCTCTCTCTCACCGCTCTTCTCACAAGTAGGTGTTGTGCTTTGCGCCCTCGCTAAAGCCTTTGCATTGTCCGCAATTATTTGGCTAGGAGTCATTGGTTGCAAAACACATGTTTTGTTGAGCCATTTGAAGGTGTATACATTGGTGTGACCATCATGTTGAGCAGCCTTGTCAAATTGCCATGGTCGACCAAGAAGCATGTGACAGACTGTCATAGGGACAAAATCGCACTCCACCGTGTCTTTGTAAGGACCAATGGTGAAGGAGACCGATACGGTATGCTTGATCTTCACGTACCCTTGGTCACTTAGCCATTGCACGTGGTAGGGGTGCTTGTGCGGGTGGAGGGTGAAGTTGAGCTTCTCACACAATTCGGTGCTAGCAAGGTTGTGGCAACTCCCTCCGTCGATGATCACTTTGATAGATTTGCCATTGATGCCGGCTCGTGTTTGGAAGATATTGGAGCGTTGGTCTTCATGCTCTTGTGCTTGAGTGGTCAAGATCCTTGTGACAACAAGCGATGGACTTGTGCCATGTTCACACATGAGGAGTTCTTGGTCATCTTCCACTCATTGCTTTGCCATTTCTTCCTTGACTCGGGCATCAAATTCATCTTCACTCAAGTACTCTTCGTCGCCATTGTCATGGATGAACAATACCTTCTTGTTTCCACATTCGGCCGACTTGTGTCCTTTGCCTCCACACTTGTAGCATTCACCGTTGAAAGGTGTATCACTCTTTGCTTGTTTGCCACTTGGGGGCAGTTTTCCTTGAGGAAATGTGGGCTTGAAGGAAGGCTTGGAGGTACTTGAGGAGCTTCCATTAAGGGTTTTTGGCGTAGCGGTTGAAGCTTGCTTGTAGGTGAAATACGTCTTGGGCTTGTTGTACTTGATGTCCTCTTGCACTTGACATTCGGCCTTTGTTGCGATGTGCACAAGCTCAACCATGGTGTTGTATGTTTGGAACTCGACGATGCGCTTGATTGGTTGGTTCAACCCAATAAGGAAGCATGCCATAGTTTGCTCCATGCGCTCGTCAATGTTGGCGCGTATCAAGTTCAGTTCCATTTCCTTGAAGTACTCTTCCACGGTCTTTGTCCCTTGACGAAGCGATTGATGGTTGTTGAAGAGGTCACACGTGTAGTGCATGGGGACAAAGCGGGATCTCATATGAGCCTTCATGTCATGCCAAGTTGTGATTGGTAGCTCTTGCCTTGCATCACGAGCAACTTGAACTTGTTCCCACCAAAGGTTGGCATAATCATCAAACTCAAGCGAAGCCATGGCGACCATCTTCTCGTCGCTATAATTGTGCATGCGGAAGATCTTGTCGACCTTGAGTGCCCATGAGAGGTATTCCTCAGGGTCATTGTATCCGGTAAACTTGGGCATTGTGAACTTGAGCTTGCCGAAAGTTTCTTCGTCGTTGCGGTCATTGCAACGAGCTTGGTGACCTTGTTGATGATCTTGTGGTTGAGGCGGTGGAACTTGGTTCTCGCGACCTTGTTGTGGAGCTGGCTCTTGATGTTGTTGAGGCGCTTGCTCTTGGCATGGTTGTTGACGATGTTGACGCACTTGGGCCCCATGAGGTTGTTGAGGATGTGGAGCCTCATGACGCAGTTGTTGACAAAGAGGAGGCACGTTCCTTGGTTGGTGATGTTTATTAGGCACATGGGCCTCACGGAGAAGATCATGGCCGTGAGCCTCTTGACGTGGTGGGTGTCACTCAACTTGTACCACTTGACGTTCCATGTTTTGGTGTGGTGGAGGAGGCGCCTCGTGATGACCATGTTGTCGGTGTGGGCGTTCATGACGATGATGGCGAGGAGGGGGATCTTGGAGAGCTTCACTTTGATGACGAGCTTGATTCTCCAAATTTGAGTCATCACTTGTTGTGTCCAGAATGTCTCGCGGGTGATGGTGGTAGACTTGCGGTTGCACTTGCGGTTCTTCTTGTGGTTGCTCTTGTTGGATCACCAATGCCCTTGCGTGATGACGGTGTGCTTCTTGCCTTGCTCCTGGCCTTGAAGAGAAATCACCATCATAGCTTGATGTTGCGGCGTGCCGTGGGGAAGGTACATAGTTCGAAGAACTTCCATCTTCAACCACGGGGGCGTCATTGCGTCTTGGAGCACTTGGATGTAGATCTTGTTGAAGAGGTGCATGACGACGCGAAGAACTTGAAGAGCTTGATGCGCGTGAATGTGGTCTTGCCATTCCGTCGATGAGGCGTCGAAGATTGTCATTTGTTTCAGCGACGAAGCGTTGCATCGCTTCATTTTGGTGGCCGAAGTTGTGATGCATTGCATGCATTTGTCGTTCGAGGCCATCGAAGCGGTTGTCGATGTTCTTGAACTCGGCTTGCGTCTCGCCAAATTGTTCATCTTGTCATGTCTCAAGGGCTTGGCAACGTTCACGGAACTCTTGGCGGACGATGAAGTGACTTGCGCGTGTCATGTACGGTCCTTGATCTTTTTCTTGGGGAGGTGGTTGGCTCGACTCATCGTGCCTATCCATCATGCAAATCACATAAGTATTGTATATGGAAGTGGAATACGGTGGTGTGAGCCTTGTACCTCACCTTGGGGATTGCACCAAACTAGAAACCACAAGTGAGAGCTATAAATGTGCAAAGTGGAATTGCAAAGAAAACTCACACTAAAGAAAGAACTAACTCTCAAAAGCTTGTTGGTGGTAGGTTAGCATTGTGGAATGCCAAAGAACCAACCAAAAGAAAAGGGATAGTCAAAAGTGGGTAAAATCCAACAAAACTCAAGTCAAAGGTGAAGGTCAACAACTCAAAGGGGTGACAGAAACCTACGACTATATACACACATGTGGAGATTGTTGGGATTGACACGACTATGAAAATGAGCAAACAAAATGTCCTAACGAAGACTAAGCTCAGTGTCGTGCCAATACAAGGAGAGACCGTGGCTCGTTTGCAAAGAGGAAAAATGAGCAACGGATTTGTGCACTTGCCTCGGGCACTCTTTCTCTCTCTCTCTCTTGCTTACAAGCTTTGAGACTCTCTTTTGCAATGGGAGAATATTTTTCTTTTTCTTTTGCTTTGTATCTTTTTCTTTCTTCCTTTTTTGCTCTCCCTTGATGCTACCTAGTCACACTTCATATTGCTCTTGCACTCTCACTATCCAAGGACAAATGCACAATGCTCAAGCAACCACAAGATGATCCACTCTCATGGGATAGGTACACACAAAGGAAGATAGGGGTTAATAAGGTGACACAAGTTATACCTTCATCGGTGATGATGAACTTGCCGTCGGTGTTCCGGGATTATGTTCGTGGGCCGTGGTGTCAATGAGCGTGGGGATTGTTGATGTGGAAGCTTGCTGTTAGTTGTTGACACGCACACGGGACACGGGCAAACAAAGGAAATTAGCCAATGCGAAAAATGAGGCAAAACTGTCAAAACTGGCGTTACCGCCGGACACTCCGGTCTATCTATGCCGGATACTCTGGTCAGGCTGGACACTCCGGTCCGGTTCGGCCGGACACTCCGGTCGGGCCAGACACTCTGGTCGGGCCGGACACTCCGGTCGGGTTGGGCCGGACACTCCGGTGCGGGTTTCTTGCTCGTGTTCTTGAGCGGAAATCCTCGCCTTAAGGCCTCAAATCCGCAAAAAACTGGCCAAATCGGGCTGGGGAAACATAGGATAAAGCTGGACCAACTCCCAAGACAAGGTTTGATCAGATCAAAACCACAAATAACACTCCAAATCAAGAGATCGATCCAAATGCAAATATGGGGCTCTTTTTTGGGGATTTTCGAATTTTTGGTGGATAGAAGAAAATTTTGTGAGGGAATTCGTGAGCAAAGAAGCTCTTGATACTAATATGTTGAGGGAAAACCTCTAGGGTGGCCCGATCTTTCACGAATCCCACTCAAATCGAGGGTGGAGTGTGGGGGGAAGGAGAGGAGGATGAAATTGACGAACGCACACGCGAAGAACTCGATGAACACACACACACACACAAAAAACCACGATACACACCAATAGCTCACGCCGGCGGTGACCGGTCCGGCGCAATCCCTAGGATCAACGACGGGCAGAGGGCTCTCTCTCAAACCGGCACGGCGAGGAGGGAGACTCGATGAGATCTTGACGTGTAGGCAAAGGGACTCTAATGCCTAGGCCTTGTACAACGTGGAGGCACGATGCAAACTCCAACGAGGTTTGTGATATTTGGTGCTCCTTTGTCAAAGGAGCATGAGGCAAGAACTAGATAGATCCACAAAGGGGTTTCCACTAATTCTAAATATCATGCCTAGGGTTTACAATGGAGGCGGGGGACTATATATAGGCCATCCACAAGTTCAGGGGTAATTTAGGCATTAAAATAGAGTTATGGGCAAAGTAGAGGGGTACATGGGCCATAGGGCCCAGCTAAAGCTCGCATGCCCATCTTCAGGACAGACAGTCTGGGTCAGAGTGACCGGACAGTCCAGGGTGGCCGGACACTCCGGGTAGTGTCCGAAGTGGCACACAGAATGTCCAAAACCGGACGGAGCTGGGGTAGGCCGGACACTCCGGCTGAGTCATGTAGGACACTCCGGGTGGATTTAGGCGGACACTCCGGCTCCGGCAGCTTCAGGACAGGTGCATCTTCAGGGCTCGTGGGTCGACACGACAGGGTCTCGTACCTGATAATGCACAGAGTAGTGGTATGGAGTAGCAAGCCATCCAAGTGTATGTCAAAGTCACATGATGAGACGAGCGAGTTCACCTTAGCTTGAAGGAGCTTGGCTCGGGCACGGGTCATCGGTCCACTTGGGGGACTTGGTGGTGTAGATGTAGGATCGTCCGTAGGACGGGCTGCATCATTGTGCCTACTCGCCATATTCTTGTGACAATCACACTCATACACTTAGCAATACGCTACTCACAGAAGTCAACCCTTGGTTGAGAGACCAGCACGGCTAAGTAGTGCGACCCAAGGGCACCAAAGATATTCGGGCCTTGCGTCGTCCACGAACATGCCAACCCGGAGCCACCATCGGAGTCGCCTCGCTCGACAGGCCCGCCGGGCCAAGACAACTGATAAACGCTTCTCACAGGGACCCGTCCTCCCCAACGCGACTCGAATGGTTAAGTACCACGCACTAGGACTTACCTATAATAAACCCCCACGTGGTTCGGGAACACACCAAGTAAGAGAGCTTGTCTTGGACTCGCCACACGACTGACTTCTCGAGCCAGGGGGAGAGACACGTTGCAAACAACGCACCAGGTCCTCACCTACCTTGGGCATGCGACTAGAACGGGTAAAGTACCACGCTCGGGGACTCGCCTAAACTGACCCTGCTAGCGTCCGGGAAAACAGCGAAGTATAGAGATCCCTTGGAGTCGCCAAGCGACTGGCCCCACGGGCTACGACAAATCGATTCCAACCAAAATAATAACTCAATATAAAGAAACTCACATACAAATGAGGTAAACCCCAATAAAGGGTGGACGCGCTCGGGGACTCTCACACCCAAAAATCGACATAGAATAGACATCACCATACATTACAAAGTCAATTGACTCCTTTTACTCAATATATTGTTTACATTATAATATCGACCAGTCACCATAACTTACAAAAGCCCCTCAGGGCAGTCACTCATTTTGCAGGAGTTGATGAAGAAGCACCGCCATCACCCTTGACCCGGACGTATGGCTCCCAAGGGTTCGCCGGGTAGGTCGTCAACTGCTTCGCCAGCGAAGACCGGAAGGGCTGCTCTGAGTTCAAGTCACGGTGCTTCGGCTCGAGGTAGCCTAGCGCCACCACTGTCTCCTGGTACAGCAATAGGTCCCCCGTCGCCAATACCCGCTCCATGAATGGCGCAGCCTTGGCGGTTAGCCTCAGCACCTCCGCGATCTCCACCGATCTAGTCGCCGAGGGATACCCATTGGTGACGTCGTCGAGGTCGAAATCGTCAGGAGAATGCACAAGCCCGAAACTGAGCGTCGTGGTAGCTCCTTGCCGGAAGGCCGATCGTGCCATCCACTCGACCATGGTAGGCACCTCCTCAAGGTAGCGCCACACCTCCGTTAACCCACCAGGAATCACCTCGGTGGTAGAGATCCCTTGAAAGACAGCCCGAACACAAAGCGTTGAGGCGGCGGCCGCGTTCGCCACCACCGTCATGCATTGCGAGGTGTCAAAGGTCTACACCACCAGATCATTTTGACCTATCACAGCTGCAACGTCAGAAAATCAACATCATGTTGCCTTAAGCGGCTCATCCACTCGGGGACTCACCCGCTCGAGGACTCGCCGAACACTAGGAAGAAGGAGTAAAGGGGTAGACACTCACCAAGGAGTCTGCGGCAGCTATCCATCATGTGCTTCTCCAACGCCCCAAGGCTATCCTGCAACCCAAGGATGATAGAATCAGAGGCCTTCCGCTCCTTCTCCACCATGGTGACTGCAGCCTTGGCCCTATCTTTAGAAGAGATCATCGACGCCTTTGCGGCCTCTAGCTCTTTCATTAATGAGACGATTTTCTATTTCGTCGTGGCCAGAGTAGCCTTCACCGCCTCTAGGTCGGTGAGTGGAACATAACCCTCGCGGGCCTTGGCAATTGCAGCACAAGAATCAACTAAAAGAAGGAAGACCATATTTCAGACCCCTCTCCATAGTAGTGAGAGACAAATTTTACAGAAGACATTATAGCTTACCAGTGGAAGCCTGGAGTCGCTGGTTGGCCTCCTGTGTTTCTTGCAGATCACGTTCCAAGTGTTCCTTCATGGACAGCCGGTTTGTAGACTCCCGTTGCAAACCCTGAAGAAAATAAGAAGTAAGGCATTGGACGCCTAAAAACTCTAAGCATCTAGCCACTGAAATTCAGCGACTAGACCCTCGGGGTCTGGACGACTAGACGTTCTAAGTGTCTAGCCACTGAAATTCAGCAGCTAGACCCTCGGGGACCGGACATACCTGTATAGCAGCACCAAGCATGTTGGGGAGCTCGACGGCATCCATTAAGGTAACCACAAATGAGGTATGCCCGTGACACTGCCCGGTATCACCATCAACAACCTCGGGGGTCTGCGGCGACTGCGTTGCAGTCCCCGCGGCAAAAGCCTTCGCGGAAAAGTGAGGGAAAGACACGGCCGTCATCACCGGAGCACTGGCTGCAGGCATCAGCATCTTTGCCAACCCGGCAGGTTTGCTCGGTTCCGAGCTGGTGGCCACTTCACCTTCAGCGGGAACGGTGGAATCGCCCTTCCCCGCGTCTTCTTCTACGACAGCGGAGGCGCCCCCTTCCTTCTTCCTCTTTGCGCCAGTGACTGGCGCCTCCACCGGGTCGACTTTCCTCTTCTTGGAAGGTTCAACCCTCCCCTTGGTGTCAATAAGCGGAATCTTGGCCACTGAGGGACGGCCAATCTTCTTGGCACTGGACCTACAAATTTGCCTCAATCAGCAAGATAATCACACAAGAAAGTATCGAAGTACAAAAAATAGAACTTCAAACTTTCTTGGTGACCTGAAGAAAGCGCAGTCCCGTACTAATATGGGCAGGCTTCTCAAGCTCTGGGCCCAACTTGCACGAGAGCCCCTTCTCGAAGACACTCGCGGCCCACAACACCGCGGGCTTCTTGGACGTCGAGGTCACGGTCGCGGGAACCTCTAGCTCAGGCGACGTGGCCGCCTCCTTTGGTGGTGGTGACTTTGACCCCGTGGTTTCAGTAGCCCCTGATTCCGAGGCGGCCGAGACTGTTGGCGCAATCATGGCAAGTGGAACTACCGATTTCACCACCACAGCTGTGGCTTCTGACCCCGTCATCGGAGTTGGGTCCTCAGGGATATTGGTTGAAGCATCGACCGTATCATCACTATTGGGGATATACTTTCCGGGTATCCTCACAGTTCCTCACTAACCAGGGTGGCCCACTTCAGGTTAGAGCTTTGCTTCATGGGCGGCCCAGTTAGGGAGAAGAGACGGAGTCCAATCCGGCTACGGGAAGGCCCATAAGACTTACCGACATAGGCCCATAGTGTTACTTGTAGTTCAAGATGTACGCTGTAACCGACTCTTAGTCGTAGCCGGATAGATCTCTCCTGTAACCCTAGGCCGGATATCTATATAATCCGTCCTAGGGAGAGCCTTTAGGGCACCCTCAATGGTCTACAATCTCAACTCGCACAGGCGAACCCTTGTAACCCATATTCCGTCTCTGCCGTATTACTGGATTGCTAGCAGGAGTAGGATCCGTCCAAAGCCGGCGGATTCGAACCTAGGTAAACTTGTGTGCTCACCGTCCCGGAACACCGTACGTCTCACACCCCTCTCTTACACACGCCTCGAGGACCCCCTCATGGCGTACTTGTCATAAATCCGACGATAGTTGGCGCCCACCGTGGGGCAAGTGAGCTTCGGATCTGCGTTCTGAGCGGAATCTGCAAGAATCGGAATCAGCGAGACCATCGCCGTCAGTCGCATCCTCTACGCCAGCGACGTCCCTCTCATCGTTCTCGGCGAGACTTGGATTCCGGCTAGGGAGGCTGTGACTGCTTACACCATCATGTCTTTTGGCGAGATCGATGGTTACATCAATTTCGTTGAACCTGTCCCACCCACCCCAGCGGTGACGATAGAGGCGGAAGAAATTTCTGGGTCCCCTTTGTCCGTGGAGGCGGCAGAGTTCTAGATCTCAGGAAACCCTAATCCCACCTAGCCCGCACTAGTTGCGGAGATAGTGGAGAAATACGAGCCTAAAGCAGACCTAGCGGTCCAAGTCGAATCTAGAGTGGATCTCCCTGGAGAGACCGAATCCCAGATCGACCCACCCGCTGAGGTCGAAATCCAGGAAGAGCACAACAACAACGACGGTTCCAGCTCTGGCGATGCCGGGACAGACATGCCTTTCCTGATGTACACACTGCGACGTATGATGATGCAGAACTCAGGCGTAGATGAAATCCTCGAGACCATCAAACATTTCGACGAAGCCTACTATGAAGACCGAAGCTATCTCACGAGGGACACATCACACTTTGTCGGATATGTGGGATCTGGATCTGGCACTGCCGATGCTGGAGACAACACCGAATCTGTGCTGGAAACGATCGAAACAAACACCGACGTACCCGCATCCTCGGATGAGTCGATGACGTCGGCAGATTTCCGAAAGTTCTCCGCGGAATACGACGAGGAGCTCAACTCCACGGCTGCAGTAGAAGGAGAAGACATGGACGAAGGATCCGGAGAACTCTCCCAAAGCGCAGGATGACATGGAAATTGGAGACAATCCCGAGAACCAAATGGCCGAAAGTACCGATCAGAGCTTGACTCCGGGAAACGGGCCCAAAGTCGTCTTTGCTACCAGTGCTGCCAAGAAGGCAAAGAAGAAGAACAAGACCCTGGTGAATGATCCTCCAGCATAAGAGGTAATCGCCGAGGAATATGGGGAAGACTCGGATGGAGCACTTATCCCAGACGAGCCCAAAAAAGAAGAATCAGTGGATGGACACGTGATCACTGAAGGTGCGCGTAAACTCATCGATGCTGCACTAACCACACCTATTCCTACAGCTGCATAACTTACTGCTGAAGAGCTGGACGAAAGGGCCCAAGCCCGAGAAGCGTGTCACCAAGTACTTCTCGATGAAGCTAAAAACATTGAGGAGGAAAAGAAACGCATGGAATCTGTGGAAAAATACAACTCCAGGCAACATCAGAAGACCAGGAAACGTCATACTAATGACAACCAATTCCCGCAGATCCACAAAGTCCTCTTTGGAGGAGAAATGGGGATGCCTTGGAATGACAGCAAAGGGGATTTGGTGTATCCAACACCAGTATACAACACCGTTGCGGCCCGAGAAATCCTATCGGCTAATCCAGGCCTGGAGCAGATCCGGTTGGGCATCAAATTACTCAACAAGGGACTGGAGCAGCAAAAGGTCGCCATGTCCGAAAGTCAAAAGCTGGTCTCCGATTCCGACCAATGTCGTACAGATCCGGCATGGGCTGACGTAAGACCCCAACGGGTTCCGAAGTAGCACCACCGTTCCGACCGTCGGGAAGACAATTACTCAAGAACCGGGGACAGCACCACAAAACTGCCCGCAATTGGCGTAACGTTAACCCAGTTGCGGAGCAAGAGGCAATTGCTGCACTGAATCCGAGGAACCCACCCCGGCGAGAGTCGAAAGACCGCGGGGACGATGATAAGGAGAAACGTCGAGAGGAGGACCGACAAAGAATGCCACCTCCTAGACACGCAAGCCGTCCGGATGACGGGCGAAGGAATGACGGACACCATGCCGAGACAAGCCGGCAGGGGACTCGTCACAATGAAGACCCTCCCTGGAACCGGAATAATGACGCTCCGGACGGAGGCCGACGATCAGCCAGAAATAACCTAGCTGCTCCACCCTCTCCGCCAAGTAGCCATCACAACAGCTCCCAAGGAGGGCGTCGTGGTGGAGGAGGTGGTGGCAGAAGCCGAAGTCCGGCTCCAAGGCACCGCAGCCACAGCCAACACTCGGGACGATCTCTATCCCTGAATGACACAAGGCACAGGATCAACTCCAATATAGAGGCGCGGCACTATGAAAATGATGACATATACGTGGGCCCAAAGTGCTTCGGACCATGCATAAGAGCCACAAAATTCCCTGAAGGATTTGCTATCTCAAGACATATTCAAGCCTACGACGGCATAGCTCGGCCAGATACTTGGCTACAGGATTTCTTCCAAGCTTGCTGCATTGCCAAAGGTGGAAACAGCCTGGTCGCTACCCGATATCTCCCACTTATGCTGCGGAAGACGGCACGATCATGGCTCAATGAACTTCCGGAGAACACAATCGACAACTGGTATGACATGCAAAGTGTGTTCTTTCGGAATTTCGAAGGCACGTACCGGAGGCCCTGTACGATAGGATACCTACAGCGTTGCACCCAGAAAGCCAGAGAAACTTGCCGGTATTACCTCGGACGATGGATCGACACCAAGAACTCCTGTGAAGGAGTGAATGACCAAACTGTGATTGAAGCTTTCATTGCAGGTCTCCCAATTGGTTTTCTGCGTCATCGCTTGAAATGTGACAAAGTTACTGATTTGGGAGAGATGATAAAAGAGCGAGCAAGTATGCAAATGCGGACGATGACGCAGAGGGGTTACTCAACGCCCTGGTTGTGCCACAGTCGGCAAAACAACCAAAGCAACAAGCTCAGAAGTGCAAGAATACCTCAGAAGAAAAACCCAACGCGGAAACGGCAGTGGTTACTGCTACTTTCGGGTCTCGAGGACGAGGAGGACGTGGCGGAGGCCGCGGACGCGGTCATGGTACTTCGAGAGTTCAAGGTAGAGGAGACCAGCAACCAGGCAAAACCTACTCTTGGGCCGACATTGCCAATAACCCATGTGTGCATCACTTAGATGCTAATGGGGGCTCGTCCCACACCAACGCCGAGTGTCGTTTCAACAATGACATTAAGAGAGATGATACCGCTGGCTACAAAGCTAAGCAGAAGAAGGGAAAGAAGAATCCCAAAAAGGGTAAAGAGACCAAGGAAGATTCCGACAGGGAGGAAGCTGATGCTTCAAATCCCAAGCCGGAAGGGAAGAAAAAATTTCCGACCAAGAAAGACACTTATGTCACCTTCCTCGGATCTCAACTAGCAAAGGTCAAACAGGCAGTGCTACATGAGCTCAATGCAACAGTTTCGGTTGTCCCCCAATTCTTGGACTGGTCAGAAGTGGCAATCACATTTGACTGTGCTGATCATCTGCCTAAGCTACACAGGCAAGGAAAATACGCCTTAATCGTCAATCCACTTATTGACGGTTATGGTTTCACCAAGACTCTCATGGACGGTGGCAGTAGTATTAATATTCTGTATGTTGAAACGCTATGCCGGATGAAGATCTTGGAGACCCAGCTGAATCACAGCTCTGTGATTTTTCACGGAGTTGTCCCAGGAAGACCAGCTAATTCCCTGGGAGAAATCACTTTGGACGTTACCTTCGAAACTCCAAAGAACTATCGGACAGAGGCACTTTCCTTCGAAGTGGTCCCGTTCAAGAACGCGTACCACGCTATATTCGGACGTCCGTCTTACTGGGCTTTTATGGCATGTCCATGTTACATTTACAATATGATGAAAATTCCAGGTCCCAACGGCGTGATCACCATCAGGGGAGACCCGAAGAAAGCGCGAGAGTGCGAGGATGGAAATGCCGCCTTTGCTGAAGCCGTGATGCACGCCTAGGAGTACCAGGAGATCAAGAAGAGCATAGATCCGTCCGAGCTGCCCGCAACGAAGATGGAGGTGACAAAGCCAAACCCGGAGTTCAAGGCATCAGAAGAGACGAAGAAGATGCCGTTGAAGGATGATGACCCCTCCAAGGTGACCCAGATAGGCGTAGGCCTAGATAGCGCATAGGAAAGCACGCTCGTCAAGTTTCTCAAAGAAAATCAAGATATCTTCGCATGGCAGCCATCTGACATGACCGTAGTACCTAGGGAACTTGCCAAGCACTCTTTAAATGTAAACCCGAACGCTAAACCCGTCAAACAGTCCTTACGACGTTTTGGCGATGAAAAGCGTAAGGCAATAGCTAAGGAACTAGCACGGCTCGAGTTAGCCGGATTCATAGAAGAGGTCATCCACACTGAGTGGTTGGCCAATCCTGTAATGGTCCCTAAAAAGGACACCACTGATTTAAGGATGTGTGTTGATTATACTGCCTTGAACAAGGTTTGTCCAAAAGATCCATTCGCTCTGCCTAGGATTGATCAAGTTATCGATTCTACGGTAGGCTCGGAACTCCTCTGTTTTCTCGACGCATATTCCGGTTATCACCAAATCCAGATGAAGGAATCTGACAAAGTCAAAACTTCATTCATAACCCCCTTCGGAACCTTCTGTTTTGTTACAATGCCTTTTGGGCTGAAGAACGTAGGAGCTACGTACCAACACACAATGCAATGTTGCCTCCACGATCAAATCGGACACAACGTACATGCATATGTGGATGATCGCGGTAATGTCCAAAAAGAAGGAAACGCTGATTTCCGACTTGGAGGAAACGTTTGCCAATCTACGAAAATACAACATCATGCTTAATCCGAAGAAATGCTTCTTTGGAATTCCAGCAGGAAAACTGTTAGGTTTCATCGTGTCTCAAAGAGGCATAGAGGTGAACCGAGACAAAATCAAGGCTATACTCAATATTTCGGTTGCATCACTACAGTCAGTCGGTTTGTAAGCCGACTCGGTGAAAGAGCCGCACCATTATACAAACTCCTGAAAAAAAATATGGATTTTGTGTGGACCGACGAAGCTGAAGCTGCATTACAGGACCTGAAGAAAGTACTCTCATCTGGTCCTATCCTTGCTGCACCGGAACCACAGGAACCGATGTTGCTTTATCTTGCTGCGACAAACAAAGTCGTCAGTATCATCATGGTAGTGGAGAGACCGGAGGAAAATCAGGAACACTTGGTGCAGAGTCCGCCTTATTTTGTTAGCGAGGTCCTAACATAGTCAAAACAGCGGTATCCGCACTATCAAAAGCTAGCTTACAGTGTTTTCCTAGCATCTCGTAAGCTACGACACTATTTCTAGGAGCAACCAATTACCGTGGTGAGCACAGTTCCCATGAGAGATATAATCAACAGTGACGCCATAGGACGCGTCGCCAAATGGGGCATAGAGCTCTCAGCTTTCGATATTGAGTACAAACCTCAAACAACAATTAAATCCCAAATCCTTGCGACTTTGTTTTTGATTGGATAGAGACGAAGGAGAATATGACCCTCTCTGAGTCGGAATATTGGACCCTATATTTTGATGGGTCTAAGGCTGGCGGGGGCTCGGGGGCTGGCGTGGTGCTCAAATCACCCCAAGGAGATAAACTTCTATACGTGTTGCAGATCCACTTCACAATGACAAATAATATTGCCGAGTATGAAGCACCGCTGCATGGAATCCGGATAGCTAAGGATATCGGCGTCCGACGTTTGATGTGTTATGGAGATTCGGATCTTGTGGCTCAGCAACTGTCGGATATTTGTAATGAAAATAAACATATGGTAGCATATAAAGCTATCGTGGATGATTTATCTAAATCGTTCGAAGGGTTTGAGGTTCAACACATCCCTCGAGTAGAAAATGAGGAAGTAGATGCCTTATCTCGGATAGTCTCTGCACGGAAAGAGGTCCCGGATGGCGCTTTTTTAGAGCACCTCAAAGTTCCCTCAATAAAGGGAGTGGACGAGGAATATCCGACCAAATCCAACTCACCTTTGATAGCAGTTCTGGTTGTAATTCCCAGCTGAACTCAACCCTACCTTGACTATTTGGTAGATGGCAAATTACCCGAAGACGAGGTTCTGAGCCGACAGATTATCCGACGAGCAAAAGGTTATACTATAGTTAGTGGTGAGCTCTATAAGCGGAGTGTATCTGGGGTATTTCAGCATTGTGTATCTCCGGAAGAAGGAGTGGAAATCCTAAGAGAAATCCATGAAGGCGAGTGTGGTCACCATGTTGCAGCCAAATCTTCAGTGGTAAAAGCTTTTAGACACGGTTTTTTCTGGCTTACAGCCAAGGCAGATGTCGAACGGCTGGTTAAGACGTGCAAGGGCTGCCAAAAGTACGCCAAACAAGCTCATGTTCCGGCTGATCAGTTGCGAACAATACCTATAACATGGCCTTTTGCGGTCTGGGGGCTTGATATGGTAGGACCGTTTAAACGGGCTCCAAGTGGATTTACTCACCTCTTAGTGATGGTGGATAAGTTCACCAAATGGATTGAGGCTAAACCCGTCACTAGTTGTGATGGAGCAACAGCCAAAAGATTTGTCGAGGATGTTATAATCCGGTATGGTTATCCGCATAGTATTATCACGGAAAACGGGACTAATTTTTCTATGGGAGAATTGGCCGAATTCTGCAATGAACAAAATATCTGGCTTGACGTTGCGTCTGTCGCACATCCACAAGCTAATGGACAAGTTGAAAGAGCAAATGATTTAATCCTACAAGGCCTAAAACCAAGACTCGAAGCACCACTATGACGTGCTGCGGGGGCTTGGGCAGAGGAATTATCCTCTGTAATATGGAGTTTACGAACAACTCCGAACAGGTCAATCGGATACACACCTTTCTTCTTGGTCTATGGCGCAGAAGCAGTTCTTCCTAGTGATTTGATTCAAAACTTCTCCTAGAGTGGCCGCGTATATCGAAGAGGATGCCGAGGTTTCTTGACAAAATGATCTCAACTTAGTCGAAGAAGTTTGCGTCGTTGCTGAAATGAGATCAACAGCCTATCAACAGAAGTTACGCAAGTATCATAGCTAGAGAGTCAGAAACCGGTCTTTCAATAAGGGCGATTTGGTTCTCCGGCTTGTGCAACAAAGAAAGCACAAACTTTCCCCGGTATGGGAAGGGCCTTTCCTGGTTAGTCGAGTATTACACAATGGTTCATACTACCTAACTGATATGCGGCCAGTCAAAGAAAGACCTGCTACTAAGAAGAGAAAGAGAGCTGGAGGCAGTACAAATCCGGATGAGTTAGACAGACCGTGGAATATTTCTCAGCTCGTCCGTTTTATTCTTAGTTTATCCTTCTTTGTAATCATATATGTGTACATGTTCTGTGAGAAATAAAAGTTTTGGTTGCCTCAAGTTTTTTCTGAGAAGTTTTTACCATCTTATTTCTAAATGATCATGTCATAGTTGAAAATCCCAGAATACTTGAAAGTACTTTATGCTCATGTTTGTTCTGGTTTAGATTTCCGATTCTAAAAATGCTACCTTCGGGTATAACTCTAAAGTTTGTAGTCTATACTTTGGTTATTTGTCTGATTGCCGGATGCGGACATTTTCTAAGTAGTGAATTGTTGGTACTGGAAGCCGGCTTTGTTTCCGAGTTTAAACTGGTTTAGCAATTGACCTCCGTTGCTCGGCAAAGTTTCCCTGCTAAAGGTTTAGCCAGCTCACGAAAGGGACGAGGCGGAAAGCCAAATAAATGATAAGTGTAGACAAAAAAGTACAAGTGCTTATGTAAACATTTCAGGAACGCAAAAATTTAAAGCCAAAAGTGCCGAATAGATAAAAGCTTAGCACTAGCAAAAGTATAGTACTGCATATTTACAGACCGATAATGTTTCTCAGAATAATACATTTGTTTCTGGTAATCTATGATGCAGGAGGAGAGGAAGGAGCTGCCGGCTCGCTGGATACATCGCCTTGATATCGTTCCGAGATGTTCACATCCGACATGGTGTGGTCATCGTCAGAAACTTCGGCTGCTTCTTCGGGAGGCGGAGGCGGCGTGTCCACGCGGGTGAAGAAGGGAGTGTCGTAGCTGGTTAAATCAGCTACATGACACCCATATCCGGCACAGGAGTCCATGATTTCCTTGATGTCTTGCTCCTATCCATCTTCGTCCACCTTGCAGTACCCTCTGGTCACTTGCCAGATTTCCATGTTTCCATAGTGACTCATGACCATGGTGAGAGCGTTTTGCGCTGCGGTTCGCGCGTAGGACATGTTCCAGTCCTGGACAAGCTGCGGCATCTCCTTTGCCTTGTCCAACACCTGAAAGTCAGACATGCTATGCATGTCCGGAACCTTGAGAGCTTCGCCAATGTCCTTGATGGATTGGCGGAAGTCATGAAGCAAATCACTGACTTGGGTAAGCCGGTGGGTGCGAGGCTCGACAGAAGTGGAGTCCGCCAAGTTCAGAGGACCTATATATATAAACACAAAAACGGTTAAGTAAATCCGACATCAAAAGAGTCGAAGAATGTAGACAAGTCAGAAAGATGGAAAACATACCGAAGATGACGTCATCAACTTTGGTCTTCTCTTCCCGAAGACTCCAGAGTTCAGCCCGGAGCGCCTCGGAAAGATCCTTCTCTCTGCAAAGCTCATTGTTGAGATCCAAGATTTCGTGCTCTTGAGCCGCAATCTTATAATCACATTCATCAGTGGCCATGGAGGTGGATTCGAGAATTTGAGCGATGCTCTTCTCATGATCTGCCTTGAGCTCATCCAGCTCTTGGCGAAGTTCTTTATTCTCCACCACCAGGGTTTTGAGGTTCTCGGCCTCTTCAATCATAGCACAGGAGTGTTTAACCAGTGATGTAAGACAAAAGAACAATAGTTCAGCAAAAAATATTCGACTATGAAAATACAGGACAAGGCTTGAGTCTTGGAATGTTTACCTTCGGCCTCATCCTTGGAAACCTTCAGCTTAGCATTTTCAAGTCGGAGAGCCTTGATCTCTCTTCGCTTGTTGCAGATATTCTTCAACAAATCCTGGTTATATGAATTAACTTTCTTTAAGTCAAAATACCCAGAGTCAGAAGTCTACTGAAGACTTGGACTAATATTGTTGCTAATATCAGTACGAGCCTTGGGGGCTACACTAGTTCGTTCTTTGGCATCCTAAGGAAGCATAAACCCGGATTGTATATCCTACTTCATGCTTGGGGGCTAGAGGATATGATATAAAGTACAATAAAGAAAAACGTGAGTTGGAATTCCAACTTACATGATGTTCATGTGTGAGCTTGCTCAGGCACATGTTCACCTCGGTGGTAACCTTTTCGGTGAGGGTGAGTGGAATAACCGGAGGTGGTGGAAGCACACCAGCTCTTAGTCCCTCGTCGCGAAGGCGTACTTGTTCAAGAAGGTCGGAGTACTTGACGTCCTCCGTTTCTTGTGCTACTTCTTCGGCAGAGAGATTACGGCTCTCTAGGCATTGCCAGGCCAGCCGCTGGATCTCCTCCCCAGATTTCTGAGACAAGCCAAATTTGGCAAGCCTCGGATTGTTAAGGAGGTTTTCGGCGAAGGTCTCTGCCGACGGATCATTACCCGAAGAGGGTTCACCCTTATCTAAATTTGAGCCACCCTGGTGGCATCAGTCTGTGACTCAAGGGTCGCTGGCCCTGATGAAGGAGCCGGATCTTCTGCGGCAACCGGCGATGGAGTGGTCACCGGCATTGCAGAAGGTTGAGGGGCAGGAGTCAGAGGAGTCATAGCAGGAGAAGCCATAGTCAGCTTCGTCTGCCGCAAGGGCTTCAAAGAAGTTCCCTTACCCTTGCCCTTGATGAGCTGCTTAGCTCTGGGAATGTAAAATAATGGAAAACATTACATCTCGGAAGAAATTACGAGTAAAGTACAAAGTCGGAAGTTGTGTTGAAAGTTACCTCTTCACAACTGGCACCTCCTTTGTGCCGACGGCCACTGTCGGAGCTTTGCGCTTCCTGGGCACAATGTCCGGCAGTGGGACCAGTTCCTCCTCCTGAGAAAACTCCGAAGGATACCCCTCGATAGGAGCCAGCTCTGACTCACGGAGGTCGCCAAGCTGAAAAGAAGAAACTATCTCAGCATTGCGAAATAACTTAAAAGGTGAAACACATAAAAGGGTTTATTGCTAAAGCTTACCAAAACTACAGGGTCTTCCGCTGTGTGCATGTCCAGAGACACGTCCGGAATCTTTCTCTCAATCTGCTCCTTAATCAGCCATTTAATCTGGCTTATGTAGTCCTGTGGCTTCAGGGCCTTGGGGCTGATGCGGAGGGAGTCTTGTTTCGACACCGTGATGGAATGCATCACTCGGTCGCCGTGGTGCTGGAGAGGCTGGATCCGGCGTGCCACCTAGCACTGGACCAGGTCGGATCCTCTCAAGCCCTTGTGCTTCATCAGGTATTCGATCCGCCTCTTGGCAAGGATCAGATCGTCATTGAGAGCCATAGGAGCCTTGTCCCAAGATGGAAGGGTTGTGGCGGCTCCATCGATAAAAGCCGGCAAAGCAGTAGCTTTGCCGGGAGCAGGAACATCCTTATGATAAAAGAAGGTGGCTGGCCATTGTTTGACCGACTCACTAGCTAGAATACGAGGATAAACACGCTCGCGTCTAACTGAAAGGCTAATAGTGCCAGTAATATAAGGATTATCGGAAGTGATAGAGTTTCTTCGGACATGGAAGTAAAACCGGAACAAAGTGAGACCCGGCCTAATGCCGAGTTATCCCTCATGTTGGGGATATACTTTCCAGGTATCCTCACAGCTCCTCACTGACCAGGGTGGCCCACTTTGGGTTAGAGCTTTGCTTCACGGGCGGCCCAGTTAGGGAGAGAAGACGGAGTCCAATCCGACTACGGGAAGGCCTAGAAGACTTACCGACTTAGGCCCATAATCTTACTTGTAGTTCAAGATGTACTCTGTAACCAACTCTTAGTCGTAGCCGGATTGGTCTCTCCTGTAAACCCTAGGCTGGATATCTATATAAGCCGTCCTAGCGAGAGCCTTTAGGGCAAGACCAGATAACCTCAATAGTCTACAATCTCAACTCGCACAGGCGAAACCCTTGTAACCCATATTCCGGCTCTGCCGTATTACTGGATTGCTAGCAGGAGTAGGGTCCGTCCAAAGCCGGCGGATTCGAACCTGGCTAAACTTGTGTGCTCACATCCCGGAACACCGTACGTATCACACCCCTCTCTTCCACACGCCTCGATGACCCCCTCATGGCGTACTTGTCCTCAATCTGATGACAGTTGGCGCCCACCATGGGGCAAGTGAGCTTCGAATCTACGTTCCGAGCGGAATCTGCAAGAATCGGAATCGGCGAGACCATCACCGTCGGTCGCATCCTCTACGCCAGCGACGTCCCTCTCATCGTTCTCGACGAGACTTGGATTCCGGCTAGGAAGGCCGTGACTGCCTATACAATCATGTCTTTTGGCGAGATTGATGTTTACATCGGTTTCGCTGAACCTGCCCAACCCACCCCAACGGTGATGATAGAGGCAGAAGAATCTTCTGGGTCCCCTTTGTCCGCGGAGGCGGCAGAGTTCCGGATCTCAGAAAATCCTAATCCCACCCAGCCCGTACCAGTTGTGGAGATAGTGGAGAAATCCAAGCCTGAAGAAGACCTCATAGTCCAAGTCGAATCTGGAGTGATCTCCCTGGAGAAGCCGGATCCCAGATCGACCCACCCGTGGAAGTCGAAATCCAGGAGGAGCACATCAACGACACTGATTCCGACTCTAGCGATGTCGGGATAGACATGCCTTTCCTCAGGTACACACTAAGATGTATGATACTGCAAGGCGCTAGCGCAGATGCAATCCTCGAAACTATTAAAAGTTTCGATATGGCTGATCGCGAAAGCCGCAGGTACCTCAGGAGGCACGCATCGCACTTCGTCGGATATGTTGGATCCGGATCTGGCTCCGCCGATGCTAGAGAAAACACCGACTCGGTGCTGGAGGCAATTGGAACAAACGCCGACGTTCTCGCATCCTCGGATGAATCCATGACGTCGGCAGATTTCTGAAAGTTCTCCGCGGAATATGAAGAGGAGTACAACTCCAAAGCTGCAGAGGAGGGAGAAGCCATGGATGAAGGATCCAGGGAACACTCTCCCAAAGCGCAGGATGACATGGACATCGGAGACAATCCCGAAGTCCAAATGTTCGAAAGTACCGATCAGAGCTTGACTCCGGGAAACAGACCCAACGCCATCTTTGCTACCAGCGTTGCCAAGAAGGCAAAGAAGAAGAACAAGAAGAACAAGACCCCGGCAAAAGACCCTCTGACAGAGGAGGTGATTGCCGAGGAATACGAGGAAGACTCGGATGGAGCACTTATCCCAGACGAGCCAAAAAAAGAAGCATCGGTGGATGGACACGTGATCACTGAAGGTGCGCGTAAACTCATCGATGCCGCATTAACCACACCTATCCCTACAGCTGCAGAACTTACTGCAGATGAGCTGGACAAAAGGGCCCAAGCCCTAGAAGCGCGTCGTCAACAACTCCTTGATGAAGCCAAAAACATCGAGGTGGAGAAGAAGCGCATGTCAAACAAGGAGTACATGTCTCGTCTACATCAGAAGACACGAAAGCGTCACATAGATGACAACCAATTCCCGCGTGTCCGTGCCGTCCTTTTTGGAGATGAGATGGGAAAACGACGGAAGGATAGCAACGGAGATTGGGTTTACCCAACACTAGTGGAAAATACCGTGGCAGCTCGCGAAATTCTATCGGCTAATCCAGGACCAGAAGAGATACATTTGGGTATCAAGCTACTCAATAAGGGACTGGAGCAGCAAAAGGTCGCCCTGTCTGGAAGGCAAAAGCTGGTCTCGGATTCCGACCAATGTCGCACAGATCCGGCATGGGCTGACGTAAGATCCCACTACGATCGGGCGCAGCATCGTCACCCCGAACGCATGGAAGACAATTATTCAAGAACCGGATCGTCAGGACAGCACCGCAGAACTACACATAGCTGGAGCAACATCGCTCCAGCAGCCGAGAAAGACGCGATCGATGCACTGATTCCGAGGAATCCTCCTCGAAAAGGAGAAGATAAAGAGAAACGTCGGGAGGAGGATCGTCAGAAAATGGCACCTCCTAGACATGAAAACCATCCGGCTGAGCCTCACCATGGTGGGAACGATGGACGAAGGAATGACGGAATCCACACTAGCACAAACCGGCAGGGGGCTCGTCATAGTCAAGAACCTCCCCGGAACCGGAATAATGATGCGCCGGACGGAGGCCGGCGATCAGCCGGAAACAACCCAGCTGCACCACCCTCTCCACAGCATAGTTATCACAACGGCCCCCAAGGAGGTCAAGGAGGATGACATGGCGGAGGAGGTGGTCGCAGAAGCCGAAGTCCGGCTCCAAGGCACCGCAGCCACAGCCGATATTCGGGACGATCCCTATCCCCGAACGACGCAAGGCACAGGATCAACTCCAACATAGAGGCTCGGCGCTACGAAAACGATGACGTGTATGTAGGCCCAAAGTGCTTCAGACCATGCATCAGAGCTACAAAATTCCCAGAAGGATTTGCTATCTCAAGACATATCCAAGCCTACGACGGCATTGCTCGACCAGACACCTGGTTACAGGACTTCTTCCAAGCTTGCTGCATCGCTAAAGACGGAAACAGCCTGGTCACAACCCGATGCCTCCCACTTATGTTGCGGAAGACGACACGATCATGGCTCAATGAACTTCCGGCAAACACCATCCATAACTGGTATGACTTACAAAGCGCGTTCTTTCGGAATTTCGAAGGCACATATCGGAGGCCCTGTTCGGTCGGAGACCTACAACGTTGCACCCAGAAAGCCGGAGAAACTTGCCGGGATTACCTCGGACGATGGATCGACACCAAGAACTCCTGTGAGGGAGTAAACGATCAAACTGCGATTGAAGCTTTCATCGCAGGACTCCCAATTGGTCTACTGCGTCACCGCCTGAAATGTGACAATGTCACTAATTTGGGAGAGATGATAGAAACAGCGAGCAACTATGCAGATGCTGACGACGATGCAGAGGGATTACTCAATGTCCTGGCCGTACCTCAGTCAGCAAAGACAAAGCAACAGGCTCAGAAGCGCAAAAACACCTTGGAAGAAAAACCCAACGCGGAGACGGCAGTAGTCACTACTGTTTCCGGGTCTGGAGGGCGAGGAGGACGTGGCGGAGGCCGCGGGTGTGGCCATGGGACATCAAGGGTCCAAGGTAGAGAAGAGCAACAACCAGGCAAAACCTACACTTAGGCCGACATCGCCAATAACCCATGTGTGCATCACTTGGACGCCAATGGGGGCTCGTCCCACACCAACGCTGAATGTCGTTTTAATGACGACATCAAGAGAGATGATATCGCGGGCTACAAAGCTAAGCGGAAGAAGGGAAAGAAAAATCCCAAAAAAGACAAAGAGACCAAGGAAGATTCCGACATGGAGGAAGCCGATGCTTCAAATCCCAAGTCGGAAGGGAAGAAAAATTTTCCTACCAAGAAGGACACTTACGTCACCTTCCTCGGATCTCAACTAGCAAAGGTCAAGAAAGCAGTTCTCCACGAGCTCAACGCAACAGTTTCGGCTGTCCCTCAGTATATGGACTGGTCGGAAGTGGCAATAACGTTTGACCACACTAATCATCCGCGTAAGTTACACAGGCGAGGAAAATACGCCTTAATTGTCAATCCACTTATTGACGGTTATCTCCAAGACCCTCATGGACGGCGGTAGCAGCATCAATATTCTCTATGTAGAAACGCTACGCCGGATGAAGATCTCGGAAAACACAGCTTAACCATAGCTCTGTGATTTTTCACAGAGTTGTCCCAGGAAGACAAGCTAATTCCCTGGGAGAGATCACTTTGGATGTTACTTTTGGAACACCAAAGAATTATCGAACGGAGGCACTTTCTTTCGAAGTGGTCCCGTTCAAGAGCGCATACCACGCTATATTTGGACGTCCAGCTTACTGGGCTTTTATGGCTCGTCCGTGTTACATTTACAATATGATGAAAATTCCAGGTCCCAACGGCGTGATCACCATCAGGGGAGACCCGAAGAAAGCGCGAGAGTGCGAGGATGGAAATGCCGCCTTTGCCGAAGCCGTGCTGCATGCCTAGGAGTACCAGGACATCAAGAAGAGCATAGATCTGTCTGAGATGCCCGCAACAAAGAAAGAGGTGACAAAGACAAATCCGGAGTTCAAGGCATCAGAAGAGACGAAGACGACGCCGTTGAAGGATGATGACCCCTCCAAGGTGACCCAGATAGGCGTAGGCCTAAGTAGCGCATAGGAAAGCGCGCTCGTCAAGTTCCTCCGAGCAAATCAAGATATCTTCGCATGGCAGCCATCTGACATGACCGGAGTACCTAGGGAACTTGCCGAGCACTCTCTAAATGTAAGCCCGAATGCTAAACCCGTCAAACAGTCCTTACGATGGTTTGGTGATGAAAAGCGTAAGGCAATAGCTAAGGAACTAGCGTGGCTCGAGTTAGCCGGATTCATAGAAGAGGTCATCCATACTGATTGATCGGCCAACCTTGTAATGGTCCCTAAAAAGGACACCACTGATTTAAGGATGTGTGTTGATTATACTGCCTTGAACAAGGCTTGTCCAAAAGATCCGTTCGCTCTACCTAGAATTGATCAAGTTATCGATTCTACGGCAAGCTCGGAACTCCTCTGTTTTCTCGACGCATATTCCGGTTATCACCAAATCTAGATGAAGGAATCTGACAAAATCAAAACTTCATTCATAACCCCTTTCGGAACCTTCTGTTATGTTACGATGCCCTTTGGGCTGAAGATGGCAGGAGCTACGTACCAGCGCATGATGCAGCGTTGCCTCCATGATCAACTCAGACGCAATGTACATGCATACGTGGATGATATTGCGGCCATGTCCAAAAAGAAGGAAACATTGATTTCTGACTTAGAGGAGACGTTCGCCAATTTACGAAAATACAACATCATGCTTAACCCGAAGAAATGCTTCTTTGGAATACCACCCGGAAAATTGTTAGGTTTTATCGTGTCTTAACGAGGCATAGAGGTGAACCGTGACAAGATCAAGGCTATTCTCAATATTTCTAGGCCAACTCGCCTGAAGGATGTACAAAGATTAACTGGTTGCATTGCTACGGTCAGTCGATTTGTAAGCCGGCTTGGTGAAAGAGCCGCAACATTATACAAACTCCTGAAGAAGACTAAGGATTTTGTCTGGACTAATGAAGCTGAAGCTGCAATACAAGACCTGAAAAAAGTACTCTCATCTGCTCCTATCATGGCAGCGCCAGAACCTTAGGAACCGATGTTGCTTTACATCGATTTTGTCTGCTCAAATAGGATTGTCAGTATAGTTATGGTGGTGGAGAGACCAGAAGAAAATCAGGAGCACCTAGTGCAGCGTCCGACATACTTTGTCAGCGAGGTCCTGACAGAATCAAAACAGTGATATCCGCACTATCAAAAGTTGGCTTACGGTGTTTTTCTAGCATCTCGTAAGCTACGACACTATTTTTAGGAGCATCCAATTACCGTGGTGAGCAAAGCTCCCATGAGAGATATAATCAACAATAGCGATGCCACATGACGCGTCGCCAAATGGGGAATAGAGCTTGCAGCTTTCGATATTGAGTACAAACCCCGGACAGCTATCAAATCCCAGATCCTTGCCGACTTTGTTGCTGATTGGACAGAGACCAAGGAGAACATGGTCCTCCCTGAGTCGGAATATTGGACCCTCTTTTTCGACGGGTCCAAGGCTCGAGGGGGCTTGAGGGCTGGCGTGGTGCTCAAATCACCCCAAGGAGATAAACTTTTATACGTGTTGTAGATTGTAGCACCCCAATTGTCTAACAATTGTAATGCTACTTGTCCTAGTAAGATATTGGCTACTTTATATATATTATTGTTGCATCATAATTATATCATGCTCATGTCGTCATGCCACCTTGCATTTGAGCATCATATAAAACTCCTTTTCTTTTGGCTCTTCTCTCACATGCATTATCAATTGTATTTGCCTCTTGATGTTGTATTTGGCTTTTGATATATTATTCAATGCCCAAGTTGAATTGGGGGCATATCTCTTATTCCAATTCCACCACCTTTCTCTTCCACCACTTTATAATCCTACCATCCCATTAACCATGAGCTTGTTCTCTTTCTTTTGCTTTTGTGTTCTAGCTCATGTGGGTTGGGGTGGATCTAGTCCTTCAATTCTTTTGCTTGGCTTTATTCCACTTGTGGTAAATGCATGAGGATAATGCCATAATAGTATTATTGTTTTCACAAATTATATCATGGTATTATTATTTGCATGGGCCATGCACAATTCTTCACCACCTTCCTCTCCTTTGGTTTTTCTTTGGTTTTATTGGTTCCTATCTTTGTGGAAAACATCTCCTACCACTCCACCACCCTCATAATCTCACCATCTCTTTTTCCTCTTATTTATTTTCAATCCCCCATGCATGATCCATATGTGACCTTTTCCACCTATTTCTTTGCTTCCTCTTTCTTTCTAGTTTCTCCTCCACATTATGTCAAGCAAGATCAAGCTTCATTTTTCTTCTTGGTTTGGCCTCATAAACCAAAATAAAATCTAAAACCTAATAAAACCTAACCTAGCTATTCTCTCTCTCTCTCTAATTTTCTCCTATCCCTAGTTCTATTAAGCCCTAAACCTCCTCTCCATTCTCCACTCTCTCTCTTCCATGCTGGCCCCACCTGGCTGTCTCACCCCACCTGCCCTTCCCCTTTTTATTTAGTTCCAAGCCAAAGAGAAGAAAGAGGAAGAGAAGACCTACCCGAACCCCCCCTCCTCACTTTTTGCTAAGCTACCACACCCATGTGCTTTCCTCTTCCTCTCTCCTGCCTCAACCACCTCAGATCTCATCCACAAGCTGCCCAGGTTCCTCTCCACTTCCCCTTCTTCCTCCCTAGACGACAAGCTCTCCACCGAACGCCAAAACCCTAGCTACCACGTCCCGCTCGAGTTCCGCGCGCCCCGGCGTACCCCAAACCCTACCAGGAGCTCCGTCACCGTCGTCTGCTTCCTCTTCATCTCCTCGTACCAGCCCTGAGCCAGCGCCTCGCCGGAGCAAGCCTGGCGCCGCCGTGCACCGCCGCAGCCGAGGCCACCGTTCACGAGCCCCGCGCCAGATCCCCTCCACCTCCGCACAAACGGCCACGCCAGCGACACCCCGGTGAGCTCCTGCACCCCCTAGACAAGGTCTTTCCCTCCCTCCTGCGCCGTAGCCCTGCCGCGCTCTGTCGAGCAGCCTGCGTGCACCGCTGCGCGCCGCGCTCTAGCAGTCAGCCGCAGCAGCAGCAGCTACTGTCCGCCTCTGTTCCCCGCCGTGTTCCGCGCGCCATGGTCCTCCTCCAGCGACGCCGCCTGAATGAAACTTGTAGACCGTTGTCCCCTCTTCGTTTTTTGTTTTTGTGGCGACACGTTTCTTCCACCGTAGGCGTCGTCGGAAGACGGCCAGATCCGCCGCCGGCAGCACCGCGTTTGTCAGCGCGTCGCGACAGCCGATGTCATTTTGCGCATAACCCCCTCCCCTTTTTCTCGCCTAAACCCGCAGTCCTAGTGCTCCACCTGTCAGCCCCGGTAAAAGTCTTGCAAGAAAACCCTCGCAGTCTGTAGATTCCCCGCCCGCGCAGCCCCGGACCGCCCACGTGTCACGTTCTTGCATACACATGCTTGCATACATACAGTACCTATTGCCTCTATCTTATTCTTGCATCATTGAGTCGCGATTGCATTAAATTGAATCCCAAGTACTGCATAGCCTTTACTTTAAACCACACCAAGCCTGTTCCGGTCCCATGAGCCATTACTACAGGAGTTGTTTGAGCCATGTGAGTCATAGAAAAGCATGAGTAGGGTATGTGAGTGTCTGATGGATAATGAGGTACCTAAACAACATAACCTGAGTAGTAATGGGATAACTAATGAAAGAGGCACCGGTGAGCAATATCTGCTATTTGGTTTTTCATGCTCACTTGTGTCCCGTAGGACCCCGAGTACTTGATTCCTGTTCCTTGACTATTCGCACTATCCACATCCGGGAGGCCTTATGGACCCCCCTGAGCCAGAGCTTGATTCATTCTTATTTCTTGGGGCCACAATTACTTTGGGGCTTTATTACTATTCTGTACTTATGCCATGTTACTGCTTTATTTAAGATTGTGCGAGGAGCACCTGTACTGTTTTGGATCGTGAGACGTTTTCGCTGTATCGACAAGCCCAGTCACATTTTCGGGTTCCCAGTCGTTTACCGCCGTCCACACAAACCTTGGGTCCGTCTCGGAGCCGGCCAACTTCGTTGCGGGTAGCTTAATGGGGTGGCCCCCTGAAATATTTCTGAATCCTGTGATTGCTTTGTCGTGAATGCCTCGTTGGGTTTTGATTTGGTTTTTCCGAGGTTGATCGAGTGTGTGTTGCTATTCGTGCACCCCTGCAGGGTAAATCTTTCTGAAAGCCGTGCCCGCGGTTATGGACGACTTGGAGCACAGTTTCTCGATCATAGACAAGTATAACTAAAGTACCGCCTTTAAATTGACTAAGTACTTGACTAGTAAATAGTGTAACACTCATGGAATGGTTAATAAAACTGCCAACGGATGATGGGGGTTGTTCGTCCGCTTCCTCGTTGGTAAGCGAGGAGGGGGATGGATCTGTTAATTATACTGTTATAACTGTTGTTCTTAATTCACGGACTTCCGTCTATCATTGGTTAGGCGGAAGGTTAGCGAGTCTCTATAGAATTGTTAGGTATTATCTTTTGTTGCAATTGCGTCACCCTAGGTTGTGTCCCCTTTAGTGGCATAAAGACTTGCTGAGTACCCCTAGGGTCTCACACGATAAATTGTTTGACTCAGATGAACAGGTGTACCCGCAAGATGGATACTGGGTGGAAGAGACAGATGATGTTGGCAACGATCATTCGGTGTAGAGATTCCGGGAACGGGGATCCGTGTGATCTGTGGGCGGGATGTGTTTATTTATGGGGCATCTTATGCCAATTTGCTTCTTATCCGTACTCGGATCTTGTTTTCCGCTTCCGCCTGATACTCTGATATGTGATGTATGAGGAGCTATCCTAAATTATTATATCTATCTAGGACATTTGGATCTTGCCGTATGGCGTTGCAATATTTCTATTTCTTTTAGATGGAATGGCTCTGAGGACTGTTGTATGTGGCTTGCATACATACTCATTTGTGTATGTAGTTGATCCCTTCGCCTGCCGATTACGCCGCTCGTTCTTGTCCCGTTGTTTGAACGTGGTTAGGACGGCCGAAAGGTCTACCGTGAGTGGCCCTGGGCCCCACCGTACTATTTTAACCACTTTCGTTCATCCAGGCATTAACTAAGAGCGTAATTCACCGAGGTAGTTACAATTGGTATCAGAGCCATCCTGCCCTTCAGGGTCTCAGCCAAAATGGTCGTTGTCAGTCTAGCAAATATTTTGGTAGTTATGTATACTAGGGAAAAACAAAGCGTGAGAGTAGGACTGCTTCCATTTTTCTTCTTACCCACCCACCCACCCCTTTCTGGTAAGGAAGTGTAACGTTTTCAATCCTCTTCTTAAAATTCACACTAGGATTCACGTGTTCTGGGTTCCGTAGTACCATAGGTTATGTGTGTGTGTGTGTGTGAATTCCTTGTCTATCTGTTGCATCCAAATGTTATCACTATCTGCCTTTGGTTATCAACTGTTGGTACATTCCCTGCCGACAGTCCTTTGTAAACCGACGCGATCTATTCTGATTCGTTGTACACCGATGCGATCTATCTTACTCTTTGTATCCGACGTTATCTTGTTGGGGTGTTCGTTTCCGTAGTTACCAATCTTTAGGTTCATCTTAAGAAGAAGTTGTTGCGATATGTGTTTTACTGATTCATGTGCGGAGTAATGATTTGAGTGCGGGATGGAGTCACAACCATACCACTACTTTTGTCATTTGCTTTTGTATATTGAACTAGTAGAGTTACTAATCTTAATTCGTTAAGTGGTTTTGCGCATTTAGTGGTATTTTAATGCCAAAAATTGCGGAAAAATTTTCTTTGTTAGTTTGTATACCACACACCTTGTTCAGTCGTGTGTGTTATGCTTAATATCTTCTAGTTGCCTTGAACTTTGTTGATATTTTCATATCATCTCAGTGAATTGCATTCTTTAATCTTGATTAATTCCATTTTGGTACTATTTTGGATTATTATCATTCTCCATTATAGTACTGACTTGTGTTTTATATCAATCACAGGATGGCACCACCACGCCGTTCTGAGGAGGATATACCACCTGAACTCGGGGCTGCTTTGGCAAGTATTGCAAATGCTTTGGGCACTATGCAGCAGAACCAGCAGCGCTTCGAGGAAAGTGTGAGGAGGAATGAGTTTGCTCCGCTACCTCCACCTCCCAAGCGAGGAGACATCAAGAGTTTTCTCAAGTTCAACCCACGTCAATTCGAAGTGTCTGATCAACCACTTGATGCGGATGATTGGCTTCGTGAGGTGTCAAGGTTGCTGATGACTGCGGATGTTCCCGAGCAAGAATGGGTCAAGTGTGCTACTCACCTTCTGAAGGGAGATGCAGCTCTCTGGTGGGAAAATTATCTCAAGGCAGATCCTTCTGGTTTTCAGCCTACTTGGGAGCGGTTCACTGCTGCTTTCAAAGAGCAATATCTGTTAGAAATTGTCATGGAAAGGATGAAGGAAATGTTTCTCAACCTCAAGCAGGGCACTGACAATGTCAACACCTACATCAGAAACTTCATGAACCTTTCTCGTTATGGTGGCGATGAGATCTCTGATGACAAGAAGAAGCAAAAGAGGTTTCGGCAAGGCCTCAATGCTTCCATAAAATATGCAATCACTCAAGCAAGGCCAGCATCTTTCCTGGAACTTCAACACACAGCTCTGCAGGAAGAAGCAAGTAGGCAAGTGTTTGAGGAGTCAAAGAAACACAGCCGTGATACAGCAAGCTCTTCTGCTATGACAGCTCCTTCTAAGCGTCGTGTCTGGGTTCCTAACACCCCACCGTCGCTCCCTGCTCCACCAAGACCTTCAAGCTACGCACCAAGGCCACCAAACTCCTTCACTGCGGCTCCCAGGGGCTACAACCACAACTACCCTGGAGCGCCTGGCGGAGTCCCTGGCTACGTTGCTCCACGTCCACCTGGTGCTTGCTATACTTGTGGAAACACTGGGCATCAGCACTGGAATTGTCCAATGAACAACAAAGCTCTTCCACCACCTCCTCCAAGACCTGCAGCAAGTGCTCCTTTGATTCGTGCACCTCCACCTCGGGCTCTCAACATCAACACTAAGCCGGGATCTACGGTTGCTCGTGCCAACTGTGTCAACGCCGCTCAAGCTGAGCATGCACCTGGAGTTGTCATGGGTATGCTTCCTGTTAACTCAGTTCCTGCACGAGTTTTGTTTGATTCTGGTGCTTCACATTCTTTTGTTTCTCACAAGTTTTCTCATGAGCAAGATCTGGCTATGGTTCCTTTATTGCATCGTCTTGTGGTACAATCTCCTGGGTCAAACATGAGGGCTGCTCATATCAGCCATGGCAATCAAATTGAGATTGGTGGTTCTTCGTTTCCGGCTTCCTTAATTATTCTGGGCAATTCTGATATTGATGTTATCTTGGGCATGGATTGGTTGACAGCAAATGCAGCTGTGATTGATTGTGCTGATCGTTCGGTTTCTCTGAAAATTCCTGAAGGCCATATAGTCTATTCTCCAAGTCTGACTCCTGCAATTCAGTTTTATTCTTTGGCGGCTCTGAATGATGATGCTATGGAAGGTATTCAGAGTGTTCCTATAGTTTGTGAGTTTCCAGATGTCTTTCCTGAAGAGTTACCAGGTATGCCTCCGGATCGTGAGGTTGAGTTTGTCATTGAACTTGAACCTAGTACCGCTCCTATCTCCAAGCGGCCTTATAAAATGGGTCCTGCTGAGTTGGCTAAACTTAAGCGTCAGTTGGATGAACAAGAGAAGTTGGGTTTCATTCAGCACAGTACTTCTTCTTGGGGTAGTCCAACCATCTTTGTGAAGAAGCGAGACAAGACTGATAGACTTTGTGTTGACTATCGGGCACTCAATGCTAAAACAATCAAGAATAAATATCCCCTTCCGCGGATTAATGATCTCTTCGATCAGCTAGCTGGAGCTGTGGTATTATCTAAGCTTGATTTGAGAAGTGGTTACCATCAAATCAAGATTCGCAAGGAAGATGTTCCCAAAACAGCTTTCACCACTCGCTATGGCATGTATGAGTACACGGTCATGTCTTTCGGTCTCACCAATGCACCTGCCACCTTCTCGAGGCTTATGAACTCGGTTTTCATGGAGTATCTTGATAAGTTCGTTGTGGTCTATCTGGATGACATTCTAGTCTATTCTAAGTCAAAAGAAGAACATGAAGAACACCTTCATTGTGTCCTAAACAAGCTTCGTGAGAACCGCCTGTATGCAAAGTTCTCCAAGTGTGAGTTTTGGCTGCCTCAAGTCACCTACCTTGGTCACGTCATCTCTGCCAAGGGCATTGCCGTCAACCCAGAAACTATTAAGACAATTATGGACTGGCTTCCACCCATAAATGTCAAAGAAGTCTGGAGTTTCCTTGGCTTGGCCAGTTACTGTCGGCGATTCATTCAAAATTTCTCAAAGATTGCGAAGCCTCTTACCGATCTCCTCAAGAAAGGCAAGAAATACCTTTGGACTGCATGTCAAGCAAGCTTTGAAACACTCAAAGAGAAACTCACTTCCACACCAGTCTTGGTTCCTCCAGATACATCAAAGCCTTTCTAGATTTTCTGTGATGCTTCGTTGCAAGGATTGGGTGCGGTCCTTATGCAGGAAAAGCAAGTTGTTGCTTATGCATCTCGTCAGTTGAAGACGCATGAGATCAATTATCCTACACATGACCTCGAACTCGCAGCAGTTGTCTTTGCTTTGAAAGTATGGAGGCATTACTTGCTTGGCAACCGTTGTGAGATCTTTTCTGATCACAAGAGTCTGAAGTATATCTTCACATAGCCGGATCTCAACCTTCGTCAGAGGAGGTGGATTGAAACAATCAATGATTTCGATTTGACCATCAACTACACCCCGGGCAAAGCCAATGTCATGGCAGATGCTCTCAGCCGAAAAGCTTATGTCAACAACCTCATGGTGGAAGAACAACAGCCTCTCTTGTGCGAGGAATTCCGCAAGCTCAACCTTGAAATTGTGGATCAAGGTTATCTTCTGAACCTTCTAGCAACACCTCTCTTGGAAGAAAAGCTCCGTTCCATTCAGCTTGGGGATCCTTACACTAAAAAGATCATCTCCAACATTCAACTTCCGAAGTATGAGTCTTTCCACGTAGATGACCAAGGCACTCTTTTCTTTGAACACCGGATGTTTGTTCCGAACTACCCGGGTTTAAGAGAGCAAGTTCTCAAGGAGGCGCATGATTCTGTTCTTTCTATCCACCCTAGCAGCACTAAGATGTACATGGACTTGAAAACACAATATTGGTGGCCTGGTTTGAAACGATATTGTGCCAAGTATGTCTCAGAGTGTGATGTGTGTCGCAGAGTTAAAGCTGTCCATCAGAAACCTTCCGGTCTTCTATAGCCATTGAAGCCTCCGGAATGGAAATGGGAGAAAGTAGAGATGGACTTCATCACGGGTTTTCCAAGGTCGCAGAAGGGCAACAATGCAATCTTTGTTGTCATTGACAGGCTTTCCAAAGTAGCTCACTTCTTTCCAGTCAAGGAAACAATTTCTGCAATTCAGTTGGCGGAACTCTATATCAACAGAATTGTCTCTCTGTATGGAGTCCCTCTTGAGATCAGCTCAGACCGTGGAAGCATCTTCACTTCCAAGTTCTGGGGAAGTTTCCAAAATGCTTTGGGAACCAAATTAAACTTCAGCACAGCTTACCACCCTCAGTCGCAAGGACAAGTTGAAAGGATCAATCAGATTCTAGAAGATATGCTCCGTGCTTGCGTTATCTCTTTCGGCATGAAGTGGGAAGAATGTCTTCCTTATGCTGAATTCTCTTACAACAACAGCTTCCAGAAAAGTCTAAAGATGGCACCATTTGAGGCTCTCTATGGTCGCAAGTGCAGAACTCCGATTGGTTGGTCGGGCGCAGGTGAAAGAATATTGTTTGGCCCCGACATTGTGACTCAAGCGGAGGAGAAAGTTCACATCATTCTGGAAAACCTGAAGATTGCTCAAAGTCGCCAGAAGAGCAATTATGACAGGAAGCACACGGACATGGAGTATGTCCCTGGTGATCTCGTTTACCTTCGTGTCACTCCCATGAGAGGTACGCACCGCTTTGGTATCAAAGGAAAGCTGGCTCCTAGATACATCGGTCCTTTCAAAATTCGTGGAAGAAGAGGAGAAGTTGCTTATGCTCTTGAGCTCCCTGAACAACTCAAAGTCCATGATGTTTTTCACATCTCTCAACTCAAGAAGTGCTTCAAGGATCCCGGCAGGACCGTGGACCATGAACTCATTAATCTCCAAGAAGATCTGTCTTATCAAGAACACCCCACAAAAATTCTTGAAGTCGCAGAAAGAAGGACTCGCAACAAGTCCATCAAGTTCTGCAAGGTGTAGTGGTCACACCATTCCGTTGATGAAGCAACCTGGGAACGTGAAGATGAGCTCCGTGCCAAGTATCCTACCCTCTTTGAGTCTTCTTCTTCCCAAGAATCTCGGGGCGAGATTCCTGTTTAGTGGGGGAGAGTTGTAGCACCCCAATTGTCTAACAATTGTAATGCTACTTGTCCTAGTAAGATATTGGCTACTTTATATATATTATTGTTGCATCATAATTATATCATGCTCATGTCGTCATGCCACATTGCATTTGAGCATCATATAAAACTCCTTTTCTTTTGGCTCTTCTCTCACATGCATTATCAATTGTATTTGCCTCTTGATGTTGTATTTGGCTTTTGATATATTGTTCAATGCCCAAGTTGAATTGGGGGCATATCTCTTATTCCAATTCCACCACCTTTCTCTTCCACCACTTTATAATCCTACCATCCCATTAACCATGAGCTTGTTCTCTTTCTTTTGCTTTTGTGTTCTAGCTCATGTGGGTTGGGGTGGATCTAGTCCTTCAATTCTTTTTCTTGGCTTTATTCCACTTGTGGTAAATGCATGAGGATAATGCCATAATAGTATTATTGTTTTCACAAATTATATCATGGTATTATTATTTGCATGGGCCATGCACAATTCTTCACCACCTTCCTCTCCTTTGGTTTTTCTTTGGTTTTATTGGTTCCTATCTTTGTGGAAAACATCTCCTACCACTCCACCACCCTCATAATCTCACCATCTCTTTTTCCTCTTATTTATTTTCAATCCCCCATGCATGATCCATATGTGACCTTTTCCACCTATTTCTTTGCTTCCTCTTTCTTTCTAGTTTCTCCTCCACATTATGTCAAGCAAGATCAAGCTTCATTTTTCTTCTTGGTTTGGCCTCATAAACCAAAATAAAATCTAAAACCTAATAAAACCTAACCTAGCTATTTCTCTCTCTCTCTAATTTTCTCCTATCCCTAGTTCTATTAAGCCCTAAACCTCCTATCCATTCTCCACTCCCTCTCTCTCTTCCATGCTGGCCCCACCTGGCTGTCTCACCCCACCTGCCCTTCCCCTTTTTCTTTAGTTCCAAGCCAAAGAGAAGAAAGAGGAAGAGAAGACCTACCCGAACCCCCCCCCCCCCTCCTCACTTTTTGCTAAGCTACCACACCCATGTGCTTTCCTCTTCCTCTCTCCTGCCTCAACCACCTCAGATCTCGTCCACAAGCTGCCCAGGTTCCTCTCCACTTCCCCTTCTTCCTCCCTAGACGACAAGCTCTCCACCGAACGCCAAAACCCTAGCTACCACGTCCCGCTCGAGTTCTGCGCGCCCCGACGTACCCCAAACCCTACCAGGAGCTCCGTCACCGTCGTCTGCTTCCTCTTCGTCTCCTCATACCAGCCCTGAGCCAGCGCCTCGCCGGAGCAAGCCTGGCGCCGCCGTGCACCGCCGCAGCCGAGGCCACCGTTCACGAGCCCCGCGCCAGATCCCCTCCACCTCCGCACGAACGGCCACGCCAGCAACACCCCGGTGAGCTCCTGCACCCCCTAGACAAGGTCTTTCCCTCCCTCCTGCGTCGTAGCCCCGCCGCGCTCCATCGAGCAGCCTGCGTGCACCGCCGCGCGTCGCGCTCTGGCAGTCAGCCGCAGCAGCAGCTACTGTCCGCCTCTGTTCCCCGCCATGTTCCGCGCGCCATGGTCCTCCTCCAGCGACGCCGCCTGAATGAAACTTGTAGACCGTTGTCCCCTCTTCGTTTTTCGTTTTTGTGGCGACACGTTTCTTCCACCGTAGGCGTCGTCGGAAGACGGCCAGATCCGCCGCCGGCAGCACCGCGTTTGTCAGCGCGTCGCGACAGCCGATGTCATTTTGCGCATAACCCCCTCCCCTTTTTCTCGCCTAAACCCGCAGTCCTAGTGCTCCACCTGTCAGCCCCGGTAAAAGTCTTGCAAGAAAACCCTCGCAGTCTGTAGATTCCCCGCCCGCGCAGCCCCGGACCGCCCACGTGTCACGCCCCGGCTGGGTGACGCGCGCGCGTGGCCCCGCTGAGCGCGACCCTACCTGTCAGCGATTGCGGCTAGGAGCGGCCCGGTGAGAAAAGTTGTCGGCGCGTCTTTTCTCGCCAGTCAGCGCCAGGCCCACCCGTCAGTGGCTGGGTCTGAGTTCGCCTGGGTATAAAAAGTCATTCCGGCTGTCTGTTTTTATTTAAACATTTCCAAATTGTTTTTAAATTCAAATTCAAATCAGATTTAAATAATTTTTAAAATACAAACCCAAATAATACAAATAATATATGTTTTGGAATCAGAAAAATGTGAGGAATTCAAATATACCCTTCAAAATATATTTTGAACACTTTAAATTTCGAGATGATTAAAATTACAATAAAATGCCCTTTTCCTTATTTAATTAATAACTTTCGTTTTATAATTCCAAATTTGGCAAATAATATATCTAAATCGATCAGCGTGACGAGCCCGTTCTATTTATGCAGTCCTTGTTCTGAATTGAAGCATGCATCATGTTGTCATTTAAAATCTGAACTGTTTATGGCAATAAAACTTGGTTAAATGAATAATAAAATGTTTTATTTCTTGTATCCACACCTCACCTTTGCCATGCTACTTTAATGCCATGTAATTGTGCATCATTCATCATGGCATGCTTGGTTACTTGTTGCATTTCAATTCATATTCTTGCGCATTTTATTTATGTTGGCCCTTGTTTGTTTGGTTCTTCTTCGAATAGACGCCCAGCAGGAGAATTACCAGGAATCACAGGAGTACTACCCAGATCCATCTCTCGCTTCAACTGAGCTGCCAGGCAAGCACTACCACATGCTTGCATACATACAGTACCTATTGCCTCTATCTTATTCTTGCATCATTGAGTCGCGATTGCATTAAATTGAATCCCAAGTACTGCATAGCCTTTACTTTAAACCACACCAAGCCTGTTCCGGTCCCATGAGCCATTACTACAGGAGTTGTTTGAGCCATGCGAGTCGTAGAAAAGCATGAGTACGGTATGTGAGTGTCTGATGGATAATGAGGTACCTAAACAACATAACCTGAGTAGTAATGGGATAACTAATGAAAGAGGCACCGGTGAGCAATATCTGCTATTTGGTTTTTCATGCTCACTTGTGTCCCGTAGGACCCCGAGTACTTGATTCCTGTTCCTTGACTATTCGCACTATCCACATCCGGGAGGCCTTATGGACCCCCCTGAGCCAGAGCTTGATTCATTCTTATTTCTTGGGGCCACAATTAGTTTGGGGCTTTATTACTATTCTGTACTTATGCCATGTTACTGCTTTATTTAAGATTGTGCGAGGAGCACCTGTACTGTTTTGGATCGTGACATGTTTTCTCTGTATCGACAAGCCCAGTCACATTTTCGGGTTCCCAGTCGTTTACCGCCGTCCACACAAACCTTGGGTCCGTCTCGGAGCCGGCCAACTTCGTTGCGGGTAGCTTAATGGGGTGGCCCCCTGAAATATTTCTGAATCCTGTGATTGCTTTGTCGTGAATGCCTCGTTGGGTTTTGATTTGGTTTTTCCGAGGTTGATCGAGTGTGTGTTGCTATTCGTGCACCCCTGCAGGGTAAATCTTTCTGAAAGCCGTGTCCGCGGTTATGGACGACTTGGAGCACAGTTTCTCGATCATAGACAAGTATAACTAAAGTACCACCTTTAAATTGACTAAGTACTTGACTAGTAAATAGTGCAACACTCATGGAATGGTTACTAAAACTGCCAACGGATGATGGGGGTTGTTCGTTCGCTTCCTCGTTCGTAAGCGAGGAGGCGGATGGATGTGTTAATTATACTGTTATAACTGTTGTTCTTAATTCACGGACTTCCGTCTATCATTGGTTAGGCAGAAGGTTAGCGAGTCTCTATAGAATTGTTAGGTATTATCTTTTGCTGCAATTGCGTCACCCCAGGTTGTGTCCCCTTTAGTGGCATAAAGACTTGCTGAGTACCCCTAGGGTCTCACACGATAAATTGTTTGACTCAGATGAACAGGTGTACCCGCAAGATGGATACTGGGTGGAAGAGACAGATGATGTTGGCAACGATCATTCGGTGTAGAGATTCCGGGAACGGGGATCCGTATGATCTGTGGGCGGGACGTGTTTATTTATGGGGCATCTTATGCCAATTTGCTTCTTATCCGTACTCGGATCTTGTTTTCCGCTTCCGCCTGATACTCTGATGTGTGATGTATGAGGAGCTATCCTAAATTATTATATCTATCTAGGACATTTGGATCTTGCCGTATGGCGTTGCAATATTTCTATTTCTTTTAGATGGAATGGCTCCGAGGACTGTTGTATGTGGCTTGCATACATACTCATTTGTGTATGTAGTTGATCCCTTCGCCTGCCGATTACGCCGCTCGTTCTTGTCCCGTTGTTTGAAAGTGGTTAGGACGGCCGAAAGGTCTACCGTGAGTGGCCCTGGGCCCCACCGTACTATTTTAACCACTTTCGTTCATCCAGGCATTAACTAAGAGCGTAATTCACCGAGGTAGTTACACAGATCCACTTCACAGCGACAAACAACATTGCCGAGTATGAAGCACTACTGCATGGAATCCGGATTGCTAAGGATATTGGCATCCGACATTTGATGTGTTACGGAGATTCGGATCTTGTTGCTCAGCAAGTCTCAGATATTTGTAATGCAAATAAGCACATGGCAGCATATAAAGCTGTTGTGGATGATCTATCTAAATCGTTCGAGGGGTTTGAAGTTCAACACATCCCTCGAGCAGAAAACGAGGAAGCAGATGCACTATCTCGAATAGGCTCTGCGCGGAAACAGGTTCCGGATGGCGCATTTTTAGAGCACCTCAAAGTTCCCTCGATAAAGGGAGTAGATGAGGAATATCCGACCAAATCCGACTCACCTTTAATAGCAGTTCTGGCTGTAATTCCCAGCTGGACTCAACCCTACCTTGATTACTTGGTGGATGGCAAATTACCCGAAGACGAGGTGCTAAGCCGACAGATTATCCGACGAGCAAAAGCCTATACTATTGTTAAACGCGAGCTCCATAAACGGAGTGTTTTTGGGGTTTTCCAGCGCTGTGTATCTTCGGAAGAAGGAGTGGAAATCTTAAGAGAAATCCACGAAGGCGAGTGTGGTCACCACGCTGCAGCCAAATATTTAGTGGCAAAAGCTTTTCAACATGGTTTTTTCTGGCTTACAGCTCAGGCAGATGCCGAACGATTAGTCAAGACATGCAAAGGCTGCCAAAAGTACGCCAAGCAAGCTCATGTTCCGGCTGATCAGCTGCGAACAATACCTATAACATGGCCTTTTGCGGTCTGGGGGCTTGATATGGTAGGACCTTTTAAACGAGCTCCAAGTGGATTTACTCACCTCTTAGTGATGGTGGATAAATTCACGAAATGGATCGAGGCTAAACTTGTCACTAGTTGTGATGGAGCAACAGCCAAAAGATTTGTCGAGGATGTTATAATCCGGTATGGTTATCCGCATAGCATCATCACGGACAATGGGAGTAATTTTTCCATGGGAGAGTTGGCTGAATTCTGCGACGAGCAAAATATCTGGCTTGACATTGCGTCAGTCGCACATCCACAGGCTAACGGACAAGTCGAAATAGCAAATGGTTTAATTCTACAAGGCTTGAAACCAAGGCCCGAAGCACCACTTAGACGTGCTGCGGGGGCTTGGGCAGAGGAACTACCCTGTTTAATTTGGAGTTTGCGAACAACTCCGAACAGGTCAACAAGATATACATCTTTCTTCTTGGTCTATGGCGCAGAAGCAGTTCTTCCTAGTGATTTAATTCATACTTCTCCTAGAGTGGCCGCGTATATCGCAGAGGATGCCGAGATTTCTCGACAAAATGATCTCGACTTAGTCGAAGAAGTTCGCGTCATTGCTGAAATGAGATCTACAGCCTATCAACAGAAGTTACGCAAGTATCATAGCCAGAGAGTCCGAACTAGATCTTTCAATAAAGGTGATTTGGTTCTCCGGCCTGTGCAACAAAGAAAGCACAAACTTTCCCTAGTATGGGAAGGGCCCTTTTTAGTTAGTCGAGTATTGCACAATGGGTCATACTACTTGACTGACATGAGGCCAGTCAAAGAAAGACCTGCTACTAAGAAGAGAAAGAGAGCTAGAGGCAGTACAAATCTGGATGAGTTAGACAGACCATGGAATATTGCTCAGCTACGTCCCTTTTATTCTTAGTTTATCCTTCTTTGTAATCATATATATGTACATGTTCTGTGTGAAATAAAAGTTTTGGTTACCTCAAAGTTTTTCTGAGAAGTTTTTTACCATCTTATTTCCTAATGATCATGTCATAGTCGAAAATCCCAGAATGCTTAAAAGTACTTTATGCTCATGTTCGTTCTGGTTTAGATTTCCGATTCTAAAACTGCTACCTTCGGGTATAACTCTAAAAAATTCTAGTCTTTATTTGGGTTATTTGTCTGATTGCTGGATGCGGGTATCTTCCGAGTAGTAAATTGTTGGTACTGGAAGCCGTCTTTGTTTCCGAGTTTAAACTGGTTTACCAATTGAGCTCCGTTGCTCGGCAAAGTTTCCGGCTGAAGGTTTAGCCGGCTCACGAAAGGGACGAGGCGGAAAGCCAGATAAACGATAAGTAGACGCGGAAAATTCTAAGTGCTTATGAAAACATTTCAGGCACGCAAAAAATCTAAAACAAAAGTGCTGAAGAGATAAAAAACTTAGCACTAGCAAAAGCCGTAGTACTTAATATTTACAAAACACATCATGTTTTTCCAGAATAATACATAGTTTTCTGATCTATGATGCAGGAGGAGATGAAGGAACTGTCGGCTCGCTGGTTACTCTGCCTTGATAACGTGCTGAGATGTCCGGATCTGAGGTGGTCCGTTCATCGTCGAAAACTTCTCGGCGTCTCCTAGAGGAGGTGGCGGAGTATCCACGCGGGTGAAGAAGGGCACCTCGTAGCTGGTCAGGTCAGCTACATGGCACCCATATCCAGCACAGGAGTGCATGATGGCTTGAAGGTCTTGCTCATGGCCGTCTTCGTCTACTTTGCAGTACCCTCTGCTCACTTGCCATATCTCCATGTTTCCATGATGGCTCATGACCATGGTGAGAGCGTTCTGCGCAGCAGTCCGCGCGTAGGACATGTTCCAGTCCCGAACAAGCTGCGGCATCTCCTTGGCCTTCTCCCGCACCTGGAAGTCTGACATGCTTGGCATGTCCGGAATCCTGAGAGACTCGCCAATGTCCTCAAGGGACTGGCGGTAGTCATGAAGAAGATCACCGACTTGAGTAAGCCGGTGAGAGCGGGGCTCGGACGAGGAGGAGTCCGTCAAGTTCAGAGGACCTTTACACAAAACAAGTCAATGAAAATCCGACATTGATGGAAGTCGAAGAAATGATAAATCAGACAGATGGAACGTACCAAGAATGACGTTGTCAATCTTGGTCTTCTCCTCCCGGAGACTCTGGAGTTCAGCCCGGAGCGCTTCAGAGAGATCTTTCTGTCTGCCAAGCTCATTCTTGAGGTCCGAGATAACTTTATCTTGAGCGGCAATCTTGAGATCGCGCTCTTCAGTGGCCATGGAGGAGGACTCCAGGACTTGAGCTATGCTCCTTTCATGATCCGCCTTGAGCTTATCCAGCTCTTGGCGAAGTCCCTTGTTCTCCACCACCAGGGTCTTGAGGTTCTCGGCCTCTTCAATCATAGCGATGGATTGTTTCACCAAAGTTGTAAGTCAAAAAGAACAACAGTTCAGAAAAATTTGACATTGAAAAAAGCAAAAAACAAAGTTTGAATCTCGGAATGTTTACCTTCGGCTTCATCCTTGGCTACCTTGAGCTCAACATTTTTACGTCGGAGAGCTTTGATCTCTCTCCGCTTATCATAGACATTTGTTAACAATTCCTGGTTATAGGAACATACTTTCTGTAAGTCAGAATACCCAAAGTCAGAAAGCTACTTAAGACTCGGGCTAATATTTTTGCTAAATATCAGCACGAGCCTTGGGGGCTACACTAGTTCATTCTTTGGCATCCTAATGAAAGCATAAACCCGGATTTCTATATCCTACTTCATGCTTGGGGGCTAGAGGATATGATATAACATAAGGTAAAAAACAAGAGTTGGAATTCCGACTTACATATTGCTCGCGGGTGAGTTTGTCTAACCCCGCATTCACTTCAGCTGCCACCTTCTCGGCGAGGGTAAGAGGAATTACTGGGGCTGTTGGAAGCTCGCCAGTCCCGATCCTCTCGTCGCGAAGGCGGACTTGAGCGAGAAGGTCAGAGAACTTGACGTCCTCTGCTTCTTGCTCTTCTTCTTCGGGGGATAGATGGCCTTTGTCCAGGACTTGCCTGGCCAGCCGCTAGATCTCTTCTGCAGATTTCTGGGATAAGCCAAATTTGGCAAGTCCGGGGTTGCTGAGGAGGTTTTCGGCGAAGAATTCAGCCGAGGGATCATTACCCGAAGAGGGTTCACCCTTATCTTGAGCTGACGCACCCACTGTGACGTCAGTGTGCGATCCAAGGATCACAGGCGCCGTTGGAGGAGCCGAATCTTCTGCAACAATCGGAGAAGGAGTAATCGCCGGTGTTGCAGAAGGTTGAGGGGCAGGAGTCAGAGGAGCCGTGGCAGGGGAAGCTATGGTAAGCTTCGGTTGTCGCAGGGGCTTCGCAGGAATCCCTTTCCCCTTACCCTTGATGAGAGGCTTTGCTCTGAGAATGTAGTAAAGTCGGAAACATTACATCTCAGAAAGAAATTCGAGAAGGGTACAAAGGCGGAAATTGTGAATGAAAGTTACCTCTTCACAACGGGCACTTCCTTTGTGCCAACAGCCACTATCGGAGCTTTGCGCTTTTTGAGCGCAAGGTCCGGCAATGGGACCACTTCAGTCTCCTGAGAAAACTCAGGAGGATATCCTTCGAGTGGAGCAAGCTCCGACTCGGGGAGATCAGCAAGCTGAAAACAAGAAAACATATCAGCATTGCAGTATATAACTTAAAGATTGAAACACGTAAAAGGTGTACTGATGGAAGCTTACCGCTACCACGGGTTTTTCCGCTGTGTGCATATCTAGAGAAATCTCTAGAATTTTCCTCTCGATCCGCTCCTTGATCAGCCACTTGATCAGGCTTATGTAACCTTGGATGGTGTAGGCTTTGGGGCTGATGCGGAGAGAGTCTTTTTTGGAATACGTGATGGAGTGCATCAGTCTATCCCCGTGGTACTGAAGTGGCTGGATCCGACGTGAGACCCAGCACTAGACTAAGTCGGATCCTTTCAGACCCTTGTGCTTGATAAGATATTCGATCCGCCTCTTAGCGAGGATCAGATCGTCGGTGAGAGCCGGAGCGGCCTCATCCCAGGAAGGCTGGGCTGTGGCGGCTCCGTCGACAAAAGTCGGCAAAGTAGTAGCTTTGCCGGGAGCCGGAATATCCCTATGATAGAAAAAAGTGGCTGGCCATTGTTTGACCGAGTCACTGGCAGAAATTTTGGGATATGCCCGGTCTCGTCTAACAGAAAAACTAATGGTACCGGTGATGTAAGGAACACCGGCGGTAATGGAATTTCTCCGGACATGGAAATAGTACCGGAAGAGAAGCAAACTCGGCCTAATGCCGAGAAAGCCCTCACAAAGCGCAACATACGCGCTCATCTCTAGAAGAGAATTGGGAGGAAGATTATGGAGTTGAACTCCATAGTGGTCAATCACCTCGGAGAAGAACTCTGAGGGAGGAAAGGAAAAACCTCGGTCCAGATGGGTGCTGAAGTGGACACGCTCGCCCTCGCGCGGATTGGGGATGGTTTCGCCGGAACCGCTCCGCTAGTTGCCGGCGGCGAGAAGCCCCTCCTTCTCCACGTTTTTGAGGCCGTCCTCGTCGAGGGCGCAGGGGATCCAGATTCCCCGGAAGCTCTCTTTCTCCGCAGCTGCTTCCGCCGCCGCCAGAGAGGAGGAAGAGGATGAAGCCATTTTCTCTCCGGTGGAAAAGGTGACCTTAAAGTGGTGGCGCTAGGAGCTTTGTGGGAGGAGGACGAAAAGGCTCTGGGCACGCTGGAGGATTGGGAAGAAAGGAACGGCGAAGGACTGGTGGAGGGGAGAAGAAGGAATCTAAACCCCTTATATCCACCTACTTGCGCCAAGATTCGTGCAAACGCTACAGTGTAATTGCCACGCGTCGTGGAAAGAACTAGGAAGGGCCCGCGCGATGATTGCGTTGCCTCGATCTCCATGCACGCATTGAAACGGCGCCTCGGTTCCACGAACCGCGGACCCACCAACGGTCGTGCTGACGGAACGTCTGTCAGATGACGTGACTTGACCATGCTTGTGTCAGGTGGCGTTAGAGACCAAGTTCCGGCTTAGTTTAAAAGCGAGCTGGAAAATCCGAGTAACTAATTGAAAGGTCCGACTTACTTTTAAGACCCGTATCGTATTTTTTGTTATAAAGTTTCAGGAACCCTTCAAGATTCTGCAAGCCGAAGATCAAGCTAGACGATGATAAAATCCGACTTTGGATCTTGGAGGCCTCCGGGGGCTATTGTTGGGGATATACTTTCCGGGTATCCTCACAGCTCCTCACTGACCAGGGTGGCCCACTTCGGGTTAGAGCTATGCTTCACGTGCGGCCCAGTTAGGGAGAGAAGACGGAGTCCAATCCGACTACGGGAAGGCCCAGAAGACTTACCGACTTAGGCCCATAATGTTACTTGTAGTTCAAGATGTACTCTGTAACCAACTCTTAGTCATAGCCGGATTGGTCTCTCCTATAAACCCTAGGCCGGATATCTATATAAGCCGTCCTAGGGAGAGCCTTTAGGGCAAGACCAGATAACCTCAATAGTCTACAATCTCAACTCGTACAAGCGAAACCCTTGTAACCCATATTCCGTCTCTGCCGTATTACTGGATTGCTAGCAGGAGTAGGGTCCGTCCAAAGCCGGCGGATTCGAACCTAGGTAAACTTGTGTGCTCACCGTCCCGGAACACCGTACGTCTCACACCCCTCTCTTCCGCACGCCTCGAGGACCCCCTCATGGCGTACTTGTCCTCAATCCGATGACACCTCACACAACGCTGCGTAAGAGCTCATCTCTAAGATGGAGTTGGGAGGAAGATGGTGAAGCTGAACGCCATAGTGATCAATCACCTCGGAAAAGAATTCCGAGGGAGGGAAAGACAAACCTTTGCCGAGGTGGGTGCCGAAGTGTACACGCTCATCGACGTGCGGGTTGGGGATGGTTTCGCCGAAACCGCTCCACCAGTTGCCGGCACGGAGGAGTCCTTCATTCTCCACGCCGCGGAGCTTCTCGTCGTTGAGGAGACACGAGATCCAAACCCCACGGTTGCTCTCTTTCTCCGCTGCCGCCGTCGCTGCTGCTACGAAACCAGCCAAACCGGACGATGAAGAGGAAGCCATTTCTCCGGTGCGTCGGTGACCTTGGATGGGTGGCGCTGGGAATCTGGGAGGCAGAAGAGCTCTGTGTAGATGAGGAAACAAAATCCTCACCCCTTATAACCACCTAACCGTGCCAAGATTCGTGCAAACGACACTATGTAAACGCCACGCGTCGTGGAAGGAACTAGGAAGGTCCCACACGATTATTACGTTGCCTCGATCTCCGTGTACACATTGAAACGACGCCTCGGTTCCGCGAACAGCGGACCCACCAACGGTCATGCTGGCAGGATGTTTGTCAGATGACGTGACTTGACCGTGACCGGTGTCATATGACGTCAGAGACCAAGTTCCGGCTTAGTTTGAATATCAAGCTGGAAAATCCGAGTAACGTACTAATAGGTCCGACTTATTTTTAAGACCTGGATCGTATTTTTTGTTTTGAAGTTTCAGGAACCCTTCAAGATTCTGCAAGTCGAAGATCAAGCTAGATGATGATAAATCTGACTTTGGATCTTGGAGACTTCCGGGGGCTGCTGTTGGGGATATACTTTCCGGGTATCCTCACAGTTCCTCACTAACCAGGGTGGCCCATTTTGCGTTAGAGCTTTGCTTCACTGGTGGCCTAGTCAGGGAGAAGAGACGGAGTCCAATCCAGCTACGGGAAGGCCCATAAGACTTACCGACATAGGCCCATAGTGTTACTTGTAGTTCAAGATGTACTGTGTAACCGATTCTTAGTCGTAGCCGGATAGATCTCTCCTGTAAACCCTAGGCTGGATATCTATATAAGCTGTCCTAGGGAGAGCCTTTAGGGCACCCTCAATAGTCTACAATCTCAACTCACACATGCGAACCCTTGTAATCCATATTCTGGCTCTGCCGTATTACTAGATTGCTAGCAGGAGTAGGATCCGTCCAAAGCCGGTGGATTCGAACCTGGGTAAACTTGTGTGCTCACCGTCCCAGAACACCGTACGTCTCACACCCCTCTCTTCCACATTCCTCGAGGACCCCCTCATGGCGTACCTATCATCAATCCAACGACAATCACCGGACTCCTCGTCCGACTCAAATGCCACCACCGATCTGGGTGGCGACGCCGGCTTTGGTACTAGCTTCTTCATGGGTGACTTCAGCTTCCGTGCAGGATTCGCTAGTGTGGCCACTCGCTGTGAGATGTGCTCCTGCCGGATCTCGTTGTCATCATCGTGCTCCACAAGGCTACGACTCGCCTCAATCTCGCGTTGCTTCTGCATGCGAGTTTTGCAGGCCGCGGGCACTAGCAGGGGAATGTCCCTCGCTTCTTCTTCGCTCTTGGAGGACTCCCCCTCGGTTCCCTCTTCGAGCTCCTTGGGAATTTCCTCGTTGAGTGGGGGAAGCCAACCCTCAAGGATCTAGAACATCTGAGAGTGGACATGGAGAAGTGGTTCAGTTAAGAATTACCGCTGAACATTACGAGTCGCGAGCGCAAATTGCACCTGCACGAGTCGTGGCTAAAGACAAAGCGACAGGGAAAGGCTTACCGTGGGAGCTTTATTCTTCCCGGCCATGTACGGAGCGAGCCCGGCCGTCGTGTCGGTAAACTCCGCGGCCATGATTTTCTTCAAGGCGGCCTTGTAGTCCGCGGCGTCCCAGGACTCCTTACTCGTCCTGGAAGGGTCGTTCTTCCCGGTGTACTCATACATCCAGTGGGGCTGGGTCACCAATGGGACCAGGCGCCGCCTGAGCCAGCAGTTGTAGAGGTTGATTGTTTCAAGCCCCTTGTTCTTCAGCTCCTGGATCTTCTCCATCATCTCGGTTACGACCATCTTCTGGTCATTAGGGATCTTCGTCACTATCAGCCGGCAGGGCTCGCTCCTCTCCGCGACATACATCAGGACTACCAGTTCGCCTGAGGGAGCATACTCCTTCGCGTAGAACCAGATTTTCTTCCACTCGCTTGCGGCTTTCTTCGGCAGCAGGAGCTTGAAGAAGTTCGCCTTCGGCTTCAATTGGAAGGTAACGCCGCCTGCCACCAAGATAGGGCCGTCAAATCCTTCGCAGCCGAGGCGGCAATGGAACAGCTCCAGCCACAACGGGAAGTAAGGCCGGCATCCCAGGTAGCATTCGTAGAAGGCGACAAAGATCGCCAACTTTTTGATGCTGTGCGGACCTAGATCCGACGGATTGATCGCCTAATACACGCAGCGCCACCGAAAAAAGATTGAGGTGGGGAATCCCAAGCCCCTCTCCAGATGGCTTGGGAAGCAAATGAATTCGCTAGCGTGAGGCTTCGGCTCGATCTCAGTGGGTGCGAGGATCCGCCAGTTCCCCTTGCAGAGAACCCCCGCGTCCTCGAACAACTTGAGTTGGGCGGTAGTACACTTGGACTTCCCCCACAAATCCTTTGGAGGCGCCTTCAGGGAGAAGACAAGGTCGCCTGGTCCGGAAATTTGGGATCAAGAAGAGGCAGAGAGACTGGGAGTGCGCGGGAGTGAGAAATGCGGAAGAAGATCTGCAAGGTTCCTCGCCACTCTCCTTATAAAGATAACGCTACCCGCCAATCTCGGGATAGCCGTTACCCGTGGTAATTACGCCGAAGTTACCGTTGGATTACCCAACGGCTAGTTTGACCAAGTTGGCGGTCAAACTTCTTCAACTTGACTCGCTTGTTGGTATGCCTTGTCAATTCGATAGGGGTAGCGACTCGAGCATAAACCCACTCGCCAATGCTGCGACTGAAGACTTGGTGGAGAAATTTCCTCCTTCATCGAGGGAGTCCGTTGTCGATTCGACTGGGCATCCAAATTGGACTCGCTTACTCCGACTACCAAATGAACACCTGCGTGGAATCGACGCTGGCCTCGGGGACTACTGATGGGGATATGCCGAATGGGGTATGCCCAGCAGGAGGTTTCGACTGGGCCAAGAGCCTTGCGAGTGGGCCTGCAGGACGACGACTCGAATGCGACTAAGAGCAAGCACTGGCGACTGGAAGCTGGAGGCCTAGAAGCATAGCTGAAGCCTAGTCAGATTAGGTCAAACCCTCTGAAACCTTGTTTAGTTCGCTTGTATATCTGTAAACCCTAGCGAGATACCCCCTATACAAACCTCCCTAGGGTTCCCTTTGTACTCACGTTCCATCATACACCCCTTCAAGCGACTCGCTGCTTTAACCTGCGAGCTTGCCACCCCTGTAACTCGCTCACCACTAATACAATCTAGCAGGAGTAGGTCTTTACACTCCGAGGGGCGAACCTAGGTAAACTCATGTGCATCCACCCCACCTCGCTCCGTAGATGTCCGCCACCTCTCGCCCCCAATCTTATCAATCGCTACCCCTGGTAGCGACTGCCGTGGTCATTCCCACGACACCCATGTTCTTCCGGCGTCATGGAGCCTAGCTTCCACCCTTATTTTGATCCCCTGAAGGACCAGTCCATTTGCCCTCTAGACTTGTCCATTGGACTGCAGGTGAGCGACTAACGCAAAGCATAGGCATGTCCCGTACTCTTCGTAGAAGTCAATGAAGGCTTGGCTGGCAAACTAGCTCCCATTATCTGTTATGATCCTGCTGTTGGGTTCGCAACATAGAATACAAAATTTTCCTACGTTATGAACAACTAAGCACCAAGATGTATCTACTAGATGCAAGCGATGGATGTTATACATCCATAGAGATATTATCTCCAAAGACCGAAAAACATTTTTATCTGATTTCGTGGATGATGTAGTTCTACTCTTGCCGATCTCAAGATCAAGTTGTAGAGCGCCGCAAACCAGTAGCGCCCTCGTGATCGCATACACGTTCAGCACCCCGACAACCTCCGAGTCCTTGCTCTAGCAAAGCAGCGGAAGCATCAAATCCCACTAGAGAAACTTTCAAAACATGTATTTCGCTAATCCGAAACCATGAGAAATTGCTAGAGGGAGCGAGAGATCTTTCACGAGAAGGTGTGAGTGGAGAGGAGGCCGCTCGCGCTCTGACATGCCACATCCTAGGTGATTCCGTTACAAGAATCCACAAGGTGGCACGTAATCCGCGATGCAGGATAATATCATCGGATCAAGGATGGTGCGTGCAAGGACCATGGAAAAAGTCGAATGATGAAGGAGGACAACATAGAAACTATGAGCAGCACAAGGACCAAGGAGAATGCCGCCATAGCGGTAGCAGGCACGATGGTCAGGGCGTCTATGAAGGTGGAAACCATGGAGGACACGGTGGTTCTCAAGGAAAAAGAAGTATCAGGACTACACCACCACCCCCGCCAAGTAGCCACCACAAAGATGGAGGTAATGGTAGATCCAGATCGCATACACCGCAAAATAACCCCCTCTCCCTTGGCTCATGGCGGACATAACCAGGTATACACTACTAGGAAAATGCCTACCGCCAGCGCACCAAATTAACTTACCATCGGTGTATGGGGCCGCGTTGGTGACCACCATGCTGGTGGTAGTGGCTTACCACCGACTAACCACATTGTGCTCCGGGGGTAGACAAAATACTGTGGGCGCACATCACACTTAGTGCGATGGCGTTAAGTGACATAAATTTTTTTCTAATTTTTCTAATTTTGTTTTTCCAAAATTTCAAAATATTTGAATTATTTGACCATCTAATTGCACATGGGATATCTTTAACTCTAAGCATGATAGATCTTAGGTAAAATTGCTCACTCATGGTCAAACTTTCAAGTCGGTCACCCATTCTTAGAGTACTCTCATCCCAACACGCTTAACTTCTTTTTTCCTTTCAAATGAGCTTCTCGGAAAGAAGTTATACCTTGTTGATAAAAGTATCCTATCAATCATATTAACCCACGGGCCATGATGTCATGAGCCTTTATTTTTTGTATTCCAAATAGTTATTTAAATCAACAAAAATGAATAAGTAATAATCATCCAGAATTCAAATAACAATAAAATGATTTTTTGCCTTATTCCATTTAATATGGAATAATTCATATCTATAAATCTGTAAATTGGAATTTGATAAATAATATATCTAAATCGATCAGAAAAATAGATAAATCCAAATATTATCACATCCATATCATCTTTTGAGTCATGCATCATGTCTTTTTAATAGTGTAGTGCAAGGTTTTCCAAATAAAATTCATCTAATAGTGTCAAAATCTTTAAAAAACATCAAAAATCCCTTTTGAATTTTAGATTATAAAAAATCGGTAAACAACCTTTGGTCACTGAAATCAGATGTAACTTTTTGCGTAGATGAATTTTTATATAAAAAACGTTTTGATCGAAGGTCGTATGGAAAAGCTATGGTCTTTTTACCGAAACATAATATTTTTTGCAAAATATGTAGAAATTCATGTTTGTTATTTTTTCCTACAAATATACCCGTAGCATAATTATATCTTAAAGAATTTAAAAATTTATAGTTTTTATCATTTTATTTTATTTTTTCTATAACCGAAAAGGCTATGAGGGTTGGTGAGCCTGAACTTACCGCTGGCGCACGAACATCTTGGTGTGTCGGCGTTATCACCCCCCATACCTCCGGAGCATGCATATAGTGGTGCGCCGGAGCATGCATCAGTGGTATGGGGTGGGAACGGGTGTGGACAGGGTCGAGGGGTAGTTGAGGCATACTACCAGTGCACCAAAATCGCGGTGCGTCGGCGGTATGCAGCCATCATAGACGCATGGAGCATGAGGTGAGCCGGCGGTAAGTAGCACTAGAGCATGGAAATAAGGTGTGATTGTGATAAGACGTGCGGTTATAAGCCTTTTCCGAGTAGTGACAGGATGAGGGGTCACGACCCGTACCTTTTTTACCTTGGCCCGAAGTGCTTCGGCCCACACATTCACAAAGAGGTGATGCCTTCCGACTTCAAGATCTCTACTATCTAAAAAGAAAGTTATGGTTCCGTTTTCTGCCATCCTGCGCTACGTTTCGTCCAACCTCTCTGCTCTCACGTAATCGCAGCAACGACGGGTGGCCAACACACCGATGAATTGGATTAACTGCCGAAAGTAATCGCACACAGTCTCGGCATCGCGTCCCAATCCCCTGGATCCGATCTTGCACTGCCGCCTTCACCCGCCTAGCTCGAGCACCGCCTCCATGGGCAAGGCCGCTGCCGCCGGCCGTGGTTATCCTCTACCAGTCCACCTCGCGTGCGTTCGTGACCTACCACTGCATAACCCCCACCGCTCACCCCGTGCCATCGCCAAGGCAACGATGACTACGGAGATGGAGACAAGGCGGCAGCGTCCCCTCCGGTGCTACCCGACGCGCACCGCCTTCACCGCTGACCTATCTCTCTTCTCTAGCCAGCGCTCGCAGCAGACTGCCACCGGCCAGCGCCAATGAGCATGGCCTCCACCGTGTGTCCCCACCACCCCATCTTCCCCATCGACGGCGAGCGCGGCCTCACCCGCCCCTCTCTGTCCACCTCTACCCTCGTGCACCTCACCAGCAAGCTCCGACTGCGGTCGTCCATGTGCAGGCGTCAACTACGTGTGGTTCTTCAGGGCGAGGTGGCCAAGGCCCATCGAGTGGTGTCATGGAAATACCGACACGGTCATCGTCGTTGTCATCCTCTAATGCAAGAAGTCCAATGTAAGTTCACCTCAGAAATCAAAGGAACTGAATCGGCATGCACATACACGTGCGTACATAGCATAATGTTCTATGTAACCTTGAATTCCATCCCTGTTTTCAAGGACAAGAGGCATTGCCAGATTAATCACATGTCATAGTTTCTGAATCCACGGGAGTTCAATATGATCGATTATATTGGTCTTGAGCTGCCTTCTTTATATGTATTATGTATTAGTAAGCAATTATTGTAACTGAATTTCTTTAAGAAACCAATCCATTTTGATTTGAATCTTCTCAGACTTATTGCTCTTCAAGCTAGCAACGGTTCTACCCAGTTGTTTTAAGAAATCATGTATACTTCTAATTTTGGTGGAGGAAGTTTGCAGGTACTGCTATGTGTGGATGCCTGCCCATATTGGAACACGATTTGTTTTGCTGAGTCGGAGGGTGTAGATTCACATAAAATAATTTTTACCGTACCTCTGATTTCACTCTATTCACAAAAAATATGATCATTTGTTTTCCTGAGTTACTGATCGTAAAAAAGCTATGGTTAAGGTTTCATACTATCAGAAGTAGAAAGCTAGAGATATACAGCTGAACTATAAGAAATCTTATGAGCTATTCATATCTGGTTATCTTTATTTGATAAAATGCTCAAAATATTTTTGTCACTTCGTTCTTCATGAATTAATTGCCCCGGTATATATGCTTCAAAATGAGTTTGCTTCATTCACATGCTAAAATATTAGAAGTTTCTGAAGAAAGATACACGCGCGTACATAGTACCATATTCTTTGTAACCTTGAATTTTGTCTCTGTTTTCAAAGACAAGAGGCATTGCCAGATTAATAGAAGGTCATATGCATGAGTTTCTGAATCCTTGGGAGTTTACTATCATCGATCATATTAGTCATGCGCTGCCTTCTTTATATGTACTGGTAAGCAATTATTGTAACCGGATTTCTTTAAGAAATCAATCCCTTTTGATTTGAATTTTCTCAGAGTTATTGCTCTTCAAGTTAGCAAGGGTTCTACCTAGTTGTTTTAAGAAACCATGTATACCTCTAATTCAGGGATAGAGGTATAATGAGGCAGTTTGCGGGTACTGCTATGGTGGATGCCTATCTATATTGGAACCGTGAGTGTAGATTCAGATGTCACAACACGATTTGTTTTGCTGACTCGGAGGGTGTAGATTCAGGTAAAAGAATTCTTACGTACCTATTCTTTCACTCTATTCACAAAAAATATATCATTTGTTTTTCTAAGTTACTGATCGTAAAAAGCTATGGTTAAGTTTTCATACTATCAGAAGTAGAAAGCTAGAGATATACACCTGAACTATAAGAAATCTTATTAGCTATTCATGTTTGGTTATCTTTATCTGATAAAATGTTCAAAATATTTTGTCACTTTGTTCTCCATGAATTAATTGCCCCAGTATATATGCTTCAAAATGAGTTTGCTTCATTCACATGCTAAAATCTTAGAAGTTTCTGAAGAAAGATACACGTTCTTACATAGCACCATGTTATCCGTAACCTTGAATTCCGTCTCTGTTTTTAAGGACAATAGGCACTACCAGATTAATCGCAGGTCATGTATATGAATTTCTGAATCCGCATGAGTTTACTATGATCGATCATATTGGTCTTGCGCTGCCATCTTTATATGTACTAGTAAGCAATTATTGTAACAGAATTTCTTTAAGTAACTAATCCCTTTTGATTTCAATCTTCTCAGACTTATTGCTCTTCAAGATAGCAACGGTTCTACCCAGTTGTTTTAAGAAACCATGTACACTTCTAATTCAGGGACAGAGGTACAACGACTGATGTTGGTGGAGGCAGTTTGCAGGTACCGCTATGGTGGATGCATGTCCATATTGGAACCATGGGTATAGATTCAGATGTCACAACATGATCTGTTTTGCTGAGTTGGAGGGTCGCAAAAAATATGATCATTTGTTTTCCTAAGTTACTGATCGTAAAAAGCTATGGTCAAGTTTTCATACTAGAAGTAGATAGCTAGAGATGTACACATGAAGTATTTTGGAGTCCCTTTTTACTTGATAATAATTTATGATAATTCTTTGGCACAAGTGTATTTGTTTTCATATATTACATAGTAATCCAGACATATGATGTTGATTTGTAATTTCTTCATTCTTGGTCTTACTTAAGCTTTAAATAGAGAAATTGACAATGAGGAGAGGCATGCGTCAAATATCTATGAAGCATGCATGTGTGATTCATCTGATGAAGGTGAGCTCTAGAGTTCAGCTTTCTCATGATTAATGCATCAGATTTAAAATGTCAATACTTAACTAATTCGCTGAATGTTTATTTTGACGACATATTGGTTGTTATATACAGAACCGGGGGCGTCTTAGGAAGCGAACAACGGCTAACGTTGTTGCAATTGCGAAGGTTCTTGATGTCAGGTTGAGTGATGATGAAGGTATGTCTGATGGAGGAAAGTTTGACTACTTTGAATTTTCACATTTCTTATGTTACAGTTAAGTTGCTATGGTGTTTGATGCCATAACGTTTATTTCTATGAATGTTTTTATATATGCTAGGAATTTTACATCTCCGATATTGCGTGGTATAACATAGGGTTAAACTTGTCGAGGAGGCCATCTCTTATATGTAGTAAGGTGCGTAGAGTAATACATAGGTTTGGTTTCTAATGCATTAACCTCTTTGCAACAGAATTTTTAGATTTGGCTAACAAATCTTCTTTTGAACTATTGTTTATTTGTATATTTTTAAATATTGATTGCTCGCTTGTTAGGCAGTTTGCATGATACTCTTATGAAGATTGCCTTCTGTTTTAGAGGCGGTATCTCTAATGGTCTTTATCTACAAAAAAGGTGGTCATCTAAAAAATACGTAGGTGATAACTAGCCACTGAAAATCCTGTAGGTTTTTAAATTTATCTAGCAGGAAACAAAGTTCAATTAAACTAATCATTGTTGCACTCTGAATTTCGGATCATAAATTTAATTTTTTAATGTGATCTTTTGCCTCATGGTTATTTGGAAGAAGGAGAAGAGCCGCAACTAGTTGTGGCTCGTATGTGAAAATAGTTGCGAAAGTCAGCTGAGAACCTTTGAATTTCCTTCTATAATTGCTTTTTATTGGTTTGAATCTTGTTATCGGATGGTACAATTCTTGTTCCATTACACTTGAGTCTAGGCTGCATTTTATGCTCGTGAAATTTGTTGATGTGATATGTATTCACAGTACATGTTACACAAATTAGTTCTTTGATTGTCCGTTAGTTATTGGTGATGCATGCCTCTTTCTACTATTGGAACCAAGTGTTTTCTTGATTTTGTTTGTGCTAATTACAAACTTAAACATAATGGCTCGAAGCTGGTGTATTTAAGCTAGGTTTATGAGCCCACATTGAAAACATGTGTTGGCTAGCTATTGTCTCAACGTCTTTTTTCATTCCTCTATGTTGACACACAATTACAAACTAATTTGGATTTAGGTGATGTGGTCCGGAGAAGGAAGGGCGAGACAATGCAGCCGGAGAGATGAAGCCATGGCATCACATATTGCGGAATTTATCACTAAGTATTAGAACTTCTAAGGTGAGATAGCATTGTTTTATTTTATTTTTATATGAAATCATCTAGGACCCTCAGTTTTTATATTGTACTAGAAATCATCTAGAGTTCTATTTTTTCTGTTCCATTTTTATGGAAATTAGTTATTTACACTTAAATGTGAAGCTGACACTTTTCAATGTCTAGGGCTACTAGAGTACATCCGGCATAGCGGCACAGTGGCATTCTGATTGATTTTGATATATAGATACGATCCTTTTTATACTTCGGGCTGAGGAGGGAAAAGTTATCTTGTCTTCCTAGGGATCCATTCCACGATGTGCATCTGCTAAATATGCAGAAGCTTTGGCTATTTTGGAAGGTGTCAAAATGATCATCGCCTTAGCTGTATGGCCTGTGCATTTGGAGTCTTGCTGTATCAACGTGATAAGGGAGTTGTACATGAGAGAGAAGAGTAAATCGGCTATTGCAGGAATTATCTCTGAGTTACCAACCTTCGGAGTCAGTAAGGTTTTGGAGGCAGTTTTACCTGATGTGGATGCCGTGTCTATCAAAAATTGTGATGGTTTTTGTAACTGAATAACTTCTTAAATAATACACCCGCAAATTCAAGAAACAAAGACATAACACTGGATGGAGCCAGAGCAGAAAGGGCGGTAGGAGGACAACAAGAGGGTGGGATATATATCACCATACAATTATAATCATGCGAAGCATGTAACAAGCATCGTGATATTTGCTCCTTGAAATATGTACCTAGGTTTGATTATTAATTTGAGACATGGATGTAGAGCTTTTTTTATACTGATTTGCTAGAGTAATGGAAATGAGAAAATGAATCCAGTCAAAACAAAAGAGAAATCAAGAAAATCTTGTGGATGTAAATCACAGAGGTGACGGAAATGAAAGCAGTATAGTTGAAGCCGTCTCGAGCGAAGTGAATCTTAAAGAGAACACTATTGAGTTGTTTCTTTCTTAGCATACATTGACGAATTATAGATATTTTATCAAATCACATTTTAAGCAAAGTAGAATCTTATTGTTTTAGAATATCATGTGGTTATATTTTTCTATACATTGAAGTTCTATGTGTATTATATTTGCAATTACAATTAAAGAAATAAGAGGTCATAGCAACACACGGTTATTTATAAACTATTAATTAATACGTAAAACAATTAAAAATGAAATAATATAGACTTTTCTCTCTCGTTGCAACGCACGAGCACTTTGCTAGTAGAATGAAATATCAAACCTTAGACGACCCAATACATGGATGCAAGAATACTTTTACACAATCAAGCTAGCCAGAGGAACTCCGAATATCGCAGTACGATACATCTCGCTTATGCTCAGGTAGAACCAAGTGTGGATCAATGACTCGCCGAAAAACTCCATCCAATGTTGATTCGACATGTAGTTGGCATTGACAAAAAAATCGAGGAAACGTATAAACGACCTCCACCTTTGTTTATAGGGGAGAGGCAACCCCCATGCCATGGCAGGCGGCCATGGTGGGTACTCCCACCTCTCCCTCATTCATGTTGGTGGAGCTTCCACTAAGCTCAATCACATCAATTTCAACTCTACTCATGTTGCATTAAATTTCCACCAAAATAAATACAATATCGCATTAATAAAAATAATTTTTATTTTTTTATTTAGAATTTTGTTAATTACTTTAATTAACAAACAGTTTCATAAACCCTTTGCATTACTTCGATATTGCATGTGAAACCAATTTTAGCAATTTGATCCGAAACAATTCTGGTGCTTATCGAAATAATCTTAGCCTTTCTTTGGTATTATATCTGCCCCATTTAGTGTCGGTATACCTTAAGTGTGTCACCATATGGTTCGCGAATAATGCAGACATGATTGTGACCTCTCTCCGATCAATAATCAACAACGGGACTTGGAGATCCGTACTGACTCCCACATATTCAACGATGACTCTTGTGATCGTGAGAACCATTGACGTGATCGTGAGAATCATTGACGTCATAACTAAATTCCTTTGTTTTATGATATATTACATGTCCGAGATTCGATCATCGGCATCCCCTTACCTAATTTAATCTCGTCAGTGACAAGTACTCTTCTCTCGTTCCCGTGATATTACATTTTTGTGATCTAATCACGTGCTTGCTAGCTGTGTCAATGTGATATCACCGAGAGGGCCCTAGAGTATATCCTCATGGTGGTGCTCTCTGAGCCTCGACCGTTCCGGATCTAGGGTAGAGCAATACCGCCTAGAGACGTAGACCATCCCCATTGCTGCCAGAAATCCTCCTGAGCGAAGAGCCATTCCCCTACTAGGAACTAGCCAGACTTTGCTTCAAAAGCACCATCGTCACCGTCTGATGGAGCCAAACGCCGGACCAGCCGCCTCCACCTCTCCACAGGGCCGAAGACACGGACTCCTAATCCCCACACCCTACATGATAGATCCCTCAGACCCGGCTTGACGGAGAAGGAGAGGGGGGACCTTATTTCCAAAGTGGATGTCGTCTCCGCCCCTGTGACCTCCATAGGAGAACCTAACCCTAACCTACAATAGGGAGGGACTACTACCCTGCTCGCCAGCAGAGAAGCACGGTCCGACGCGCCTCCCAGGCCACTAGGGCCATCCGAGCTGAGTCGGACCGACGAACTCGCCGGCGGGAGGGACTAGGCGCGAAATCGCCTCACGGTCACCTCCAAGTGCAAGGGAGAAGAGGACGGGACGAGAGGGTTTGAGCCACGACCTTGAATCCAAACCACCGGACAGCGAGAGAAGGAGAGTGACTTTTGCCCCATATGTTATTTCGAAGTAAAAACCGCTAAAGACAGTCATATGTTAGTAGCTTGAACATCCCTTTACTATAATGCATTTATCTTTTCAAATCAAGGCCATGGATGAATTCCCCATTTAGCCAATCTATTTGTTTTGACATTGCCTATGTTCTATTTGTTTTGACATTGCCTATGTTCATTTTATTTTATGTTGGTATGACTGGTAGAAAAATCTGGAACGACAAAATCCAGCCACCCTCGAACCCCTTGGGTATCTCAAGAAATGCATCATAAAAATAGGAAGATCACCGAACTGGTAAAAGGTCAAAGGACTGTCATATGAAAAATTCAACTCCCTCAAACTACTTGAATATTTTCTTGGATGTATCCGCATTGTTTTTTCCGGCCACTTATCATTTCAATCATCAGCAACGTACTCAAGAATGCACTTTTGAAAGATAAAAGCATGCGCTGGTCTAGACTAAGCTTCAAAGGTAATTAAAGATGGGCTGGAGCACACTCATGAGAAAGAAACTATCACCAACCACCCTCAGCAGCTAATCAAACATAAAATACTGCACTAAAGAAAGGCCAATTGGGGTGTATTACCAACTGGGAACACTACATGACAGGGCAGAGGGAGACAGAGCTTCCTACACTAGTAAGTATAGGCTAGAAGATAGCTGCAGTCTGCAGAGCAGTGCAGTTCAAAGCCGGCGGGTAAGGGTAAGACACGTTCAAAGTTGGGTTCAGTTTACAGAGTCCGCCAGCGAATTCAAGTTGAGTTGAATTCGAATGGAAATGGCCGGAAGGGGGCGAGCTCAAGGCCAGCTGTGCTTTTGCGTTGTGATGATGGGTGGCGATCTGAATATAGCACTGTGCTGTGCTGTACGTGGGCCGCCCGCATGGATCGGATCGGACACTGACATATAGCACGAGCGCTGCAAAGCCATTACTGCAGTATAATCTTTGATTAGGGGCAGTCAAGTATACGGTGTAATCGCAAATGACGCTGGTCAAGATTACGAGGCTTGTCTTTTGGCCTGCAACAACCTGAGCTGCTCCTTAAATTATAATTTGCATCACAAAACCATATTAGCAGACGCATGGACTCGTCTCTCGCGATTTTTTTACTGAGCAGAGTCCAGAGATCTACTAGTGCCCAGTATTTACCGGTCTTGCGAATTGTTTTACTGACGAGCGTGGCTCGCTATCCTTGTCTTTTCTGCTGCAAGCATCATTTCTCGGGAAGACCAATGGCTCTAGTGCCTTCCAGTTTTGTGGCAAATTATGATCGCAAGCAAACTCCTGGGTAGGGTTTTCCATTCGGCTATCATCGTACTGCATTGCGCGGTTAAGAGCACGCGCGCCCACGAAGAAAGGGCAAGGCGCGACGCGAGTTGGGCTCGCACCAGCACGCACGTACAGGTGGCCCGTCTTGGGTCCAGCGGATAGTTCTGCCCAGCTGGCGCCACGGGCCAGCCCATCCAGCCACCTAAGACCCTGGCCCCACTCCCTTTCTTTGGGTTTGTTTAAATCTGAGAGAGGCTTCAACGGAATTTGAAATGGATAGACTAGTGAGTAAACAACCACGCATGCCCTGCCCGTCGTGACAGCCTGTTCCCAGCTGGACTCCAACTCCTGTACGATCGCAACTCCCGCTATACTACCTTTTTTTCTTCATATTCTCTCCTTGCAGTTTTGTAATGGTGAGATGTCAGTCCGTCCGATCTTCTCTGGAAAAAGAATTCAAAGCCTTGTGCCGTGCTACAGCGAAGAATCCCAGTTGTCTGCGCCCGTGCGACCTGGTATTCTTTCATCATCAATATTCTAACTAATGGTCAGTACTAGTACTACATCACAGGAGCCTAGTATATGGCACGTATGGGATTCTTGGTTTGAGATTCCGTATAGTACATCACAGGAGCCTAATGGTCAGTGCGTGCCTGCGCGGTATGGAATTTAACTCCTCCGTACTGCGTATATCCAGCATGCTGCAACAGTTTCATGCTAGTACTGTACGCGATTGCAGGAATTGGTCTGCCCTCATGCCGTAAAATGCGAGCCATTCTACTGTTGGTACTAATCGTATTGGATTGGATTGGGTCTACATCGGCCAGCTCTTGACAGCGATTTTCCCGTCACTCCCGGGAGCTCAGCTGTGCGTTTCCGTTATTTCGGTCCAACGAATAAACCCCACGAATCCGTTGCAGAAACAAATCGTATGCGCCCACTGACGGTGGGGCCAAAGGGAATCCCAGACCACACACTCCACAATCCTCACCAGGGTCACCGACACCGTGGGGCTCCCTAAGGTACGGCTTCCCATCTGACCCCGTCCTTTTCCTAGCCGCTTGCCTTGCTATTGCGAATGAAGCAAAAAAAATAAACCAAGGCGTACATTTTACCCCGAGACTGAGCTCCGCATGCGCGGATCCGCAGCTCGCGTCTCACGCGTCGCCGCACGCCACTCGTATCCCCAGAGACACCGACGCGAGATGGAATTTATTTCAATGACTGGTGGACCCAGTCATGGTGGACCCACATATTGGTGGCTGTAAGAGAGGAGGTGCTGGAGCTGGATGGGTTGAAATAGGAGGCCCGCCCACAGCTATGGGGGATCCAGGCTGGCTACTACCAAAGGCGGCCTTTATACCCTATGATCCCTCGTCACCACACCTTCCCCATCGCCTCGCCAAAACAACCAACCTTTTTTTCCTTCCTCCGCCATCGCCATTGCACAACAAGATAGCCATCGCCGGGAAGGAGAGGTGAGAGTGGAGGCGGCGGGAGGAAGGAGGCCGCGAGATGGACCCGTGCCCGTACGTGCGGGTGCTGGTCGGCAACATCGCGCTCAAAATGCCGGTCTCGCCGCGCCCTGCAGGTGCCGGCGCCGGCGTGCACCCCACCTCCTCCCCGTGCTACTGCAGGATCCGCCTCAACAAGCTGCCGCTGCAGACCGCCGCGGCCCCTCTGCTGCCCACGGACGACCCCACGCACGGCCCTGCCGCCACGGGCATGCTGGCGGCCGCGTTCCACCTGTCCAAGGCCGACCTCGACCGCGTCACTTCCAAGCCGTCCCTCTTCGGGCCAAGATGCGCCAAGCTCAAGGTCACCGTCTACTCCGGGAGGCGGGGAACCACCTGCGGGGTCAACTCCGGCCGGCTGCTCGGGAAGGTAGTCATCCCTCTCGACCTCAAGAGCGCGGTGGGGAAGCCCGTCGTCTTCCACAGCGGCTGGATCCCCATCACCAAGCGCAAGGCCGCCGCCGCCGTCGCCCTGGCCGCGCAGCTCAACCTCACCGTACGCGCCGAGCCTGACCCGCGCTTCGTCTTCGAGTTCGACGGAGAGCCCGAGTGCAGCCCGCAGGTGCTCCAGGTGCAGGGAAGCATGAAGCAGCCCATGTTCACCTGCAAGTTCTCCTGCCGCAGCAACAGCGACCTCCGATCACGGTGAGTCCAACTGTCCGAGTCATTCTCATCATGCCGAATATATAGATCCCCGCGCAGGCAAATGTAGCATTGTTCTGATGACCAAATTTCGGTGATCCAGATCAATGCACTCGGATCCTGGGACCGGCGGGCGTAACTGGCTGGCGTCGTTCGGTTCCGACCGCGAGCGCGCGATGAAGGAGCGGAAGGGCTGGTCGGTGACGGTACACGACCTGTCGGGTTCGCCGGTGGCGCTCGCATCTATGGTTACCCCGTTCGTGGCTTCCCCGGGTTCCGACCGCGTGAGCCGTTCCAACCCTGGCGCGTGGCTGGTGCTACGTCCCGGCGACGGCACATGGAAACCCTGGGGCCGCCTGGAGTGTTGGCGCGAGCGCGGCGCCGGCGCCGCGGGCGACAGCCTCGGGTACCGGTTCGAGCTCCTCCTCCCTGACCCCACCGGGATGGGCGTGGGGGTCTCCGTCGCAGAGTCCAGCGTCCCGTCCTCGCGCGGCGGGCGCTTCGTTATAGATCTGACAGCGGCGCAGCCTTTCGGTCGGAGCGGGTCGCCAGGGTGCAGCCCGCGCGGGAACGGCGACTTCAGTGGCGGCTACGGGATGTGGCCTTTCGGGAGCTACCGTGGGTTCGTGATGTCGGCCGCGGTGCAGGGAGAAGGGCGGTGCAGCAAACCGACGGTGGAGGTGGGCGTGCCGCACGTTGGATGCGCGGAGGATGCGGCCGCGTTCGTGGCGCTAGCGGCGGCCGTGGACCTGAGCATGGACGCCTGCAGGCTCTTCTCGCACCGCCTCCGCAGGGAGCTCTCCAGCACCCGCTCCGACCCACTCCGGTGACCCACCGACCGACCGGCGCGGGCATCCGGAGGGATTTGGGGATTTTGCATGCATGCCACCACAAACTGTACAGCACGGTAGTGGTGTGAGATCGATGGGAGAGCGTTGTGCGCGTCGTGTTGGTGGTTCTTGGCCTCTGTTTTTTCTTGTGGGCGATCAGACTTTTTTGGGATCACTTCTCGTGATTTTTGGTGGGTTGTGTTCTTGTTTAATCTGTCAGTAGTTTTAGTTTTTAGTCTTCTAGGTGCTTTTTAAAGTCTAGAAGAAAATAATCTATCAGCCGTAGGAGCGAGTTCGTGTCAGTGTGAGTGTTCGTGTCTGTCGTCCTTCCAGTTTGATGTTCTTTTTCTTGCCATGAAGGAATGAATAACCATTGTGGTAATAAAAACCTTTGCAGTAATGAGAAACTTTTTGTGCTGTGTCTGAATTGTTGTTGTATCTAGCGATCTCATGCGGATGCAACGCTAGGAAATAATTGATTCTACTAGTGCGCTTCTTGAGAGCAGAAAACTTTTCGAAAACTTTGAAACGTTCAAGTTTTGGCAACTACGCGGCTGTAGCTCAAACTTGAAGTGAAGATTTGTGGAGCGGATCAGAGTGGTGTGTACTACTGAGAATGGGAAAGGAGAAGCTCGCGGGTAGCCGGACCGGACGGCATTCCCTGCTGAAAAGACGACTGCAGCGTGGGTCCCTGCGTGCACATGGGATGTCCCGTCGCGCAGTAGGATGTACGTACGGCACTTGTTTTTTGGTTTCTTCAGGTTTCGACCACTTGTTTCTGTTTGCCATTTCCCGCTCGCTGCCCTGCCCGCGTGGCGTGGCGTGGCGTGGGCCCGCAGAGTGTCAGCTGGGTGGGTGGCGGAGCGGAGCGGTCGAGTGCAGTGGGTGAAGAAGGGTTCAGCTGCTTTTGCGCTTTCACTTTTGTGTCTGGTTGCGTTTGGGAAGCGGTGGTTGGGATTGGAGCTGTCCGCGCTATGCTGTGCAGCCTCGTCGTTGAAGCTGGCTCTCGTTTCAGCTGTCACTGGCTACTCGTCCGACGCACGCCAGTGGCACCGGGCTATTCTCGGGCTGGCAGACATTTATTTTTTCGATCAACAAGTGCAGATGATTATACATTGATACTGTATATTTTGGAGCGTTTTTGCTGTATTTTTTTACAAATCTGACCTATGACCCAACTAATTCTTTATCTGACCCGTTCGCAAAACTATTTCAGAATCTGAAACCTAGGTCGGCGCCATTTGAAATGGAGCCGAAATTGTATAGGTCAGCGCCAACATAGCAGAAAACCAAACCGAAGGATGTCAGATCCATGTAAAATGGCGTCGACGTCAGCTACATCTGAAATGGTGTCGACATTGGCTACATCTGAAACGACACCGACCTCCCTAGCCTGCTCATCCGATGTCTCGTGTTGGCGTCGACCTATACAATTTTGGCTCCATTTCAAATGGCGCTGACCCCAGGGGTCAGATTTCGAAATAGTTTACGAAGGGGTCGATTGAAAAATTATTATTGCCGAGGGGTCGGATTTGTCAAGAAAAATACGTGTTTGCTTGCCCACAGAGGTTCTTCTCGCATCCAACGGGCTCCCGTCTCATCTTAAATTCGTGGCCCTCGCGCTCCTGGAAGCATTTTTTTGCCTGTATGCAGGGAACGCTGAAATCGGTCATTTTTAAGGGGAGAGGCTTCGCGCGTGCAAAGTGTGTGTGTGTGTGGGGGGGGGGGGAGGGGGGAGGGGGGCAGCGCTCCGCGCGTGCAAGCCCTCTGGTGTTGCGAAATTCCAGTTTACCCTGAAAATCTAGAAAAAAATCCATCACCGCCCGCCGATTCAGAGCTCTATTTATCACCACTCGGTTCACCACCAAATACCGCACCACCATTTTCCCTTGTTTGGGGCTCTCAGTCTCGCCAAGATCTACATCAACGAGCGGGTAGGCGGTGGCGAGACGTCGGTGGCAAAAGGACGACAATAGCTGGCGGTCTTCTCCGAGATCTTCGCCGGCTACGTGCTCCGCTCTTCCGATGCTCGTGAGTTGCTTCTAACCCTAGATTGCAGTATGCGTAATGAATTTCATGATGTAGTGATACATCGTTGATTTTGTGTCCGTATTTCATGTTTAGGTTACTTGCTTGGGTTAGTAGTTGCCACAAGTGTGTTCATGTATAGGTCGTGTTGTTTAGGTACGGATTTGTGCAACGGTTGCGATAATGGTTGCAAATGAAGTAGATCTGAATATAGATCATGCATTCGTAGGTTCTCATGTGTAGTAAAATGTTGTCAAATTTCTTATTTCTAACACTGACTATTGTAGGATATGGCATAAGATGAGTTCAGCTAGTCCCTCCTCGATTCGTAGGATACTTTTGTTCCTGAGACCCAGCCCTAGCCCCAGCATATACTGCTGACCTATCCACAATGCGCAGAGATCATGTTTGAGCCTTCCATGACTTTGTATACAGTGGAGTAGATTGCAGAGCAAGCTACCGCAATCTTTGCCTACAAGAACGCCATCAAGGCTGGCAGAGCCCACAACATAGGTCATGATAAGGGGATGAAGTCTACCATGAAGTGGAAGCATTTCTGTCCACCTTCGTGTTGAATAAAATACGTGAGATCATTAAGAGTGGCGAGGACAAACAAGGGGTCAAGAAGGTGCAACTAAACACTATTGTCAGAAATGTGTTTGAGTTTTGTGGCATTGAGGTCTCTTCACAGCAGGTGTACAACTTGATGGGTTCACAACATGGAAAACAAAAAAAACTATGGAAGAGCGGATGTAACGTAGCAAAATTAGATCTACGAGATGCTAATAATGAGACTTAGATCAGATATACGTACCCTCAAAGATCCAAAGCCTTTGACGATCAAGTGATCATGGACGATGTAGGCATACACGTGTATCGGTTTAAAACGATGAAGTCCTCCGATCCGGCAGCACCTCTGCGGTATCCACACTTTCTGGTTTCGTGGAATCTGAAAGGACACAGATGTCGCCTAGAGGAGGGGTTAAATAGGTGTATTAAAAGTTTTATGAGATAGGCTTAACAAAGGCGGGATAAAACTAACGTTTACATTGTCAAACACAAAACCTATATAAACTACGGTTCACCTATTGCACCAACAACTTATGCTAATCTATACAAGCAACTATGTGATATCTAGATATATGACTTCAAGCATGAAGGCTATCACAAAATAAAGTGCATAAGTAAATAGATCGGATGTAGAGATAATCGAGGCAAGCGGAGACGACGATGTATTACCGAGTTCCTCCCATAAAGGGAGTACGACTCGTTGGATGAGTGGGCGGTACTAAGACCACAACACCACAAAACGCATCACCCTGCTCTTCTGTGAACCTCGCCACAAGAGGCATGATTCACTTCTCCACTATCGATACCCTTCGAGGTGGGAACCGGTTTACAACAAGCTAGAGGGACACATCCACAACTGAATTGGAGGCTCCCAAGTATCACCACAATCTGCAAAACAACTAAACCATCTAGGGTTCCAAGAACCAAGAGTAAAAAGCTTCTCACCTTTCACCGAATCGAATCCTCACCGAGAACTCAAACCGATGGACCAAATGCAATGGCAAGAACATAAGAAGTGATCAAGTCCTTATCTCCCAGATTCCACCAAAGTTACAAAAGCTATTGGGGGAATAAGAGAGGAAGAACACAAGAGAAAATCCACAAAAGAAACCCCAAGATCTAGATCCCAATATGATCCCCTCGCATAGAGAAGAGATGGATTGGTGGTGTTGTAGATCTGGATCTTCTCTTTCAAATCCTCCAAAAAGATTCAACAAATGTAGGAGGGATTGAGAGTATATGCAAGCTCTTGAAGGTAGAAACAATGGAGAAGAGAGAATGCAAGCCTTAGACCCAAGTAGGAAGAAGAGGGCTTTTTATAGCCCTCCCCAACGAAATATGATAGTTTGGGACTTCCTAGGACGAATAATCCGCCCCCCGGATTTTTCGGGTTCCCGGGCCCAAAATATGCATAAGGACCTCGCGACATGGGCCTATGTACAGGGGCGGATATTTGAGCTGGATATTTGGGCCAGATAATCCGGCCCCGAATAATCCGCCCCCTCAGAAAACTGGCACAAACAACAAAACTAAAACGAACATAACTTTTGCATCTAGACTCCGATTTTGATGATCTTGGGATCGTTTCGAGGATAGTAATGATCTCTACAAGATCATGTAGGGAACAATCATAGTCCAAAAAGGTAGGATAGAAACAACTGATGAAAGGTTTAACCTATCTATAAAAGATAAACCGGTAAAACCTCCAATATAAAAAATGCAATAGAGAATGCACATGAAATCCGTTTTCGATGAACTTGAGCTTGTCATGGAGGTTAACAAAAGATATAAATCCTCTCATGGATAAGAACCAATTAATATGATGCCAAGTATGCAAAGGTTTGAGCTCTCTCCGAAGGATATGATCAAGTTATTCACTCGAGAGCCTCTCTTGATAGTACAGTTATCTATCCTATAAATCGGTCTCCCCAATTAACACCACGAGATCGATAAGAAAGAAAACCTATAAAGATCATACCTTTGCCTTGGGCACATTCCACTTGAGCTTTATGGTGACGATATTGTACACCTTTCTTGGTTGTGCTAGCTTGTTGAAGACTTGGAATTTTCTCCCCATACTCTACTATGGGAGAGCCTCTCTTTTAGGCATATCTTTACATATCCATGATCACCATAAGGATAGCAGGCTATAAGCATATGATCTCATCGAGATGGCTCATCTTGAACTTGCACTTCATTTCTTATTTCTTTATTATGTTGTTGTCTTGAAGGTACATGAGATATCACTCCATCTTGTTCAAGACACACTTGCCATAGGCACAACTCTCTCATGGCCAAACTTTGGATCACTCCTTGAACATCTTGGACATTGATGGCTCAATGCATGACGCCCAGAAAAGTGCTGGTGCGGTGTTGATGTAGAGCTTGTTGAGAACCCCAAGAGGAAGGTATGATGAGCACAGCAGCAAGTTTCCCTCAGTTATGAAACCAAGGTTTAATCGAACCAGTAGGAGCAAGGAAACACCCCAAAGGTGTTACTAGCTGAGCTTTGGCAGGGCGCACTACCGGTGCTAGTAGCAATGTGGAGACCTATACAACACAACCACAGAACTTTGTCCCCAACTTGCGATGAGGTTGTCAATCTCACCGTGTTTTGCGGAAAACAAAGGATTACATGTATCGAATGGAAAGAAGTAAAAGTTTGCAGAAAGTAAACACAAAGCAGTAAAAGATTGTAGATTGTATGTAAAAGACAAGGACCGGGATCCATAGTTCACTAGAGGTGGCACTCCTTAGATAGATAACATGCTGGGTGAACAAATTACAGCGGGGCAATTGACAAAAATCGAGAAAGCAATACATGCATATACTAATCATCTTGACTCCTTTGAGACTTGATTGGGCATTACAACATTATACATAGACCGCCATCCAACTACATCTATGACTAATAATCCACCTTTAGGTTATCATCCGAACCCCCTCCAGTATTAAGTTGCAAGCAACAGATTATTGCTTTACAAACTGCGTGTAAAGTAAACAATACGATTGTTCTATGAACAAAGGATTATTGTTTTCTCCCTAGTAGCCACAGCACATCTAGTACCTTAGAGATTTCTGTCACTTCCCTAGATTACCAGAGGCATGAACCCACCATCGAGCATAAAAACTAACTCTTGGAGTTGCTAGCATCTACTTGGCCAAGATAGCTACTAACAACGGAAAGCATGCAAGATCACAAATAACAAAGACATGATAGAATCAATAATCAATCTGAAATAGCATCTCAATATCCATCGAATCCCCGCAAACACAACATGTATGGATTACAAATAGATGATCTTGATCATGAACGGAGCTCACAAGATCTAAACATGAAAGCACAAAGGAGGAGAACCAGCCATCTAGCTACTACATGGATCCGTAGTCCAAGAATGAACTACTCACGCATCACACCGGAGGCTTGCATGGTGATGAAGAAGGCCTCCAGGGTGAATTCCCCTCTCCGGCAGGGTGCCGGGAAGAGTTTCGGATCCCTCCCGATCTAGGGATGGAGATGACGGAGGCTATAGACTCTTTCGTGGATTTTTGATCGGGTACTTAGGGTTTACGTCCCGGGGGCATCTTATAGTCGGAAGGGAAGGCCGAGGGGGTGCCGGGAGCGGCCACACCACCCCCTGGCGTGGGCCAGGCTAGGTCGCGCGACCAGGTGGTGTGGTGGCCCCCTGGCCCCCCTCCGTCTCGTATTCTGGCATCTGATGACTTCCAGAAAAATAGGCACTTTGGCTTTTGTCCCGTCCAATTCCGAGAATATTTATTTTCTAACTTTCCTGGAACGAAAAACAACAGAAAACAGGCATCTGGCATTGTGGCTCTTGTTAATAGGTTAGTCCAAGAAATCATATTAAAAGTACTCCAATGTTGGAACAAAACACAAGAAAGTGGATAAAACCAAGCATGGAACATCAAAAATTATAGATACATTTGCAATGTATTAACATCCCCAAGCTTAACTCCTGCTCGTCCTCGAGTAGGTAAGTGATAAAAAGAAAGAATAATTTTTGAGGTGACATGCACCATCAAAGACTTGATCAAAGTTTTTGTAAAATATTCAAAGCTGGGATCATAGTACTTCAATCATAACATGAAAGACAAAGTTCTAGCAATAAGCAAAGAAACTATGATGCAACATGAAAAGGCACAAACAAAAGATTCATGAATAACAATGCTTTGCGAGACGTTTGTTTGTTTCACATAAAGAAAACATAGCATAATAGTATTCAGCTTGTCCCTCATAGAGTAGCAAATATAAATGCATTGGACACCTTCAAAGTTCATAAGAGTGACTAGATACAATAGTTTAAAACAAGCAATATCAAAGTATGCATCAATCAACTAGTCTTGGGACAATGCACATAGAACTAAGAATGGCCACTATGCTCTCAAAGTAGGTGCATAAAGATAGAAGGTGGAGACTCAATATAATGGTGGAAGAAAGGCCTTTTTATAAAAGGAAGTAGGGATTCAAGTCTCATAAAGATCTTCCAAAAATTATGGTACTTATAGCTTTTAGCTCTCATTGCCCCTATCATAAGCATCTTGAAGTGATTAAGGTTAAAGTGAACAAACTATGGTGTACATGCTTGACGAAGTATAAGTTAGAAATCTCATGTCCCTTGTATACGAGGGCCGCTCCTCATGCTACTCAAGTTTAGTCACCGGTAAGTTCTTGTCATTGTAAGTATATGTGTATCATAGAGAACCGCCAATGGGGTACCCCTTGCCCGATGATACGGAAGAATCCCCATATCAAAATGACAAGGCAAGCAGACAACGAGCATCTCAGCAATCTTCTTATTTACCATGGGAATATGGTGCTTTTTTCTCTCTTTCCTCTTTTCATAGTAGCTCTTTTTTTCTCTTTTCTCTTTTTTCTCTATATAGGACTCTTATTTATAAGAAGAATGCTTCATAGACAGCTCATTATGGTTACGCTGCAGGTTTCCACCATGTCAACATGGATTAGACCAGCGGCCCAGGCGTTTCTCTAACACATATACATAACTCCATGGACTTACAAGCTCCCCTTTCATTTCACACCGAGGACATCCATATACAAAAGAGCATGATATCAACTAGGTACAAGTACCAAGTGCAATGTTGAAAGCGTTCCCCATGAAAGCACGGTTCTGCTAATTCCCAACAAATAAGTGCAAGCATATACAACATAGATGACATAATGATTCAAGTTTATTAAGGGCAAGAAAATTAAAGTGTGCCATCAAGTTTGTGAGAGTTTTAATCACTAGTTTTCTCATAACAAGTTTAATTTGGAAGGTAAACAAAATCATGAATATACTTGGATAGCATAAGCTAGTAGGTAGGTATGGTGGACTCTTTGGAATAACTTGGTTTAGGGAGTTGGATGCATGAGTGGAACTCATACTTGGTTGTGGAGGCTAGCAAAAGACTGGGAGCGACAAACTAAGAGATCAATAATGGCCATAATCATGCAGAGCGACAAAACATCATTGATCAAAGCATAAAGTGATACTACAAGTTGAAAACTAAAGGATCATAAAGGCTATGGTGACTTGAGATAGTCATAACATGGTGTGAGCATGCGCCAAGTCAACCCAAATAAAGCATCAAAGGAGAATACCACTATACTATGCTTTAATATGCTAAAACAATGCATGATTCATCCAAGGCACATTAAGCAATATCAATTGTTTATAACAAGCCATGCTACAACAAAGAATACTAAGCATAAATCCAAAACAATATCAAGCATGGCATGACAAAGCATAGGCCACAGTCAAAAACGAGCTCTTTTTACCACATAAGCATGAGCTTTCCTACTCTTTTCCAAACCAAACCAAACTATTTGCAAACCAATGTATGAAAGAGGGGGTCCAACCAATTTATTCATCAAACTAAGCAAACCAAAGCAAACGAAAACGAAAAAGAAGACGCTCTAAGAACAACACAATTGTGCATGAAACAATAAAAATGAAGCGTTTGAAAGAAACCTGGGATTTTTATTGATGAAGAAGGGGATGCCTTGGGCATCCCAAAGCTTTGACGCTTGTACTTCTTGGATATTTTTTGCGATCACACGCGTGGCATCCCCAAGCTTGAGCTTTAGTCCATCCTTCATCTCATTACTCATTCCTTCCATATACCTGAAAATTTTCCTTCATACAAAACTTCACACAATCTTTATTAGCAACATTAGTGCACTCAAGATAAATAATTCTTAAGGTTCAGTTATAACACCAAATAAACTTCCATTATAACACTAGATACTGTAGCACTTCCCTCAAAAAGCTCAATTCCCCAAAAGAACTCAAAATGAAACCAACAAGAAGCAAATGCAGAAAATGACAGAAATCTGTCAAAACAGACCAGCAGGTAAAGACGATTTTTTTCGAAGACCTTCTGTTGCTCAAATCAAAAAGTGTTGAACTAACGAAAGTTAGATAACAACCTGGGGAAGAAGCACACAAATTAACGCCTCAAAAAGACGTTTAGATATTTTACACGAATTTTTACGGTGAAGCATAGAAATCTGTTTCGGGACAGCAACTTTCCCAATCATTACTTCTCTCTCATTAGAGATTAGTCTTGGCACAAAAAGCAAATAAAAAGGATAAGGAGAGATTATTACAGAGGTAAAAACTTGCAAGACTCATCTAAAACTTTTGGGTTATCTCCCAATAAGTACTTTTCTTTAACGCCTTTAAGATAGGCATAAGAAGCAAAGAAAGAATCAAGTGTTCTCAAATGAAGAAGCATTAAGATCAATACTAGAAATATTTTCAACAAGGCAAAGTATATCATCCAAATAAGTTCTAGAGAATCCTCTCTCAATGCTCTTAGATTCACTATTCTCATCAAAAGAGTTTGCAGGAACAATCCAATCAAGATTCTTTTCTATGGCATCATGTATTGCTACTAGTTTAAAGGGTATTGGTATCTTAGGTTACTCCCCATTAGGTTCGGTTTTGTTCATCTTTTCTCGTGTACCAACAACATCTACACATGAGCCTAGCATATTGAAACGTTCAAAGACTTTCCTAGCTTCCTTGGCAATATCATAGAACTCCTTAAACAAAGTTTCTAGAATAAAATCCCTTTTTTCAGGGTCTTCAATTTCTTTGAGCTTAAGAAACATTACTTGCATTAAGGGGTTGAGGTTAACAAACCTAGCTTCTAACATGTGAATTAAAGAAGCCGCAGCAATCTCATAGCTTGGAGCAAGTTCTGCAAGGGATCTATCCTCATGTTTACTAACATGATTAAAGAATTCTTGAATGTTATCTTTCCCAATTATAGAACCACTACCAATTGAAAGGTCTTTCAGAGTGAATTTGGGGATCAACATGGTGTGCTAAAGAGGAGGTGGCAACTAAAGGAGACTTATTTTTTTTGTTTTCTTGAATAAAGATAGCAAGCTTGTAAAACTAATTTTTGTGTGTTTTTGATAAAGGAAACAAGCAAAAAGAAACTAAGCAAAAGAAAAATAACAAAGTAAAGAGATTGGTTATGAGGGACTCCCCTTATGAAGATGTCCTTGACTCCCCGGCAATGGCGCCAGAAAAATGCTTGATGGCTCAATGCACGACGCCCAGAAAAGTGCTGGTGCCGTATTGATGTAGAGCTCGTTGGGAACCCCAAGAGGAAGGTATGATGAGCATAGCAGCAAGTTTCCCTCAGTTATGAAACCAAGGTTTAATCGAACTAGTAGGAGCAAGGAAACACCCCAAAGGTGTTACTAGCTGAGCTTTGGCAGGGCGCACTACCGGTGCTAGTAGCAACGTGGAGACCTGCACAACACAACCACAGAACTTTGTCCCCAATTTGCGATGAGGTTGTCAATCTCACCATGTTTTGTGGAAAACAAATGATTAAATGTATCGAATGGAAAAAAGTAAAAGTTTGCAGAAAGTAAACACAAAGCAGTAAAAGATTGTAGATTGTATGTAAAAGACAAGGACCGGGATCCATAGTTCACTAGAGGTGGCTCTCCTTAGATAGATAACATGCTGGGTGAACAAATTACAGCGGGGCAATTGATAAACATCGAGAAAGCAATACATGCATATACTAATCATCTTGACTCCTTTGAGACTTGATTGGGCATTACAACATTATACATAGACCGCCATCCAACTGCATCTATGACTAATAATCCACCTTCAGGTTATCATCCGAACCCCCTCCAGTATTAAGTTGCAAGCAACAGATTATTGCTTTACAAACTACGTGTAAAGTAAACAATACGATTGTTCTATGAACAAAGGATCGTTGTTTTCTCCCTAGTAGCAATAGCACATCTAGTACCTTAGAGATTTCTGTCACTTCCCCAGATTACCAGAGGCATGAACCCACTATCGAGCATAAATACTAACTCTTGGAGTTGCTAGCATCTACTTGGCCAAGATAGCTACTAACAACGGAAAGCATGCAAGATCACAAATAACAAAGACATGATAGAATCAATAATCAATCTGAAATAGCATCTCAATATCCATCGGATCCCCGCAAATACAACATGTATGGATTACAAATAGATGATCTTGATCATGAACGGAGCTCACAAGATCTAAACATGAAAGCAAAAAGGAGGAGAACCATCCATCTAGCTACTACATGGATCTGTAGTCCAAGGATGAACTACTCACGCATCACACCGGAGGCTTGCATGGTGATGAAGAAGGCCTCCAGGGTGAATTCCCCTCTCCGACAGGGTGCCGGGAAGAGCTTCAGATCCCTCCTGATCTAGGGATGGAGATGACGGTGGCTACAGACTCTTTCGTGGATTTTTGATCGGGTACTTAGGGTTTACGTCCCGAGGGCATCTTATAGTCGAAAGGGGAGGCCGAGGGGGTGCCGGGAGCGGCCACACCACCCCCTAGCACGGGCCAGGCTAGGCCGCGCGGCCAGGTGGTGTGGTGGCCCCATGGCCCCTCTCCGTATCGTATTCTGGCATCTGAGGACTTCCAGAAAAATAGGCACTTTGGCTTTTGTCCCGTCCAATTCCGAGAATATTTATTTTCTGACTTTCCTGGAACCAAAAACAACAGAAAACAGGTAGCTGGCACTGTGGCTCTTGTTAATAGGTTAGTCCAAGAAATCATATGAAAAGTACTCCAAAGTTAGAACAAAACACAAGAAAGTGGATAAAACCAAGCATGGAACATCAAAAATTATAGATACATTTGCAATGTATCAGACATCACTTGATCTTGTCCATTTTCTTCTCCTTTCAACCTTGAAGCCACCATATGGATCAAGCATTGCCTATGAACATATCCTTAAGTATAACACAATGCAAACATTAGTCCATACTGATTGTCATTAATTACCAAAACCAAAAATTGGTGACACATGTTCTTTCAATCTTCCCCATTTTGGTAATTGATGCCAATCACTTTGAGAGGGTTTACATAAGGAATTTAATAAACAAAAATGTTTGCCCTAACATCAAATACTACACAAGTATGTGATCCTGGTACACACACAATATATAGAGCAAGCTCCCCCACGATATATGCACGTGTGATGAACTTGAATTTCATTGCATATATTATCAACCATTACCATTTGTGGAGTTTCCTCTATATATTTAACATGCAAAGAAAAAACAAGGATGCTGAAAGGCAAATACTTAAGAACAAACTCAAAGCATAAAACCAACTTCCCTTAAACCCTCCAAAACTTCTCCCCCATTAGCATCGATTTCCAAAATGGGTGAAAAGTTCTGGACGGCCAATATAGTGAGAATTCCTCCAAAGGTGTGGATTTGAAACAAATTTCTTATGATTGGAAACATTTGAACAGATATAATGATGAATACGCAGGAGGAAGTAAAACTATATTGAGGATAACCGATTTTAAAAATATAACATGGTGAAGAAGCATCAACAAATGAAGCAGACAGTCAAAAGATCGAAAGAACCACTTGACACAAGGAACATACCAAATGAAAGATAAATATTATGATAAGATCGAAAAGAGAGTGCTTTAAATAATATGAGGAGGCTCCCCAAGGTTTGTGCACAAATTATAAATTGCATTTGAATACAATATGCACAAACATGGCATCCTCACTCACAGAAAAATATGATGAGCACAAAGTGGTGGTGTAAATAAAATTAGGAAGCTCCCCAAGGTACGTGCACAAATTAGATTTTTGTATTTGAAATACAATGTGCACAATATGGAATCCTAACTTCCTCTATTTTATTTGAAAACACAACTATGCACAAAAGAGTATATATCAAGGCATACAACTTGTAATAAACAAATGGTTGAGAAACAAGTAAGAGACATCATAAAAACAGGTTCAACCACAAGGATGTGTGAGAGGCATGACAAAGAATATTATAAGACTAATACAAGGATGATCATTGAGCATTAACACATTCTTCAATGAATGATGTTGCTTATTATGACCATACAACACATATGAATTAAAGAAGATATCAAAAATAGAGAAGTAAATTATCTCATGTGTATAAGTTTCTAAGTAGATAATCTCACAAAGATATTGATCCACAAAGAAACATGCACACACACAATAGATACTAAAATAAATAGAGCATGATATCGAAAATAAAGTCATACGATACACCAATAAGATCCTTGCTTGATAGCATGGCCAAAAGGCTCAATTTTTTCATATTGTATATTGAAGAACTTCAACCACAAACATATCAAATACATCACAACTATCAATGAGGGAAAAAGATATAGTTGGAATGTATTGACAAAGGCAACAAGAATCAAAAAGAAGGAATCAACTTTGCAAATTCACCAATATTGCACATGAGAGTACTTTGGGGAAACGATAGGAAATATAATCATTAGATTGACATAGTTGGGATTAGTGAATCATGAGCATGATTTTGTATAGTACCCATTATATGCACTCATCTCAACTTACTCACATTTTCAATAAAGAGTTTTATTTAAAACCCATAGCAATAACCACAACAATTGCCAATATAAAAATTTATACCAAGATGCAACCTACAAGAGGTTGGAAGCAAGATATGTATGCATGAGTAATAGATACATGTTACCAATAAATCATTGGTGTGATGAAGTAGATAGGAATTCATTGATCATCCTAGCTTGTCTCTAATTATCATTGAGTCACCGCTTCTTCCTTATGAAAGAGACAAGCATCCAATGCATCTCCAATGTCCCTAAAACAAAACTCAAGTACAATGTGGTCCCCAAACTTATTGAGTCCAAATTAATTAGATAACTACAATACATAGGAGAGACTCCACATAAATATGTGCATATTGATATGAAATTGAATTGCATGCACCTCTTAGACAATTAGGATTTACTGGAGTTTATCCCATATATTGGATCAAGGAAAGTAAGCACGCCATAATATATACATTTAGTAATTATGCATGTACACGACTCTCAAGAACCAAGGGAGATATAAGTTGAACAAAACACTAAGTAAACCAAGAAGGCACACCAAAGTGTGATATGATAAAAGATTTTTCAAATTATATCAAGTAACCAAATCAATTCATGAAAGATCACAGGATCAACAAATGAACTGGGCAAAAAAAAGAGCAACTGATAGGCAAAAACACAAATGCTCAAGGATTTATCTAATTCTAAAAGGTCAAAATAATTAACAAGGAATGATACAAAGACAACTCCCCAAAAGAGCAAGGTCACAATAACCAAAGCAAACTCTCCACAATTTTCATGATGTCACAAAGTACGAAACTAAAAAGGTTTATCTTCCGAAGACATAAAACACAATATGGATCAAAACATCTTATGAAGAATCATAAAATGAGTGTTATAAATAATATAGGAGAACTCCCCCATGATTAGTGCATTATTTAAAATTTTGCATTTGAATACAAAATGCACACATACGGGATCGTCATCTCTACCTACATCAAATAGAGCACTAAACGATTTATGTCAAATCAAGATCCATAAGAGGCAAGGAAGACATGGGAGTCAACACAAAAAAATCCTGGCAAAAGATAGGGCAAATATAAACAAAAGCCAATGTAAATATGATCAACAAATTCTACCATATATAGAGTACAAATTGTTCAATGACAAGAAGTAAAGGGATAAATTTCCTGAGGTAGTTTGCGTAGAAATCCAAGATCATTTTCACAACAAGAAGCATATGGCAAAATATACAAATTAGGAATGATTCTTAGACGGAGATTCTTGATAGCTTCAAATAGTCAAACTATCATTTATGATTAAAGTAACTTGAAGCAAATTGTTTCCATGGAGGATACAGAGATCCAAATATGAGGAAACACATACCAAGAAAAACTATCTCAAACAAGATTCTAAAGATGTGCAATAAAAGAAATAAACGCAAATAGGACTTGTTTGATCTCACATGCCACATAGGAACTAGATAATTTACAATATTAGTTCCATGGGGCAATACCTCAAATGTTCACATTTCATAGATTTGTAATATGCAGAAAGCATATGACTCCCCCATAATGTGATAAACCATTCTTTTTCAACAAGATGCAAAAAAGATACAACTAGAGGACATTAATGGGCATTATAGAATTTGAATTTCTCATGAGCATGACATACCACATAGAGACTACATAATCTTTAAATATCAATACTAAGTGGTATTCCTCATGTACATGCATTTTTAGGATTGTGTAATTCCCAAAGCGCACCACTCCCCCAAAATGGGATAGTCCATTAATTTCTCACAAGATCCAAATAGGGTAACAAATAGATTCAATAAAGGCTACCATAACAAAACAAGTACATGGTGTGCAAGCCAACATACACAAATAACTTGATAAGTCAAGGTAAGTAAGTGGTCATGCACAACATATACAAACATATGCAAGGTACAAAATAAACACATGCACAAGGGGCGAGCAATTTTCAATGTAAATTAGTAGATAACATGTTACCATAAGGAGGAGCAATGTATATGTGTTATATATATATATGATAATCCAAATGACTTGGCTTGAGAGAATATAATTGATGAAGTTCCCTTGATTCTTCATGATGTAGCCAAGTCTCCAATGCCCTCCAACACCACCTATTGATTAAGTTTTAGCTTGTTGGTCCCTAACCATGTTTGGTTCCTAAGAAGTTAGTCAGAATAGGCTTGGCAACCCAAGTGGTTCTTTTCTTGACACCACATTGGGTACCAAAAAATTTGGCAAACACATTGCCAACCTCATTCTTACAAAGAGAATAAGCATCATCAATCAAGATATGGTTGGATGAGGAGTTACCAATGGTGCATGAGGAAGATAAGTGACCCTTTTCACGGCATATGTAGCAAGTTCTTTTATTGCCTTCTTCCTTCTTAGTTGATACCATAACATGAGGATTAACTCGATCCTTCTTGGGAAGTGGTCTATCTTGAAGTTGAGATGGAACTTGAGGCCGCTTCCCTTGTTACTTCACACTAAGAGGCTTATTCTTCAAGGGGCAAGATCTAACGTGACGCCCTTAAATATTTCACTTGAATCAAACAAGCTTAGCTGAATTTGGTACTTGTTCTTGGCCCTTATTTCTGTTGCTCTTGAACTTATTATTGTTAGTGGACTTGTTCTTGACATTGGATTTTAATCCAAGTCCACTCTTGTCATTGGGGGATTTTTTTATACTCAATATTTTGTCAATCTTGGACTTCCTTTCATGACTCTTTTTAATCATTCTTCAAATAAGTGACTAGAGCCTTGAGCTCATTGATTTACTCTACATGGTTAGTATCAACAACAATACTAGAGGAAGTAGATGGTTCATTGTTAGAGCAACAAAGTAAGGAATGTAATTCATCACAAGATGTGGAAATAGCATGAGTGGATGAATTACTAGGACTAGCACATGGCAATATGACATTTGTAGTGGATATAGTGCTACTGTCTACATGAGGCTCATTATATGTTACCTTTGAAATAATAGCCTCATGAGATAAATTTAGGCTACCATGCGAGACTAGAAGATCCTCTTGTGTGCTTGTGAGCTTAACATGAATTTCTTCCAATTCCCCATAATTGTTGGTTATCAAAGCAAGTTGAGCCTTTAAGTCAACATTCTCCTTCAGAATAGATGCTTCACAAGAAATAGAGTTAGTAGCACAAGCATCATCTTTAATTGAAAGAGGTATGGCCAACTTGGAAAACTCTTTTGAGTATGAAGCTTTAAGTTGCTCATTTGACTCGATGAGTTTGATGAGATCACCCTTGATGACCCTAGAGCCATTTTTGAGGTGCTCAAAATCCTCAAGGAGTTTAGAATAAGAAACTTGAAGCTCGTCCTTTTTACTTTTGAGATCACTTGTCACCTCAATATATATATCACGAGACTCCTTCATCTAGATAGTTCTAGAGCAAAAATCTCCTCAAGAGATTCCTTGGTGGGTTGTTCCTGTTCAAGAGCTTCCTTCAGAATTGTAATATCATTAGCATACTCACACTCAAGGCTAATCATTTTGTCAATGGTGTTATCATGCTCCTCAACTTGAGCTTCTAACTTATCAATATGTTCCTTGCTCTCAGTAGCAAAACCCAAGATTTCAACGAAGTTAGAGAAAGCAATATTATTCTTAACAAGAGCACGATAAACAAACTCACCCTTTTCATGCAACGAATCAACATCAATATATTCTTACTCATTATCCTCATTCTCATCATCACAAAAGGTATTGGGTTCCAAAGTAGGAGATACCTTTAAAGCCTTAGACATAAGGCATGGATGGGAACCCTAAGATGATGAAGATGAAGAATTACTTGAGGCTCCATTCACGGTCTTTTCTTGACCCATGAAATCTTAGGCTTCCTCTACATTGTTAGAAACACAACAACTAGAGGAAATAGAAGCATTTATATCATAGTAACAAGGCATATCAAGCATATAATCATGAGGTCTATTGAGGCCAATTATACAAGATATTCAAGGACCATCAACACATGCATGTAAATTATATATAGTGCTAGAAGTGTTTAAGTCCAAAGATGAAGCATTGCAACGAGATAGAGATGGAAAATCATAAAAAATAAGCTTACTATCAACATTAAAATTTTCATCACCATATCATTACCTTGTGTCTTGCCACACTTTGGTGACGTGGAAGAAGATGAGAACTCATCACGTCCGAAAGTGGAAGAAATACCATCATCCTCAATAATATTGGACCCATAATATTTATCTTTAAGTTTTGTCCATAACTCATGAGCGCTCTGATGAGGCATAATAGAAGAAATAACTACATTTATCACAACAAGCAAAAGTGCTTTAGTAGCTTGAGAATCTAGATAAGATTTTATCTTCTCCTCAAATGATATATTTTGGGGAACCATAGGAGGAGAAACACCCACATCTATAATTCTCTCTAAATTTGGGTGCATGGCCCTAAATTTATTAAGTATGCGAATATTACAAATATCATAATATGTGCCATCGAATATGAAAATGTCATTATGCACTAATCCCATAGCCTACATCTTTACTCTCAAGGCGGTGAAGCCTAAAGTGAGAGACCAGGCTCTGATACTAAGTGAAAATACAATGATGTCACCTAGAGGGGGGAGGGGTGACACTACAAGAAATGTTTCCTTCCATAACGACTTGGCCCGACGGTCGTCGTAGAAGGCGCGTCTTCCGCGACGAAATTCTCGGCTCGGCTGTGGCCGATGGAAAACTTTTTTTCCCGATTTCACAACCCTCTACTACGACAAGACTGCTAAAAACATGGAGGAAGCTCGGCCAGCGTGTGGCAGAAGCAAGATTTCCGTTTCCTCGCGCGATGTTGACTCGCCGAAGTCTTTTGATGCATGTGGGTCCCGGACGTCAGTGTCTCTTGCGGACCATACTTTTCGGTCGCGCCTCCCTGATTTGAACTCGATAACGTTGCTTGAGGCGTCTGCTGTTTAGTCAGGATGCTAGGTCCCACATGTCAGCCTGTCATTAGAAGGATCATGTGTATGATGGAATTTTTTCCTTCCCTCGCGCTACCCTGTTCTGAAGTTAATAGCGCTGCTTGATGCATCTACCGTCTAATCAACCTCCTGGGACCCACATGTCATCCTCTCATTAGAAGAAACGTGTGTATGATGGAATTTTTTCCTTCACTGGCGCTACCTCGTTCCGAGTTGATAGTGTTGCTCGACGCATCTACCATTTAACCAACCTCCTAAGCCCCACATGTCATCCTCTCATTAGAAGAAACGTGTGTATGATGTATATTTTTCTTGGCTCGCGCTACCCTGTTCCGAACTTGATAGCGTTGTTTGATGCATCTACCATTTAATCATGCTGCTAGGCCCTACATGTCATCCTCTCATTAGAAGAAATGTTTGTATGATGAATTTTTTACCCTCTGTTGCGCCTTCGTGTTCTGAACTTGATAGCATTGCTCGCTGCATCAGCCTTTTATTCAGGCTGGTGGGTCCCTTATGTCAGCCTCACATTAGAAGATTCATGGGTATGATGGATTTTTTTTCTTCTCTAGCGCTACCCTGTTCCGAACTAGATAGCGTTGCTCGATGAATCTGCCATTTGCTCACGCTGTTGGGTCCCCCATTTCAGCCTCTCATTACAAGAAACATGTGCATGCTGAACTTTTTTCTCGCTCGCACCTCCCTGTTTCGAACTGGCAACATTGCTCGATGCAACATCTGTATAAGATCGCACTGCTGGGTCCCACATATCAGCCTCTCTGTAAATGAAACATTGTTTGCTCGATGCAATATCTGTATAAGGTCTCTGCTGGGTCCAACATGTCAACGTATCTGCAAATGCAAAGTGTGTATGATGGACTCCACTGTTTTGACCCTGGCAACATTACTGGGTCCTAGATGTCAGCCTTCTCTGTGTAAGAAACATGTGTATACTAGAAAAAATTTAAAATAATGACAGCGATTATACTATATATTTATATTGAAAAAACTAGGAATCTAACTCAAGACTTTAACAAATGGGAACCGTGTGTGCTTCCACTACGCCAGAACCATCTATGCCACTACTAGAAAAGATTACATCTAGAAATGTTGAAATCACTTAAAATGAAAAGGCAGCGACCCTGGCGACTTTCCATAAAAAATGCTAAATGCTCTGTACAAATACAACATGGGTAGGAGAAGCTTGTCCTATACTTTATCAGAATGGCACAGAAATACTAAATTAAGACGATTTTGGGCAATAAAAAAATAACTTGGGTCCAATCTTGTGAACCAATGGGCTTCTTATCGTGGGATCCTTACCGAAACTTCTTCAGTGTGGTTCAAGCTTAAAAAACCAAGTAACAATGTGTTGAGGGTTGGCGACCCACGACCAACCTGAACCCAGAAAGATAAATTAGCGAGGTTTTGGGCCATAGTTGGGTAGAATGTAGTATTATTTTCTAATAACCTCCTCACTGAAAATTCAATGTACTCAATATGTCGGGGGTCGGCAGTCCACCTGACCAGGCAGGCTAAATTTGCAAGCTTTTGGGCCAGTGTTAGGTCAAATGTGCAATATTTTTGCTAGGTCCTTAGTGAAAATTCAATTTAGTTCGTACCCCATCCTAAAAAAAATGCAGTTGGTACCCTAAAAAATATATACTCTGCTCACCACGAAAGGCTAATTAAGGGTTTTTTCTTTTGAAACAAGAATATGGAAAGTCTTTTGTCCGAAGTAGGGTTGAAATATTTGTTTTCATAGGCTGAGTAGTAAAGATATATTGTGCTGAAGGTAGATGGTCCACCTGACCTCGCTATACCTACGCTGAATCCGAAAGAATGAAGTTCGAAATGGAGAAAAGTGACCGATATTGCGCCTTATTATACATAGCAAACATAGCGAGGAACTTAGGCAGCGCAGGATTCGAACATGAAAAGTGATAGGTCCATTTTGCATCACCATTCTATATCATAATTCACTGTTATTCATTGATATATTTCATATTAAGAGATGACAGTTATGTTATTTCATCTATTTTTGCATGATTCATGATTTTGGGAGGATGAACCACCGGAGTCAGGATTCTGATGGAAAAAGCACTGTTTGGAGGCAAAATTCGCGAAGATCAGAAAATCCCAGAAAATATATGGAAAATTCTATTTCTCTAGAACACGAAGGAAGCCAGAAGGAGGAGCGAAGATGGGCCAGAGGGGGTCCACACCCCTGGTGGCGCGGGTCACCCCTGACCGCGCCACCAGGTGGTGTGGCCACCCTGGCCTACTCCCAGCATCGCCCTTTGGCGTATATAATCCCCTCGAAACCCTAAAGTTCGGAAAGGACCACAAAAAGATTCTGCCGCTGCTGCGGGGCAGAAATCGGCAGAGAGAGACAGAGCTCTCCGGAGGCAGAAATCTGCCGGGAAAATTCCTTCCCGGAGATTGGAGATCGTCGCCATCAACACCATCATCAAGCTGGAATTCATCGGGATCATCATCATCATCTTCACCATCATCTCCACCAGCACCATCATCACCACTCCGTACCGCTGTAAAAATTGGGTTGAATCTTGCATAGTTCTTAGGGGAAACTTTCCCGGTGTTGATTACTTGTTGTAGTTGATGCTATTGAGTGGAACCATTGAATTATTGTTATGTTCAGATGGTTACTTATCATTTTTTTATCTCTGATCTTGATCCATATGATGTCTTGTGAGTAGTTCGTTTATTTCTTGAGGACATGGGAGAAGTCATGTTGCTAGTAGTAGAATTGTGTTGAGAAAGATTCAATGGTTTGATAATTAAGTTGTGGTGTTATTATTGTAGTGATGTCATGTGAACGTCTACGACATGATACTTTACCTTTATGGGCCTAGGGGAATGCATTGTGTATTTGGCTACTAATCATAGGGGTTGCCGGAGTGACAGAAACCTGAACCCCCGTTAGGAAACCTTTGCACAAGGGAGTGTAGGATCTCAGAGTTTAAGGCTGTGGTTAGGTTTTTATCTTAATTACTTTCTTGTAGTTGCGGATGCTTGCAAGGGGTATAATCACAAGTATGTATTAGTCCTAGGAAGGTCAGTACATTAGCACAGGTTCACCCACACAACACTTACCCATCTAGAGAAGATTAATCAACTATATGAAGCGAAAGCACTTCATCATCAGGTTTTGGCCGAAGGAGTAATTCATCATCAGGTTTTGGCATCCCATTGGTTTGTTCCAAGCTTGGGAGAGTGTCGCGGTATCATATCATTATCTTTCATCTTTTTACCTGTTTAGTAGAGTCATATCATGAATAGAGAAGTTATCATATATGATGGTTTGCATTGTGGAAGTATCTCCCCTCTAGTTAGATATCTATATATCCCTTGGTGTGAGTTGCCGTTATGGAATATTAATGAGAAGCTCTATCATTTACTTTTTGCACATCTTATTTTAGTTTGCAATTTCTGTTATATGATTGATCTTGTTATTAGTATTGGTATAACTTTGGGATCATTAAGTAAATTTAGTTGGTTTTGGCAAACTTAGCTCTGGTCAGTAGCAACATTATTTAAGGATTGGATGGAAAAGAGAAAAGTACCTTTTTAATATAATTTCATCATCTTTCTTTCTTCTTTGGCTCATAAGCTTAGTATTCTCTAGTTACGATCTTTTGTGCTTCCAAGGAAGGTTGCATGATCGTTTCTATCACCTGTATGTCTGTTTGTTTCCTTCAACTCTTATGCTTGCTACCCAACCTTGCTAGCCAAAAACCTGTAATGTGAGGGAATACTTCTCGTGCATCCAATCCTAAAACTAAAACCTATGCCATTTGCATCCACCATATCTACCCATTAGAATTATTTCTATTCCAAAGTAAATTCATGTTTTTATCTACCTTCCAAATTAAAATTGTTATGTGAAAACTAGTAATTAAAGCTCTCACAAACTTGATGGCACACTTTACTTTCTTGTACTTAATAAACTTGAACCATTGTGGCCATCTATGTTGCGTATATGCTTGCACTTTATAAATTGAGAATTAGCAGAACCATGTACCATGGGGAACGCTTTCAACATTGCACTTATTATCCATTTGATATCATGATTCTTTTGTTTATGGATCTCGACGGTGTGAAATAAAAGGGGAGCTTGTAAGATCATGGAGTTTGTATGTGTGTTAGAGAAACGACTGGGCGGCTAGCCTAAGCCATGCCTAATCATGGTGGAAACTTGCAGCATAACCTTAGTGAGCATTCTGTGAAGCATCCTCAATAAAAACCTATGCAAATAGCAAATAAAAAGATCATTGAGATGCTCATTGTCTGTTGCCTTGTCATTTTGATATGGGATAACTCCTGTATCATGGGGCAAGGGGTACCCCGTTGGCGGTTCTCCATGATACACTTGTGCTTACAATGACAAGAACTTACTCGTGACTAAATTTGAGTAGCATGAGGTTCGGTACTCGTAGGCAAGGGGCATGAGATTTTTGACTTATAACATGTCAATCATATCCTCATATTTGTTCACTTTAACCTTAATCACCTAAAATATGCTTATGATAGGGGCAATGAGAGCTCAAAGCTAGTAAGTACCATAATTTTTGGAAGCTCTTTATGAAATTTGAAATCCCTGCTTCCCTTTGCAAAGGGCATACCTTTTACTTTTTGTTGAGTCAGTAAACCTATTCCTTTCTATCTCAAGCAAGCATTTGAGTTGTTGTGATTTAGTCACCCATATGATGATATATTCAATCATGTTTCTTACGTTCCTTGTTTTGCACACTACTCTTATCTAAGTGAATATTACTTTGAAAGCTATCATTGAAAACCCATTATGTTTGACTCCTGCAATTTGTTAACCGTTCTATCACCAAGAACAAAGTTTGCCATTATCAATTATGATATACTTTATGCATCTATATTGTGTCTCCCTTACTCAGTGCAAGTTAAGTTATATAATGTGAGTTGTTTTCTATTATGATTTGTGTATTGATGAATGTGATGCTTCTTGTTCGTATTCTCTTTATCGACACTTCACTCCATAAACCTATGGACATGTTTATTGAGCTTAGTTTTCACTTGGGGACAAGCGAAGTCTAAGCTTGGGGGGAGTTGCTAGGTCCATTTTGCATCAACATTCTATATCATAATTCACTGTTATTCATTGATATATTTCACATTAAGAGATGGTACTTATGTTATTTCATCTATTTTTGCATGATTGGTGATTTTCGGAGGATGAACCACCGGAGTCAGGATTCTGATGGAAAAGGCACTATTTGGAGGCAAAATTCGTGAAGATCAGAAAATCCCGGAAAATATATGGAAAATTCTATTTTTCTAGAAGATGAAGGAAGCCAAAAGGAGGAGCAGAGATGGGCCACACGGGGCCCACACCTGGCCGCGCCACCAGGTGGCGCGGGTCACCCCTGGCCGCGCCACCAGGTGGTGTGGGCACCCTGGCCCACTCCCAGCATCGCCCTTTGGCGTATATAATCCCCTCGAAACCCTAAATTTCGGAGCGGACCACAAAAAGATTCTACCGCCTTTGCGGGGTGGAAAACGACAGAGAGAGAAAGAGCTCTCCGGCAGGCAGAAATCTGCCGGGAAAATTCCTTCCCGGAGACGGGAGATCGTCGCCATCAACACCATCATCAAGCTGGACTTCATCGGGATTATCATCATCATTATCTTCACAATCATCTCCACCAGCACCATCATCACCACTCCATACCGCTGTAACAATTGGGTTGAATCTTGCATAGTTCTTAGGGGAAACTTTCCCGGTGTTGAATACTTGTTGTAGTTGATGGTATTGAGTGGAACCATTGAATTATTGTTATGTTCAAATTGTTACTTATCATTATTTCATCTCTGATCTTGATCCATATGATGTCTTGTGAGTAGTTCAGTTAGTTCTTGAGGACATGGGAGAAGTCATGTTGTTAGTAGTGGAATTGTGTTGAGAAATATTCAATGGTTTGATAATTAAGTCATGGTGTTATTCTTCTAGTGGTGTCATGTGAACATCGACTACATGATACTTCACCTTTATGGGCCTAGGGGAATGTATTGTGTATTTGGATACTAATCATAGGGGTTGCCGGAGTGACAGAAACCTGAACCCCCATTAAGAAACCTTTGCACAAGGGACTGTAGGATCTCAGAGTTTAAGGCCGTGGTTAGGTTTTTATCTAAATTACTTTATTGTAGTTGTGGATGCTTGCAAGGGGTATAATCACAAGTATGTATTAGTCCTAGGAAGGTTAGTACATTAGCACAGGTTCACCCACACAACACTTATCCAACTAGAGAAGATTAATCAACTATATGAAGCGAAAGCACTTTACAGTATTCCCATGTGTCCTCGAGAAAGTTTGGTTATCTTAAGTAATACAACCGGCTTGTCCTTTGATAAAGAAAGGATTGGGCCACTTGCTGCAATTATTATTATTGTATTTTATTTACTCGCACTTTATTTATCTGCATTATCAAAACCCCCTAAAAATCCATTTGCTAAGTATTTATAGAGAATTCCTGATCCAAGCCACTCGTCAACACCTTCTGCTCCTTGTTGGGTTCGACACTCTACTTATCAAAAATACTACGATACACCCTCTATACTTGTGGGTCATCAGAAAGTACTCAAGGGAGTTTGACTGGTTGACATAAAATCGTGTCATATCAAGTCTTACAGTGCGGAATCACCTTTTCAGCAAAGGATATATTTTGAGATGGTTTGGGTGGCTTTGAATCGGCCTAAGTGCCCAATCGATTTGATGTACTCAAAACCTTGTAATCATGCCATATAAACTATTGGCGATAGACACACGGTGGCCTTGACTTGCCCAGCCGCAGATAGCTCGGGTAAGCACCAGCTTAAACTGATCACTCGAAGTTGTATAGTTCCGTACGATGAAATTAGAACATGCCACAATTAGCGCCAACATGTGGCATTGTCATCATGCAAAAAGGCTCAGAATTCGCACATTTAGTTTGTAGTTTCAAACACAATAATACAACCAGTTTGTACACTAGCACAGACAGTACAATGTCAGCACCTCGGAGCTTGACTTGTTCATGTCACATCAGAGCTTGAGTTGTTCATTTCACATACAGAAGAATGAGCAAGGATACATAATGTATTGAACAAGTAATTTCACGGTAGCGCCAAAACTATGCCATGCATTAGAGACAATATGGGGTCTGCGTAAACAATTTTTCTTTTTTGGAAGGGTGTGCATTAACTCTCTTTTTCTAGAATATCGGCATAAAAATTTGCGGCTATCATCCTAGGGCATCTCGGCCTGCTTTGGCGTATCGAGCCAACATCAATTACGACCCAGTTAAGGCCTGTTTCGTGGCCCTATCAGAAGCAGTGACCTAGTTTTCCCTGTTTGCTAAGAGGAAAGAAGGAATATTCCTCTCAAAACACAAAGCTGCACGAGGTGCGATGGTTAAAACAAATGCACGAGTCGGGTATATACACCATTAACAATACTGAAAACTATAGTACAGAAATCACGCTATGAAATAAGCACAACTACATGGATTATACCGTGGAAGGCAGTACTAAATACAAAAGCACGACATGGCTCATATAAAATGATTCAAGCTGGCCACTAAAACCAGTGTACTAATAGTGAACTGTTGAACCACGATGCAAACAAAGATGACACAACGATACACTAGAAAGATCCACAGCTCAGTCTAGGGACGACACAACGAGCATACCACACCTAAACTAGGCCTAAACCAAATTGCCGCCTTTCGCACACAGTTCCAACCATCTTTGGGAAGGCTGATAAGTGCCACATGCTCACCTTCAGTTCGCTGCAGGTTGTAGCGTTTAATCTGAGGGAATTGTATTCCGCGAAAGCGCCTGTATGTTGTGTACACACAGTTTTTCCTCATGAATGGGAACAATGTGCCATCAGCAGCCTTGCATCCATGTTTCTTCATCATCTTGTCAATGATTGGATAATTGAGACCGAGAAACAGAGAGTTGTCCCTTAGGCTATTAACCTGGCTCCAAACGATGACCCCTGGAGGTCTAGCAGAGCTAGGATCCTCTTCAAAAATGTAGACACGAGAGGTAGGATATAGGCGTAGGTTAGTCCTAATTTGAGCATGGGGAATGATTTCACCCTCTTCTCCATGGGAAACCCCCATGCCATACGTTGTAATTATGATCATCAAGCGTTCACCATCACTCGATCGAGCGAGGAACCACATGCCTGGCCGATCATTCAGAATAGGTGCTGGGATTACAAACAGAAGCTCCTTGTTTCCTGCAACATCCGAATTCGAGACAAAAAGTGCATTACTGGCATACATATTATAACACCAGCAATCTTCATTGTTCATGCTAACAGTTTGAATAGACAAATCCTGACAATAATATTACTCAATAAATTAACAACATTAGGAATTGCATTTCTTACTCTGCTATTCCGAATATTTGGATTTGTTGCTTATCTTAGTTTCCTAGTTGTTGTAAGTTTCAAAAGAGGAAGCGCCACTTTTTTTGATATAGAGGCATGTCCACTTGAATCCTATAGGATTAGATGCCTACAGTATTTTGGATCAAGTGGTGTTTGATTGCACAGGAAAACCAAAGGAATTGTACAAAGAGGTTGGAGTGGATGAAAATTTTCCTCCAAAATAGAGTGCAAAGGAATCCTTTGAAGGAATTCCTAAGGATTATACTCTTTCGAATCAAACAACATTTTATAGAAAATATCCTAAGGATCCAAATCCTACAAAAATCCTACACAATTCCTCTGAATCCCAAGGTGAAATCTCAAAAGGAAAGATTGGTGTCCTACAAAAATCCTATGTGATTCTTACAATCCGAGGAGGGCCTGAAAGTACAAACAGATAAAGAAACCTGGCTTCACTATGTTGCGCTCACAATTGAGATGCTGGTTAATAATACCTTTCATACTTTGACAATGAACGAACTTAGTAGTGCAAGGACGCCGTCATACACTATTTTTTTTGGAAGGCATATTACTGGTACTAATTCATTACTGGCAATGGTTCATTCATTTTTAGGACATAAAGCGTGTGCTCATTCAGCCATACGAAAGGTAAAACATAAATAAGGTAGTTAAAGAACAAGTTCACTAAATCACTCACAATGTATCATCATGGAACTAGAATTACCTTTCGATGTGGGATCCCAGCAGGGCTTGTTCGTCTGCGGTACCAAAGTTGGCAAGCCAGCGCATGGCGGTACCTAAGTTGCCTGAAATCACTGCGTTTCGAAAAGTTGGGCCGCCAACTACTGAGAGGGGCCATTTCTAGGCAAACTCATCTCACCCCTGCCAAATACAAACATTTTGTTAAACCGCCCCGTGAAGTAGACGGTCGGGACCCACATGTCAGTTATCTGTCCGTGATGCGGGTGCCAACGCGGCAACCTCTTAGGCAAATCGAGCAGCTAAGTGGATTGGATGCATTGACCAATTTCACAAATCCATCCCCAGCTTTCCCCTAGCACCTGCGGCGTCAGAATCCACCCTCCAGGCAGAACGATCCCTTCGGACAATTGACTTCCGGCACCAAGTTGCTGTGGCCAGTTGCTGCGCCCAGTCGCTGATCCCGAGCTCCAATGGCGCATGCCGTAGCCGCCGTTGCGAGGCTCTAGCCTGCCTCCGCCGCTGACGAGCCGAGCAGCTCGGAGGATGGCAGATCCTACTATCAAGAAGGAAGAAGTTCTGTCTACAAGCGGGTGAGCTACCCTTCTCTTTGCTATTCGCACTAATTACAACTGCTAGCTGGCTACTAAACCTTAAATTGTTTGTTAGCCCAACGCTGATAAACATATTTTGTCCACAGTTTTCTGTCAAGTGGGATCTGCGCGGACCCCCTTACCTGGTTACGGTAGTCCTCTACAGGTACGAATCTAATGGCAAGTGGTATGGAAGCCATTGTTTCACGATGGAAGAAGCGCCTGCATAGATCTGCACTATATCTAGTATGGTTTATGCTATGCGTAATCATGTTGAATTATGGCCAAAGCAGACAACAAAGTTCAGCTTCATGGATGAACGTGGCATCATGGTTCCTATAACGTGTGACAGTCAGCTAATTGGGTTGATGAAAAGGTATGCTTCGACTGCCATGTTTGACCTAAAATGTCATGTACTAGATGTGGAAGCTGTTGCAACTGGGAGTCGCCCTTCTATTCTTGGACAGGGTGGTTGCTCGAACCCAATTAGCTCCTGGTAAGCAAAGGTCGCTTGGGGTTCGCATGTTTGTGCTGAATTGTAATTTTTGTTTTATTTACTCTGTAGATATTAGGAAGTTATGCAACAGTCTTGTTTGTTTGACAGGAAGCGCCGCAAGGTTAGAAACATGACTGCCGGGTCAGTGATTTTGCTGCCCAAAGAAATAAAAAACGAGTGGAAAGATGATGCTGGACACGATTCTGGTGCCCATTGTCTCGGCGATGCAGAGTACGTGAAGCTAAGAAAATTGGCACCGAGGAAAAGGAAGAAGGCAGGAAATGAAAAAGCCAGTGGACGTAAAGGCTTGGCACCCAGGCTGCTGGCAATGAAGATACATAGTAATGTGTTGAACTTGAACCTATATATGTAATTGTGTTAAATTCTGATCGCTTTGTGTGTGGCACGTTGCTGGGCAAAACAATCTACCCACGTTCTCTGAGTAAAATGTACCGCGACTTAGGGTTTGGAAACGCCCGAGTTAGTAGTTGTATCCGAAATTGTGATTGTGCCACTACTATCTGAAAAGAATGATCCACTGGTTCCATGATTGCTAAGGGGCAGGAGGTCTCCAAATACGACAAAATGTAAGTGGCACAGAAATAAATTATTTAAGCTACCACACTCCACGAAGCAGCAACTTATTTCAGATGCTGCACAACGACGTGGCAATATAAACATCAATGTTCTCACCGATAATGCCCAGATGAGGAGAAAATGGGTACCACTTTCTGGCCTAATCTTGAGCCCGTCTATCTCACCGCCTCTCTGCTCCTGCATCCCTTGCATCTGGCGAAGCTCCCAGATCTCCAGTAACCAGGTGTACGTGCTTCCACTTTATAAATTGTGGTTGTGCCATTTGCATGCGGCACAATCCACGTAGATTATGTTTAAACAAACCACCAGTGTAAGAATACACTAGTAGAAAAGGTGTCTTTGATCCACGGTTACGTTCCCAATCCGAGACAGAGATCTAAATCGAGGCAGAAATTGATCTAAATCACAAATTCTTCCACAAATTAATCGAGACAGAGATCTAAATCGAGGCATTTCATTAATTCAACCACAAATTCTTCTAAACAAAGCTGCGATTTCACATCCTACATTAATTCAACCAACTAGTCAACAATTTCACTTCCGCTGCCGCTGTCCTCTGAGCCACCGGCTTCCTTGTCTTCGTCGGACGGAACCTCCACGATTTCCGCATTGTACGCGAGACGGAGCACCTCTTCACGGAGAGTGGCGGCGATGACGGTGAACTTGGTCTGTCCAGGGACGGACCAGAACCTCTCCCGCCCTTCTCGGTTGCGGAGATCCCGGTGCACCACGCGCCCGTAAACGATGCGGTTGCCAATCTTGGCCTTTCGCTCCTTCTGGAACAGCGCCGGCTAGTACGGGCTGGCCCCCGTGTACCGCGGCAGCGCCCTCTTCCATGCGGGCATCTGGAGGCAGCGTGCCGCGATTTCGAAAGGAAGTAATGTAGCGTTAAGACAGATTAACGGGCGGCCAATTTTTTTTACTCCTAGGACTCCGAGGCCAATAGTTCAGACCGCTAGGTCAACAAGTACAACTATTACAACTTAAAAAGGCACGGGGCTTAAGCTAAATAGAACTATTTAACACGCATCTCCTTGATCTTCCTAATCTTAGCCTTATGCGCATCTTCCTGCGAGAGTAAGGATCGAATCATCTTCTCCTTCCTTTTAGCATCTTCCTTGCACAACTTCAGTTGTTTCTCCGCATCTTTCCTCATGCACTTTTCAATACTCGTAGTTGTGAACTGCAGGACTTTGGCCTGGTGAAGATCCTTCCTTGCTTGAGTCAGTTCTTGCTCTGCTTTAGCCTTCAGGGCCAACGCCGCGTCCCTCTCCTTCTCGACTTTGCTAACCTTGTCTTCCACCCCCATGAGATCTCGCTTATGCTTGGTCGTGTCAACTGGTTCCCATAGCTTCATCTCAACACTATCAAGAAGTGAGCTGAATGCGGATTCTTTCAACTCAACAGTCATTTCCCATAGTTTGTCCAGCATTTTCTGCATCGATTTGGGCCACTCTGGATCTACCCATTTGACAACACCGCAACTTCCGCCTCGCATCATTGCACGATGTCCTTGACACCGTAGAAACCTCCTGCCTATTTTTCATCCTTCGAACGCTACAAATTTAGCGGGCACATATCCATGTTTACATAGCAAAGGATTGTCTTCATCCGCTAAACCGTGGTAGTCGGCGTCATACATCGTCTGGTTGGCCTAACACATCAAACGCGCATGAGTAAACGGAGTAGATCTGGCTCAAAAAATAGATAACTGGCCACAGATGATAGAGATAGAGATGAGACGACTCACATCGAAATCACCATCCCTGTCATCACGATGCGTTTCCTCGTCGTCTCCCCTTGAACCCATGGCGAGAGGGGGGGGGGGGTGGCTGCCGGAGAGGGGATTGGGATGGCGGCGCCGTCGGCTTGCGGCTATGGCAGGATGGGAGTGAAGTTGGGAATGTGGCTTCGAGGGGAAGGAAGAGAAGTACAGGGAGGAAGAGAAGTAAATGGGACGTGACACTGGGATATGGCCCGCTCAACTGGTGAGTCGTGTCACTCGCAACAGGGGAGCCCCCTGTGTTGGGGCTCCGGTGTTGCCAGTTTGTCTAGAGCAAGCGTGGCCAACCATGCCGTAGAACAGACTACTCGCGGATCGATCTCACGAAAACCATCCCAATCGTCCAAGCGCCCCGATCGGACGGTATGTAACAATCGACAAGTAGAACAATTGTGTTACGGTGTGCCTTCTAGAAGACTCGGTCTAATGCTAAGGTTAGGGCTCTCCTAAGGTTAATTAGTATCCATATGCGGTTTATGAAAAGAACATGCATCCAATGACACGGGTGGATCTAGCTGAGAAGAGCAGACATGCAATGACACTGGTGATATGTGGTCTGTGAGAAGAACACACATCCAATGACTCTAGCTGTGGTTCATGAAAAGATCAGACATGCAATGACACTGGTGGATCCATGTGTGGTTCATGGGAAGAACACACATGCAATGACACTGGGTGTGGTTCATGATATGGTTTGTGAGAAGACCACACATGCAATGACACTGGTGGATCCATGTGTGGTCTTTGGGAAGAACACACATGCAATGACACTGGTGATATGTGGTCTGTGAGAAGAATCCACATCCAATGACTCTAGCTGTGGTTCATGAAAAGAGCAGACATGCAATGACACTGGTGGATCCATGTGTGGTTCATGGGAAGAACACACATGCAATGACACTGGTGGATCCATGTGTGGTCTGTGGGAAGAGCAGACATGCAATGACACTGGTGGATCCATGTGTGGTTCATGGGAAGAACACACATGTAATTGCACTGGGTGTGGTTCATGATATGGTCTGTGAGAAAAACACACATGCAATGACACTGGTGGATCCATGTGTGGTCTGTGAGAACAACACACATGCAACGACACTGTGTGTGGTCCATGATATGGTTTGTGAGAAGAACACACATGCAATGACACTGGTGGATCCATGTGTGGTCTTTGGGAAGAACACACATGCAATGACACTAGATCCATGTGTGGTCTGTGAGAAGAACACACATCCAATGACTGTAGCTGTGGTTCATGAAAAGAGCATACATGCAATGACACTGGCGGATCCATGTGTGGTTCATGGGAAGACACACATGCGATGACACTGGGTGGATCCATGTGTGGTCTCTGAGAAGAACATACATGCAATGACTCCGGTGGATCCATGTGTGGTTCATAGGAAGAACACACATGCCATGACTTTGGGTGTGGCTCATGATATGGTTTGTGAGAAGAGCAGACATGCAACAACACCGGTGGATCCATGTGTGGTCTTTGGGAAGAACACACATGCAATGACACTGGATCCATGTGTGGTCTGTGAGAAGAACACACATCCAATGAAAAGAGCAGACATGCAATGACACTGGTGGATCCATGTGTGGTTCATGGGAAGAACACACATGCGATGACACTGGGTGGATCCATGTGTGGTTTCTGAGAAGAACACACATGCAATGATTCCGGTGGATCCATGTGTGGTTCATGGGAAGAACACACATGCGATGACACTTGGTGGATCCATGTGTGGTTTCTGAGAAGAACACACATGCAATGATTCCGGTGGATCCATGTGTGGTTCATGGGAAGAACACACATGCAATGACACTGGTGGATCCATGTGTGGTCTGTGAGAAGACAAGACATGCAACGACACCGATGGATCCATGTGTGGTCTGTGGGAAGAACACACATGCAATGACACTGGTGGATCCATGTGTGGTCTTTGGGAAGAACACACATGCAATGACACTGGTGATATGTGGTATGTGAGAAGAACACACATCCAATGACTCTAGCTGTGGTTCATGAAAAGAGCAGACATGCAATGACACTGGTGGATCCATGTGTGGTTAATGGGAAGAACACACATGCAATGACACTGGTGGATCCATGTGTGGTCTGTGGAAAGAGTATACATGCGATGACACTAGTGGATCCATGTGTGGTTCATCGGAAGAACACACATGCAATGACACTTGGTGTGGTTCATGATATGGTCTGTGAGAAAAACACACATGCAATGACACTGGTGGATCGATGTGTGGTCTGTGAGAAGAACACACATGCAACGACACCGGTGGATACATGTGTGGTTTGTGAGAAGAACACACATGCAATGACACTGGTGTATCCATGTGTGGTCTTTGGGAATAACACACATGCAATGACACTGGATCCATGTGTGGTCTGTGAGAAGAACACACATCCAATGACTCTAGCTGTGGTTCACGAAAAGAGCAGACATGCAATGACACTGGTGGATCCATGGGTGATTCATGGGAAGAACACACATGCGATGACACTGGGTGGATCCATGTGTGGTTTGTGAGAAGAACACAGATGCAATGACTCCGGTGGATCCATGTGTGGTTCATGGGAAGAACACACATGCAATGACACTGGTGGATCCATGTGTGGTCTGTGAGAAGAGCAGACATGCAACGACACCGGTGGATCCATGTGTGGTCTGTGAGAAGAACACACATGCAATGACACCGGTGGATCCATGTGTGTTCTGTGAGAAGAGCACACATGCAACGACACCGGTGGATACATGTGTGGTTTGTGAGAAGAACACACAGCCAATGACTCTAGTGGATCCATGTGTGGTCTTTGGGAAGAACACACATGCAATGACACTGGTGATATGTGGTATGTGAGAAGAACACACATCCAATGACTCTAGCTATGGTTCATGAAAAGAGCAGACATTCAATGACACTAGTGGATCCATGTGTGGTTCATGGGAAGAACACACATGCAACGACACTGGTGAATCCATGTGTGGTCTGTGGGAAGAGCACACATGCGATGACACTTGTGGATCCATGTGTGGTTCATGGGAAGAACACACATGCAATGACATTGGGTGTGGCTCATGATATGGTCTATGAGAAGAGCAGACATGCAACACACCAGTGGATCCATGTGTGGTCTTTGGGAAAAACACACATGCAATGACAGTGGGTGTGGTTCATGATATGGTTTGTGAGAAGAACACACATGCAATGACACTGGTGGATCCATGTGTGGTATTTGGGAAGAACACACATGCAATGACACTGGATCCATGTGTGGTCTGTGAGAAGAACACACATCCAATGACTCTAGCCGTGGTTCATGAAAAGAGCACACATGCAATGACACTGGTGGATCCATGTGTGGTTCATGGGAAGAACACACATGCGATGACACTGGGTGGATCCATGCGTGGTTTGTGAGAAGAACACGCATACAATGACTCCGGTGGATCCATGTGTGGTTCACCGAAAGATAACACATGCAATGACACTGGTGGATCCATGTGTGGTCTGTGAGAAGACCAGACATGCAACGGCACCGGTGGATCCATGTGTGGTCTGTGGGAAGAACACACATGCAATGACACCGGTGGATCCATGTGTACTCTGTGAGAAGAGAAGACATGCAACAACACCGGTGGATCTATGTGTGGTTTGTGAGAAGAACACACATGGAATGACACTGGTGGATCAATGTGTGGTCTTTGGGAAGAACACACATGCAATGCCACTGGTGATATGTGGTCTGTCAGAAGAACACACATCCAATGACTCTAGCTGTGGTTCATGAAAAGAGCAGACATGCCATGACACAGGTGGATCCATGTGTGGTTCATGGGAAGAACACACATGCAATGACACTGGTGGATCCATGTGTGGTCTGTGAGAAGAGCAGACATGCAAAGACACTGTTGGATCCATGTGTGGTTTGTGGGAAGAACACAAATGCAATGACACCGGTGGATCCATGTGTGGTTACTGGGAAGAACACACATGCAATGACACTGGGTGTGGCTCACGATATGGTCTGTGAGAAAAACACACATGCAATGACACCGGTATATCAATGTGTGGTCTGTGAGAAGAACACACATGCAACGACACTGGGTGTGGTCAATGATATGGTTTGTGAGAAGAACACACATGCAATGACACTGGTGGATCCATGTGTGGTCTTTGGGAAGAACACACATGCAAGGACAGTGGATCCATGTGTGGTCTGTGAGAAGAACACACATCCAATGGCTCTAGCTATTGTTCATGAAAAGATCAGACATGCAATGACACAGGTGGATCCATGTGTGGTTCATGGGAAGAACACACATGCGATGACACTTGGTGGATCCATGTGTGGTTTGTGAGAAGAACACACATGCAATGACTCTGGTGGATCCATGTGTGGTTCATGGGAATAACACACATGCAATGACACTGGTGGATCCATGTGTGGTCTGTGAGAAGAGCAGACATGCAACAACACCGGTGGATCCATGTGTGGTTTGTGGGAAGAACACAAATGCAATGACACCGATGGATCCATGTGTGCTCTGTGAGAAGAGCTTACATGCAACAACACCGGTGGATCCATATATGGTTTTTGAGAAGAACACACATCCAATGACTCTAGTGGATCCATGTGTGGTCTTTTGGAAGAACACACATGCAATGACACTGGTGATATGTGGTCTGTGAGAACAAGACACATCCAATGACTCTAGCTGTGGTTCACGAAAAGAACAGACATGCAATGACACTGGTGGATCCATGGGTGATTCATGGGAAGAACACACATGCGATGACACTGGGTGGATCCATGTGTGGTCTGTGAGAACAGCAGACATGCAACGGCACCGGTGGATCCATGTGTGGTCTTTGGAAAGAACACACATGCAATGACACTGGTGGATCCATGTATGCTCTGTGAGAAGAGAAGACATGCAACGACACCGGTGGATCCATGTGTGGTTTGTGAGAAGAACACACATGCGATGACACTAGGTGGAAACATGTGTGGTTTGTGAGAAGAACACACATGCAATGACTCTGGGTGTGGCTCATGATACGGTTTGTGAGAAGAGCAGACATGCAACAACACCGGTGGATCCATGTGTGGTCCTTGGGAAGAACACACATGCAATGACACCGGGTGTGGTTCATGATATGGTTTGTGAGAAGAACACACATGCAATGACACTGGTGGATCCATGTGTGGTCTTCGGGAAGAACACGCATGCAATGACACTGGATCCATGTGTGGTCTATGAGAAGAACACACATCCAATGACTCTAGCTGTGGTTCATGAAAAGAGCAGACATGCAATGACACTGGTGGATCCATGTGTGGTTCATGGGAAGAACACACATGCGATGACACTGGGTGGATCCATGTGTGGTTTGTGAGAAGAACACACATGCAATGACTCAGGTGGATCCATGTGTGGTTCATGGGAAGAACACACATGCAATGACTCTTGGTGGATCCATGTGTGGTCTGTGAGAAGAGCGGACATGCAACGACACCGGTGGATCCATGTGTGGTCTTTGGGAAGAACAAACATGCAATGACACTGGTGGATCCATGTATGCTCTGTGAGGAGAGCAGACATGCAACGACACCGGTGGATCCATGTGTGGTTTGTGAGAAGAACACACATGCAATGACACTGGTGGATCCATGTGTGGTCTTTGGGAAGAACACACATGCAATGACACTGGTGATATGTGGTCTGTGAGAAGAACACACATCCAATGACTCTAGCTGTGGTTCATGAAAAGAGCAGACATGCAATGACACTGGTGGATCCATGTGTGGTTCATCGGAAGGACACACATGCAATGACACTGGTGGATCCATGTGTGGTCTGTGAGAAGAGCAGACATGCAACGACACCGGTGGATCCACGATATGATTCATGGGAAGAACACACATGCAACGACACAGGTGGATCCATGATATGGTTCATGGGAATAACACACAAGCAATGACACTAGTGGATCCATGTGTGGTCTTTGGGAAGAACACACATGCAATGACACTGATGGATCCATGTGTGCTCTGTGACAAGAACACACATACAACGACATTGGGTGTGGTTCATGATATGGTTTGTGAGAAGAACACACATGCAATGACACTGGTGGATCCATGTGTGGTCTTTGGGAAGAACACACATGCAATGACACTGGATCCATGTGTGGTCTGTGATAAGAACACACATCCAATGACTCTAGCTGTGGTTCATGAAAAGAGCAGACATGCAATGACACTGGTGGATCCATGTGTGGTTCATGGGAAGAACACACATGCGATGACACTGGGTGTATCCATGTGTGGTTTGTGAGAAGAACACACATGCAATGACTCCGGTGGATCCATGTGTGGTTCATGGGAAGAACACACATGAAATGACTCTTGGTGGATCCATGTGTGGTCTGTGAGAAGAGCAGACATGCAACGACACCGGTGGATCCATGTGTGGTCTTTGGGAAGAACACACATGCAATGACACTGGTGGATCCATGTATGCTCTGTGAGAAGAGAAGACATGCAACGACACCGGTGGGTCCATGTGTGGTTTGTGAGAAGAACACACATGCAATGACTCCGGTGGATCCATGTGTGGTTCATGGGAAGAACACACATGCAATGACTCTGGGTGTGGCTCATGATATGGTTTGTGGGAAGAGCAGACATGCAACGACACCGGTGGATCCATATGTGGTCTTTGGGAAGAACACACATGCAAAGACACTAGGTGTGGTTCATGATATGGTTTGTGAGAATAACACACATGCAATGACACTGGTGGATCCATGTGTGGTCTTCGGGAAGAACACACATGCAATGACACTGGATCCATGTGTGGTCTATGAGAAGAACACACATCCAATGACTCTAGCTGTGGTTCATGAAAAGAGCAGACATGCAATGACACTGGTGGATCCATGTGTGGTTCATGGGAAGAACACACATGCGATGACACTGGTGGATCCATGTGTGGTCTGTGAGAAGAGCAGACATGCAACGACACCGGTGGATCCATGATATGGTTCATGGGAAGAACACACATGCAATGACACTAGTTGATCTATGTGTGGTCTTCGGGAAGAACACACATGCAATGACACTGATGGATCCATGTGTGGTCTGTGAGAAGAACACACATGCAACGACATTGGGTGTGGTTCATGATATGGTTTGTGAGATGAACACACATGCAATCACACTGGTGGATCCATGTGTGGTCTTTGGGAAGAACACACATGCAATGACACTGGATCCATGTGTGGTCTGTGATAAGAACACACATCCAGTGGCTCTAGCTGTGGTTCATGAAAAGAGCAGACATGCAATGACACTGGTGGATCCATGTGTGGTTCATGGGAAGAACACACATGCGATGACACTGGGTGGATCCATGTGTGGTTTGTGAGAAGAACACACATGCACTGACTCCGGTGGATCCATGTGTGGTTCATGGGAAGAACACACATGCAATGACTCTTGGTGGATCCATGTGTGTTCTGTGAGAAGAGCAGACATGCAACGACACCGGTGGATCCATGTGTGGTCTTTGGGAAGAACACACATGCAATGACACTGGTGTATCCATGTATGCTCTGTGAGAAGAGCAGACATGCAACGACACCGGTGGATCCATGTGTGGTTTGTGAGAAGAACACACATGCGATGACATTGGTGGATCCATGTGTGGTCTTTGGGAAGAACACACATCCAATGACACTAGTGATATGTGCTATGTGAGAAGAACACACAGCCAATGACTCTAGTTGTGGTTCATGAAAAGAGTAGACATTCAATGGCACTGGTGGATCCATGTGTGGTTCATGGGAAGAACACACATGCAATAACACTGGTGGATCCATGTGTGGTCTGTGAGAAGAGCATACATGCAACGACACCAGTGGATCCATGATATGGTTCATGGGAAGAACACACATGCAACGACACCGGTGGATCCATGATATGGTTCATGGGAAGAACACACATGCAATGACACTAGTGGATCCATGTGTGGTCTTTGGGAAGAACACACATGCAATGACACTGGTGGATCCATTTGTGGTCAGTGAGAAGAACACACATGCAATGACACAGGTGGATCCATGTGTGGTCTTTGGGAAGAACACACATGCAATGACACTGGATCCATGTGTGGTTTGTGAGAAGAACACACATCCAATGACTCTAGCTGTGGTTCATGAAAAGAGCAGACATGCAATGACACTGGTGGATGCATGTGTGGTTCATGGGAAGAACACACATGCGATGACACTGGGTGGATCCATGTGTGGTTTGTGAGAAGAACACACATGCAATGACTCCGGTGGATCCATGTGTGGTTCATGGGAAGAACACACATGCAATGACTCTGGGTGTTGCTCATGATATTGTCTGTGAGAAGCACACACATGCAACGACACCGGTGGATCCATGTGTGGTCTTTGGGAAGAACACACATGCAATGACACTGGTGGATCCATGTGTGGTCTTTGGGAAGAACACACATGCAATGACACTGGATCCATGTGTGGTTTGTGAGAAGAACACACATCCAATGACTCTAGCTGTGGTTCATGAAAAGAGCAGACATGCAATGACACTGGTGGATCCATGTGTGGTTCATGGGAAGAACACACATGCGATGACACTGGGTGGATCCATGTGTGGCTTGTGAGAAGAACACATATGAATGACTCCGGTGGATCCATGTGTGGTTCATGGGAAGAACATGCAATGACACTGGTGGATCCATGTGTGGTCTGTGAGAAGAGCAGACATGCAACGGCACCGGTGGATCCATGTGTGGTTTGTGAGAAGAACACACATGCAATGACACCGGTGGATCCATGTGTGGTCTGTGGGAAGAGCACACATGCAATGACACTGGTGATATGTGGTTTGTGAGAAGAACACACATCCAATGACTCTAGTGGATCCTTACGTGGTTTATGAGTGGTTTATGAGAAGAAGACACATCCAATGAACTCTTGTGGATCTATCTTGGCATAATTTGATGTATGCCATGATGTTTTTCATTGTGCAAGACACCCACTTTCCATTTTTATATACTACTCAGTGTCGCCCTTGGTTTTATGTGGTACTACTCAGTTTTGCCCCCTCTCTATCTTTCGTAGAAGCACAAATCTGTGCTCACCCTGTCTACTACTCCCTGATTGGTTATCACAGTTGTCACGCGGATCGTGCGCACCAGCCATTGATTCTGTGTGATCCAATGATGATCGTTGCACACGTCATGCCCTTACAGTACAACACGAGACAGCACGGATGTCTCCCTTAGCGAGACTTCTACAAGAAGGAACACGATGCCGTCCATGGAAAAAGTCGTCGAGCGGTCATGTCATGTTTAATCAAATCTGAAAAGCCTATTACTGCTACTACTACGCCACAACGCATGTGTTATCGAGTGCACGGTCGTCGATGGATAGCTGCAATTTATTGCCACTTGATTTTAATAAGACATATCCCATTTTTTATGCAGCAGCTCTCAATCTCACTTCCAACTGGGCCCGACCGTAAGAAGCTTGCACGCGCTAGCCAGAGACCGAAGAGCTGAGCTCGACGGGACCTAACGTATCCGCCTTCATCTCCCTCCACCCGATCTAGCACAACCCCACAAATCTCGCCATACAGCCACCTACCTTCCCCTCTACATTTCCACTTTTAACTATCGCCAATTTTAGGGCCGTGTCAAACTTCGTACATAGAAATCGTGTATGCGTCCTTTGCATGTGGCTCAATACAGAACTGCCATGCATGGCCCGGGAAAAAACGTGATGTATCGTGCGCGTGTCGCGGTGCACGGTGGTGCAACGAAACGTGCCTTGCTCCATCCACCTTAACTATAGAGCCCCTCTCTGCACACCCACTCCCACTCTTGCTCACTCTCCCCACGCAACCCTCTCCACTATCCCACCAGCATCCGCAAACTCCCGAGAATACCCCGTCCGTGCCGGCGATGGCCGAGGAGGATAAGGTGGCCATCGTCGCCTCTGTGGCCGCCGGCGAGGAGGCCCCCGTCTCCTGGCTATATCCTATTTCTGGCTGAATGCATCGAACCTCGTTAAGCAACCTACTTTATATCGCTATATCCTATTTAGCTGCGCACAGCTATATCTACATTTGTGAGAATCTTCTCTAGATTTGCTACCAATTTGGGCAAAATGAAACATCTATGTTTAGCGAGAGAGGAAAAGGGCACTGTTTCAAACTGCCAATTAAGAAGCTACCATCTTGACAAGCTACAAGACACATACATAAACATAACACAACGAGGGTTAAATTTATTTTACTAGTATCACTTGATGCAGTAGACATCTTGGCAAGCTAACTGAGTTCCACAAAACTGAAACATAACACTGACAAGTAAAATTTAATTCACTCCTCATCAGACCACTTGACGCGCTTGCCATCATTACAAGTACTCCACATCCGACGAACTGCTTTGTCCCAAATGGCATCTGACTTGGCTTTCCTATCTTCAGCGTCCTGCGCAACAATTAGCGGTGCATCACAGGCCTGATTGTTGCCGCTAGAATATGCCGCCTCTCTGTTTGCCGTTTCAGTTGCAGTCTCTCTGTCAGCTGCTTCTTCAGCTGCAAGCTCTCTTTCAGCTGCTTCTGCAGCCTCTCTGTCAGCTGCTTCAGATGCAGCCAATTTCTTTGCATATTCAACTTCAAACTCAGCTATTTGGCATTTTCTACAAAGGGCTCCCCTAAGCTCGTCTTCCCTCTTGCAAATAGGGCAAAACACGAGGTAACATTGAAAAAAATGGATCTTCTTGTACAGCTGGTAGGTCACGTAAGCATCTATGGCTGCATACTTCAGGTTTATATCAGACAACGGCCACTCGTTCCAGAAATCGTGCCTATCCTTAGAGAAATCTTCCTTCATTGTGACGTACGACTCATCGAGGTTTCTAGTTGCGAGTGATGCCATTCCATCCTTCTTCCTGCCCCCTAGGATCTTGACAAGATGCTGAATATCGATCCAGTTGTGCGTAGGAATCATAATTTCCTCTATTTCGAAAAATCACTTATTGTGTCGACGGTGTAGAAAACAATTCCCTTTTTTTCAAGGAACTGGCGCAGCGCCGGACATTTCCTGTCAGTCCTGAAAGTATGTAGTTTGTCATCACCAAAATTTGTAACTACAAATATTTTTTCAATGCAAGATCATCATCTCAATATAATTTTGAAAAGTTTAGTAAATGCAAGATCAAGACTCTCAACACTGTATTGTCATAATTTATTCGGTTTTGCTATTTCTCAGTCGACTGAACGAGTTGCACATTTCTTTTAACTACGACTGCACTTTTCTTAGGTGATTGAGACTAAAGAAAATCTCAGTCGATTGAGACATAGGCAAACCCTAGTTTATTTGGTCCTAAGTAAAATCCAGTAGTTGCAAGATGAGCAAGTGGATAAAGAACAAGAGGAGAAAACCCTAAAAGCGGTTAGCTACAGAGAGCAGATCTACAAACCGGGAGAGGTGGTAGACGAGGACATGTTTCCGCATGGCAAGTTGAACGATGGCGACTTCATTCACTTCATATGGGTGCTCCAGGGTGTACTCGAGGTCCAATCCCACAAACTTGTCCTCGTCCATCCCAAGCCAACCCTCGTACATCCTCAGGACACGCACCACTATCTCCTCCTTGTTGGTGTAGACAACGTCTATCTTCTTGTTGTCATGGGTAGTGAAGCTTGTCTCTAGAGTGCGTAGATCTTCCATGGCGGCAAGGAGAAGACGGGAACAAGATAGTAGATGACAGGAAGAAGAAGAGTGGTTTCTGCGAGGCAGGGGAACAGTGGAACCATCAATGCGCTTTTATAGTAGGGGTTAACAATTGGGACGGAAGTCCAAGGAGAGACGCGTGGCGGTGGCCGTTCCAGCTTCTGAGTAAACAAAAAATAATTATAACACCGATACATGGGCCCTATTTTGTCACGTCAATACACTGGGTAGGGGGCGTTGTCATATCCATTGTGCCAACGCTGCAAGCCTACGTGACAGCCACCCCGCCTAAGCGACGGGAGCGACATAACGATGAACTGACAGGGGGGCCCAACTTGACGCCCGTTAGCCTGATTTTTTTATTGAAACGTAAAGTTGAATTCGTGCCGAAAAAGACCCTCTCAGTATTTAGCACACCAACTGTAGTCATCTCGGCTGATTTGAGGGAACTTGGGTACCGCGTTGCCTGTACACCCTAACTTTCGGGCCGCAAAGTGATAATCTCATCCCAGCAGTAGGTGCAGCCTTGAATTGTGACCGAAAAATGAGGCCACCGTGTTTAATAGCATCATAGTACTATCGTCTTCCAAGACCTGAATTCTCCAGACATCTCCAAACTTGGCTACCGCCTTCCAGGTAGGCGATTTCACTGTCGAACAATGCAAGGAGCTTATAGTCTGTGTAACCCCCAGCTTCTATGGGCACTCTGCAGATTACGATCTTCAACAACTCAAGAGATCCATCCCACAACTTATTGAACTTTTCTTCATACTTGCGGATTCACCAAAAAAACCTTTTAAAATGTGAATGAGTTCAAAAATGACTACATGTAACTGGGGGAACCCTGGCTGGCTAGTAGCATTACAGGTTATATTCTGGATGTGAGGCGGTCGCAATGTCACAAGTATCCGTCGATGGAAGGTTGATTACTTGATAGGTGTAGATGTTCGCTAGGCACCAGGCCCCAAGCTGGTCCACTGCAGCGAGCTAGTCGTCGTTCATGCCAACCCAGAATTTTTCGTGCATGAAGGGCAGGATGGTGGTGCGTCGGGGATGGTTGAGGGGCACCACGTCATACACCATGTCGTGCAGACGATGTACCCTCGTACCGTCATAGTTCTCGCCGAACCAATAAGAAGGCTCAGGCATCAGTAGGCAGGGTTCATTCCAATGGTGAAAAGTCCATTTTGTACCTTCATTGTTGGCGATACGATCAAACAGCAGCTTGCAACATGCGGCTAGCCTGACGGTGCTGGAAATGTCCAGACGCTGAACTATGAGGTCGACATCGTCCACGCTGAGTTGATCCCACTTGCATCACCCACTGAGTTTCGAATCGGCGATCACAGCCGGATGGATTTAGGCGGATGCCAAGTGTGGCTGGAGTTTTCTGCAGGAGGAGAGGAGCATTAGAAGAGAGAGCGTGGGAGAGATCGTGGGCGGAGTGGGGACTGGGGAAGAAGATGGAGAGGCAAACAAAAAAACAAGGGAGGAGATTTTACTTGCATGCTCTGTCTAGTCAACAACAGTATCGAGGACATCGCCGCCTATACTTCATTGTATGTTAGACTAGCACGCCACGCAGCTAGTAATTTGACAAGACTCCTACTTACTACGTATCAGAGGTGCAGTATTGTCTAGTCACATTAGTTTGACCAGAGGGTTTTCTTTTTACAGCTTTCATTTTAACATAGTGTACTAGTATTTTCAACGGAAAATATGAGGACGAACTACTACTAGTAGTAGTAGCTGTGACATGGACACATGTACTTTCATATTGTTCCCCAACATGCAGAACTCGTAGCACAGAACCGAAAATATATACACCGGATATAATGGAGAGTACGGGTGTGTGCGTGGTATTTTTGGCATGTTGCATGTGTTCATATATGTTCTAGTACAAGGTACATGGAATTACATGTGTACAACATGCAACCGCGCAGCAAAATGAGAGACATGCACGTACACCAGATTTCGTTCAAGTCAGGCAACGTGCATGATTTTGTGTGGCTCTGATTCACTGACATGTGGGCCTTGTTAAGGTCGGCTCCACTTGCCAATGAGAGTCTGCATGCACCATGCACTTGGAGCCACTAGGTACGTCCACGACGGAAATTACAATTTGCAACTAGTTGCACCGGCAACAAGTTGTTGCATGTAGCACTTCCAAGTTTTCAGAAAATGTGAAATAAATCATGAACATAGATCATATTTATATAGTTCATCTATAAATTTCCATCCCAAAAATATTACTAGTACATGGCCTGGCCATCACAAAATGAACAAATGAACACAAGATATTGTTCGCTTAGGTTTTTTCTTTTTTATTGACACATGTCACATAAGATCTTATTGTGGGACCAAATATTGTAGATGCACAAGATACAACATAGCCAATGTTCCGGATTTATTTCACATTTTTTGAGAACTCGAAAGTGCAACAAATAATAAAGGGGTGCGGGCGCAACGAGTTGCAGAATATTCCACCGACACTGACTAAAACTATGGCTTGCATACAGATGGAGTTTGATCAAATCGCAGGCCTTGCACTACATTGCAGCGAAATGATTGTTAGAGTATAGCAAGTTAACGGATGAGGCCATACGATACAAATAAGGCGAAGGAAATAATTCAAGACACGCAAATCCCTATTCCATATGGTCTCCCTTGAACCGTTAATTATGCCGGTTCCAATCCTTCGCGTTGGCTAAGCTTGGGACGAACCACAACGGAGTCTGCCACCAATTCCAACCAATGTTTTTTTAGGGAAATTCTAGCCAATGTTGGTTGAGAAACCAACAGCGGCGTCTTGAGCATTCATACTGATGCACCATATTTCAGGACAAAGATTAAATCCACCAAGACTAGCTGCATGCGGTGAGGTGTACACATAGTTTCTCCTCGTTAGATCTCCAGGGCCAAGTCCTGCCACGCCAACTGGAATGGTAATCAGATAGTTCAATCCAAGGAAGATAGAAAATGCTCCAAGGTCTAAAACCCTCCGCCATTGCCTCGGTGGAAGTAACCTACTAGTGTCAATCGAGAACACATGGCAGCAAAACCTAGTAGGATAGGTATGAATATTGTGGCCGTGATGATAACCAACATTTTTAGCCACAAGATAACCACCATAAGTAGTGTCATACCGCCTAGCACTAACGCCCACAGTATTGATCAGAATAAGGCTACCACCATCAGGAGATCTTGTTAACCACCAAAGATTAGGACTGTACTCACGATTACAGTCTAATTCAGGTGGCCCCAGAAGATGCACAGGACCATGCAAGGAAAGCACATTCAAATGTCAGCTGAGCAAAATTTGAATGATTAAGTTTGAAAATTTATGGATAGAAATTTTACCCCATGACCGAGGATCCCATGCATAAACATTGCTAGTCTGAGTTACAACATAGACAACTCCACTGTGGATAATTGCATCGTGGTAGCTGAACATGCTGAACAGGTTCTCAAGAACCATCCACATACCATGAGAACCATCAAGGAAGACAATTACCGTGTCGAAGATGGCCAGGAAAGAGAAATCCTTATAGTTCCCAGCAGCTATGGGAACTCGGCAAATGGCTATCTTCAGTAGATTAGTAGGTTGACCAGCCGCGATAAACTTAAGTACCTTGGGTGTGTCATCAAAATCGAAGATCGCTGGTAGAGGAATCCGGCGACTGGGAGCTTTATAGTATTTATCTTGAGTTAGGACATGAAGTGTTTGAAGAGAAAATTAAAAAACCTATGGAACTTTATTTGCATACTAATAGCAATGTTGTTAGTATGAATTCTTTGGACACCATTATTGCTAATGCTATGGAAAAGTCTAAGCTTGGGGAAGCTAGTTCTTATGAAAATGATCTTTTTAGTTCCCCAACTTTGGAAGATAGCTATTCTATTGCTTATGATGATACCAAACCTCCCATATATGATGATTACGATGATGAATATGATATTTTCAGTCCACCTACTATTGACGAGAAAATTAATTATGATTACAATATGCCTCCTATATTTGATGACTATGGTGATGAGAATAATAATGATAGCTATTTTGTTGAATTTGCTCCCACCACAATTAATAAGAATAACTATGCTTATGTGGAGAGTAATAATCATTTTATGCATGTGGCTCATGATAAGAATGTTTCTTGTGATAGTTATATTGTTAATTTTATTCATGATGCTACTGAAAGTTATTATGAGAGAGGGAAACATGGTTTTATGTATCTCAACAATATTAAGTTTCCCCTCTTTATGTTGAAAGTCTTGAAGTTGCACTTCTTTTGCTTTCCTATGCATATGAAGTGGGTTAGACTTAAATGTGCTTCGAATTTGCTTCTTGATGCTCTCTTTTACTTCGATTCATATTTCTTATGTGAGCATTTTCTCAAACTGTCATGCGTTAAAGAAAAGTACTTATTAGGACATAACCCAAAAGTTTTAGATAAGTCTTGGAAGTTATTACCTCTGTAATAACCGCTCCTTATCCTTTTAATTTGCTTTTTGTGCTAAGAGTAACCTCTAATGAGAGAGAAGTAATGATTGGGAAAGTTGCTGTTCCGAAACAGATTTCCGTGTTTCACCGTAAAAAATTGCGTAAAATCTATGGACGTCTTTTTGAGGCGTGAATTTTTTTGCTTCTGCCCCAGGTTGTTATGTACCTTTCGTTAGTTCAACACTTTTTGATTTGAGCAACGGAAGGTCTTCGAAAAAATTCGTCTTTACCTCCTGGTCTGTTTTGACAGATTTCTGCCATTTTCTGCATTTGCTTCTTGTTGGTTCCTTCTTGAGTTCTTTTGGGTAATTGAGATTTTTGAGGGAAGTGCTTCAGCAGATAGTGTTCTAATGGAAGTTTATTTGGTGTTATAACTGAACCTGACTTATTATCTTGAAGTGCACTAATGTTGCTAATAAATATTGTGTGAAGTTTTGTATGAAGGAAAAATTTCAGGTGTATGGAAGGAATGAGTAATGAGATGAAGAATAGACTAAATCTCAAGCTTGGGGATGCCACACGTGTCACCCCAAGAAATATCCAAGAAGTACAAGCATCAAAGCTTGGGGATGCCCAAGGCATCTCCCTTCTTCATCAATAAAAATCCCAGGTTTCTTCCAAACGCTTCATTTTTATTGTTTCATACACAGTTGTGTTGTTCTTGGAGCATCTTCTTTTTCGTTTTCGTTTTGGTTTTTCATTTTCTTGGTTTTCTTAGTTTGCTAAATAAATTGGTTGGACCCCCACTTTCCTACATTGGTTTTCAAATAGTTTGGTTTGGTTTGGAAAAGAGTAGGAAAGCTCATGCTTAAGTGGTAAAGAGAGCTTGTTTTTGACTGTGGTCTATGCTTTGTCATGCCATGCTTGATATTGTTTTGGCTTTATGCTTAGTATTCTTTGCTGTAGCATGACTTGTTATAAAAAATTGAGATTGCTTAATGTGCCTTGGATGAATCATGCGTTGTTTTAGCATATTAAACCATAGTATTGTGGTATTCTCCTTTGATGCTTTATTTGGGTTGACTTGGCGCATGCTCACACCATGTTATGACTATCTCAAGTCACCATAGACTTTATGATCCTTTAGTTTTAAACCTGTATTATCACTTTATGCTTTGATCAATGATGTTTTGTCGCTCTGCATGATTATGGCCATTATTGCTCTCTTAGTTTGTCGCTCCCAGTCTTTTGCTAGCCTCCACAACAAAGTATGAGTTCCACTCATGCATCCAACTCCCTAAACCAAGTTATTCCAAAGAGTCCACCATACCTACCTACTAGCTTATGCTATTCCAAGTATATTCATGCTTTTGTCTACCTTCGAAATTAAACTTGTTATGAGAAAACTACTGATTAAAGCTCTCACGAACTTGATGGCACACTTTACTTTTCTTGCCCTTAATAAACTTGAACCATTGTGTCGTCTATGTTGTATATTCTTGCACTTATTTGTTGGGAATTAGCAGAACCATGCTTTCATGGGGAACGCTTTCAACATTGCACTTGGTACTTGTACCTAGTTGATATCATGCTCTATTGTATATGGATGTCGTCAGTGTGAAATGAAAGGGGAGCTTGTAAGTCCATGGAGTTATGTATATGTGTTAGAGAAACGCCTGGGCTGCTGGTCTAATCCATGCTGACATGGTGGAAACCTGCAGCGTAACCATAATGAGATGTCTATGAAGCATTCTTCTTATAAAAAAAAGAGTCCTATATTGAGAAAGAAAAAAAGAGAAAAAGAAAAAAAGATTATGAAAAGAGGAAAGAGAGAAAAAAGCACCATATTCCCATGGTAAATAAGAAGATTGCTGAGATGCTCGTTGTCTGCTTGCCTTGTCATTTTGATATGGGGATTCTTCCGTATCATCGGGCAAGGGGTACCCCGTTGGCAGTTCTCTATGATACACATATACTTACAATGACAAGAACTTACCGGTGACTAAACTTGAGTAGCATGAGGAGCGACCCTCGTATACAAGGGACATGAGATTTCTGACTTATACTTCGTCAAGCATGTACACCATAGTTTGTTCACTTTAACCTTAATCACTTCAAGATGCTTATGATAGGGGCAATGAGAGCTGAAAGCTATAAGTACCATAATTTTTGGAAGCTCTTTATGAGACATGAATCCCTACTTCCTTTTATAAAGGCCTTTCTTCCACCATTATATTGAGTCTCCACCTTCTACCTTTATGCACCTACTTTGAGAGCATAGTGGCCATTCTTAGTTCTATGTGCATTGTCCCAAGACTTGTTGATTGATGCATAGCTTTGATATTGCTTGTTTTAAACTATTTGTATCTAGTCACTCTTATGAACTTTGAAGGTGTCCTATGCATTTATATTTGCTACTCTATGAGGGACAAGTTGAATACTATTATGCTATGTTTTCTTTATGTGAAACAAACAAACGTCTTGCAAAGCATTGTTATTCATGAATCTTTTGTGTGTGCCTTTTCATGTTGCATCATAGTTGCTATGTCTTATTGCTAGAACTTTGTCTTTCATGTTATGATTGAAGTATTATGATCCCAGCTATCAATGTTACAAATACTTTGATTAAGTCTTTGATGGTGCATGTCACCTCAAAAATTATTCTTTCTTTTTATCACTTACCTACTCGAGGACGAGCAGGAGTTAAGCTTGGGGATGTTGATACATTGCAAATGTATCTATAATTTTTGATGTTCCATGCTTGGTTTTATCTACTTTCTTGTGTTTTGTTCCAACTTTGGAGTACTTTTCATATGATTTCTTGGACTAACCTATTAACAAGATGCCATAGTGCCAGTTGCCTGTTTTCTGCTGTTTTTGGTTCCAGGAAGTCACAAAATGAATATTCTCGGAATTGGACGGGACAAAAGCCAAAGTTACTATTTTCCCGGAAGACTCACGGAGCCAGAAGGAAAGTCGGAGATGGGCCATAGGGTGGCCACACCACCCCTAGGCGCGGGTCCACCTAGGCCACGCCAGGGCACGGTGTGGGCCCCCTGGCTGGCCACCGACCTTGCCTCCTCGCCTATAAGAGCATCTGATACCAAAACCCTAGATCGTCAATCAGAAAACCACGAAAAGTTCCGCAGTGCTGCCGCCACCGAAGGGAAGATTCGGGAGACAGAAAGTCTCTGTTCCGGCACCCTGCCGGGACGGGGAAGTGCCCCTGGAGCCAGCTCCATCGATCTCCACCACCATCTCCATCACCATTGCTGATTCCCATGATGAGGAGGGAGTAGTTCTCTCTCGAGGCTAAGGGTTCTACCGGTAGCTATGTGTTCATCTCTCTCTCTATGCATGATCTTATTGAGATCATGAGCTTGTAATCTATAGATCTACCTTGCTACTCAAGTGCTTTAGTAGATCTCTGCTCTCCCCATGTGTGTGAAAGTGACAGCGTGCACACCATGGTGGCACTTAGGCTAGAGATTACAAATACTTGTTATGAGTTATATTTGGAATTGGATGTCTTTATGAAATTGTGGTGTTTGTTCGACTCATATAGTACTCAAGGTGATAGTGTGGGGTTTTCTAGATGGGAAAGGCTTACTTTGAGGTGTGTTGTTATAGCCCTACCAACGATTAGAGTGTCCAACCGGAGAGTAGTTAAGAGTAGTATCATAAAGAGAAGATATTTATATGAGAGTGTTCACTAGTGAAAGTATGATCCCTAGGCCTTGTTTCTAAGCATTGATACACCGTTTGCAATTAGATCTGTTACATGTTTGCTTGCTTCCATCTTTATTTCAGTTTGCCTTTAGTCTCTTCCACGCCATCAAAGTATTTTCGAGCACTATTATCTTATATCCATACCACTTGTATTTCACTATCTCTTCGCCGAACTAGTGCACCTATACACCTGACAAGTGTATTGAGTGTGTTGGGGACACAAGAGACTTCTCGTATCTTGATTGCAGGGTTGCTTGAGAGGGGATACCTTTGACCACTTCCTCCCTGAGTTCGATAAATCTTGGCTGATCCACTTAAAGGAAAACTTGCTGCTGTTCTACAAACCTCTGCACTTGGAGGCCCAACAACTGTTTACAAGAATAGAAGTGCGTAGACATCAAGATATTTTCTGGCGCCGTTGCCGGGGAGGTAAGGTAAAAGGTATTCACACTGGAGGATTAAAGAAGAAGAACCTCCCACGGCAAACGCCTATTTTCTGGCGTCGTTGCCGAGGAGGTAAGGTAAAAGGTACTCACATCCTCCGGTGTGAGTGCTCGAAGTTATTTCCTTTAGATTCTGCAATTTTGTCTTTTTGTTTCTTGTTTTCACTAGTTAGGCTTAATGGAAAACAACAAAAAATTAGAGAGCTTTATACTATTTATCTTGAGTTAGGACATGAAGTGTTTGAAGAGAGAATTAAAAAACCTATGGAACTTTATTTGCATACTAATAGCAATGTTGTTAGTATGAATTCTTTGGACACCATTATTGCTAATGCTATGAAAAAGTCTAAGCTTGGGGAAGCTAGTTCTGATGAAAATGATCTTTTTAGTTCCCCAACTTTGGAAGATAACTATTCTATTGCTTATGATGATACCAAACCTCCCATATATGATGATTACAATGATGAATATGATATTTTCAGTCCACCGACTATTGAGGAGAAAATTATTTATGATTACAATATGCCTCCTATATTTGATGACTATGGTGATGAGAATAATAATGATAGCTATTTTGTTGAATTTGCTCCCACCACAATTAATAAGAATAACTATGCTTATGTGGAGAGTAATAATCATTTTATGCATGTGGCTCATGATAAGAATGTTTCTTGTGATAGTTATATTGTTAATTTTATTCATGATGCTACTGAAAGTTATTATGAGAGAGGGAAACATGGTTTTATGTATCTCAACAATATTAAGTTTCCCCTCTTTATGTTGAAAGTCTTGAAGTTGCACTTGTTTTGCTTTCCTATGCATAGGAAGTGGGTTAGACTTAAATGTGCTTCGAATTTTCTTCTTGATGCTCTCTTTTACTTCGATTCATATTTCTTATGTGAGCATTTTCTCAAACTGTCATGCCTAACTTAAAGGCGTTAAAGAAAAGTACTTATTGGGAGATAACCCAAAAGTTTTAGATGAGTCTTGGAAGTTATTACCTCTGTAATAACCGCTCCTTATCCTTTTTATTTGCTTTTTGTGCCAAGAGTAACCTCTAATGAGAGAGAAGTAATGATTGGGAAAGTTGCTATCCCGAAATAGATTTCTATCAAACTGGGCGCCGGAGGAGAGAGCGAGCAGCAGCTGGCAGGGCGAGACGGAAAATAGTCTATCAAACTGGGCGCCGGAGCTGATCCTAAAGCGGCATGGCAGCATTGGCATGTGCATGTATTGTGTGCGAGTGGTAATGGCCGTCATCGGGACGCTTGAGGTGAAGTGAGGATGGAGATTGAGGAAAAGAGAAATACGGAATGAAATAAAACCAAGCGTGCCTTCTTTATCTCTGCTAAATCTACCGTGCCTATCGAACTGGGCTACGGAGATGCTCCGAAAGCGGCATGGCGGCGTTGGCGTGCGCTAAAGGTGGGCGAGTGGGGATCAACAAGAAGATGGAGAGGAAGATGACAGAGAGAAAAGGAAAATACTAGTAGAATAAATCGATTGCCGCCTACGGAGTGTGGTTTTTCTCTCTTCTCTGCGTTTCCTGGTGCCTATCGAGTAAATAGGTCAGGCCTTTCTAGGAGTAGTACAACATAATCTAGCCTAGCATGGGATGGAGCTGTTAATGGTCATGATAGAGAGACGGTATGGAGTATACTCGGAGCTCCTCCTGCCGAACGTAATAATCCTTGGATCTCCTACATTCATCATCTTGTGCATCAGTCACATTTGGAACAAGTACTACTGTACTACTACTATTGTAACTAATAAACACATAAATGTTCCACCGGTAATTAAGGAACCAAAACTAGAATACTACTACTCTTGAACTCTTGTGTAGTACAACAACAAAATGCTCTCAAAATGGGCTACCAGTAGCATCTGTACACCCACACACTGCCACCTCAAATAAGCTTGCCTACCACACCGCCAATTTCCTCTCCCTTGTCGGCCTCTACGCCCCCGTTACCGGACCCAAAATCAAACATCTCTCAGTTCAATAAAGAAAAAAAAAGTTGACAATCTCTCAAAAAAAATCAACCATCCACCAAAAGAAAATGATTGTCTAATGCTTCCCGTTCATTATGAATGGATGGTCGCAATTGCTCGAGCACCATGCGAGTGTAGTAGTCGTCTGAGATACTGGTTGTAGCTTCACGAAAGCACGCGCCTGGAAGCAGCAGAAGAATTTATTCTCTATCAGTGACAGAAGAAGATCGACGATATACAGTACCAAATCAACAAGTCAGTGGCTTTATCCGTCTGACTAGTGAGAGCCGACACGAGTGGTGGACAACTTAAAGTGCAGCAGAATAGGTGCCTTTAAGGCATACAGTACATACACATCCGTTCTGATTTAGGATGGTCACATAGTGCTAAATAACTTAGACTAGTAACTTGCACATGTACCTTCATCATAGTGGGTAACAACATGTATGTAGTGTCACGCAAAGGCCTAATTAATTAGGTTGTACTCCCTCCGTTTACAAATATAAGACGTTTTAGCTTTGTGAATCAAATGTATCTAGACGTCCTTTAGTGTAGGGTTCGTAGAGGTTAAGAGATAACCTATACACTAAAAGGCATCTAGATACATTCATTTCACCAAGCTAAAGCGCCTTATATTTCTGAACGGAGGGAGTATAATCATATACTACTAGTCTTGGTATGTGTGATGTTATGGTAACTAGCTAAGTTATTACGTCACTTTCTTTTTTCATTAATTAACTCTGAAAAGACATTTAATTTGAGACAAGTATCTATGCATACTTGTAGTTCAAGTTCGTCAAGATGCAAAATCTTAGGAAGAAGTTGAACCTCTTGTCAAAACTCTCTGTGGTTTCTGATATGGAGTATATTAATTGACTGTCCGATGGGTGCCTCCAAAAGATTTTTCTTAAAACTTTCAAAGAAACCTACAATTTACTTGTAGTTCAAATTTGACCTAATTTTGATGAATCTACATAGAGTCATTCAAGTGGTGGAGTTAGCTAGGAAGTTTGAAAACTCATAAAACATAGGAATCGTTAGTATAACATGTTGGTCCACTATATATTCTAGAAATTTTCATGTGAGACTCATATAGTAGACGCATGACATATCATCACTATATACAATAATAATTGGTAAAGCACAAAAAATTATAAATTCGATCAAACTCTATAAAGTATGGGTGTATATTTGGTCCTTGTACTTTGTATCATCATGTAGAAGTCAAAGATTATTAGCTACCTAACACATGAAATTTTTGATAACATGGTCCAGAGAAACAAGGGAGAAGATTCTAGTATGATGGAGAAGTGTGTTTTGCGGTTTGCGCATATCATTCATTATGCCGAAGACTATCAATAGAATCTTCTAGATGCTAGAATGGAAAAGAAGATCCAACAGCTAGAAAAGCTGGGATTTGGGAGTCTTGATCCAACGGTCAACATTCAAAGTTATTCATACACTATATAGTCGTTTGTAATGAAGACTATCAATAGAATCTTCAATATGCTATAATAGAAAAGAAGATCCAACGACTACAAATGTGGGGATTCGCGAGTCTTGATCCAACGGTCAATATTCAAAGTTGTTTGTATAGTGGTAAGATCATGTAGAAGTCAACAATTATTAGCTACTAGTAAGTTTCATGTGATACTCAGATAGTAGACATATGACATATCATCACTATATAAAATTATAATTCGTAAAGCACAAAAAATTATAAATTTGATCAACATCTATAAAGTATGGGTGGATATTTGTTCTTGTACTTTGTATCATCATGTAGAAGTCAAAGATTATTAGCTACCTAACACATGAAATTTTTGATAACATGGTCTAGAGAAACAAGGGAGAAGATTCTAGTATGATGGAGAAGTGTGTTTTGAGGTTTGTGCATAGCATTCATTATGGTGAAGACTATCAATAGAATCTTCTAGATGCTATAATGGAAAAGAAGATCCAACAACTAGAAATGCTGGGATTCACGAGTCTTGATCCAACGGTCAACATTCAAAGTTATTCGTACACCATATAGTGGTTTGTAATGAAGACTATCAATAGAATCTTCAAGATGCTAGAATGGAAAATAAGATCCAACGACTGGAAAAGAAGATCCAACGACTGGAAATGTTGGGATTCACGACTCTTGATCCAACATTCAATATTCAGTAAGTTGTTTGTACACTATATAGTGGTAAATTCAATGATTATTAGCTACTAGTAAGTTGCACAAGAGACTCAAATAGTAGACGTATGACATATCATCACTAGATAAAATTATAATTGGTAAAGCACAAAAAAATATAAATTTGATCAACATCTATAAAGTATGGGTGTATATTTGATCCTTGTACTTTCTATCATCATGCAGAAGTCAGAGATTATTAGCTACCTAACACATGAAATTTTTGATAACATGGTCTATAGAAACAAGGGAGAAGATTCTAGTATGGTGGAGAAGTGTGTTTTGAGGTTTGTGCATAGCATTCATTATGCCGAAGACTATCAATAGAATCTTCTAGATGCTAGAATGGAAAAGAAGATCCAACGGCTAGAAATTCTAGGATTCGCGAGTCTTGATCCAACGGTCAACATTCAAAGTTATCCATACACTATATAGTGGTTTGTAATAAAGACTATCAATAGAATCTTCAAGATGCTAGAATGGAAAAGAAGATCCAACAACTAGAAATGTTGGGATTCGTGAGTCTTGATCCAACGATCAATATTCAAAGCTGTTTCTACACTATATATTGGTAAGATCATGTAGAAGTCAACGATTATTAGCTACTAGTAATTTGCACGTGAGACTCAGATAGTAGACGTATGCTATATCATCACTATATACAATTTTAATTGGTAAAGCACAAAAAATTATAAATTTGATCAACATCTATAAAGTATGGGTGTATATTTGCTCCTTGTACTTTGTATCATCATGCAGAAGTCTAAGATTATTAGCTACCTAACACATGGATTTTTTTATCACATGCATGGTCTAGAGAAACAAGGGAGAATCTTCTAGTATGATGGAGAAGTGTTTTTTGACGTTTGTGCATAGCATTCATTATGCCGAGACTATCAATAGAATCTTCTAGATGCTAGAATGGAAAAGAAGATCCAACGGCTAGAAATGCAGGGATTCTCGAGTCTTGATCCAACGGTCAATATTCAAAGTTATTCATACACTATATAATGGTAAGATAATATAAGATAAGATACTAGTAAGTTGCACGTGCCCTGCACATGAGGCTCATATAATAGACAGCTGACATATCATCACTATATAAAATTATAATAGGTAAAGTGGAAAAAATATAAATTTGATCAACATCTATAAAGTATGGGTGTATATTTGGTTCTTCTACTTTGTATCATCATGTGTAGAAGTCAAAGATTATTAGCTACCTAACACTTGAAAGTTTTGGTAACATGGTCTAAAGAAATGAGGGAGAAGATTCTAGTATGATGGAGAAGTGTGTTTTGAGAGGTTTATGCATAGCGCATTCATTGTGTTCAAGACTATTGATAGAATCTTCTAGATGCTAGAATGGAAAAGAAGATCCAATGGCTGGAAATGTTTAGATTCATGAGTCTCGATCCAACGGTCAATATTCAAAGTTATTCGTACACTATATAGTGGTAAGATAAGATGTCTAAAAACATGGCTTGTGGCATTCAGATCCATACTCTTCAGACTGTCTTTACAGAAAGGAACAATCTCGTCGTCACTCGGAAAATTAAGAATGATATTTCCTTATATTTGGAAACTCACATCGACGCCATTGTTTACTACAAGAAGATGCACCCGTCTACCTCCGAAAAGACAATTAATTCAAGAGAAATCTATCGCATTTACTTGTAGCTCAAATTTGATCTAATTTCGTTAAATTGACAAGAAGTCACTGAAGTGTGCAAAGTTTGCTAGGAAGCTTGAAAAATCCTAGTACTAAAAACTTGGGCATTACGTATAAAAAACCATTGGTCCAGTTTGTGTGATAATTGGGGTGGTTGCATTTTCTTTTAACTATGGTAGGACTCATAGGAGAGAGGTGCTTGAGAGTTAACACGGTCGATGGAAGTACAACTTACATCAATGACCTCATAAAAAATGAAAATTGCATCCAAGTCCATCCATTTAACACAATGACCCTAAAACTAAATAATGAAGTGTGTGTGTTTTGAGGTTTGCGCATACTAGCGTTCATCATGCTAAAGACTATCAATAGAATCTTTCTCGATGCTAAGGGAAAATAGAAGGTCTAACGGTTAGCAATGTTTGGATTTGCCAGTCTTGATCCAGCGGTAAATGTTCGAAGTTAATTCGTACACTATACAATGGTGGTATGGTATTGTAAGAGATAAGACACGATAAAGATAAGATAAGAAGTACCGCGAAAGTACGATCTAATGGTTGGTCTCGTAGGAGCGAGGTGCTTGAGAGTTAAGACGGTCAGTGGAAGTACAAGTTACATCAAGGACCTCATAAAAATGAAAATTGCATCCAAGTCCATGCATGCATTTAGCACAAGGACCCTGAAACTGAGCAATGAAGTGTGTGTTTTGAGGTTTGCGCATACTAGCGTCCATTGTGCTAAAGACTATCAGTAGAATCTTTCTAGATGCTAATAATGGAAAAGTAGATCCAACGGTTAGCAAAGTTTGGATTTGCTAGTTTTGATCCAACGGTCAATGTTCAAAGTTTGGATTTGCCAGTCTTGATCCAATGGTCAATGTTCAAAACGGGTTCAAAATTGCCTTCCCTCCCGATGTTTGGCCGATTTTTTGAATAACCTTCCCTCCCGATGTTTGGGAAGCAAGTGAAAATTTGGAAAACCGGAAAACTTTGAATTTTTGTGCCGCCAAGGACCAAAGTGGTTTCCTTCCTATGTACTCCTCGTCCCTACTCCACACCAACACGCGGCTACCGAACATGCTAGAGACACAGAGCCGCCATACCAAGGCACACGTGCACAGCGCCACGCTGTGGACAAGGGGAGAGAGATCAGCCAGACCGGTGCATGACGGGAAAGGGGAGGAGAGATGGAGCATAGGGAAGGAGAGAGAAAACACACGATTTGTTTTGCGTGCATAGGTCCTGAAATTTACTACTAGTAGAGTGTACACTGTAAGGCCGCATGAGTACCTCGTGTCAGAAACCCATCCTAACTTTGCTCTGACATGGAACCGCCTTCAACTTCTCTTCGCTGCTTCCTTTGCCAATGTTTTATTCTCTCAGCATGTACAATGCATGGATAGAGGTGACCATATGTCTAAGCAAAGAAATATACTACTCCCGCAGTGTGTAAAAAAGCACACCTTAATAAGGCTCAGATAGTAAATGTATGACATATCATCACTATATAAAATTATAATTGGTAAAGCACAAAAGGTTATAAATTTGATCAACATCTATAAAGTATGGGTGTATATTTGGTCCTTGTACTTTGTATCATCATGTGTAGAAGTCAAAGATTATTAGCGACCTAACACTTGAAATTTTTGGTAACATGGTCTAGAGAAACGAGGGAGAAGATTCTAGTATGATTGAGAAGTGTTTTGAGAGGTTTGTGCATAGTACATTCATTGTGTTCGAGACTGTCAATAGAATCTTCTAGATGTTAGAATGGAAAAGAAGATCCAACGACTATAAATGCTGGGATTTGTGAGTCTTGATCCAACTGTCAACATTCAAAGTTATGCGTACACTATATAGTGGTAAGATAAGATAAGATAAGATCATGTAGAAGTCAATGATTATTAGCTACGAGGGAGAAGATTATAGTATGATGGAGAAGTGTGTTTTGAGGTTTATGTATAGCATTCAATATGTCGAAGACTATCAATATAATCTTCTAGATGCTAGAATGGAAAAGAAGATCCAACGGCTAGAAATATTGGGATTCACGAGTCTTGATCCAACGGTCAATATTCAAAGTTATTCGTACATGATGACCCACAAGTATAGGGGGTGTATCACAGTATTTTCGATAAGTAAGAGTGTCGAACCCAACGAGGAGCAGAAGGTGCTGGCAAGTGGTATGGATTAGGAATTCTTTGCAAATACTTAGCAAACGGATTTTTAGGGTTTTTTTGATAAAGCAAGTAAACAAAGTACGAGTACATAAAAGACAGTAGGAATACATGTAACAAGTGGCCCAATCTTTTATGCAGGAAAGGACAAGCTGGTTGTATTACTTAAGATGACCAAACGTTCTCGAGGACACATGGGAAGACTGCCAAGTGCTTTCGCTTCATATAGTTGATTAATCTTCTTTAGCTTGCTAAGTGTTGTGTGGGTGAACCTGTGCTAATGTACCGACCTTCCTAGGACTAATACATACTTGTGATTATACCCCTTGCAAACATCCGTAAGTACAAGAAAGTAATTAAGGTAGAAACCTAACCACATCTTTAAACTCTAAGACCCTTACGTCCCTTGTGCAATGGTTTCCTAACGGAGGTTCAGGTTTCTGTCACGGCGGCAACCCCTACGATTAGTAGCCAAATACAAAATGCATTCCCCTAGGCCCATATAGGTGAAGTGTCATGTAGTCGACGTTCACATGACACCACTAGAAGAAGTACATCACAACTTAAATAACAATCTATTGAATCTTTCTCAACACAACTCCACTACTAACAACATGACTTCTCCCATGTCCTCAACAAGAAAACGAACTACTCACAAGACATCATATGGATCAGATCAGAGATGGAATAATGATGTATAAAAATCTGAACATAAACAATAATTCAACGGTTCACTCAATAGCATCAACTACAAAGAGTAATCAACACCGAGAAAGTTTCCCTATGAACTATGCAAGATTCAACACATTTGTTACAGCAATATGGAGATGGTGATGAGGATGCTGATGGTGATGATGGTGGTGATGATGATGATGATGATGATCGTGATGAAGTCCAGCTTGATGGTGGTGTTGATGGCGACGATCTCCCCTCTCTGGGAAGGAATTCTCCCGGCAGAAATCTGTCTGCCGGAGAGATCTTTCTCTCTCGGTGTTTTCCGCCCCGCAGAGGCGGCGGAATCTTTCTGTGGTCGTTCCCTGAGTCTTAGGGTTTCGGGAGGATGATATATGCTAGAGGGGAGTGCCTGTACTGAGCCAGGGCGGCCACACCACCTGCTGGTGCGGCCTAGGGCTGCCCGCGCTAGGGGGTGGTGTGGGCCCCCTATGGCCCATCTCCAGCCCCCCTTCTTGCTTCCTTCGTCTTCTGGAAAAATAGGATTTTCCATATATTTTCCCGGATTTTATGATCTTCTTGAATTTTGCCTCCAAACAACACCTTTTCCATCAAAATCCTGACTGCAGCGGTCCATGCTCCAAAAGTCATCAACCATGCAACAACAGATGAAATAACATAAGTATCACCTCTCAATACGAAATATATCAATGAATAATAGTTAATTAAGACATAGAATAGTGATGCAAAATGGACGTATCAACTCCCCCCAAGCTTAGACTTCGCTTGTACCCAAGCGAAACTGAGCTCAATAAACATGGCCTCAAGTTTATGGAGTGAAGAGTCGATAAAAGAATAGGGACAAGAAGCATCACATTCATCAAATACACAGATCATAATAGAAGACAACTCACTATTATATAACTCAACTTGCAATAAGTAAAGGAAACACAATAAAGATACATAAAGTGAATCATAATTGGTAATGGCAAACTTAGCTCTTGGTCGAAGAATAGTTGATAATTTGCTAGAGTTCACAAATAGCTGGGTTTCAATGATAGCTTTCAAAGTAGTAAACATCAAGATAAGAGCAAACTGCAAAACAAGGAACATAAGAAACATGATTGGAATAAATCATCATATGAATGAATGAAACACAACAACTCAAAATATTTGCTAAGATAGAAGGGAGTAGGTTTACTGACTCAACTGCAAAGTAAAAGAAAGGCCCTTCACAGAGGGAAGCAGGGATTGCAAGTCTCATAAAGAGCTCCCAAAAATTATGGTACTTAATAGCTTTCAGCTCTCATTGCCCCTATCATAGGCATCTTTAGGTGATTAAGGTTAAAGTGATAAAATATGAGGATATGCATTGACAAGTTGTAAGTTGAGAATCTCATGTCCCTTGAATACGAGGGCCGCTCCTCATGCTACTCAAGTTTAGTCACCGGTAAGTTTTTGTCATCGTAAGCATATGTGTATCATAGAGAACCACCAATGGGGTACCCCTTGCCCGATGATATGGAAGAATCCCCATATCAAAATGACAAGGCAAGCAGACAACAAGTATCTCAGCAATCTTCTTATTTACCATGGGAATATGGTGCTTTTTTTTCTATCTTTCCTCTTTTCATAATATCTTTTTTTTTAATTTTCTCTTTTTTTCTCAATATCGGACTCTTTTTTTTATAAGAAGAATGCTTCGTAGATACTCGTTATGGTTACGCTGCAGGTTTCCACCATGTCAGCATGGATTAGACCAGCGGCCCAGGCGTTTCTCTAACACATATGCATAACTCCATGGACTTACAAGCTCCCATTTCATTTCACACCGACGACATCCATCGACAAAAGAACATGATATCAACTTGGTACAAGGTACCAGTGCAATGTTGAGAGTGTTCCCCATGACAGCATGGTTCTGCTAATTCACAACGTACAAAGTGCAAGCATATACGCAACATAGGTGAGCACAATGGTTCATGTTTATTAAGTGCAAGAAAGTAAAGTGTTCCATCAAGTTCGTGAGAGCTTTAATCACTAATTTTCACATAACAAGTTTAATTTGAGAGATAGATAAAACAAGAATTTACTTGGAATAGCAATAATGCTATTAGGTAGGTATGGTGGACACAAATGGCAAAGGTTTTGGTTTAAAGGAGGTGGATGCACAAGAAGAATTCCCTCTCAGTACAGGTTTTTGGCTAGCAAGGCTGGGTAGCAAGTATAAGAGTTGAAGGAAACAAACAAGCATACAAGTGATAAAGACAAACATGCAATCTTCCTTGGAAGCACAAAAGATCTTAACTAGAGAATACTAAACTTATGAGCAAATCAAGAAAGAAAGACGATGAAATTACTTTTCTTTAAAGGTACTTTTATCTTTTCTTTCAACTCTCAAAAATAGTGTTGCTACTGACCGAGCCAGCTTTGCCAAAACCAACTAAAACTCAATGATCCCAAAGTGATACCAATACTAACAACAAGATCAATCATATAACCACGAATTGAAAACTAATATAAGCTATGCAAAAGAGTGAATGATAGAACTTCTCACTAATATTCCATAACGGAAACTCACACCAAGGGATACATATCTAACGAGAGAGGGGACACTTCCATACTGCAAACCATCCTACATAATAACTCCTCTATTCATGATATGACTCAATAAGGTAAAAAGATAGAAGATAGTGATGTGATACCGCGGCACTCCCCCAAGCTTGGAACAAACCAAGGGGATGCCAAACCTGATGACGAATTACTCCTTTGGTGGTGGCGGTATCCTCTCAATGAGATCTTTGATTAGTTTCCCCAAGTCCTCAATCTCGAAGGTGAGGGTACGAATCAACTCCGAGTTGTGCTCGATGCGTTGCATGATCATGTCAGATTGTGGAACCCAGCTCTTGTGATTCTTTTTCCGCTCTTCTTCCTTGCGGCCTTCTTTTCCTGCATGGTTATGGATAAAGGTATGGAAGGGACTCTTGGTGCTTGGAGAAGGTGTCCTTGGAGCCAAACAGTGATGTAGAGGTTTCCCTCCAGTTGACATCCGTGCAGTCCTTCTGATCCTGGCAGGGTTTGCCACCACTCCAATGCTTGCAATGGTAGTGTCGGTGTGCAGGTGTTGTCCTTGCTCCTCTTCACCTTCACTCTTGATCTCCTTCGCCTTCCCGGGGTCTTGGAGGTCTTCCTCCATAGGCTCCTTCCCTTTATCCTTGGCGGACACCATTGTGTTTCTAAACTTTCAAAGAGTATGTCCTGGCAGAAACAGATCGAAACAAAAGCACGACGAAAACACGATATACGAACCTCGGAAGATCAGAGGGGTATATATTACGAAGTTTCATATCAAAAGGAAAGTACTGGGAGAAAACGAGTCGGAGGCAGAGTCCGGGGTGGACTCACCACCTGGTCCCGCAGCCAGGGGAGGGCCCGCGCCACAGGGTGGTGTGCGCCACCCTGGCTCCGTAGCTTTCCTTATTGACTGAAAACTGCAAAAATATAGTTGGATTGTATTTTTGCGGAACTTTCCTTACCAGAACTGTTACCTATTTGAAAACAGACTCTGCAGGTCTCTGAATTTGGTATCTAGTAGATTCTTCCGGAGTCATCACTTGAATAACATCAATATCTTCATCTTCATACACTTATTACTTGAGTCATAAAACCCTTCTCTTCCTTATTACACCATCATCTCCACTACCTGGAAATTTCTTTCACACAAAACTTCACACAGTTCTCGTTAGCAACATTAATATAAGTGAAGTCATAAAACCTTTTGAGTCCAACTTCAACTGAAAACGATCAAAACATAAGCTACTGTAGCAACGCCTTCCGAAAACCCAAAAAGAATTCAGAAAGGAAATCGAATAAAGAAGCAAATGCAAGAGTGGCAAAGTCTATCAAAACAGACCAGCAGGTAAAGATCATTTTTTTCGAAACTCTTTTGTTTCTCAAATCAAAAAGTGCAAAACTAACTAAAGTTAAATAACAACCTGGGTCAGAAGCACAAAAAATCCGACATACAGAGATCTCTCACGAATATTTACGGTGAAGCACAAAAATCTGTTTCGAGGCAGCAACTTCCCCAAATATTACTTCTTTCTCATTAGAGGTTGATCTTGACACAAAAACCAAACAAAACGGATAAGGAGCGGTTATTACCAAAGTAATAACCTCCAAGACTCAAAGAAACAAAAACAAACTGAAAGCAAAAACAAATTGGGTTGTCTCCCAAAAAGCTCTTTCTTTATAACCATTAATATGTGCGTGATAATTTTGGAGACACTCTCATAGGAATATGAATTGAGGTGAAAGACTGCATTAAGAAGCAAAAATACACACACACATTTAAGTCTAACCCACTTCCTATGCAAGGGAATTTTGTAAAAAAACAAGTTGTTGAAACCAAAGGCTACTTGCATAAGAAGGCAAAAGAAGTGCAACACAAAAACTTTAAGCATAAAACGAGGAAACTTGATATTGTTGAGATGAATAAGAACACTTTTCCCTCTCTCATAGTAACTTTAAAAATCATGCATAAACTTAATAATATAACTATCACAAGGACCATCGTAGCAATGATCACTTATTCTAACAGAAAACACAGGAATACTAGCTCTCATAACACTACTTTGTGAAACAATATTAGAGGTATCCTTACAAAGGATAGTGTGTCCCCCTTCTTCATATTTAGTAACAAAATCTTTCACATTTGCTATTATAGGTTCATCAACCATTTGTTTATCAGGTTCAAAAACTTTACTTGTACTTTCATTAACCATACTAGCTATCATAGAATGTTCCTTTATCTTAACTGGGAAATGCATTTTCTCAATATAAGGTTCAGGTAAGACATGATTAGCAGTATAAACTTCAGTATTTCTTTCAGGAACACTCTTAGAAATATCTTTATAAGGTTCATGATACTTATTCCACCTCTTTTTAGGCACTTCAATGTAGGAAGCAAAAGCCTTAAAATAAGAAGCAATAGCTTGAGAGTCTAGACCATAAGCATTTTTAATATTTCGAAAGTCATCAGTTCCCATAAAAGATTCAATGCATTCATAATCATAATTTATACCTGACTTTCTAACTTTGTCATTCTCCCAAGCTTCAACATTGTCTTGAATACAGTCCAGAAGATCCCATTTAGCTTCTTCTTCCATACGAGTGAATGATCCAGCACAAGAAGCATCCAATAAATCCTTGTCATGAAGAGAAAGCCTTGCATAAAAGTTATTGATAATAATATTGTTGGGGAGCTCATGAATGGGACATTTGAGCATTAGTAACTTCAATCTCCCCCAAGCTTGAGCTATACTCTCTCCATCAAGAGGCCAAAAGTTGTATATTTGATTCCGATCTTTATAAATCTCACTAGGAGGATAAAACTTTGAATAAAATAGAGGCACTATTTCCTCCCATTCTAGAGCTTGACCATTCTTCAACAGCTTATACCATTCCTCATCTCTTCCTTTCAGTGATAATGAGAATAACTTCTTCTTAACTTGATCGGTAGTAATACCTGCACACTTGAACAACCCGCATAATTCGTGTATAAAGAGCAAATGATAACCGGGATGGACAGTTCCATCCCCAACATAGTAGTTATCCATAACACGATCAATAATTCTTGTAGGTATTTTGAAAACATCATTCTCAGCAGGTGGTGGCTTATCTACTACCTTAGCAGTGGTAGTAGCATTACCAAATAAGAAACTCAGTGAATTATCCATAACGAAAATAAAGCAACTAACAGAAGTAAACAATACTCACAGTAGAAGTTTCCTTTACCAGTTCCACTCTCCAATATCGCTTCACTCCCCGGCAACGGTGCCAGAAAATAGTTTTGATGACCCACAAGTATAGGGGGTGTATCGCAGTATTTTAGATAAGTAAGAGTGTCGAACCCAACGAGGAGCAGAAGGTGCTGGCTAGTGGTATGGATCAGGAATTCTCTGCAAATACTTAGCAAACGGATTTTGGGGTTTTTGATAAAGCAAGTAAACAAAGTACTAGTAAATAAAAGATAGTAGGAATAAATGCAGCAAGTGGCCCAATCCTTTATCCAGCAAAGGACAAGGCGGTTGTATTACTTAAGATGACCAAACGTTCTCGAGGACACATGGGAAGACTGTCAAGTGCTTTCGCTTCATATAGTTGATTAATCTTCTTTAGCTTGCTAAGTGTTGTGTGGGTGAACCTGTGCTAATGTACCGACCTTCCTAGGACTAATACATACTTGTGATTATACCCCTTGCAAACATCCGTAAGTACAAGAAAGTAATTAAGGTAGAAACCTAGCCACATCTTTAAAGTCTAAGACCCTTACGTCCCTTGTGCAATGGTTTCCTAATGGGGGTTCAGGTTTCTGTCACTCCGGCAACCCCTACGATTAGTAGACAAATACACAATGCATTCCCCTAGGCCCATATAGGTGAAGTGTCATGTAGTTGACGTTCACATGACACCACTAGAACAAGTACACCACAACTTAAATAACAATCTATTGAATCTTTCTCAACACAACTCCACTACTAACAACATGACTTCTCCCATGTCCTCAAGAACAAAACGAACTACTCACAAGACATCATATGGATCATGATTAGAGATGGAATAATGATGTATAAAAATTTGAACATAAACAATAATTCAACGGTTCACTCAATAGCATCAACTACAAAGAGTAATCAACACCGGGAAAGTTTCCCCTATGAATGATGCAAGATTCAACACAATTGTTACAGCAATATGGAGATGGTGATGAGGGTGCTGATGGTGGTGATGATGATTATGATGATCCCGATGAAGTCCAGCTTGATGGTGGTGTTGATGGCGACGATCTCCCCTCTCCGGGAAGGAATTCCCCCGGCAGAAATCTATCTGCCGGAGAGATCTTTCTCTCTCGGTGCTTTCCGCCCCGCAGAGGCAGCGGAATCTTTCTGTGGTTGCTCCCCGAGTCTTAGGGTTTCGGTAGGATGATATACGCAAGAGGGGAGTGCCTGGAGTGGGCCAGGGCGGCCACACCACCTGCTGGCGCGGCCTAGGGGTGCCTGCGCCAGGAGGTGGTGTGGGCCCCCTTTGGCCCATCTCCAGCCCCCGTTCTGGCTTCCTTCGTCTTCTGGAAAAATAGGATTTTCCCTATATTTTCCCGGATTTTCTGATATTCGCGAATTTTGCCTCCAAACAGCACCTTTTCCATCAGAATCCTGACTGCAGCGGTCCATGCTCCAAAAGTCATCAACCATGCAAAAACAGATGAAATAACATAAGTATCACCTCTCAATACGAAATATATCAATGAATTATAGTGAATTAAGTAATAGAATAGTGATGCAAAATGGACGTATCAATATACTACATAGTGGTAAGATAAGATAAGATATCTCTATCTCTACTACTATAGTGGAGCAGTTTTGAATTGGATCCATAGCACCAATCCTGACCATTGGGCTATTGGATCCAATGGTTTAGAGAAGCTGGATTCGTGTTGCATAGTACCTAGAGCAAACTCCACCATGCATGTTCTAGAACCATCATGTCACCACCCCCAAAATTTCATAGCATAGTAGACTGTATTCTCTCTACTTACTACTATAGTGGAGCAGTTTTGAATTGGATCCATAGTACTAATCATGACCGTTGGGCTATTAGATCCAATGGTTTAGAGCAACTAGATTCATGTTGAATAGTACTCCCTCCACCAAAATATAAGGCGCATAAGGATTAGTCAAAATTCAACATTTTTTAAGTTTGACCATGATTATAAAGAAAAATATAAAAATTTAGAATACTAAATTAATATCAATAGATTCACCATAAAGTATATTTTCTTAATATGTCCATTCAATATTGTAGATGTAGATATTTTTTTCTAAATATTTGGTCAAAGTTAGTAAGGTTTGACTTTTGACCAATCCTTAGGCGCTTTATATTTTGGGACGGAGCGAGGGAGTACGGACCTAGAGCGAACTCCACCATGTTCTAGAACCATCATGTCACCACCCCCAAAATGCATAAATTAAGTCTATTAATAATAACTATCTACACATATTGAAAATACAACCTACTGTGCTTTGGAATTAAGGGTTGGTGACATGATGGTTCTAGAACATGGTGGAGTTTGCTCTAGGTACTATTCAACATGAATCCAGCTGCTCTGAACCATTGGACCTAACAACCCAACGGTCAGGATTGGTGCTATTTATGGATCCAATTCAAAACTACTCCATTATAGTTGTAGCTATAGATAAAAAACACACCTTAATAAGGCCTACTATGTGGCACCTGCTAAGGTTCTCCTTATACATAGTGGAAACTATAAAGTATCTTTAAGCTTAAGGTGCACCTCAATCTTGTGTGTTGACCATAGAGAATAGAAAATCATTTCCCCTCTCTCCTTATTTCATGTGATTGTTTTCAAAAGGGTTTCATAATTTTCAAGAGGCAAAATCTTAGTAGCTAGAAGTCGAACAGTCTCAACTGATATATTAATTGACCGCTCGATGGGTACCCCCAAAAGCTTTTTACATAAAACTTTCAAACCAAAGCTATAATTTATTGCTTGTAGTTCAAATTTGAACTTTTATTTCGATACATCGACATAAAGTCATTCAACAAGTGGACGGGGTCAGCTATGAACCTTGAAAACTCATAAAACATGGGAATCGTAAGTAAAACACATTGGTCCACCTAGCTAATATGTCTAGAAGCTTGGCTTATGGCATTGAGATCCATATTCTTCAAACTTTCTTTATGGAAAAGAATCATCTCGTCATCACTAAAGAGATTGAGAATTTTCTTTCCTGATTGTTGGAAACTCACACCAACGACATTGTTTACTATAAGAAGATGCACACATCTACCTCTGAAAAGACAATTAATTCAAGAGCAATCTATCACACTTACTTGTAGCTAAAGTTTGACTTAATTTCGTTAAATTGACAAGAAGTCACCAAAGTGCGCGAAGTTAGCTAGGAATCCTAGTACTAAAAACTTGGGTATTACGTATAAGAAACCGTGGTCCAGTTTGTGTGATAATTGGGGCGGTTGCATTTTCTTTTAACCTTGGTAGGTATCATAGGAGCAAGGTGCTTGAGAGTTAACACGGTCGGTGTAAGTACGTACAAGTTACATCAAGGACCTCATAAAGAATAAAAATTGCATCCAAGTTCATGCATGCATTTAGCACAAGAACCCTGAAACTGAGCAATGAAGTACTGTGTTTTGAGGTTTGTGCATACTAGCCTTCATCATGCTAAATACAATCAGTAGAATCTTTGTAGATGCTAACAATGGAAAAGAAGATCCAGCGGTTAGCAATGTTTGGATTTGCCAGTCTTGATCCAACTGTTAATGTTCAAAGTTAATATCTACACTATATATAGTGGTATGGTAATGTAAGAGATAAGAGACAAGATAAAGATAAGATAAGAAGTACTGCGAATGGCCGATCTAATGGTAGGTCTCGTAAGAGCGAGGTGCTTGAGGGTTAACACGGTCGGTGGAAGTACAAGTTACATTAAGAACCTCATAAAAAATGAAAATTGCATCCAACAAGTCCGTGCATTTAGCACAAGGACCCTTAAACCGAGTAATGAAGTACTATGTGTTTTGAGGGTTGTGCATACTAGTGTTCATCATGCTAAAGACTATCAGTAGAATCTTTCTAGATGCTTGATACGTTGCTAACGTATCCATAATTTTGATGTTCCATGCTTGGTTTTATGTACTTTCTTATGTTTTGTTCCAACTTTGGAGTACTTTTCATAGACTTTCTTGGACTAACCTATTAACAAGATGCCACAGTGCCAGCTGCCTGTTTTCTGCTATTTTTGGTTCCAGGAAGTTAGAAAATGAATATTCTCAGAATTAGATGGGACAAAAGCCGAAGTTGATATTTTACGGGAAGACTCACGGAGCTAGAAGTCGAGACGGAGAGGGGCCATAGGAGCACACCATGTGGTGGCGCGGGTCCACCCTGGCCGCGCCACCTGGTGGTGTGGGACCTCTGGCCGCCCACCGACCTTGCCTCTTCGCCTATAAGAAGCCCCCGAGGCAAAACCCTAAATCGAACAGCCTCCAGCCACGAAAAGTTCCGCAGCGCCGCCGCCACCGAAGGGGAGATTCGGGGGACAAAAAGTCTCTGTTCCGGCACCCTGCCGGGACGGGGAAGTGCTCCCAGAGCCATCTCCATCGATCTCCACCACCATCTCCATCACCGTTGCTGATTTCCATGATGATGAGGGAGTAGTTCTTCCTCGAGGCTAAGGGTTCTACCGGTAACTATGTGTTCATCTCTCTCTCTATGCATGATCATATTGTGATCATGAGATTTGTAATCAAGTAGATCTACCTTGCTACTCAAGTCCTTTGATAGATCTCTGCTCTCCCCATGTGTGTGAAAGTGACAGTGTGCACACCATGGTGGCACTTAGGCTAGATATTACAATTACTTGTTATGAGTTATATTTGGAGTTGGATGTTTCTATGAAATTGTGGTGTTTGTTGGAACCATCGAGAGCTCAAGGTGACAGTGTGGGGTTATCTAGATGGGGAAAGCGGACTTTGAGGTGTGCTGTTATAGCCCTACCATGGATTAGAGTGTCCAACCGGAGAGTAGTTAAGAGTAGTACCATAAAGAGAAGATATTTATATGAGAGTGTGCACTAGTGAAAGTATGATCCCTAGGCCTTGTTTCTAAGCATTTAAACACCGTTTGCAACTAGATCTGTTACATGTATGCTTGTTGCCATCTTTATTTCAGTTTGCCTTTAGTCTCTTCCATGCCATCAAGTTATTTTCTATCACCGTTGTCTTATATCCATACCACTTGTAATTCACTATCTCTTCGCCAAACTAGTGCACCTATACACCTGACAAGTGTATTGAGTGTGTTGGGGACACAAGATACTTCTTGTATCTTGATTGCAGGATTGCTTGAGAGGGATACCTTTGCCCACTTGCTCCCTGAGTTTGATAAACCTTGGGTAATCCACTTAAGGGAAATGTGCTGCTGTTCTACAAACCTCTGCACTTGAAGGCCCAACAACTGTCTACAAGAATAGAAGTGCGTAGACATCAAGCTATTTTCTGGCACCGTTGCAGGGGAGGTAAGGTAAAAGGTACTCACATCCTCCGGTGTGAGTGCTCGAAGTTATTTCCTTTAGATTCTGCAATTTTGTCTTTTTGTTTCTTGTTTTCACTAGTTAGGCTTAATGGAAAATAACAACAAAATTAGAGAGCTTTATAGTATTTATCTTGAGTTAGGACATGAAGTGTTTGAAGAGAAAATTAAAAAACCTATGGAACTTTATTTCTGTGCTAATAGCAATGTTATTAGTATGAATTATTTGAACACCATTATTGCAATTGCTATGGAAAAGTCTAATCTTGGGGAAGCTGGTTTTGATGAGAATGATCCTTTTAGTCCCCCAGGCATGGAGGAGCAAATTTACTTTGATGATACTATGCCTCCAATATATGATGAATATGATATTTTTAGTCCACCTACTATTGAGGAGGAAATTAATTATGACTACAATATGCCTCCTATATTTGATGATTATGGTGATGAGAATAATAATGATAGCTATTTTGTTGAATTTGCTCCCACTATAATTAATAATAATGACTATGTTTGTGTGGAGAGTATTAATTCTTTTATGCATGTGGCTCATGATAAGAATGTTTTATGTGATAGTTATATTGTTAATTTTATTCATGATGCTACTGAATTTTATTATGAGAGAGGGAAATATGGTTTTATGTATCTCAACAATATTAAGTTTCCCCTCTTTATGTTGAAAAGTTTGAAGTTGCACTTGTTTTGCTTTCCTATGTTTACTGCTTTGTGCTTTCATGACTTGTTTCTTTACAAGATTCCTATGCATAGGAAGTGGGTTAGACTTAAATGTGTTTTGAATTTGCTTTATCAATGCTCTCTTTTATTTCAATTCATATTTCCTATGTGAGCATCTTCTCAAACTATCATGCCTAACTTAAAGGCGTTAAAGAAAAGTACTTATTGGGTGATAACCCAAAAGTTTTAGAAAAGTCTTGGAAGTTATTACCTCAGTAATAACCACTCCTTATTCTTTTTATTTTCTTTTTGTGCCAAGAGTAACCTCTAATGAGAGAGAAGTAATGCTTGGAAAAGTTGTTGTCCCGAAATAGATTTTTGTGCTTCACTGTAAAAATTCGTGTAAAATCTATGTACGTCTTTTTGAGGCATGAATTTTTGTGCTTCTGCCCCAGGTTGTTATCTAACTTTCGTTAGTTCAACACTTTTCTATTTGAGCAACATAAGGTCTCCGAAAAAATTGTTTTTTACCTGCTGGTCTGTTTTGACAGATTTCTGCCATTATTTGCATTTGCTTCTTGTTGGCTCCTTTTTGAGTTCTCTTTGGGGAATTGAGCTTTTTGAGGGAAGTGCTACAATAGCTTGTGTTTTAATGAAAGTTTTATTGGGGTTGAAACTGAACCCAAAGAATTAATATCTTGAGTGCATTAATGTTGTTAATAAAGATTGTGTGAAGTTTTGTATGAAAGAAAAATTTCAGGTATATGGAGAGAATAATGTAATGCGATGAAGAGTGGACTAAAGCTCAAGCTTGGGAATGCCACACGTGTCACCCCAAAAATATTCAAGAAGTACAAGTGACATGGGTATACCCTGCAGGTACTCGGGTCTTGTATATACGGTCCAGATACGGTGGAAGCCCACGGCGTTGCCACGGCCTAATGAAGACTTCGAGTGGCCTACGGACTATCGATAACTTGCGAGACAAGAAGAAGTCTGCAGATAGAAAGTTTGAAGGGCAAACCCTAAACTGTAACCGACTCGACCTACTACTCGAGAACTGGCCTATCTATACAAAGGCCAGGAGGGGGCGGCGAGGAGGATACACGCAACCCTAGTTTTCCACAACCCTCGCCAGATTGCATCTGTGCACCATTGTAATCATCGATTCCTTCATTAATTCCAAGAGCAGACAAGCAGGAGTAGGGACCTCTACGAGGCCTGTACCTGGGTAAACCTTGCGTCCCTGTGTGCTTGTTTGCTAGCCGATTGATGCTTCCAGCGCTCCCTCCTTCTCCAAAATCCAAGCCCATAACAATGGGCATTGATGAGTTAAACCCTCGTCAATTGGTGCCGTCTATGGGAAATCGTAGATCCATCTATTGGGGGAGTCGCCATTTGGTTTCGCCACGACCGCGGATTATTTCGAATCTGTTGTAGGCTACATCTTCTTGGACGCAGCTTCACCGAATAAGCTCACGGCCTCGACTACACGCCCACCATGTCGACCTCGACCACACGTCCGCCGTAATGACTACGTCCGATCGTATTGACTCTATTCCCGGGGGCTGTGTGTAGCATCCCATCTGTCTAGGATCTGTAATGCTACATGGTCGAATAATAAAATGTTACTTCCTACATATCATTATTGTATCATAATTATATCATGCTCATGTCATCATGCCACATTTCATTTGAGCATCATATAAAACTCTTTTTCTTTTGGGTTCTTATCTCACATGCACTATTAATTGTATTTGCCTCTTGATATATTGTATTTGGTTCTTGATAATGCTTTATGCCCAAGTTGAGTTGGGGGCATATCTTTTATTAACTCCACCACCTTTCTTTGTCACCACCCCATAATTCCACCATCCAAACTAGATGTGGGCTTTTGCACTTCTTTTGGCTCTTGTCTAGCTCACATGTATTTATGATGGATCCACTTCTACTTCCACATGCTCCCATATATGCATCATGTTGTTTTCACAATTTTGATTTGTGGAGAGCCACATGGCTACCTTTGCATGCTATGTGAGTAGTATTCCTTGTCAAGCTTCCATATGGTTTGTTTTTGAATGTATGCTCATGTTGGAATATATTGAGGCTATTTATGCATCTAGTGGGACATACACACTAGCATGTCCAAATTATATTCAAATGTGAGCACATTCCATCTACTCCACATGGAACATCAACTCTATTCTTTTGGCTTGGCCTTAATTCCATATATTGAAGCATGTGTTGATAAATGCCATGGGTATTCACAATTGTTTTCACCAGAATAAATATGGCATTTATTATGAGGCAGGAACCATGCAAGATAACCATTATTTGCTTGATCTCTTGTTTTCCTTGGATGCATATGGAATTTTGCTCATTTGAGGAACTCATTTGAATGAATTCAAATCAACCTCCAAACCATCTCTTAGATCAATCCTTGTCCAACTCTTTGATGCCTTTTCTCTTTTGGTAGGGTGTATGCATGTATTATTTTGTTTCCACAAAATAAGCCCCACATGCATGTGTATGTGACACATGGAATATCAAGATCCTCTAGGCACATGAAATAATAAGACCACCCATGCATGCTTCCCTTCCTTTCGTTTTTTGCCTTGTTTGTTTTGATCTTGGAGTTTTGTCTTGGGCCGGTTCTTGCTTGACCATGCAATGACACCAGCGACGCGCCTCCTTTTCTTTTTCCTCCCAGCTGCACCGGCCGAACCCCTCCTTGCCTCACCTAGTTCGACCTAGTCGGCACCACCCCATGCTCCTCACGTGCTGCCCTCTTTCTTCCTATCTTTTGCCATAAAGCAGCAGCAGCCTCCCCTCTTCCCAGCATCTCACCTAGCCCAGTTTGCCTCTCTTCTCTACTTCTTTTACTCCAAGCAAAACAGCCCACGCAGTAGAGAAGCTTCCCAGATCGCCGCCTCGACACCATTGGCTACAAGCCCAGCACTCTACATCGATCCAGGATCTTCAGCGTAGCACGCCCAGGACGCCGGAACTGTTGGACACGGACACCGTCGCCGCTGCTCGCTGCGCTCACTGCCCAGGACTCGTTGCTCTCCTTCCTCGCTGTTCACCACCGTCGCCTCTATTTTCCACCGTTCACCAACCCTCTATAAGCGTCACCTTCTCCTCTTTCTCCCCTGCATCTCTTCTCAGGCCACGCCACGCCAGTACTTGAACGCGGTGGCGCCATGCGAGGCACACGACGTAGAGGCTTCAACACGTATATCTCCCAATCCTCTGAACTTCGCGTTTTACCGGCGCCTCCGTTGCTCCCCTGCGAAAACTCTCAACATGGCATCTCTTCTCCTCACTTCTAGCAAACTAACGCAGCAGACTGCGTTCAATTTGGTTCATCACAGCTCTTGTAAATGTCCTGTGAAGATCGACTCGAAATCTGTTTTCTGAGAATTTTGTCATGTGTGAATTGAACCTGACCTGAATCTCCGTGTTTTGCGGCGCACACAGGCATCTGTCGAAGAAACTTTGTACATGAACATTGTAGAGCTAAGCGAGATCTACACTTTTTTAGATCATCTCCAAATTATCGCTAGATTCGTCGCCATCTTGTTCGGAACTCAGCCCGATTTCAATTGTATTCCAGATCTCAAAATTCAGTTTCAGCCACACTGATGAAGTTTTGCTAATAAGTCCCTGTAGTTTTTCCCGCCTCCACCCGCAGTCCCCCGGATCTGCCATGTGTCCGACCCCGGCTGGCGCGCCCGCGCAGTGGCCCCACGATACGTTGGCCCACCCGTCCGTCTCTGCGGCTGGGTGAACCCGCGGTGAGAAAAGCCCCGCGTAGAGCCGCTGCCCCACCTGCCGCTTAGTCAGCGTGGGACCCCACGCTTCAGTGACTCAGGCTAGACCCACCTGAGTACAAAAAGTTTCTGTGAGCCTTTTCAAAATAAAGATAATTCTAGGAAATTGCATATTTGTTTTAATATCCAGAAATTAATAACTTTTTATTGATAAATCCAAATAATGCAAATAATATATGTTTTGGAATCAGAAAAATGTGAGGATTTCAAATATGCCATCCAAAATAATGTTTGACTAATTTAAATTTTCGAAATTGTTTAATTGCAATAAAAATGCTTTTTCTCAATTAATTAATAACTTTGATTCTACAACTCCAAATTTGACAAATAATATGTCTAAATCGATCAGCGCGAGGAGCCCGTTCTGTTTTTGCATTCCGTGCTTTGGAGATGGAGATCAAAGGCACAAGAAGAAAGGGCCATATCATATCACACTAATTATGAATTGCCTGTGATGTTAATCCTTTATGCATCTTGTATTGCTTAGATCGCGACGGTAGCATTATAAGATGATCCCTCTCACTAAATATCAAGTAATAAAGTGTTTACCCTTAGTTGGCACCGTTGCTAAGACTCGTCGTTTCGAAGCATCTCGTGATGATCTGGTGTGATAGACTCTACGTGTGCATACAACGGGTGCAAGCCAGATTTGCACATGCGGAAACTAAGGTTAACCTTGACTTGCCTAGCATGTACAGACATGGTCTCGGAATACGGAATACCGAAAGGTAAAGCATGAGTCATATGGATGATATGATGAACATGTTAATTGTTCGCCTTTAAAGCTACATCATCTCACGTGATGATCGGACTTAGTGTAGTGGATTTGGTTCGTGTAATCACTAAAATAACTCGAGGGATGTTGTTTTTGAGTGGGAGTTTATTTGTAATTTGGATTAGTCAAACTCAATTTATCATAAACACGATCAAAGTGAATTTGCATAGTTTGTTGTAGTCATTGGCATCCGTTCACCACCTTACGCTTAGTTATAGTTGAGATAGTAGAACTATAGAAATTCTGGATATTTACTTTACGAACTGGTATAGTATTGTTTTGAATGTCAATTTAAAGTTTATAAGTCCTATTGCAAACTTTCAGCAAACTCTATTTACTCCATGAAGTTTAATAAATAGTATTAAATCAAGAGTAACAATTCCAGTGTTAGTATCTAATGTATCATGTTTGCCTCCATGATTCTTGGTACTCAAAAGATTGTTTTTAATATCAAGTTTATCTAAGAGCTGAAAGCAATGTTTTAGAAACCATCATATGTGAAAGGTATTGCGATATCTAAAACAATGTGTTGGTTACAACATGATAGAGTATACGTCCTCATATTTGATGAGAATTTGTGAAGGTTGGAGACGCTAGTCGTCCTAATCCTCCAAAAGGTTTTGAAAAAGAAACATTATACTCGCAATTCACCTTTATAAGCTATAGCAGCTTGATCATGAAAGTTGTCATGATAAGGATGAATAGAAGATGTAAGTAAAATATTTACTACACTAAAATATTACTAAAGAATGGAATTTTGAAAGAATGCCAAACATTTGATGATGGTGATCCACCTCAAAGTGCAAGTCCAAAGGTATTAGTAGTTGACTATATACAGTTTGTACCATGTGTCATGTTGATGACACCACTATTGATGTTGATAGATTCTTTTAAAAGAAAAGGAATTGCTGAAAGAGAATCTATAAAATATTTGGCAGAAAATAAAAGGTTGGAGATGTCCAACTTAGGCATATAGAAGATATACATGTTATGGCTGTATCCCTTGCTTGTTAAACAATGTGGTTCTCTGGTATTGGATACCGAATTGGTTGGTATGAACTGTCATACAGGACAACACAATTCATGAACTGCAATGGCCTAAGTAACTAGCAAGAGAATATGTGATGATGTTCATCGAAAACAAACAAAGGGTTGTTGTGTTGCTCGTTAACATCAAAGCTTGCCTTCAAGATTTGTTTCAATAATTTTTATTTTGATCAGGTATTATGACGACAAAAGGTTGTTCAAATAATTACCGTATTCCATAATAGATGGATGATATACAAGTCTGGTTGGAGAAATAACGACCATAAAACTAATGCTAAAATGTCGCAAGACAAATGATTGAAAGATCACTTGCGAAGTGACATCGCCGTTTAAATTATATTGAAAGGGATACATGAAGAAACTCCATGTTGATGGATTTTTGGAGTCTTTGATTTGGATCAAATGACGCTTGTGATACTTTCCTGGAGATAATTAAAACTCCGTTCGTAGGCCAACAGAGGAACGGATGACTAACTGATTGGAATTTGTACATATTGATGTATATAGTCCATTATGTGTAGTCGTGGGCGATGGATTTCAACTTCATATGCTTTCTCCGAAGATTTGAGTGAGTATATGTATATACTTACTCAATAAGGAAGAAGTATGAAACATTTGAAAAATGTTCAAAGACTTTCAAGATGAAGTCGAAAATCATTGTAACAAGAAAATAAAAGAGTTTATGATTTGATCATAAAGAAATATGTTTGAGTTACAAGTTTAGCAAAACACCTAAGATTTGAGGAATCGTTCCATGGATTTGCATTTCCCAAAACACCATAGGAGTATGGAGTGTTCAAGATATGTAATGAAACCTTGTTTGACATGGTAAGATCAAAGGTGTCATTTATAAAACTGCCATTATATATTAAAGATTAAAGCTTTAAGTGACTACCGCTTTTACACTGAAAAGAGCTCCATCGTGATCCGTTGAAATGACACCATATAAGTCATGGTTTGGGATAAAACCCGAATTGTCTTTTCTTAAATTTTGGTATGTTATGCATAAGTAAAATGTTTACAACCAAAGTCGGATAAGCACGTCTTTGTAGGTTATCCCAAAGAATTTGTTGGGAATTTCTCCATAACACCAAGGACAGAAGAGTTTGTCACTTGGAACGTCAAGTTTCTTGAGAAGGAATTTTTCGTGAAAAGTTAAGTGGGAGGACAATAGAACTTTGATAAGGTTGTTGAGCCTTAGCTATATGTGCTAAGTAGCGCAGCGCCGGAAAGTGTCCCGGTGACGGCCACAATGCTCATGGCTCTCGTGATTACAAAAGGTGTGATCTCGGAGATTAGAGTTCCTAGAGAACCGTGTGGGTCGGTAAGAATCAAATAGTAAGATTTAATAAGCAAGTCGTTATTGTTTTTACAATGATGAACCGACTACATGCAAAGAAGCGATGATGGGCCCTGACTCCATAAAATGACTAGAAGTCATGGAATCCGTGATAGCATCCATACACGAGAAATCAAGTTTCTGAACTTTGAAGACCCTCCGGAAAGGCGTGAAGCCTATCGGTCGTGTTTGGATCTATAAAGAAATAGACATGGATGTTTCAAATCTATGAAATAGTCGACATGTCGAAAAGAGTTTACGACAATGTTCAAGGAATTTACTATAATAAGATTTGATCTTTCATAGCGATATATAGTCTTGACGGATTGATGTAGCAACCACTACATATAATTTGGTATATGATAGTTGAATAAACAAAACAAGTTCTTCTAATAGAATGGTTACCTAGGACGTGTACATGACACGATCCAAAGGGTTTTGTTCATTCAAAGGATGCTAAAAGAGTATGCAAAACTTCAATGGTTGAAGTAAGCATAGCGGAGTTGGAATCTTCACCATGATGAAACTGTTAAAAGAGTTTAAATTCATCGGAGATGATGAAGATGCTTGCATTTGCAAGAAATTAAGTGGGAGCGCTGAGACATATTTCTAATACATTATGTAGAGGACATATTGTTGATTGGAAATGATGTATCTTGTATTGACACAGGTTAAGAATTTCATTTCGATGAAAGACTTAGGCATAACCCAAGAATTAGGCATCAATGTCTATATGGATAGATTGAGGCGCTAATATGGTTTTGCCAAATGTACATAGATAAGATGTTGAATGAGTTCCATATGGAAACAACAAGAAAGGTTCTTGACGCACGGAACGGACTAAATCAAGATTCAAGTGTGTTGACACGAGATTCAAGTGATTTTACACTTGGTGAAATCACAAGAATATTTTGATCAATCATTCTTTGAGATGTACACATCCAGATATGTCCTATGCTCTAAATGTTATGAGCATATACCAGAATGATTCATAAGATGATCATTGGACAATAGTAAAGATATTCTTATGAGCTTTGGAAGAACAAAGAATATATCATGTATAAGTGACAAATAGTTAAAGGTAGTTCATTGTAAAGTGTTACATTGATACTAGTTTTGTCACAAGATACAAATTAAATTTATCTCAATTTAGACTATGGGTGGCACAATATAAAGGAAAGGATGTTCCATGAAGGATTTGGATGAGTTCCAAAGTTGAGATATTGTGACGGATACTACAACAAAAGGCTAAGTATATAACTGCTATAGTAGCAGCATAGGAGGGCATTTGTGTTAAGTAGTTTGTTATCAAACTAGGTGTGTTTCATAGCGGGATAATACTATGAAGATACATTGTATGACAATTGTATCAACATAATTTAATCCCAAGGAACTAAAGGTCTCACCAAAGGACCCAATTTATACAATGCCATCTCATTGGAGAATGAGTAATGCGTAGAGACGCAAGGACATGAAAATACACACGGACCTGGAAGTGTCAGATCCGAAGATTGTGTTTACCACTAGCAATAGTGTCTATATAACACCAGAAAGCCATAGGTGTTGAATGCACAAGTTTTTTAACTAGATTATTGACTCTAGTGCAAGTGGGAGACTGTTGGAGATATGCCCAAGAGGCAATAATAAAGTGGTTATTATTATATCTTTATGTTTATGATAAATGTTTACATCCCATGCTATAATTGTATTAACCGGAAACATTAATACTTGTGTGTTTTGTAAACATAAAAGAGTCCCTAGTAAGCCTCTTGTTGAACTAGCTTGTTGATTAATTGATGATCATGGTTTCGTGATCATGGACATTGGATGTGATTAATAACAAGGTTATATCATTAGGAGAATGATGTAATGGACACACACCCATAGTAAGCGTAGCATAAAGATCAAGTCATTAAGTTCGTATTGCTATAAGCTTTAAAATACATAGTAACCTAATCCTTCGACCATGAGGTTATGTTAATCACCATCACCGGATGGATACTTTGATGACATCAAACGCCGCTTCGTAACTGGGTGGTTATAAAAGTGTCATTGGGTATTCTGAAAGTATGTGTTGAAGCACATGAACCAAGATTGGGATTTGTCCATCCATATGACGGATAGATATGCTCTGGGCCCTCTCGGTGGATGTCATCTAGTTAGCTTACAAGCATGTGACTAGGTCACAAGGGATGACATATCACGGAACGAGTAAAGAGTACTTATCAGTAACGAGGTAGAACTAGGTATGGAGATACCGACGATCAGACCTCGGATAAGTATAGTATCGCGAGACAAAGGGAATTAGTTTCGTATGTAAGTGGTTCAATCGATCACGAAGTCATCGTTGAGTATGTGCGAGCCATTATGGATCTCCAGGTCTCGCTAATGGTTATTGATAGGAGATGTGTCTCTGTCATGTCTGCATATTCACGAACCATAGGGTGACACACTTAAGGTTCGAAGTTGTTTTAAGTAGATATGGAATGTGCTTTGGAGACCGAATGTTGTTCGGAGTCTCGGAATGGATCCGGAACATCACGAGGAGATCCGGAATGGTCCGTAGAATAAGATTCATATATTGGGGATCATTTTCTAAGTTAGGAAATGTTCCGGAGTGTTTGTATGGAGATTCTAGAAGGTTTCGGAATGTTCTGGAAGGTTCTAGAGGATTTCTTGGAGTTTGCTTGAAAACCAAGAAAGGATCAAAGGAAACCTAGTGGGGCACGATACGGATTCATGGGGGAGGAGGACTCCTCCCCCCTTCCCACCGTCGGCCATAGGAGCGGAGTCCTACTAGGACTCCCCCTCCCCAGGCGCGCCTCCTCCCCTTAAATAGAAGGGCAGGGGCGCCCCCTCCAAGCCCTCTCCTACAACTCCCAATCTCTGCCGCCTCTCTCCTCCTCCTTTCTTCTGCACAGGCATAGGAGAAGCCCTGCAGAATTCTCTACTCCACCACCGCCACCACGCCGTCGTGCTGCTGGAATTCCGTGGAGAAGATCTACTACCTCCGCTGCTCGCTGGAACGAGGAGAGGAAGGTCTGCTTCGACTCCGCACGTGTGACCGACTACGGAAGCGCTGTCGAAACACGGCGCCGGAAGGATCATCCACTTGACCGACTGCGGAAGCGCTGCTGGAACGCGACGCCGGAAGGATCGTCCACACGATCTTGAGATCGACAAGTGATCGACTACATCAACCACGAGATCTAATCTTGTTAACGCTTTCGGATCTACGAGGGTTAGTTCCTATCTATCTCGTTGCTCATGTCTAATAGATTAGATCTTGGCTTTTATCTAGATTAGATCTGGGTTTTGTTCGTTCTTGCGGTAGAATTTTTTTGTTTTCCATGCTACGAACCCATCATATGCATTGTTTTATGGATCGTGTTTCGAGACATCACGTGATGATCGGGTGTTCTCGACTCTACTCTTTCATACGGCGGGTGTAAGACAGTTTTACACACGCGAATACTAAGGTTCTTACTTGGCGAGCCTAGCATGTACAGACATAGCCTCGGAACACGGACCGAAAGGTTAAGCATGAGTCATATAGTTGATATGATGCCCATATAGATGCTCGCCTTTGAAGCTACACTGACTCACATGATGATCGGACTTGGTGTAGTGGATTTGGTTCATGTAATCACCAAAAAGACACGAGGGATGTCGTTTTTGAGTGGGAGTTCATTAGTAATTTGGATTAGTTGAACTCAATTTATCATAAACTTAGTCTAAATATACTTTACAAATTCTATTGTAGATGGCACCACCTGCTTTTAATTTCAATGTGTTCATGGAGAAAGAGAAACTTGCTGCGAATGGTAGCAACTTCACCAACTGGGCTATGAATTTGAGGATTCTCCTCACTGCTGCACTAAAGCAATATGTGCTAGAGGCACCGCTAAGCCCCCCACCACCTCCTGATGCCCCTGACGAGGAAAATAATGTCTATATAACTCGTCAGGAGGACCACAACTTAGTTCATTGCGGCATACTGTATGGGCTAGAGCCAGAACTTCGAAAGCGTTTCGAAAATGGCAATTCCTTTGACACCATGGGAGAATTGAAAATGATTTTCAATACCCGTGCTGCCGTAGAGAGTTATAATGCTTCTGAAAAGTTCTTTAGCTGCATGATGGAGGAGAACGGCTCCGTTAGTGAGCACGTACTCAAAATGTCTTGGTATGCCGATAGCTTGTGTCCTTGGGAATAACGATTCACATTGACTTAGGCATACATCGTGTTCTCCAATCTCTACCACCTAGCTACAAGAGCTTCGTGATGAACTATAATATGAAGGGCATGAAGAAGTCTCTTCCCGAGCTTCTGTCAATGCTTAAGACTGCAGAAGTGGAGATTAGGAAATAACATCAAGTGTTGATGATCAATAAGACCACCGGTTTCAAGAAGGATAAGAAAGGCAAGCAGAAGGGAAAGAAGGGTGGCAAATCTGTTGCCGCACCTGAAAAGAAACCCCGAGCTGGCCCTAAGTCTGGTACCGAGTGCTACTATTGCAAGGGGACTGGCCATTGGAAGCGCAATTGCCCCAAGTATTTGGCGGACAAGAAGGCCGACAAGGCAAACAAAGGTATATGTGATATACATGTTATTGATGTGTACTTGACTATTACTCGCAGTAGCACCTGGGTATTCGATACGGGATCGGTTGCTAATATATGTAACTCGGTTTAGGGGCTGTGGAACAAGCGACAGCTAGCAAGGGATGAGGTCACGATGCAGGTCGGCAATGGATCAGGAGTTGATGTGATCGCCGACGGAACGCTTCCTCTCCATATGCCATCGGGATTAGTTATAAATCTAAATAATTGTTATTTGGTGCCTGCACGGAGCATGAACATTGTATCTGGATCGTGTTTCATGCAAAGTGGTTATTCGTTTAAATCTGAAAACAATGGTTGTTCGATTTATATGAATGATATCTTTTATTGTCATGCACCTGTGTTGAATGGTTTAATTCTGTTGGATCTCGATAGTAGTATTACGCATATTCATAATGTTGATGCTAAAAGGATTAAACTTGATAATGATATATCTGCATATACGTGGCACTGCCTTCTAGGTCATATTGGCGTTAAACGCATGAAGAAACTCCATTCTGATGGAGTTTTGGAATCATTTGATTTTGAATCATTTGATACATGTGAGCCATGCCTTATGGGCAAGATGACTAGAATGTCGTTTTTCGGTTCAATGGAACGGGCAACAGATTTATTGGAAATCATACATACTAATGTGTGTGGACCAATGAGTGTGTCGGCGCGAGGTGGATATCGTTATTTTGTTACTTTCATGGATGATTTGAGTAGATAGAGGTATATCTATTTAATGAAACATAAGTCGAAAACCTTTGAAAAGTTCAAGGAAATTCAGAATGAAGTGGAAAATCAACGTAACAGAAAGATCAAATTTCTGCGGTCTGACCGTGGAGGAGAGTATCTTAGTTACAAGTTTAGCACACATATGAAAGACTGTGGAATAGTTTCACAACTCAAGCCTGCCGGAACACCACAACGTAATGGTGTGTTGGAACGCCGTAATCGTACTTTATTGGATATGGTTCAATCTATGATGTCTCTGACTGACTTGCCACTATCATTTTGGGGTTATGCACTGGAAACCGCTGCATTCACTTTAAATAGGGAACCATCTAAATCCGTTGAAACGATACCGTATGAATTATGGTTTGGAAACAAACCTAAGCTGTCATTTCTTAAAGTTTGGGGATGCGATGTTTATGTGAAGAAACTTCAACCGGATAAACCCGAACCCAAAGAGGAAAAATGCGTCTTCATAGGATACCCTAAGGAAACAATTGGGTATACCTTCTATCACAGATCCGAGGGCAAGGTTTTGTTGCCAATAATGGATCCTTTCTTGAGAAGGAGTTTCTCGTGAAAGGTGTGAGTAGTCGGAAGGTAGAACTCGAAGAGGTTACTGAACCTTCTCTTCATAAAATGGCGAGTACCGCAGCACCAGAAGTTGTTTCGGAGTTGACTTCACCTAATGAAGAGAGAGCTAATGATAATGAGCATGAAACTCCGAAAGAGGACACTACCGAACCTCGCAGGTCAAGCAGGACACGTGCAGCTCCTGAACTGTACGGCAATCCTGTTATGAATTTCATGATTGATGAAATAGATAACCCTGCGACGTATGAAGAAGCGATGATGAGCCCTGATTCCAACAAATCACTAGAAGCCATGAAATCCGAGATGGAATCCATGTACGAAAACCAGGTTTGGACCTTGGTGGACTTACCTCACGATCAAAAGGCCGTTGAGAATAAATGGATTTTCAAAAGAAAAACTGATGCTGATGGTAATGTGACCATCTATAAAGCTCGACTTGTCGCAAAGGGGTTTCGACAAATTCAAGGAGTTGACTACGATGAGACATTCTCTCCCGTAGTGATGCTAAAGTTGGTTAGGATTATGTTAGCAATTGCTGCATATTTCGATTATGAAATATGGCAGATGGATGTCAAAACCACGTTCCTCAATGGTAATATTGAAGAAGAGTTGTATATGATACAACCTAAGGGTTTTGTCGATCCTAAGGATGCTGATAAGGTATGCAAACTTCAGCGATCCATCTATGGACTGAAGCAAGCATCCCGGAGTTGGAATCTCCGCTTTGATGAGGTGATCAAAGAGTTTTGATTTATCCAAACTTATGGAGAGGCTTGTATTTACAAGAAAGTGAGTGGGAGCAATGTGGCATTTCTAATATTATATGTGGATAACATATTATTGATTGCAAATGATATAGATATTTTAAACAGTGTTAAAAGTTATCTAAACAGCAAATTTTCGATAAAAGACCTGGTGAAGCTTCATATATATTAGGCATTAAAATCTATAGAGATAGATCAAGGCACCTAATTGGGCTATCACAGAGTACATACCTTGATAAGATATTAAAGAAGTTTAATATGGACGGCTGTAAGAAGGGGTTCTTACCTATGTTACAAGGCAAGACATTGAGTAAGACTCAAAGTCCGGCTACGGCGAAAGAAAGAGAGATAATGGATAAGATCCCCTATGCCTCAGCCATAGGCTCTATAATGTACGCCATGCTATGTACAAGACCGGATGTGGCATATGCTATTAGTTTGACTAGTAGGTACCAATCTGATCCAGGTTTGGAACACTAGATAGCGGTCAAGAATATCCTTAAGTACTTATGAAGAACTCAGGATATGTTTCTTGTATACGGAGATGAAGAAGAGCTAGTCGCTAAGTGTTATGTCGATGCTAGCTTTGACACCGATCCGGATGACTCTAAGTCTCAATTCGGATACGTGTTTCTCTTGAACGGAGCAGCAGTTAGTTGGAGGAGTTCCAAACAACCTGTGGTGGCTGGATCAACGACAGAGGCGGAATATGTTGCTGCTTCAGAAGCAGCGCAGGAAGCGGTTTGGATGAAGGAGTTCATAACGGAAGTAGGTGTGGTTCCTAGTGCATTAGACCCAATGGTGATCTATTGTGACAACAATGGAGCCATAGCCAACGCCAAGGAACCAAGGTCTCACAAGAATTCCAAGCATATTAAGCGCCGATTTCACTCCATCCGCGAGCATGTCAAGGATGGAGACATAAATATTTGTAAAGTGCACACAGACCTGAATGCAGCAGATCCGTTGACTAAAGTTCTCCCTAGGTCAAAACATGATCAACACCAGAACTCCATGGGTGTTAGATTTATCACTATGTAAACTAGATTATTGTCTCTAGTGCAAGTGGGAGACTGAAGGAAATATGCCCTGAGAGGCAATAATAAAGTTGTTATTATGTATTCCTTGTATATGATAGATGTTTATTTTGCATGCTATAATTTTATTGATAGGAAACATCAATACATGTGTGTTTAATAAACAAAAAGGGTTCCTAGTTATGCCTCTCTTATAGACTAGCTTGTTGATTAACAAGATGATCAAGATTTCCTAATCATGGACATTGTATGTTGTTAATAACAAGGTCACAACATTTGTGAAATGATGTGATGAACATTCATCCGAAGTATAGTATTATGATCAAGTCATTATGTTTATATTGCTATAACATCATACGAAGTAATCTTTATCCTTAGACCATGAGATCATGTTAATTGCTAACACCGGAAGAGTATCTTGATAACATCAAACGTCACACCGTAACAGGGTGACTATAACGGTGGTTCAGTGCTATGAAGTTTTTATGTTGAGGCTCATGGATCAAGAGTGGAATTTGTCAATCCCGATGATGGATAGATATACTCTGGGCCCTCTTGGTGATATCACATTAAGATAGCTTGCAAGCAAGTGATGTGATCACTAGAATGTTATATCACGGGAACAAGAAAAGAGTGCATGTCAGTAACGAGATCAAACTAGGTATTTGGATACCGATGATCGAATCTCGGACATGTATTATATCATGAGACAAAGGGATTAAGTTACTAGCGTTAAAGGTTCTCACGATCACAGAAGTCATTGTTGAATGTGCAGGAGTTAGTAGGGATCTCCAGGTCCCGCTTCTGATTATTGATCTGAGAGGAGTCTCAATCATGTCTGCATTATTCGCGAACCGTAGGGTGACACACTTAAGGGTTACCGGACACCATTTAGGAGCACATATGTTTCAGACAAAAGGTTTGCAAAGCGCAGAAAATGTCTCGATAGAAACATGAACTGTTTGATAGAAACCGGAATTGTTTCGGGTGAAATTGCAGAAAGTGGTTCTGCATGTGATATTGAAATGTTGCAAACGGTTTGATGTGAATGTTTGTTAATTAAAGTAATTAACAAAATTCTGAATAAAATAAATAAAAGAGTTTTATTAAATGAGAGTTGCATTAAATTTGGTGGAAATTTAATGCATGTGAGAGGAATTTTGGGTGGAGTCAAAATTTATGTGAGTGGAGCTTCACCACATGAATGAGGAAGAGGTGGGGCACCCCCCTTTGGCCGCCGGCCATGGGAGGGGAGGAGCCCCCCTCTCCTATAAAAGGTCCCCCTCTCCTCCCTCACAAAGCACACCTCCTCGTGAAGGATGTCTCTCCCCCTCTAGATATTTCCCCATGGTCTCGGATTAGCGAGATACATGTTCCCGGTGGCCTTGTGTCTGGAAGGAGTTGCTGCTTCCGCTGATTCGCTGGAGCGAGGAGGTGGAGCTTGTCCGATAGCTTGAACGTGTGTGCAAGGACAGATGCGCTGCTGATTTGTGGCGCTTGGACTTCCACACGATCTTGAGATCGGCAAGCGTACGACTACATCAACCACGAGTTCCTACTTGTTAACAAAACTCGTTGTCTTCGAGGGTAAGTTCTCCATGGATGTATGTCCACCAGTTGCTCTGTATCTAGTAGATAGATCTTGGCGTATAGTTCTCATCGTGGGAATTTTTTTGTTTTCTATGCTGCGGACCCAATAGGGTATACCCTGCAGGTACTCGAGTCTTGTATATACGGTCCAGATACGGTGGAAGCCCATGATGTCTACACACTTCTATTCTTGTAGATAGTTGTTGGGCCTCCAAGTGCAGAGGTTTGAAGAACAGCAGCAAGTTTTCCCTTAAGTGGATCACCCAAGGTTTATCGAACTCAGGGAGGAAGTGGTCAAAGGTATTCCCTCTGAAGCAACCCTGAAATCAAGATACAAGAAGTCTCTTGTGTCCCCAACACACCCAATACACTTGTCAGGTGTAAAGGTGCACTAGTTCGGCGAAGAGATAGTGAAATACAAGTGGTAATGGTGATAGAAAATAGCTTGATGGTGTGGAAAAGACTAAAGGCAAACTGAAATGAAGATGGAAGCAAGCAAACATGTAATAGATCTAATTGAAAATGGTGTTTCAATGCTAAGAAACAAGGCCTAGGGATCATACTTTCACTAGTGAACACTCTCTCATAAATATATTATCTTCTTTATGATACTACTCTTAACTACTCTCTGGTTAGACACTCTAATCGATGGTAGGGCTATAACAGCACACCTCAAAGTTCATATTTCCTATCTAGAAAACCCCACACTGTCACCTTGAGTACTAGATGGTTCCAACAAACACCACAATTTCATAAAGACATCCAACTCCACATATAAATCATAACAAGTATTTGTAATCTCTAGCCTAAGTGCCACCATGGTGTGCACGCTGTCACTTTCACACACATGGGGAGAGCAGAGATCTATTAAAGCACTTGAGTAGCAAGGTAGATCTATAGATTACAAGCTCATGATCACAATATGATCATGCATAGAGAGAGAGATGAACACATAGCTACCGGTAGAGCCCTTAGCCTCGAGAGAGAACTACTCCCTCCTCATCATGGGAATCAGCAACGGCGACGGAGATGGTGGTGGGGATCGATGGAGATGGCTCCGGGGGCACTTCCCCATCCAGGCAGGGTGCCGGAACAGAGACTTTCTGTCCCCTAAATCTCCCCTTCGGTGGCGGCAGCGCTACGGAACTTTTCGTGGCTGGAGGGTTGACGATTTAGGGTTTATGCATTGGGAGGCTTCTTATAGGCGAAGAGGCAAGGTCGGTGGAGGCCAGAGGGGCCCACACCACCTGGTGACGTGGCTAGGGGGACCCGCGCCACCCTATGGTGTGGCTGGCCCATGGCCCCTCTCCGTCTCATCTTCTGGCTCCGTGAATCTTCTAGGAAAATATCGACTTTGGCTTTTGTCCGGTCCAATTCCGAGAATATTCGTTTTCTGACTTTCCTGGAACCAAAAACAGCAGAAAACAGGCAACTGGCACTGTGGCTCTTATTAATAGGTTAGTCCAAGAAATCATATGAAAAGTACTCCAAAGTTGGAGCAAAACACAAGAAAGTAGATAAAAACCAAGCATGGAACATCAAAAATTATAGACGTATCAGCCCACGGCGTTGCCACGGCCCAATGAAGACTTCGAGTGGCCTACGGACTATTGATAACTTGTGAGACAAGAAGAAGTCTGAAGATAGAAAGTTTGAAGGGCAAACCCTAAACTGTAACCGACTTGACCTACTACCCGAGACCTGGACTATCTATATAAAGGCCAGGAGGGGGCGGCGAGGAGGACACACGCAACCCTAGTTTTCCACAACCCTCGCCAGATTGCATCTATGCACCATTGTAATCATCGATTCCTTCATTAATTCCAAGAGCAGACAAGCAGGAGTAGGGACCTCTACGAGACCTGAACCTCGGTAAACCTTGCATCCATGTGTGCTTGTTTGCTAGCCAATTGATGCTTCCAGCGCTCCCTCCTCCAAAACCCAAGCCCATAACAATGGTCAATGATGAGTTAAACCCTCGTCAACAAGCGTTAAAGCTTGGGGATGCCCAAGGCATCCCCTTCTTCATCAATAAAAATTTCAGGTTTCTTCCAAACACTTCATTTTTATTGTTTCATGCACAATTGTGTTGTTCTTGGAGCGTCTTTGTTTTCGTTTTTAGTTTTCATTTGCTTAGTTTGCTTGAATAAATTGGTTGGACCCCCTCATTCATGCATTAGTTTTCAAATAAGTTGGTTTGGATTGGAAAAGAGTAAGAAAAGTTCATGCTTAAGTTGTAAAAGGAGCTTATTTTTGACTGTGGCCTATGCTTTGTCATGTCATGCTTGGTATTGTTTTGGCTTTATGCTTAGTGATTTTTGCTTTAGCATGACATGTTATAAACAATTGAGATTTCTTAATGTTCCTTGAAAGAATCATGCATTGTTTTAGCATATTAAAGCATATTATTGTGGTATTCTCCTTTGATGCTTTATTTGGGTTGACTTGGCGCATTCTCACACCATGTTAAGACTATTCCAAGTCACCATAGCCTCTATGATCATTTAGTTTTGTCTTGTAATATCACTTTATGCTTTAATTAATAATGATTTGTCGCTTTGCATGATTATGGCCATTATTTCTCTCCTAGTTGGTCGCTCCCAGTCTTTTGCTAGCCTCCATACCAAGTATGAGTTCCACTCACGCATCCAACACCAAATAAAACCAAGTTATTCCAAAGAGTCCAACATACCTACCTATTAGCATTGGCTATTCCAAGTATATTCATGTTTTTATCTACCTTCCGAATTAAACTTGTTATGAGAAAACTAGTGATTAAAGCTCTCACGAACTTGATGACACAATTTATTTTCTTGCACTTAATAAACTTGAACCATTGTCTCCATCTTTGTTGCGTATATGCTTGCGCTTTATGAGTTGAAGTTAGCAGAACCATGTATCATGGGGAACGCTTTCAACATTGCACTTATTATTCCGTTGATATCATGATTCTTTTGCTGATGGATCCCGGTGGTGTGAAATAAAAGGGGAACTTGTAAGATCATGGAGTTTGTATGTGTGTTAGAAAAACGCCTGGGCCGCTAGCCTAAGCCATGCATAATCATGGTGGAAACTTGCAGCATAACCATAATGAGCACCCTATGAAGCATCCTCAATAAAAACCTATGCAAATAGCAAATAAACAGATTGCTGAGATGCTCATTGTATGCTTGCCTTATCATTTTGATTATGGGATAACTCCTATATCATGTGCAAGGGGTACCCCGTTGGCGGTTCTCTATGATACATATGTACTTACAACGATAAGAGCTTACTTGTAACTGAAGTTGAGTAGCCCGAGGTTCGGTACTCGTAAGTAAGGGGCATGAGATTTCAACTTATAACTTGTCAAGCATATCCTCTTAGTTGTGTCACTTTAACTTTAATCACCTAAAGATGCTTATGATAGGGGCAATGAGAGTTGAAAGCTATAAGTATCATAATTTTTGGAAGCTCTTTATGAGACTTCAATCCCTGCTTCCTTCTATGAAGGCCTTTCTTTTACTTTTATGTTGAGTATCCATCTTCTATCTTTATGCACCTATTGAGAGAGCATAGTGGCCATTCTTAGTTCTATGTGCATCGTCCCAAGACTTGTTGATTGATGCATAACTTTGATATTGCTTGTTTTAAACTATTTGTATCTAGTCACTCTTATGAACTTTGAAGGTGTCCTATGCTTTTATGTTTGCTACTCTATGAGGGACAAGCTGAATGCCACTATGCTATGTTTTCTTTATGTGAAACAAACAATCGTCTTGCAAAGCATTATTATTCATGAATCTTTTGTTTGTGCCTTTTCATGTTACAACATAGTTGCTTTGTCTTATTGCTAGAACTTTGTCTTTCATGTTATGATTGAAGTACTATGATCCCAGCTTTGAATGTTATACAAATACTCTGATCAGGTTTATGATGGTGCATGTCACCTCAAAAATTATTCTTTCTTTTTATCACTTATCTACTCGAGGACGAGCAGGAGTTAAGCTTGGGGATGTTGATACGTTGCTAACGTATCCATAATTTTTTATGTTCCATGCTTGGTTTTATCTACTTTCTTATGTTTTGTTCCAACTTTGGAGTACTTTTCATAGACTTTCTTGGATTAACCTATTAACAAGATGCCACAGTGCCAGCTTCCTGTTTTCTGTTGTTTTTGGTTCCAGGAAGTCAGAAAATGAATATTCTCGGAATTGGATGGGACAAAAGCCAAAGTTGATATTTTACCGGAAGACTCATGGAGCCAGAAGACGAGACGGAGAGGGGCCACAGAACGGCCACACCATGTGGTGGCACGGGTCAACCCTGGCCGCGCCACCTGGTGTTGTGGGACCCCTGGCCGCCCGCCGACGTTGCCTCTACCCCTATAAGAAGCCCCCGAGGCAAAAACCCTAAATCGAATAGGCTCCAGCCACGAAAAGTTCCACAGCGCTGCCGCCACCGAAGGGGAGATTCGGGGGACAGAAAGTCTCTGTTCCGGCACCCTGCCCGGACGGGGAAGTGCTCCCGGAGCCATCCCCATCGATCTCCACCACCATGTCCATCGTCGTTGCTAATTCCCATGATGATGAGGGAGTAGTTCTTCCTCGAGGCTAAGGGTTCTACCGGTAGCTATGTGTTCATCTCTCTCTCTATGCATGATCATATTGTGATCATGAGCTTTGTAATCAAGTAGATCTATCTTGCTACTCAAGTGCTTTAATAGATCTCTGCTCTCCCCATGTGTGTGAAAGTGACAGCGTGCACACCATGGTGGCACTTAGGCTAGAGATTACAATTACTTGTTATGAGTTTTATTTGGAGTTGGATGTTTCTAAGAAATTGTGGTGTTTGTTGGAACAATCGAGAGCTCAAGGTGACAGTGTGGGGTTATCTAGAAGGGGAAAGCGGACTTTGCGATGTGCTGTTATAGCCCTACCATGGATTAGAGTGTCCAACCGGAGAGTAGTTAAGAGTAGTATCATAAAGAGAAGATATTTATATGAGAGTGTGCACTAGTGAAAGTATGATCCCTAGGCCTTGTTTCTAAGCATTGAAACACCATTTGCAACTAGATCTGTTACATGTTTGCTTGCTGCCATCTTTATTTCAGTTTGCCTTTAGTATCTTCCACGCCATCAAGTTATTTTCTATCATCGTTGTCTTATATCCATACCACTTATATTTCACTATCTCTTCGCCGAACTAGTGCACCTATACACCTGACAAGTGTATTGGGTGTGTTGGGGACACAAGAGACTTCTTGTATCTTGATTGCAGGGTTGCTTGAGAGGGATACCTTTGACCACTTCCTCCCTGAGTTCGATAAACCTTGGGTAATCCACTTAAGGGAAACTTGTTGCTGTTCTACAAACCTCTGCACTTGAAGGCCCAACAACTGTCTACAATAATAGAAGTGCGTAGACATCAATGCTAAGAATGCAAAAGAAGATCCAACGGTTAGCAATGTTTGGATTTGCAAGTATTGATCCAACGGTCAATGTTCAAATAAGTTAATCCCTACACTATGTAGTGGTGGTATGCATGGTATTGTAAGATATAAGAGACAAGATAAAGGTAAGATAAGAAGTACTGCAAATGGCCCATCTAATGATAGGTCTCGTAGGAGTGAGGTGCTTTGAGAGTTAACATGGTGGGTAGAATTACAATTTACATCAAGGACCTCATAAAAAAATGAAAATTGCATCCAAGTCCATGCATTTAGCACGAGGACGACCCTGAAACTAAGCAATGAAGTGTGTGTTTTGAGCTAGAGGTTTACGCATACTAGCGGTCATCATGCTAAAGACTATTAGTAGAACCTTTCTAGATGCTAAGAATGGAAAAGAAGATCCAACGGTTAGCAATGTTTGGATTTGCCAGTCTTGATCCAATGGTTAATGTTCAAAGTTAATCCATACACTATATGTAGTGTGTGGTATGGTATGGTATTTTAAGTGATAAGACAAGATAAAGATAAGATAATAAGAAGTACGATGAATGGCCAATCTAATGGTTGGTCTAGTAGGTGCGAGGTGCTTGAGAGTGAACACGGTCGGTGGAAGTACAAGTTACATATTTCAAGGACCTCATAAAAAATGAATATTGCATCTAAGTCCATGCATTTAGCACAAGGACCCTAATACTGAGCAATGAAGTGTGTGTTTGAGGTTTGCGCATACTAGCGTTCATTATTCTCATCAAGACTATTAGTAGAATCTTTCTAGATGCTAGGAATTGAAAAGAAGATCCAACAGTTAGCAAAATGTTTGGATTTGCGAGTCTTGATCCAACTTGTCATCAAAACTCTCGTTGGATGGTTTCTCATATATTAATTGTGACCCCCGATGGGTACCACTAAAAGCTTTTTCATAGAACTTTCACAGTAACCTAAAATTTACTTATACTAGTTCAAATCTGACCTATTTTCGATAAATCAATATAAAGTCATTCAAGTGGGTGGAGTTAGGTAGGCTGTTTTGAATTGGATCCATAGCACCAATCGTGACCGTTGGGATATTAGATCCAATGGTTCAGAGTAGTTGGATTCATGTTGAACAGTATCTAGAGCAAACTCCCCCATGTTCTAGATAGTTATTATTAATATACTTAATGTATGCCTTTTTTATCTTACAAGACTATTGGTTCATAACAACTTAATGTTCGTTAAATCTCATTTCATACAGTATATACGAGTGTGGCACGTGTCTGTGTGTGTGTGCATGTGAAAACTTTGTCTTGTGGCATTTATTTAGACCAATATTCTTTGGACTTCCTTTATGGGAGAGAATGATCATGACATCACTCGGAAAATTGAGAATGTCCTTTCCTGGTAGTTGGAAACTCACAACGAAGACATTGTTTACTACAAGAAGATGCACCCATCTACCTCTGAAAAGACATTTAATTCAAGAGCAGCCTATCATGCTGATACATTGCAAATGTATCTATAATTTTTGATGTTCCATGCTTAGTTTTATCCACTTTCTTGTGTTTTGTCCACACTTTAGCATACTTTTAATATGATTTCTTGGACTAACCTATTAACAAGAGCCACAGTACCAGCTGCCTATTTTCTGCTGTTTTTGGTTCTAGGAAAGTCAGAAAATGAATATTCTCGGAATTGGACGGGACAAAAGCCAAAGTGCCTATTTATCCGGAAGTCATCAGATGCCAGAATATGAGACAGAGAAGGGCTAGGGGCCGGCCACACCACCTGGCCACGCGGCCAGGCCTGGCGCACGCCAGGGGGTGGTCTGGCCGACCCCAACACCCCCTCGGCCAATCCTTCCGCCTATAAGATGCCCTCGGGACGAAAACCCTAAGGGACCCGATCAAAAACCCACGAAAGAGTCTGTAGCCACCGTCATCTCCATCCCTAGATCGGGAGGGATCTGAAGCTCTTCCCGGCACCCTGCCGAAGAGGGGAATTCACCCTGGAGGCCTTCTTCATCATCATGCAAGCCTTCGGTGTGATGCGTGAGTAGTTCATCTCTAGACTACGGGTCCATGTAGTAGCTAGATGGCTAGTTCTCCTCCTTTGTGCTTTCATGTCTAGATCTTGTGAGCTCCGTTCATGATCAAGATCATCTATTTGTAATTCTGCATGTTGTGTTTGCGGGGATCTGATGGATATTGAGATGCTATTTCAGATTGATTATTGATTCTATCATGTCTTTGTTATTTGTGATCTTGCATGCTTTCCGTTGTTAGTAGATATCTTGGCCAAGTAGATGCTAGCAATTCTAAGAGTTAGTATTTATGCTCGATAGTGGGTTCATGCCTCTGGTAATCTGGGGAAGTGCCAGAAATCTCTAAGGTACTAGATGTGTTATTGCTACTAGGGAGAAAACAACAATCCTTTGTTCATAGAACAATCCTATTATTTACATTACACGCAATTCGTAAAGCAATAATATGTTGCTTGCAACTTAATACTGGAGGGGGTTCGGATGATAACTTGAAGGTGGATTATTAGTCATAGATGCAGTTGGATGGCGGTCTATGTATAATGTTGTAATGCCCAATAAAGTTCCAAAGGAATCAAGATGATTAGTATATGCATGTATTGCTTTCTCGATGTTTGTCAATTGCCCCACTGTAATTTGTTCACCCAACATGTTATCTATCTTAAGGAGAGCCACCTCTAGTGAACTATGGACCCTGGTCCTTTTATTTTACATACAATCTACAAACTGTTTACTGCTTTGTGTTTACTTTCTGCAAACTATTACTTCCTTCCATTCGATACGTTTAATCCTTGGTTTTCAGCAAAACCGGTGAGATTGACAACCTCATCGCAAGTTGGGGACAGAGTTTTGTGGTTGTGTTGTGCATGTCTCCATGTTGCTGCTGGCACCGGTAGTACGCCCTGCCAACGTTCAACTAGCTATACCTTTGGGGTGTTTCCTTGCTCCTACTGGATTGATAACCTTGGTTTCATACTGAGGGAAAACTTGTTGATGTGCTCATCGTACCGTCCTCTTGGGGTTCCCCAACGAGCTCGATATATTTTGGGCCATCAAGCACATTTTCTGGCGCCGTTGCCGGGCAGTCAAGGACATCTTCACAAGGGGAGTCCCTCAGAACCAATCTCTTTACTTTGTTATTTTTGTTTTGCTTAGTTTCTTTTTGCTTTGTTTGCTTGTTTCTTTATCAAAAACACAAAAAATAGTCTTAATAGTTTACTTGCTTTATTAAAAACACAAAAAATGACTACTCCTGAAAACACTAAGTTGTGTGACTTCACTAGCACCAACAACAATGATTTTATGAGCACACCTATTGCTCCACATATGCCTAAAGATACTTTCTTTGAGATAAAACCTGCTTTACTCAATCTTGTTATCAGAGAACAATTTTCTGGTATTGGTAATGAAGATGCTGTTGCCCATCTAAATAACTTTGTTGAACTTTGTGAGATGCAAAAGCATAGGGGTATAGATGGTGATATTATTAAGCTGAAATTGTTTCCTTTCTCTTTGAGAGGAAAAGCTAAAGAATGGTTGAATTCCTTAACTAGGAATAGTATTGATTCTTGGACTAAATGCAAAGATGCTTTCATTGGAAAATACTATCCTCCTGCTAAGATTATATCTATGAGAAGTGAAATAATGAAGTTTAAACAATCTGATTATGAACATGTTGCTCAAGCTTGGGAAAGAATGAAATCTTTGGTTAAGAATTGTCCCACTCATGGATTGACTGCTTGGATGATCATCCAAACTTTTTATGCAGGATTGAACTATTCTTCAAGGAACCTATTGGATTCTGCTGTTGCAGGGACCTTTATGACCATTACTTTGGGTGCTGCAACAAAGCTTCTGGATAATATGATGGTTAACTATTCTGAATGGCATACTGAGAGAGCTGCACAAGGTAGGAAGGTAAATTCTGTTGAGGAAACCTCCTCCTTGAGTGATAAGATTGATATTATTATGTCTATGCTTGTGAATGGGAAAGCCCATATTGATCCAAATAATGTTCCTTTAGCCTCTTTGGTTGCTCAAGAAGAGCAATTGATGTGAACTTCATAAGAAATAACAATTTTGGGAATAATGCTTATGGTAATAACAATTATAGTCCCTACCCTCCTAACAATACTTATGGTTATAATGGTAAAACTAGAATACCTAGTGAAGGAAGAATTTTAGAAGTTGAAAGAGCCACTAAAAAATTCATGCAAATGCAATATGAGCAAAATAAACTATTTACTAAAACTATGGAGGAACAATCTACCATCTTGAAGAACATTAGCCATCAACTTGAGAGTCTAAATAGGGAAATTCCTAGTTTACAATTGAAACTCTCTAATGCTGAAAGAATATATCATGTTTGTCTGAAGCTCAATCTTCATTGATTAATAAAATGGCTGCTAAACCTGAAACTAATGATAATCCCTTTGCAGCTACTAATGCTATACAAGTAAGAATTGATGAAATTGTTAGAGTATTAGCTGAATTACATGCTAAGTGGGAAAGAGAAGATGAAATTGCTAGAAACATTAGTGTTTCTACTATTACCACCACTAGTGTATAGTCTAGTAATAGTTCTACTACTTTAGATGATAAATTTGATTTTGATCTTGATGGTTGCAATATCTCTGAAGTTATTAAGTTCCTACAAAAGCTTGCTAAAAGTCTTAATGCTAGTGCTATGAACATGGCCTTTACAAAACACATTACTGATGCTCTCATAAAGATTAAAGAAGAAAAGATGAAACATAAAGCTTCTATTCCAATAAAATAAGAAGATGGTTGGGAACCCATCATTAATATGAAAGTGAATGACTTTGATTTCAAATCTTTATGTGATCTTGATAGTAGTGTTTCTATTATGCCTAAAAGGATTTATGATATGCTTGATTTGCCTCCACTTGAAGATTGTTATTTGAATGTCCCACTTGATGATAATGCTAAAAATAAACTCATGGGGAGTCTTAAGGATGTTCTTATTATGGTTAGCAATGCTTATGTCCCCGTGGATTTCTATGTTTTGGATGTTGAATGCAATGCTTCTTGTCCTATTACTTTGGGAAGACCTTTTCTTAGAACTGTTGGTGCCATTATTGACATGAAAGAAGGCACCATTAAATATCAACTCCCACTCAAGAAAGGTATAGAACACTTCCCTAAGAAGAGAGAAAATATTTCTTTTGCCTCTCCTATGAAAACAAAATTTGGTCTTAATGCTTCTTCATTTGAGAACACTTGATTCGTTCTTGCTTCGTATGCCTAACTTAAAGGCGTTAAAGAAAAGTACTTATTGGGAGATAACCCAAAAGTTTTAGATGAGTCTTGGAAGTTATTACCTCTGTAATAACCGCTCCTTATCCTTTTTATTTGCTTTTTGTGCCAAGAGTAACCTCTAATGATAGAGAAGTAATGATTGGGAAAGTTGTTGTCCCGAAACAGATTTCTCTGCTTCACCGTAAATATTCGTGTAAACTCTCTGAACGTATTTTTGAGGCGTAATTTTTTTTGCTTCTGCCCCAGGCAGTTATCTAACTTTCGTTAGTTCAACACTTTTTGATTTGAGCAACAGAAGGTCTTCGAAAAAAATCTTCTTTACCTGCTGGTCTGTTTTGACAGATTTCTGCCATTTTCTGCATTTGCTTCTTGTTGGTTCCTTTTTGAGTTCTTTTGGGGAATTGAGATTTTTGAGGGACGTCCTTCAGTAGCTAGTGTTCTAATTGAAGTTTATTTGGTGTTAAAACTGAACCTTAAGACTTATTATCTTGAGTGCACTAATGTTGCTCATAAAGATTGTGTGAAGTTTTGTATGAAGGAAAAATTTCGGGTGTTTGGAAGGAATGAGTAATGAGATGAAGGATGGACAAAAGCTCAAGCTTGGGGATGCCACGCGTATCACTCCAATAAATATCCAAGAAGTATAAGCGTCAAAACTGAGGGATGCCCAAGGCATCCCCTTCTTCATCAATAAAAATTCCAGGTTCCTTCCAAACGCTTCATTTTTATTGTTTCATGCATAGTTGTGTTGTTCTTGGAGGGTCTTCTTTTTCGTTTTCGTTTTGGTTTTTCGTTTGCTTTTGTTTGCTTAGTTTGCTGAATAAATTGGTTGGACCCCCTTTTTCATACACTGATTTTCAAATAGTTTGCTTTGGATTGGAAAAGAGTAGAAAAGTTCATGCTTATGTGGTAAAAAGAGCTTGTTTTTGACGGTGGCCTATGCTTTGTCATGCCATGCTTGATATTGTTTTGGCTTTATGCTTAGTATTATTTGCTGTAGCATGACTTGTTATAAACAATTGAGATTGCTTAATGTGCTTTGGATGAATCATGCGTTGTTTTAGCATATTAAAGCATAGTATAGTGGTATTCTCCTTTGATGCTTTATTTGGGTTGACTTGGCACATGCTCACACCATGTTATGACTATCTCAAGTCACCAGAGCCTTTATGATCCTTTAGTTTTCAACTCTTAGTATCACTTTATGCTTTGATCAATGATGTTTTGTCGCTCTGCATGATTATGGCCATTATTGCTCTCTTAGTTTGTCGCTCCCAGTCTTTTGCTAGCCTCCGCAACCAAGTATGAGTTCCACTCATGCATCCAACTCCCTAAACCAAGTTATTCCAAAGTGTCCACCATACCTACCTACTAGCTTAAGCTATTCCAAGTATATTCATGCTTTTGTTTACCTTCCAAATTAAACTTCTTATGAGAAAACTAGTGATTAAAGCTCTCACGAACTTGATGGCACACTTTACTTTGCTTGCCCTTAATAAACTTGAACCATTGTGTCGTCTATGTTGTATATGCTTGCACTTATTTGTTGGGAATTAGCAGAACCATGCTGTCATGGGGAACGCTTTCAACATTGCACTTGGTACTTTGTACCTAGTTGATATCATGCTCTTTTGTATATGGATGTCGTCAATGTGAAATGAAAGGGGAGCTTGTAAGTCCATGGAGTTATGTATATGTGTTAGAGAAACGCCTGGGCCGCTGGTCTAATCCATGCTGACATGGTGGAAACCTGCAACGTAACCATAATGAGCTGTCTATGAAGCATTCTTCTTATTTGAGAAAAAAGAGAAAAAGAGAAAAAAATGAGATTATGAAAAGAGGAAAGAGAGAAAAAAGCACCATATTCCCATGGTAAATAAGAAGATTGCTGAGATGCTCGTTGTCTGCTTGCCTTGTCATTTTGATATGGGGATTCTTCCGTATCATCGGGCAAGGGGTACCTCGTTGGCGGTTTTTTATGATACACATATACTTACGATGACAAGAACTTACCGGTGACTAAACTTTAGTAGCATGAGGAGCGGCCCTCGTATTCAAGGGACATGAGATTTCTAACTTATACTTCCTCAAGCATGTACACCATAGTTTGTTCACTTTAACCGTAATCACTTCAAGATGCTTATGATAGGGGAAATGAGAGTTGAAAGCTATAAGTACCATAACTTTTGAAAGCTCTTTATGAAACTTGAATCTCTGTTTCCTTCTATGAAGGCCTTTCTTCTAGCATTATATTGAGTCTCCACCTTCTATCTTTATGCACTTACTTTGAGAAGCATAGTGGCCATTCTTAGTTCTATGTGCATTGTCCCAAGACTAGTTGATTGATGCATAACTTGATATTGCTTGTTTTAAACTATTTGTATCTAGTCACTCTTATGAACTTTGAAGGTGTCCTATGCATTTATATTTGGTACTCTATGAGGGACAAGCTGAATACTATTATGCTATGTTTTCTTTATGTGAAACAAACAAACGTCTTGCAAAGCATTGTTATTCATGAATCCTTTGTTTGTGCCTTTTCATGTTGCATCATAGTTTGTTTGTCTTATTGCTAGAACCTTGTCTTTCATGTTATGATTGAAGTACTATGATCCCATCTTTGAATGTTTTACAAATACTTTGATCAAGTCTTTGATGGTGCATGTCACCTCAAAAATTATTCTTTCTTTTTATCACTTACCTACTCGAGGACGAGCAGGAGTTACGCTTGGGGATGTTGATACATTGCAAATGTGTCTATAACTTTTGATGTTCCATGCTTGGTTTTATCCACTTTCTTGTGTTTTGTCCACACTTTGGAGTACTTTTCATATGATTTCTTGGACTAACCTATTAACAAGAGCCACAATGCCACCTGCCTATTTTCTGCTGTTTTTTGGTTCCAGGAAAGTCAGAAAATGAATATTCTCAGAATTGGACGGGACAAAAGCCAAAGTGCCTATTTTTCCGGAAGTCGTCAGATGCTAGAATATGAGACAGAGAAGGGCTGGGGGCCAGACACACCACCCGGCCGCGCGACCAGGCCTGCCTCGCGCTAGGGGGTGGTCTGGCCGACCCCAGCACCCCCTCGGCCTCTCCTGCCGCCTATAAGATGCCCTCGGGACGAAAACACTAAGGGACCCAATCAAAAACCCAAGAAAGTGTCTGTAGCCGCCGTCATCTCCATCCCTAGATCGGGAGGGATCTGCAGCTCTTCCCGACACCCTACCAGAGAGGGGAATTCACCCTAGAGGCCTTCTTCATCATCATGCAAGCCTCCGGTGTGATGCGTGAGTAGTTCATCTCTGGACTACGGGTCCATGTAGTAGCTAGATGGCTGGTTCTCCTCCTTTGTGCTTTCATGTCTAGATCTTGTGAGCTCCGTTCATGATCAAGATCATCTATTTGTAATTCTGCATGTTGTGTTTGCGGGGATCCGATGGATATTGAGATGCTATTTCAGATTGATTATTGATTCTATCATGTCTTTGTTATTTGTGATCTTGCATTCTTTCCGTTGTTAGTAGATATCTTGGCCAAGTAGATGCTAGCAACTCTAAGAGTTAGTATTTATGCTCGATAGTGGGTTCATGCCTCTGGTAATCTGGGGAAGTGACAGAAATCTCTATGGTACTAGATGTGTTGTTGCTACTAGGGAAAAAACAACAATCCTTTGTTCATAGAACAATCGTATTATTTACATTACACGCAATTCGTAAAGCAATAATTTGTTGCTTGCAACTTAATACTGGAGGGGGTTCGGATGATAACCTGAAGGTGGATTATTAGTCATAGATGCAGTTGGATGGCGGTCTATGTATAATGTTGTAATGCCCAATCAAGTTCCAAAGGAGTCAAGATGATTAGTAGATGCATCTATTGCTTTCTCGATGTTTGTCAATTGCCCAGCTGTAATTTGTTCACCCAGCATGTTATCTATCTTAAGGAGAGCCACCTCTAGTGAACTATGGACCCCGGTCATTTTCTTTTACATACAATCTACAAACTGTTTACTGCTTTGTGTTTACTTTCTGCAAACTATTACTTCCTTCCATTCGATACATTTAATCCTTTTTTTAGCAAAACCGGTGACATTGACAACCTCATCGCAAGTTGGGGACAGAGTTCCGTGGTTGTGTTGTGCAGGTCTCCATATTGCTGCTAGCACCAGTAGTGCGCCCTGCCAACGTTCAGCTAGCTAGACCTTTGGGGTGTTTCCTTGCTCCTACTGGATTGATAACCTTGGTTTCGTACTGAGGGAAAACTTGTTGTTGTGCTCATCATACCTTCCTCTTGGCGTTCCCCAACGAGCTCGATATATTTTGGGCCATCACATGCTTACTTGTAGCTCAAGTCTAACTTAACTTCATTAAATTGATGCCAAATATTAGCAAGAAGTTGAACCGTACATATGTATTATCAAAACTCTTGGTGGTTTCCCATATATTAATTGACCCATCCCCCCGATATATATGGGTACCTCCAAGAGAGATCTTTTGTCAAACTTTCAAAGAAACCTACAATTTACTTGTGGCAGTTCAATTTGTACCTAATAATTTCGATAAATCGGCATAAAATAAATCAAGTAGGCGAAGTTAGCTAGGAAGTTTGAGACTCATAAAACATGGGAAATCGTAAGTACAACATGTTGGTCCACAATATATGTCTTGAAACTTGCCTCGCGTGTCATTCAGATCCATATTCTTCAGACTTGCTTTACGAGAAAGAACAATCTCGTCATCACACTCGGAAAATTGAGAATGTTCTTTCCTGAGATAGTAGGAAACTGATAGTGATGGAATTGTTTACTACAACAAGATGCACCTATTGACCTCTGAAAAGACATTTAATTCAAGAGAAATCTATATCACGCTTACTTGTGGCTCAAGTTTGACCTAATTTCGTTAAATTGTCAAGATGCAAAATCTGTCTTAGCAAGAAGTTAAACCTATTGTCAAAACTCTTGGTGTTTTGTGATATATTAATTGACCCCTCGATGGGTACCTCTAAAAGCTTTTTCGAAAAACTTTCAAAGCAACTTAAAATTTTCTTAGACACAAGGCTAGTAAATTTCTAAGCTACGTATAGTAAGAGTGTGTGCAGTGTCTAGAAGTAGATACGAAAACTACTTTTGGTCCAGTGTTTAGAACTGAAGTGGGTCCACACAAGCATGCTAAAAAGAAAAACAGACTATTATCCACTGAATAGTGGGCCCTCCCAATTGATTCTCTTAGACATAAGACTAGCACTAGAATCACCTTGAAGAATCTTTTTGTTAGCACTACCCACTCCACCGTTAAGAAATATGTTTAAGACTTGACACCGTGATTGCTTTGATGTCTAGGGCCATTGGGCTCACTACCATGGGGCCCCATTATTATTAGTGGTCTAGTTATATCCTATAGCAGTCAACGAATGTTAGCTCTGACTTCTCTAAATCTTCCTTCTCGATGAAGCCTTGACGCTTGGCTTTGAAGGATGGATACGAGGGAAGTAGGTGCCTACGATGACTTCGTCAAGCTCAAGCCCCCCCCACCGGACAGTCTAAAGACACAATCTTTGGGAGGTGCTCATAGGGGTATGATGTGCGTTCATGCATTCATAGGGGTGAGTGTGTGTATGCATTTGTGAGCGTGTGCGTTTTGTAGTGGATTTTCGCAAAAATGAGAGAGATGGGCCTTCCGTTTGTATTAAGTTTTGCTCGGTTTTCCCAAAGTAATTGTAATGGTCACTGGTGTCTAGGGTCTATGGGCTCACTACCGGGGGCCACATTATTAGTGGTACAATTACATCCCATAGCAGCCAACGAATATGAGCTCCAACCCCTAGCACTTCCTTCTCCATGAAGCCTCGGCGCTCAACTTTGGGATGGTTATGAGGGTAGTGAGAGGCGACGTTCCCGTCAATATATAGCGAGGTGCCTATGGTGACTTCGTCAAGGTCAAGCCCCGCGGGATCAGTCTCAAGATCCAGTCTTTCTGAAGTGCTCATAGGTGTAGGGTGTGCGTACCTGCATTCATATGGGTGAGTGTGTGTGCGCATTTGTGATCGTCTCCATTTTGTAATGGGTTTTCGCAAAAAGAGAGGGGGGCCTTTGGTTTATTTATTGAGTTTTGATCTGTTTTCCAAAAGTACTCCATGTAATGCAAGTCAAACTAGGTGAGTGATGTTTGGGGTCCCAGGGGCTCTCTAGCGTGGGCCCTAGTTATCAGTGGTCGAGTTAAATCCAATACGGAGTAGTAGCCAGCGAATGTGAGGACCGGCTCCCCTACCTCTTCCTTCTCCATGAATCCTCTGCGCTAGGCTTTAAAGGCGCGCTCTTTTTTCGAGCAATGTCGGCGGATTCAGTCATGCTGGTCCGGCGAACGACAGGGGATCTTGATGCGCAAGGCGGTCAGGTTAGGGTAAGTACGCCAGAGTTCACGGACTCAGTTTATTTTCTCGAATTCAGCTTATGGGTTCTCTCCTTTTGGGATTTTTCTCTATTTTGCCCGTCTCGATCGATGATGTTTCCTGGGTTCAGATGCCAGCATGGATGGTAGACGCAGAGTGGTACGGCATCGTTACCGATGCGGATCTTCGGCTCTGGTGCGACTGTGCCCTGGTGCCCCGTTGCCGCATCGCATTTGAGGGAATGAACTTCGGCCACAGGTTCTTGGGTTATCACTACAAATGTGAGCGCTGCATGTTCGTCCACTGGGTAGATCTACCGCACTCACTTTCGCTACAGCGCGCGATGATGTCACTGTGGTTACAACTCGAGATCTGCGATGACCTCGAAGAGGAGGAGCAAGAGCACCATTAGATGCATGCCGAGGAGATGGCTATAGAGTTAACATATGTCTCCAACTCATTGCACTCAGTCGTAAATAGGATAAATGCTCTTAGATTTGGGTAATTAGAGCTGGACATTAGGTTCTTAACCAAGTATGGTCTGCAATCTAGATATTTAGCATGCTCATGATGCTTTTTGTGGCTGGCTGTAGATTCCACTAATAATTAAGTAATCCCCTTTTGTTTACTAGTACTCACCATCTCATAGTACTTCCACGTTAAATTACACTTGGTTAATTAATATGGGAGTAGTTGACAGTCTGCTTACAACCCTTCTGGAGTTTGTGGTTACTACTAATTGATCTGGTTTATGTGTTACTGCTATCTCTATCTATATACGAGTATCGCTACATTTTTGCACATTTGTGCACCTCCCCCGCCACGCACCTTCTTTACCTAGCAGCGTCCACCTTTCCATTGCATCAGTGCAATCTCCGGTGAGTCCGCAACCATCCGAATAGTTGTTTAGGTGATTGCTATTTGAAATAGTAGGTCTATATGCTACATTTAGGAAGCTGGGATCACCATGGATGTAGCCATGGAATTAGTTATAAGGTCCACTGAAAATAGGTAAGTATATGCTACTGATGGCTCAAAATATATCGAGCTTGTTGGGAATCCCAAGAGGAAGGTATGATGAGCACAACAGCAAGTTTTCCCTCAGTAATGAAACCAAGGTTATTGAACCAGTAGGAGCAAGGAAACAACTCCAAGGTGTTGTTTCCAACTTGGAATCCTGCACAACACAACCACAGAACTTTGCCTCAACTTACGGTGAGGTTGTCAATCTCACCGGTTTTGCTGAAAATAAAGGATTAAACGTATTGTGTGGAAGATAATTGCTTGCAGAAAGTAAACAGTAAACAATAAATAAATGGTAAAGAATGGACCGGGTCCATAGTTCACTAGAGGTGATTCTCCTTAAGATAGATGACATGTTGGGTGAACAAATTACAGCGGGGTGATTAACAGACACCGAGAAAGCATATACTAATCATCTTGACTCCTACGAGATTTGATTGGGCATTACAACATTATACATAGACCGTAATCCAACTGCATCTATGACTAATAATCCACCTTCAGGTTATCATCCAAACCCCCTCCAGTATTAAGTTGCAAGCAACAGATAATTGCATTAAGCAAAGTATGTAAACTAAACAATACGATTGTCCTATGGACAAAGGATTGTTGTTTTCTCCCTAGTAGCAACAACACATCTAGTACCTTAGAGATTCCTGTCACTTCCCCAGATTACTAGAGGCATGAACCCACAATCGAGCATAATACTCCCTCTTGGAGTTGCTAGCATCTACTTGGCCAAGATAGCTACTAACAGCAAAAAGCATACAAGATCACAAATAACACAGACATGATAGAATCAATAATCAATCTGAAATAGCATCTCAATATCCATCGGATCCCCGCAAACACAACATGTAACAGTACAAATAGATGATCTTGATCATGAACAGAGCTCACAAGATCTAAACATGGTAGCACAAAGGAGGAGAACCAACCATCTAGCTACTACATGGACCCGTAGTCCAGGGATGAACTACTCACGCATCACAACAGAGGCAGTCATAGTGATGAAGAAGGCCTCCAGGGTGATCTCTCCCCTCCGTTAGGGTGCTGGGAAGAGCTTCAGATCCCTCCCGTTCTCCATGATGGCGGCTACAAACTCTTTCATGGAATTTTGATCGAGTACTTAGGGTTTTCGTCCCGAGTGGCTTTTATAGGCAGAAGGGCAAGGTCGGTGGGCCCCCGAGGGGCCCACACCACCCCCTGGCGTGGCCTGGGCTGGCCTACGCCACCAGGTGGTGTGGCCACCTCGTGGCCCCTCTCCGTCTCGTCTTCTAGCTCCGTGAGTCTTCTAGTAAAATATTGACTTTGGCTTTTGTCCGGTCCAATTCCGAGAATATTTCTTTTCTAGCTTTTCTGATACCAAAAACAGCAGAAAACAGGCAACTGGCACTGTGGCATCTTGTTAATTGGTTAGTTCCAGAAAATTTATAAAAAGACCTCAAAGTATGAACAAAACATAAGAAAGTAGATACTAAACAAGCATGGAACATCAAAAATTATAGATACGTTTACAATGTATCAACATCCCCAAGATTAACTCCTACTCGTCCTTAAGTAGGTAAGTGATAAAAGAGAATAATTTTTGAGGTGACATGCACCATCACAATATTGATCATGGTATTTGTAAAACATTGATAGCTGGGATCATAGTACTCTAACATAGACACGAAAGATATAGTTCTAACAATAAGACATAGCAACTATGTTGTAACATGAAAAGGTACAAACAAAAGATTCATGAATAACAATGCTTTGAAAGACGTTTGTTTGTTTCACATATAGAAAACATAATGAGAATGGTATTCAGCTTGTCCCTCATAGTGTAGCAAAACATAAATGCATATGACACCTTCAAAGTTTATAAGGGTGACTAGATACAAATAATTTAAGAACAAGCAATATCAAAGTTATGAATCAATCAACAAGTTTTGGGACAATACACATTGAACTAAGAATGACCACTATGCTCTCTCAATAGGTGCATAAAGATAGAAGATGGAGACTCAACATAAAACTAAAAGAAAGGCCTTCATAGAAGCAAGCAGGGATTCAAGTCTCATAAAGAGCTTCCAAAAATTATGGTACTTATTAGCTTTTAGCTCTCATTGCCCCTATAATAAGCATCTTTAGGCGATTAAGGTTAAAGTGAGCAAATATGAGGATATGCTTGACAAGTTGTAAGATGAAAATCTCATGTCCCTTACTTACGAGTACCAAACCTCATGCTACTCAACTTTAGTCACAAGTAAGTTCCTATCATTGTAAGTACATGTGTATCATAGAGAACCGCCAACGGGGTACCCCTTGCACGATGATATGGAAGCTTTCCCATATCAAAATGACAAGGCAAGCTGACAATGAGCATCGCAGCGATCCTTTTATTTCCTATTTGCATAGGTTTTTTATTGAGGATGCTTCATAGATTTCTCACTATGGTTATGCTGCACGTTTCCACCATGATTAGGCATGTCTTAGACTAGATGACCATGCGTTTCTCTAACACATATACGAACTCCATGAGCCTTACAAGCCCCCCTTTCATTTCACTCCGTTGGGATCCATAAGCAAAAGAACATGATATCAACTAAATAAAGTGCAATATTGAAAGCGTTCCCCATGGTAACATGGTTCTGCTAATTTCACAACTTACAAAACGCAAGCATATATGCAACATAGATGGGCACAATGGTTCAAGTTTATTAAGTCAAAGAAAGTAAAGTGTGCCATCAAGTTCGTGAGAGCTTTAATCACTAATTTTCACATAACAAGTTTAATTTGGAAGGTAGATAAAAACATGAATATACTTGGAATAGCAATAATGCTAATAGGTAGATATGGTGGACTCTTTGGAATAACTTGGTTTTATTTGGAGTTGGATGCATGAGTGGAACTCATACTTGGTACATGTGGAGGCTAGCAAAAGACTGGGAGCGACCAACTAAGAGAGAAATAATGGTCATAATCATGCAAAGCGACAAAACATTATTAATTAAAGCAAGTGATATTACAAGTCGAAAACTAAATGATCATAGAGGCTATGGTGACTTGGTATAGTCTTAACATGGTGTGAGCATGTGCCAAGTCAACCCAAATAAAGCATCAAAGGAGAATACCACAATATTATGCTTTTATATGCTAAAACAACACATGATTCTTTCAAGGCACATTAAGCAATCTCAATTGTTTGTAACAAGTCATGATACAGCAATAATCACTAAGCATAAAGTCAAAGCAATATCAAGCATGGCATGATAAAGTCTAGGCCATAGTCAAAAACAAGCTCTTTTTATACCACTTATAAGCATGAACTTACCTACTCTTTTCCAATCCAAATCAACTTATTTGAAACTATGTATGAATGAGGGGGTCCAACCAATTTATTCAAGCAAACTAAGCAAACGAAAACTAAAAACAAAAACGAAGACGCTCCAAAACAACACAATTGTGCATGAAACAATAAAAATGAAGTGTTTGGAAGAAAACCTGAGATTTTTATTGATGAAGAAGGGGATGCCTTGGGCATCCCCAAGCTTTGACGCTTGTACTTCTTGAATATTTCTTGCGGTGACATAGGTGGCATCCCCAATCTTGACCTTTTGTCCATACTTCATCTTATCACATTGTTCTTCCCTACACTTTTAAAATTTCCTTCATACAAAACTTCACACAATCTTCATTAGCAACATTAGTGCACTTAAGATAATAAGTCTTTAGGTTCAGTTTCAACACAAGTAAAACTTCCATTAAAATACAAGATACTGTAGCAATTCCTTTTAAAATTCAGGTGATCAAAGATAACTCAAAGAGGAAGAGATTAAGAGGCAAATGCAAATAATGGTAGAAATTTGTCAAAACAGACCAGCAGGTAAAAACCAATTTTTTCGGAAACCTTCTGTTGCTCAAATCGAAAATTGATAAATGAACGAAATTTAGATAACAACCTGGGGCAGAAGCACAACAAATTACAGCTCAATCCGACATACATAGATTTTTCACGAATTTTTACAGCAAAGCACAAAAATCTGTTTTGGGACAAAAACTTTCCCAAGCATTACTTCTCTCTCATTAGAGGTTACTCTGGGCACAAAAACCACACAAAAATGATAAGGAGAGGTTATTACAGAGGCAATAACTTCCAAGACTCAACAAAATAAAAATTTATTGACTAAAAATTTGGGTTATCTCCCAATAAGTGCTTTTTAACGCCTTTTAGCTAGGCATAAGAAGCAAGAATAAATTATTCTCAAATGAAGAAGCATTAAGATCAATACCAGAAATATCTTTAACAAGTCAAGGTATCTCGTCCAAATAAGTTCTAGAGGATCCTCTCTCACTACTCTTGGGTTCACTATTTTCATCAAACGGGTTTTCGGGAACAATCCAATCGGAATTCTCTTCTAAGGCTTCATGCATTCCTATAAGTTTAAAAGGTATCGGTATTTTAATTTCCTTACCATTTTTAGGTTTGGTTTTGTCCATATTTTCTTGCGTACCAATAACATATACACATGAGCCCTAGCATATTAAAACGATCAAAGACTTTTCTAGCTTCCTTAACAACATCATAGAATTCTTTAAACAAAGCCTCTAGAATAAAATCTCTCTTTTCAGTGTCCTCAATATCTTTAAGTTTAAGAAACATTACTTGCATCATGAGGTTAAGGTTAAAAAACCTAGATTCCAACATGTGATGCAGCAATTTCATAATTTGGAGCAAGTTCTACTAGAGATCTATCCTCAATATCCTCATGCTTGCTAACATGATTAAAGAATTCTTCCATATTATCTTTCCCAATTATAGAGCCACTACCTATTGAAAGGTCTTTCAGGGTGAACTTAGGGGTCAACATGGTGAGCTGAGAACGAGCTAACAACTATTGCAAGAACTAATTATTTTTGTGTTTTTAATATAAAGAAGAAAACTAGTACAACTAATTTTTGTGTGTTTTTGATAAAAGAAACAAGCAAATAAAGCAGAAATAAACTAAGCAAAACAAAAGAACAAAGTAAATAGATTGGTTGTGAGGGACTCCCCTTGTGAAGATGTCCTTGACTCCCCGGCAACAACGCCAGAAAAAGGCTTGATGGCTCAAAAATATATCAAGCTTGTTGGGAACCCCAAGAGGAAGGTATGATGAGCGCAGCAGTAAGTTTTCCCTCAGTTATGAAACCAAGGTTATCGAACCAGTAGGAGCAAGGAAACAACTCCAAGGTGTTGTTTCCAACTTGGAATTCCGCACAACACAACCACAGAACTTTGCCCCAACTTACAGTGAGGTTGTCAATCTTATCGGTTTTGCTGAAAACAAAGGATTAAACATATTTGTGGAAGATAGTAATTTCTTGCAAAAAGTTAATAGTAAATAGTAAATAGATGGTAGATTGATGGTAAAATAATGGACCAGGGTCCATAGTTCACTAGAGGTGATTCTCCTTAAGATAGATGACATGCTGGGTGAACAAATTACAACAGGGCAATTAACAGACACCGAGAAAGCATACATGCATATACTCATCTTGACTCCTACGAGATTTGATTGGGCATTACAACATTATACATAGACCGTAATCCAACTGCATCTATGACTAGTAATCTACCTTCAGGTTATCATCTGAACCCCCCTCCAGTATTAAGTTGCAAGCAACAGATAATTGCATTAAGCAAAGTATGTAAACTAAACAATATGATTGTCCCATGGACAAAGGATTGTTGTTTTCTCCCTAGTAGCAACAACACATCTAGTACCTTAGAGATTCCTGTCACTTCCCCAGATTACTAGAGGCATGAACCCACAATCGAGCATAAATACTCCCTCTTGGAGTTGCTAGCATCTACTTGGCCAAGATAGCTACTAAAAATGGAAAGCATGCAAGATTACAAATACCATAGACATGATAGAATCAATAATCAATCTGAAATAGCATCTCAAGATCCATCGAATCCACGCAAACACAACATGTAAGATTACAAATAGATGATGTTGATCATGAACGGAGCTCACAAGATCTAAACATGGTAGCACAAAGGAGGAGAACCAACAATCTAGCTACTACATGGACCCGTAGTCCAGGGATGAACTACTCACGTATCACACGGGAGGCAGTCATGGTGATGAAGAAGGCCTCCAGGGTGATCTCTCCCCTCCGGCAGGGTGCCGGGAAGAGCTTCAAATCCCTCCCGATCTAGGGATGGAAATGACGGCGACTACATACTCTTTCATGGAATTTTGATCGAGTACTTAGGGTTTTCATCCCGAGTGTCTTTTATAGGCGAAAGGGCAAGGTCGGTGGGCACCCGAGGGGCCCACACCACCCCCTGGCACGGTTTGGGCTGGCCCGCGCCACCAGGTGGTGTGGCCCCTCTCCGTCTCATCTTCTGGCTCCGTGAGTCTTTTGGTAAAATATTGACTTTGGATTTTGTCCGGTCCAATTCTAAGAATATTTCTTTTCTAGATTTTCTAAAACCAAAAACAGCAGAAAACAGGCAACTGGCACTATGGCATCTTGTTAATAGGTTAGTTCCAGAAAATTTATAAAAATACCTCAAAGTATGAACAAAACATAAGAAAGTAGATACTAAACAAGTATGGAACATAAAAAATTATAGATATGTTTACAACGTATCAGCTACCAAGATGAGTCTTTTGAGGATGGGAAGCTTGCCCCTGGCTTTATTTCACAGAACGGTCCTCTGCTGAACAATGCAGATGTAATTTGCTGCATATCGTTCATAAACAGATTGTTGTTTGTCAGTGTCCTGCATTGCTGAGTTCTTTAAATTATATTTTTCGTTAAAGGGAAACATTCCCAATCCTTGGCATCAGATTAATGCACGTATCCTTCTTTGCATTGCGAAGTTGATGTGTTCTTTCCTAAAATTTACTAGTTTTGCTGCATTTCGTTTAGCATCATGTGCATGTCCCACCCGTGGAGGAGGCATTATCGAGTGACAAGTGTTTTTATGTATCCAGCTGCTTTGCTGGAATTTCAGTAACCTGTGCTTTGTCCCCGAATTTTTTTTTCCGATAAAGAGTGCTTTATTACTTAAAATGTCCCCTAAAATATACTGATCATTTTTGTTGCATCATGATTTGTAGGAACAAAGTCATTCTGATCTATTGTCACTTATTACTAAGGCCAGAACTGCTCATGTGCCAGCTAAGAAGGCAAACCCTGAAGTACGACCTTTTTCATGTCGGTTCTGTTTCCCATGTTTGGGAAATATGCCTCTATGGTTCTTTGCCATTTGTGGTACCACTGTGGAGCTTGTACGATGTGTGCAGCTGAATTTGGATTGTGAAACGAGAATTTGGTTTATTTTTTTTGAAATGAGAATCTGGTTTAATTTTGGATTTGTTATCTGAAGTTTCCACCTTACTCATATTGCTCATGGCGTAATGGTGCTGGTCACTACAAGGATTTGATAATTGCCCGTCACCGAGAGAAATACAAAGCTCATAGACACATGATTTCGTGCCTTCAAGAGAAAGTGAAACACCAAGATGAACAGATTAGGTGCCTGAAGGAAGAAGTGTCCACATCCACTAAGCGGATAGCTGATTTGACTGCAGGATAGAATACATCAATTTCAGTTGCTCATGATGCTGCTGTTGATTTTTCAAAAGTTCGTGGCTGACAACTTAGTTCCCGAGTTGCCTGATGTGGATGGCGACTAGCTGATTGGCCAGGTGTACGACCGGATCTTGGAACAAGTGGGAATGCGAGCTGACAATATTTTCAATTCGTCTCTAGAAGAAGATGAGACCCTGGCAAAAATTCAAGATTCTCCACGTCCATACAGTCCTGATCCTACAAAAGATGAGGAAATATGTAAACCATATTGACCGCTCTAATTTAATTTTTGAAGGGTTTGGGTCTCTTTGGAGGATGACTGTTTGTTAAGTCAGGTATTATAACTGTTTTTTTGCTCTGCTAGTGTGTGGTGTCCATGAATCTATATATTTGATGTACTATTATGACATATATATTGGACCTGGCGTTATGTGACTATATTTGGCAACAACAATCATCTTATTTGAACTTGCGGTGGTTTTTTATCTTTCAATTTTTTTCCTTCTGAGATCTGTTAATGATGATGTTAATGCCAGTTGCAAGTGATTTGTTAGCATGTTTCTGGTAGTAAAACAAAACTTATAGTTGTAGATTGTGGAATTTCAGGTCGATGTTTGAACTCTAGATCTTGATATCATAGAAAGGGCAGGCTTCTACCACCTGTAATATTTTACCCAACAATTGATTGTATCACACGAATAAGAGCACAAACTTGATGTCTGTAGGCGGGACACTGAGCAACGCAAGTGCACAAACTTGTATCAATCGTGTGGTTGCTACTATTAATACAGCCGGGGTTTCCCCTAAAAAAGCGGGGTTCGCAAAAAATAAAAAAATAGTGGGGCGAAAGTTAGTTTCGAGTTCAAGGTAGCTCAGTCGTGTGCCCCTCGACCCCTTTGTCATCTTCTCCGCCTGGCCGCCCTCCCTCGACCGGACCGTCCCCGCCACTCCACCATTGAACACCACCGCACTGTCATTCGCTGGCATGTACGTCCCCAACCTCCAGCCATTACAGGCTTTCTGAAGGATAGAATGCATTTATTTTTTGGGCATTGCAATCTAAATAAGCTCGTGGCATTTACAGGAAATGGAATCGGCATTGGCGGACACATTTTGTGTGTTGGTGGATGCTTGTAAAGCAGAGGTGGATGCTGAAGCATCACCAACGGATACATGTGAAGCGGATGTGGAGGCTGATGCTTGTACCGCATCAGAATCTTGGGCAGTGTTGAGTGATGCTTGGAAAGTGGTGGAGGCGCTGTCGAAATCCTCGCCGGCTGCTGCTGGAACAAATTCGGCTATGTTGGCTGTCGCTGCCAAAGCGACGGCTACGTGGGATGCTAGGAATACGTCAGCTCGTGGTCGTGCTTCTTCAGCGTCAACGGATGTGGCTCGTCATTCGTCGGCGGCGCCTGCTCCATCTGCTCAGAACTCATCGACCCCATTGTAAGTTCTGCGTTGGATTTTGTCTCCCTGACTTCCTCCCTCTTTTTTGTATTTTCCTCTGGTGTTTTTTCTGGATGCAGTGGATATTAGTTTAAACTAGTAGTACTGGGAACATAAAAATTTATTTAATCACAAACTAGTGATCCGAATGGGATGAACTTTCACAGGATTCAAACCTAGGCACCGATGATTTACTATTTTTTGTCAATTTTTTCGAATAGTTTTACTTTTTAGTTCAAAATCTGAGCTACTATCATATGTTTGATCTAAGATGGAAGGTGGATCCTGGGGTAAGTCACCGTGAGACTTGGGTTCACCAAGTCACTGAAGCCGCGTCCGTTTTTTCTCCTCTTTTTTATGACAAAACCAGAAAATTCAGGTGGGGGCCTTTATGTCCTCCCCGGTGACCTAAAAAAAGTTCTTCATTCCCTTTACCCATTTCCGACATGCTAAAGCATTTTGCGGTGCTTTCGTACTACTCTGGTTTATTCCTTGTGCTGTTTAGGTTGCTTTGTTGACAGACTCTGCTTTTTAGGTAGTTAATTCTTTTTTTAAGGTGGTGCATTGTGCATTGTGATGTTTACATAATTCTGGTGATGCACTTGTTCTATTTTCATCATCCTACCAGCTTCGGTGGAAGAACATATGCAACAATAAACGACTTGCTAGGCGATGTATTTGGTCAGATTCTTGTCAGGCTTCCTCTGCACCCATCCTGCATACTGAGGGCATGAGTCGCCCAAAAATGCTGGATGGACTTCATGGGAAGCAACGATTTCAAAAGGCTAACCTTGTAACACAACAGAGGAATGTCGTTACTTGGGTTTTTCACCAACAGCTCCAAGGACGCTCGATTCTTAACAGATCATAATCTTGACCAATCCATCTACTAGAGGCTGAACAGGCTGGTGGAAGTACATAAAGCCTACAAACCATATGTACTCGGATGTCGCAATTGTAGGTTGCTACTTCATTATCTGCAAGGGTCTAACATGATAAAGGCCTGGGATCCAATCAGTGGAAGTGAAACAGTGTTACCAGAACCACCAATTTGGCAGTGACGTTAGTATGATAGCGGCACAATTCTCTGTTCGATAAATCATGGGCAATTGTTTTCACACTGTTGCAGCAATTTCTGGGTTTTTTTGGATAGTAACCAATGGTAGCCAAGCATTGGTGCAGGGGTACTCATCAGAGTTAGGAAAATGGGAGGACTGGATTGAACCTGCTGAGATGCTGGCTAAGATTGATCACATGCCGTCAACTCTCATAGGGGACATTTTGTACTGGCCAACAATGAACTCTAGATATATAATTGCCTTCGATAACGTGACAACAAAACTGTGTTATATTGAGTTCCCTCATGAAACACATGATATTTCCAGACGCAATTTTGTCATCGCTAAGGGGCATAATGGAGATGTTCCCCTTGCGGTTATAAGAGACTTTAGTCTAAACACGTGGTCCAATGCAAGATCATCAACATGCAAATGGGAAGTTTGGGTGCCTCATATAAAGGTTGAGTTGGATACTCTCCTTGGCCTTGAGAAATCATGGGCATATGGTGGGAAAGATGCAGTAAGGTTACTCTGCGCATTTGAGGATAGAGAAATGGTGGTTATATGGGTGAAGGAGGGAGTATTCGAATTAGATCTCAGTAACATGAAGTCTAAGAAGTTCAGATCTCGTAAATGTTGGTGTACTTTACATCCCTACATTATGACACCTGGTTAGTGTAGTCATTCATGTGCAACCCTTGCATTTTTGTACACCTATGATTTTGCTGATCATTTTGTTCATTTCCTTCAGCAACTGACGTGATTCAGAGTGCTAAATCAAAGAAACAAAAAGTAAGTCCTGTCAGCAACACAGCTGATTCAGACTGCAACATCAAGGAGATGAAAATAACACTCGGAGGAACAAGCAAGGCTTGTTTGGGTATGCATGTGTTTGCCCAGGTTGTGTTATTTGGAGTTGCAGTCTGATATTTGTTTGTTTTGGTAGCTGATGGATTTATGGCGGAACCTTTGTTTGTGATGCAGTCACAGCGGCAAGGGCTAGAATATTAGAGTTGTCTGTTCATTTTCGGGGCCTACGTGTGTCTAATAAAACATTGTTTTATATGATGAAATGGTGTTATCTATAGAGTAGTGTATACGTGATGAAATCTTGTTTTAATTGTTCTACATATACTTTAGCTGGTATTTGTGTTTTGATAGTATGCTGTAGTAGGAGTATTTGTTTTGTAGCAGGCTTTTTATTTGATCTGAATTAGTACTACCATTTAATTAGTGCTTCCTGTAGAAGAGTCCTTGTCGACACCTAAATAATTAGTAGACCTTGGTTGCACACCACATGCTTGAATCAGAGCTACTTCAGACATTTGTTTGTTGTTATGTTAAACAAACATTCTTGTATCGGAGATCTGCATTTTCATACGTGTGGTAGATAATCACTCTCCCTGACTTGGATCCCTGAAATAGAGGGATAATGGCCTATTTTTTAATTATTCTTTAGACAATCTCTAAATTCAAAATCACTGTCGACCGCCAAAAGCTACCGCCTACCCCGTTTAAACCGGAGGCATCAGTTGATGTGAGTCTCGCCTTAAATTCCTGACCAGATGGCGTTCGACCTACATAACCTTTTTTCTAGTAATAAAAACTTGGTCGACAGCCAAATTCAAAATTGTAATCAAGCGGGAAAATAACCCACCGACCCCGAAGTATTTCGCACCCCCTCTGTTTCAAACATTTTCAGGAAAAATCACCCACTGAGGTAGTACCATTTTTATATTATTACATGGACGCTAGCCAAATTTAACATCTAAGTCAAGCGGCAAAATTTACCGCCTATGTTGTTTGAATGGAAGGTATCCAAGTTTCTGTGCAAAAAAATGTTTATGGATGATCAGCTGATGTGACTCTCGGCCTTGAATTCCTGGACAGATAGCGTACGGTCTATTAATTTTTTTCTATTAGTAGATAGAGGCTAGCCAAATTGAAAATATCAATCGAGCAGCAAAATCACCCACCTACCAAGAATTTCCCGCCCCACTGTTTCAAAAACTTTGAGCCAAAATATCCCACCGACCGGGGGAGTACCATTTTCTATTATAATTATTAGATGGGCGCAAGCCAAATTCAAATTCTCAATCAAGCGGCAAAACCACACACCGACCTTGAAGCATTTCACGCCCTTCCGTTTCAAAAACTTTAGAATTTAAAATTCCAAATCTACGCATTGTTCAGACGACAAAAGGGCATGCTAAAGTCGGTAGATCGGGGGCACGATCATTATAATTTTTTCTGCTCACCTCTATGGTCCCAATTCCCCCAGTTTTTCCCGCCGGCTCTCCCAAAAATCCCAAGATCCTCTGTCCCCTCCACGACCACCGCGCACACTAGCTTCAGCTGCGGTCTCGTGCATCGCCGTGTAGCCGCTTCATCGACGCTCACCCACTAGATCTAGGAGCTACGGTGTTGTTCACCATGCTGCTGGCGTCATCGACTGCCCAAGCTCTACGTCCTCGCCGCCCAAAGCTACCCAACCGTATCGAATCTGCTTCACCAGTGTCCACCGGGCGTGATCTAGTTAAAAGAGTTCCATGTCCACGCTCTAGACCAGCTGCACGGCCATCGCTGTTCACTGCACCAGATCCACCTCAGCGATGCTCTCGTCCACCGCTTTCAAGCTGGCATCGACCGCCCAAGATCTGCTTCCCCAACGGCAACAGCCATCGCAACCGTAGCACCCTCGGTGACCTGGACATCACTCGCACGGTACCGACGATGCTTAGACGCCTCTCCGACCAAGGTTAACCAAATCTCCAACCCATTTTTGGTTGTCAGCGGTATAGAAGGTTCAAGCCTGTCGCAGTGAACTGCATTTTTGTAATCGTGCTAGTACATACAAGTAATTGGGCACGCCTATTCTTCGTGCTAGTACATGCAAGGTCATTAGACATGTTGGTTTGCATTCGCTGCTCTACAAATTTCAAGTCATGCACATGTCTATTATTTTGTCATGCACATGTTCTTAGCTACTCCATACACTAGTAATTGCCTGCTACCGTGTAATTCTTGCAAAATCTGTAGTCAGTGGAAAATCTATAGCCGTTTAAACTCTTCATACTAATTCGATTATAATTTTGTTGTTGCCATAACGCCATCTGGTACTTCAAAAGCTGCATCACTAACTATTTCCTTTTTCTTGCATAGATCTCAAAATGGAACAATGAACATGTTGGTTTGCATAGCCTATTCTACAGGTTCACAAGGGATGCCATTACTTCCTTATCTTGTGCTGGTTCGTCCTGAGCAATGACATATTTTTCCTCTACTATGTAGTTCACTTGTGGTTTGCATTATTGCTCTAGAATTTCACTTATGATGCCATTATAATTTCTATCTGGTTGATTTTTAGCTATGACAATAACTACATGTCATTGTGTAGCTCACCGCAAATTCTGAGTCACCCAATGACTATGCATTCCAGGAGATGCCACTGCTTCCATATATATTTGCTGAAATTCTAAGAAACACTTTGTTTGATTGTTCATTTCATTCTAGGCACACTTGTCTAATGCTTGTTTATCCTATTCTACATGTTCACGAGCGACGCCATTATATCTCGCATCTGGTTCTGGGTCTGGTTCGTCCTAAGTCACGACATAACTATCCTCTACAATATATAGTTCATTCGTGGTTTGCATTCCTTCTCTATAGGTTCTCGTATGATGCAGTTATAATTTCTATCTGGTTAATTCTTCGCTATGATAGTAACTGCATGCCATTTTGTGGCTCAGCGCAAATTCTGAGTCACCCAACATCTCTTGCATTTTAGGGTATAGAACTGGGTCCATATATATTTTTTCAAAATGACCTGGCTAGTTTATATCTGCTGAAATTCTAAGCCACACACACACACATTTTTTGATTGATCGTTTCACGGTAGTCACACTTGTTTAATCCGTGCTTGCTTGTAATGTTCGTTTGACGTGTTGTTCAATAATTGAACCACTGACCAGTTGTAAACTCCAATTCATAGCTCCTGCCATATCAGTCAAACGAGTAGTTTGTTTTGTTTGATGTATTAACTTGTTATTACTTAGTTTCAGATTGCAATTATTGCTAGCCCCACCAAAGAGGGGGCTGCAAGATCATGTCTCCTCCAATGTAGTTGTCACACTCAATGGAAGATGCAGGAGATTGATACATTGCAAATGTAGCTATAATTTTTGATGTTCCATGCTTGGTTTTATCCACTTTCTTGTGTTTTGTCCACACTTTGGAGTACTTTTTATATAATTTCTTGGACTAACCTATTAACAAGAGCCACAGTGCCAGCTGCCTGTTTTCTGCTGTTTTTGGTTCCAAGAAAGTTAGAAAATGAATATTCTCGGAAATGGACGGGACAAAAGCCAAAGTGCCTATTTTTCCGGAAGTCATCAAATGCCAGAATACGAGATGTAGAAGGGCTGGGGGCTGGCCACACCACCTGGCCACGCGGCCAGGCCTGGCCCGCACTAGGGGGTGGTCTGGCCGACCCCAACACCCCCTCGGCCTCTCTTTCCGCCTATAAGATGCCCTCAGGACGAAAACCCTAAGCACCCGATCAAAAATCCACGAAAGAGTCTATAGCCGCCGTCATCTCCATCCCTAGATCGGGAGGGATCTGAAGCTCTTCCCGGCACCCTGCCAGAGAGGGGAATTCACCCTAGAGGCCTTCTTCATCACCATGCAAGCCTCCGGTGTGATGTGTGAGTAGTTCGTCCTTGGACTACGGATCCATGTAGTAGCTAGATGGCTGGTTCTCCTCCTTTGTGCTTTCATGTCTAGATCTTGTGAGCTCCGTTCATGATCAAGATCATCTATTTGTAATTCTGCATGTTGTGTTTGCAGGGATCCGATGGATATTGAGATGCTATTTCAGATTGATTATTGATTCTATCATGTCTTTGTTATTTGTGATCTTGCATGCTTTCCGTTGTTAGTAGCTATCTTGGCCAAGTAGATGCTAGCAAGTCCAAGAGTTAGTATTTATGCTCGATAGTGGGTTCATGCCTCTGGTAATCTGGGGAAGTGACAGAAATCTCTAAGGTACTAGATGTGTTGTTGCTACTAGGGAGAAAACAACAATCCTTTGTTCATAGAACAATCGTATTGTTTACTTTACACGCAATTTGTAAAGCAATAATCTATTGCTTGCAACTTAATACTAGAGGGGGTTTGGATGATAACCTGAAGGTGCATCATTAGTCATAGATGCATTTGGATGGCAGTCTATGTATAATGTTGTAATGCCCAATCAAGTTCCAAAGGAGTCAACATGATTAGTATATGCATGTATTGTTTTCTCGATGTTTGTTAATTGCCCGGCTGTAATTTGTTCACCCAGCATGTTATCTATCTTAAGGAGAGCCACCTCTAGTGAACTATGGATCCCGGTCCTTTTCTTTTACATACAATCTATAAATTGTTTACTGCTTTGTGTTTATTTTCTGCAAACTATTACTTTCTTCCATTCGATACGTTTAATCCTTTGTTTTCAGGAAAACATGGTGAGATTGACAACCTCATCGCAAGTTGGGGACAGAGTTCTATGGTTGTGTTGTGTAGGTCTCCACGTTGTTACTAGCACCGGTAGTGCGCCCTGCCAAGGCTCAGCTAGCAACACCTTTGGAGTGTTTCCTTGCTCCTACTGGTTCGATTAAACCTTGGTTTCATAACTGAGGGAAACTTGCTAATGTGCTCATCATACCTTCCTCTTGGGAGTCAAGGACATCTTCACATGGGGAGTCCCTCATAACCAATCTCTTTGCTTTGTTATTTTTGTTTTCCTTAGTTTCTTTTTGCTTTGTCTGCTTGTTTTGTTATCAAAAACACAAAAAATTAGTTTTACTAGTTTGCTTTCTTTATCAAAAACACACACAAAATTAAGTCTCCTTTAGTTGTTGCCTCTTCCTTAGCTCACCATGTTGATCCCTAAGTTTACCCTGAAAGACCTTTCAATAGATAGTGGCTCTTAATTGGGAAAGATAATATTGGAGAATTCTTTAACATGTTAGTAAGCATAAGGATATTGAGGATAGATCCCTTGCAGAACTTGCTCCAAATTATGAAATTGCTGCATCTTCTTTAGTTCATATGTTGGAGGCTAGGTTTGTTAACCTTAATCCCTTAATGCAAGTAATGTTTCTTAAGCTTAAAGAAATTGATGACCCTGGAAAGAGGGATTTTATTCTAGAAACTTTGCTTAAGGAATTCTATGATGTTGCCAACGAAGCTAGAAAAGACTTTGAATGTTTCAATATGCTAGGTCATGTGTAGATGTTCTTGGTACACGATAAAAGATGAACAAAACCGAACCAAATGGGGAGGAAACTAAGATACCAATACCCTTTAAACTAGTAGCAATACATGAAGCCATAGAAAAGAATCTTGATTGGATTGTTCCTGAAAAACCTTTTGATGAAAATAGTGAACCTAAAAGTATTGAGAGAGGATCCTCTAGAACTCATTTGGATGATATACCTTGCCTTGTTGAAAATATTTCTGGTATTGATCTTAATGCTTCTTCATTTAAGAATACTTGATTCTTTTTCTTACTTCTTATGCCTAACTTAAAAGCGTTAAAGAAAAAGTACTTATTGGGAGATAACCCAAAAGTTTTAGATGAGTCTTGGAAGTTGTTACTTCAGTAATAACCGCTCATTATCCTTTTTATTTGCCTTTTGTGCCAAGAGTAACCTCTAATGAGAGAGAAGTAATGATTGGGAAAGTTGCTGTCCCGAAATAGATTTTTGTGCTTCACCGTATAAATTCGTGTAAAATATCTGAACGTAATTTTGAGGCGTGAATTTTTGTGATCCTGCCCCAGGTTGTTATCTAACTTTCGTTAGTTCAACACTTTTTTATTTGAGCAAAAGAAGGCCTTCGAAAAAATTCGTATTTACCTGCTGGTCTGTTTTGACAGATTTCTGCCATTTTCTGCATTTGCTTCTTGTTGGTTCCTTTTTTTAATTCTTTTGGGGAATTGAGCTTTTTGAGGGAAGTCCTTAAGTAGCTAGTGTTTTAATGGAAGTTTATTTGGTGTTTAAACTAAACCTTAAGACTTATTATCTTGAGTGCACTAATGTTGCTAATAAAGATTGTGTGAAGTTTTGTATGAACGAAAAATTTCAGGTGTATGGAAGGAATGAGTAATGAGATGAAGGATGGACTAAAGCTCAAGCTTGGGGATGCCACGCGTATCACCCCAAGAAATATCCTAGAATCACAAGCGTCAAAGCTGAGGGATGCCCAAGGCATCCCCTTCTTCGTCAATAAAAATTCCAGGTTCCTTCCAAACGCTTCATTTTTATTGTTTCCTGCACAGTTGTGTTGTTCTTGGAGCGTCTTCTTTTTTGTTTTTGTTTTGGTTTTTCGTTTTCTTTTGTTTGCTTAGTTTGCTGAATAAATTGGTTGGACCCCCTCTTTCATACAATTGTTTTCAAATAGTTTGGTTTGGATTGGAAAATAGTAGGAAAGTTCATGCTTATGTGGTAAAAAGAGCTTGTTTTTTACTGTGGCATATGCTTTGTCATGCCATGCTTGATATTTTTTTGGCTTTATGCTTAGTATTCTTTGCTGTAGCATGAATTGTTATAAACAATTGAGATTTCTTAATGTGCCTTAGATGAATCATGCATTGTTTTAGCATATTAAATCATAGTATAGTGGTATTCTCCTTCGATGCTTTATTTGGGTTGACCTGGCGCATGCTCACACCATGTTATGACTATCTCAAGTCACCATAGCCTTTATGATCCTTTAGTTTTCAACTTGTAGTATCACTTTATGCTTTGTTCAATGATGTTTTGTCGCTCTACATGATTATGGCCATTATTGCTCTCTTAGTTTGTCGCTCCCAGTCTTTTGCTAGCCTCCACAACCAAGTATGAGTTCCACTCATGCATCCAACTCCCTAAACCAAGTTATTCCAAAGAGTCCACCATACCTATCTACTAGCTTATGCTATTACAAGTATATTCATGTTTTGTTTACCTTCCAAATTAAACTGGTTATGAGAAAACTAGTGATTAAAGCTCTCACAAACTTGATGGCACACTTTAATTTTTTGCATCTAATAAACTTGAACCATTGGGTCCTTCTTTGTTGCGTATATGCTTGCGCTTTATAAGTTGAAATTAGCAGAACCATGTATCATGGGGAACGCTTTCAATATTGCACTTGTACTTTGTACCCCGTTGATATCATGTTCTTTTGCTTATGGATCCCGGCGGTGTGAAATAAAAGTGGACCTTGTAAGATCATGGAGTTTTTATGTGTGTTAGAGAAACGCCTGGGCCGCTAGCCTAAGCCATGCCTAATCATGGTGGAAACTTGCAACATCACCATAATGAGCACTATATGAAGCATCCTCAATAAAAAAACTATGCAAATAGCAAATAAAAAGATCGCTAAGATGCTCATTGTATGCTTGCCTTGTCATTTTGATTATGGGATAGCTCATTTATCATGTGTAAGGGGTACCCCGTTGGCGGTTCTTTATGATACACATGTACTTACAATGACAAGAGCTTACTTGTGACGAAAGTTGAGTAGCATGAGGTTCGGTCTTCGTAGTTAAGGGGCATGAGATTTCGGTTTATAACTTGTCAACCATATCCTCTTAGTTGTGTCACTTTAACCTTAATCACTTCAAGATGCTTACGATAGGGGCAATGAGAGCTCAAAGCTATAAGTACCATAATTTTTGGAAGCTCTTTATGAGACTTGAATCCCTACTTCCTTCTATGAAGGCCTTTCTTCCACCATTATATTGAGTCTCCACCTTCTACCTTTATGCACCTACTTCGAGAGTATAGTGGCCATTCTTAGTTCTATGTGCATTGTCCCAAGACTAGTTGATTGATGCATAACTTGATATTGCTTGCTTTAAACTATTTGTATCTAGTCACTCTTATGAACTTTGAAGGTGTCCTATGCATTTATGTTTTCCTACTCTACGAGGGACAAGCTGAATACTATTATGTTATGTTTTCTTTATGTGAAACAAACAAACGTCTTGCAAAGCATTGTTATTCATGAATCTTTTGTTTGTCCCTTTTCATGTTGCATCATAGTTTCTTTGTCTTATTGCTAGAACTTTGTCTTTCATGTTATGATTGAAGTACTATGATCCCAGCTTTGAATGTTTTACAAATACTTTGATCAAGTCTTTCATGGTGCATGTCACCTCAAAAATTATTCTTTCTTTTTATCACTTACCTACTCGAGGACGAGCAGGATTTAAGCTTGGGGATGTTGATACATTGCAAATATATCTATAATTTTTGATGTTCCATGCTTGGTTTTATCCACTTTCTTGTGTTTTGTCCACACTTTGGAGTACTTTTCATATGATTTCTTGGACTAACCTATTAACAAGAGCCATAGTGCCAGCTGCCTGTTTTCTGCTGTTTTTGGTTAAAGGAAAGTCAGAAAATGAATATTCTCAGAATTGAACGGCACAAAAGCCAAAGTGCCTATTTTTTTCTGAAGTCATCAGATGCCAGAATACGAGACGGCGAAGGGCTGGGGGCCGGCCACACCACCTGGCCGCGCAGCCAGGCCTGGCCCGTGCCAGGGGGTGGTCTAGCCAACCCTAGCACCCCCTCGGCCTCTCTTTCCACCTATAAGATGCCATCGAGACGAAAACCCTAAGCACCCGATCAAAAATCCACGATAGAGTCTGTAGCCGCCATCATCTCCATCCCTAGATCGGGAGGGATCTGAAGCTCTTCCCGGCACCCTACCGGAGACGGGAATTCACCCTGGAGGCCTTCTTCATCACCATGCAAGCCTCTGGTGTGATGTGTTAGTTCATCCTTGGACTACAGATCCATGTAGTAGCTAGATGGCTGGTTCTCCTCTTTTGTGCTTTCATGTCTAGATCTTGTGAGCTCCGTTCATGATCAAGATCATCTATTTGTAATTCTGCATGTTGTGTTTGCGGGGATCCGATGGATATTGAGATGCTATTTCAGATTGATTATTGATTCTATCATGTCTTTGTTATTTGTGATCTTGCATGCTTTCCGTTGTTAGTAGATATCTTGGCCAAGTAGATGCTAGCAACTCTAAGAGTTAGTATTTATGCTCGATAGTGGGTTCATGCCTCTGGTAATCTGGGGAAGTGACAGAAATCTCTAAGGTACTAGATGTGATATTGCTACTAGGGAGAAAACAACAATCCTTTTTTTATAGAAAAATCGTATTGTTTACTTTACACGCAATTCGTAAAGCAATAATCTGTTGCTTGCAACTTAATACTGGAGGGGGTTCGGATGATAACCTGAAGGTGGATTATTAGTCATAGATGCAGTTGGATGGCGGTCTATGTATAATGTTGTAATGTCCAATCAAGTTCCCAAGGAGTCAACATGATTAGTATATGCATGTATTTCTTTCTCGATGTTTGTCAATTGCCTCGCTGTAATTTGTTCACCCAGCATGTTATCTATCTTAAGGAGAGCCACCTCTAGTGAACTATGGATCCCGGTCCTTTTCTTTTACATACAATCTATAAACTGTTTACTCCTTTGTGTTTACTTTTTGCAAACTATTACTTCCTTCCATTCGATACGTTTAATCCTTTGTTTTCAGCAAAACACGATGAGATTGACAACCTCATCGCAAGTTGGGGATAGGGTTCTGTGGTTGTGTTGTGTAGGTATCCACGTTGCTACTAGCACCGGTAGTGCGCCCTACCAAGGCTCAGCTAGCAACACCTTTGGAGTGTTTTCTTGCTCTTGCTGGTTCGATTAAACCTTGGTTTCATAACTGAGGGGAACTTGCTGCTGTGCTCATCAACTTGATTGTCAACTGAAATGCCGATTTTTATTCCCCTAAGTTGATAATATGTAATAACTTTAAAAAGTTTGTAGCTGATGTAATATCTAGATAACTCACGTAGGAAATATAGGCATTTAGTTGACGTTGTTCACACATTGCGGTAGTCGTTATGGTAACTATGCCAGACAGGTCGATTAGGAAACAATACCGTGATGTATTCAGCCGATGCCGAATAGTAAAAAATGCTGGATTATTATACACGTTTTATGATATTGGCATGGGATTCAGAAATGACGAAACTGTAAAAGGTCGTAAACGTAACGGGCCAATACGCATGTGGTAGCAGGCCGTAATATTAATATCTCGTAAATGTAACAGGCCTAACATGCCGTAATAGTAACATGCCATAACAGAAGCAAGCCGTAACAGTAGCAGGCTAGAACAAAAACATCCCATTACAGTAACAGGCAAGAAACTGCAAAAATCACAGAATAGTAACATGCCAAAACAGTAACGGGCCAAAACAGTAGCAAGCCACAACAGTAAAAGGCCAGAACAGTGACGAGCCTGAACAGTACGGGCCGAGAAATTTCTGGACGAGGGTAGTAACAAGCCATCAAATTTACCAGGCTATAACACTAAAGGGTCTTTTGTGGGCCTGAACAGCTAAAGACTAGAACAGTAAAAGGCCATAACAGTAACATGCCAGAACAGTAACATACCATCTCAGAGAAGGGCCGTTAGTAGGCGATCAACGATGGGCAGCGATAACAGTGATGGGCTGACCGCATGCCTTATGTTTATAGGAGCGACTTGGCGTAGGCTGCTAATGGGCATCACAGTGTTGGACCAACATGGGCCTTCTGTAGGCCGAAATAGAATCCGGCCTGAAAGTTCACAAGCCGCTGCTAGCTGCATTTTTGGGCCCATTTCAAACAGTGTAGGACAAAACAGTAACATGCCATCTTCTTATTGGGCTCCCCTTATGGGCCGGCCTAGTTAGTATTTAGCAAGCCTTGGTTGGGCATGGCTTCTGCCACAATTTCTATGGCTGTTAACGGCGGTAACCGGCCGCTAACGACGGCTACAACCTGGCAGTTTGCATGACGTCAGTAGTCAGCGCGGCTGGCGAATAGATATACGACGGAACAAGTTTTCATGGCTAAAGGGTGCGATCCACCACGGTTGGAAAAAACCATGGTTAATTAATTTGTGACAGAGCTTTTACCACGAAGGCCATCCGTCGTGGAACACTCTTTGGCCACAAAAAACGGGTCTTCAACCACGAAAATCGTCTGTTGTAAAAGCCAACTTTTCTTGTAGCGTGAATAGTTGGATTAAAACTTTTATGAGATGGGCTTAACAAAGACAGAATAAAACCAACGTTTACTTTGTCAAGCACAAAATCTATATAAACTATAGTTCACCTATGTGCACCAACAACTTATACTAAGAAATACAAGCAACTATGTGATAGCTAGATATATGACTTTAAGCACGAAGGCTATAACAACGTAAAGTGCATAAGTAAATAGCTCAGGTATAGAGATAACCGAGGCATGCAGAGACGATGATGTATTACCGAGTTCCTCACATAAAGGGAGAATGTCTCATTGTAGGGGTGGGAGGTACTAAGACCACCATGCCACAAAAGGCCTCACACTATTCTCCTATGAACCTTGCCAAAAGAGGCCTGATTCACTTCTCCATTATCAGTAGCCTTCGAGGCAGGAACATACGCTTTTACAACAAGCTAGAGGAACACATCCACAACTAAATTGGAGGCTCCCAAGTATCACCACAATCTGCAAAACAACTAAACCGTCTAGGGTTTCAAGAACCCAAGAGTAAAAAGCTTCTCACCTTTCACCCAATCCAATCCTCACCGAGAAATCAAAGTGATGCGCCAAATGCAATGGCAAGAACAGAAGAAGTTCTCAAGTCCTTCTCTCCCAAATTCCACCAAAGCTACAAAAGCTATTAGGGGATTAAGAGAGGAAGAACACAAGAGAAAATCCACAAAATAAACCCCAAGATCTAGATCCCAAGATATTCTCCTCACATAGAGAAGAGATGGATTGGTGGAGCTGTAGATCTAGATCTTCTCTTTCAAATCCCCCAAAAATATTCAAAAAATATAGGAGGGATGAAGAGTATATGAAAGCTATTGAAGTTAGAAACAATGGAGGGGAGAGAGGATGTAATCCTTAGGCCCAAGGAAGAAGAAGAGGGGTTTTATAGCTCTTCCCGGAAAATATGACCATTTGGGACTTCCTAGGACAGATAATACGCCCCCTGATTTTCGGGTTCCCGGGGAAAAATATGTCTAATGACCTCGTGGCATGGGCCTAAATACAAGGGGATATTTGGACCGGCTAATCCGCCCCTCCGAAAACTAGCAGAAACAATAAAACTAAAACGAACATAACTTTTGCATCCGGACTCCGATTTTGATGATCTTGGGCTCGTTCGAAGATAGTAACAAGCTCTAGAAGATCATGCAGGGAACAATCATAGTACATAAAGGTAGGATAGAACCAATTTATGAAAGGTTTAACCTATCTATAAAATATAAACCGGTAAAACCTCCAATATAAAAAACGCAATAGAGAATGCATATGTAATCCGTTTTCGATGAACTTGAGCTTGTCATGGATAATAACACAAGCTCCAAATCCTCTCATGGATAAAAACAAAATGAGAACCAATAATTATGATGCCAAGTATGCAAAGGTTTGAGCTCTCTCCGAAGGATATGATCAAGTTACTCACTCGAGAGCCCCTCTTGATAGTACTGTTATCTATCCTATAAACCGGTCTCCCCAACTAATACCACGTGACCGGTAAGAAAGAAAACCTATCAAAATCATAACTTTGTCTTGCGCATATTCCACTTGAGCTAGATGATGACAATCTTGTACACCTCAATATGGAACACCTTTCTTGATTGTGCTAGCTTGGTGAAGACTAGAAATTTCTCCCCATACTCCACTATGGGAGAGCCTCTCTTTTAGGAATATCTTAACATATCCATGTTCAGCATAAGGATGGCATGATTCAAGTATATGATTTCTTCGAGATGGCTCATCTTGAACTTGCACTTCATTTCTCCTTTATTTATTATGTTGGTGTCTTGAAGGTACATGCGATATCAATCCATCTTGTTCTTTGAGACACACTTGCTATAGGCACAACTCTCTCATGAAAAATCTTTGGATCACTCCTTGAACATCTTGGCCATCACTTGATCTTCTTCAATTTCTTATCCTTTAAACCTTGAAACCACCATATGGATCAAGCATTTCCTATGGACATATCCTTAAGTATAACACAATGCGAACATTAGTCCATAGTGATTGTCATTAATTACCAAAACCACACATGGGGGCATGATGACCCACAAGTATAGGGGGTGTATCACAGTATTTTCGATAAGTAAGAGTGTCGAACCCAACGAGGAGCAGAAGGTGTTGACGAGTGGCTTGGACCAAGAATTCTCTGTAATACTTAGCAATCGGATTTTTAGGGGGTTTTGATATTGCAGATAAATAAAGTGCGACTAAATAAAATACAATAATAATAAATGCAGCAAGTGTCCCAATCCTTTCTTTAGCAAAGGACAAGCCGGTTGTATTACTTAAGATGACAAAACGTTCTCGAGGACATATGGTAATATCGTCAAGTGCTTTCGCTTCATATAGTTGATTAATCTTCTTTAGTTTGATAAGTGTTGTGTGGGTGAACCTGTGCTAATGTACTGACCTTCCTAGGACTAATACATACTTGTGATTAAATCCCTTGCAAGCATCCACAAGTACAAGAAAGTAATTAAGATAAAAACCTAACCACAACTTTAACTCTGAGATCCTACACTCCCTTGTGCAAAGGTTTCCTAACAGGGGTTCAGGTTTCTGTAACTCCGGCAACCCCTACGATTAGTAGCCAAATACACAATGCATTCCCCTAGGCCCATAAAGGTGAAGTGTCATGTAGTCGACCTTCACATAACACCACTAGAAGAATAACACCACAACTTAAATAACAAACTATTGAATCTTTCTCAACACAATTCCACTACTCACAACATGACTTCTCCCATGTCCTCAAGAACTAAACAAACTACTCACAAGACATCATATGGATCAAGATCAAAGATGAAATAATGGTAAGTAACAATATGAACATAAAAATAATTCAATGGTTCCACTCAATAGCATCAACTACAACAAGTAATCAATACCGGGAAAGTTTCCCCTAAGAACTATGCAAGATTCAACACAATTGTTACAGTGGTGTGGAGTGGTGATGATGGTGCTGGTGGAGATGATGATGGATATGATGATGATGATGATCCCGATGAAGTCTAGCTTGATGGTGGTGTTGATGGTGACGATCTCCCCTCTCCAGGAATGCATTTCCCTGGCAGAGTTCTGCCTGCTCGGGAGCTCTTTCTCTCTCTGCAGTTTTCCGCCCCGCAAAGGCGGCATAATCTTTTTGTGGTTGCTCCCCGAGTCTTAGGGTTTCGTGGGGATAATATACGCCAAAGGGGAGAGCCGGAGTTGGGCCAGGGTGGCCACACCACCTAGTGGCGCGGCCAGGGCTGGCCCATGCCAGGGGGTGGTGTGGGCCCCTTGTGGCCCATATCCACTCCCCCTTCTAGCATCCTTCGTCTTCTTGAACAATTGGATTTTCCATGTATTTTCTGGAATTTTCTGATCTTCACGAATTTCGCCTCCAAATAGTACCTTTTCCATCAAAATCCTGACTGCAGTGGTCCATCCTCCAAAAGTCATCAACCATGCAAAAACCGATGAAATAACATAAGTATCATCTCTTAATATGAAATATATCAATGAATAACAGTAAATTATGATATAGAATAGTGATGCAAAATGGACGTATCAACTCCCCCAAGCTTAGACTTCACTTGTCCCCAAGCAAAAACTGAGCTCAATAAACATGACCTCAGGTTTATGGAGTGAAGAGTCGATAAAAGAATATGGACAAGAAGCATTACATTCATCAATACACAAATCATAATAGAAGGCAACTCACTATTATATAACTTAACTTGTAATAAGTAAAGGAAACACAATAAAGATACATAAAGTAAATCATCATTGGTAATGGCAAACTATGCTCTTGGTCAAAGAATAGTTAACAATTTGCAGGAGTTCAAACAAAAAGTGGTTTTCAATGATAGCTTTCAAAGTAATATTCACTAAGATAGGAGCAATGTGCAAAACAAGGAACATAAGAAACACGATTGAATATCATCATATGAATGAATGAAACACAACAACTCAAAATACTTGTTGAGATAGAAAGGAATAGGTTTACTGACTCAACTAAAAAGTAGAAGATAGTCCCTTCGCAGAGGGAAGCAGGGATTTCAAGTTTCATAAAGAGCTTCCAAAAATTATGGTACTTATTAGCTTTCATCTCTCATTTCCCCTATCATAAGCATCTTTAGGTGATTAAGGTTAAAGTGATCAAATATGAGGATATGCTTGACAAGTTATAAGCTGAAAATCTCATGCCCCTTACTTACGAGTACTATTCCTCATGATACTCAAGTTTAGTCACAGGTAAGTTCTTGTCATTGTAAGTACATGTGTATCATAGAGAACTGCCAACGGGGTACCCCTTTCCCGATGATACGGAACAATCCCCATATCAAAATGACAAGCAAGCAGACAATGAGCATCTCAGCATCCTTTTATTTCCTATTTGCATATGTATCTTTTTTATTTTCTTTCTCTCTTTTTTCTTTCCTATTTCCATAGGGTTTTTTATATAAGGGATGCTTCATAGATTCCTCACTATGATTATGCTGCAGGTTTCCACCATGATTAGGCATGGCTTAGACCAGCCTCTCAGGAATTTCTCTAACACATATATGAATACCATGAGCCTTACAAGCTCCCCTTTCATTTCACACCACCAGGATCCATAAGAAAAAGAACATGATATCAACTAAATAAAGTGCAATGTTGAAAGCGTTTCCCATGGTAACAAGGCTCTGCTAATTCACAACTTACAAAGCGCAAGCATATACGCAACATAGATGTGCACAATGGTTCAAGTTTATTAAGTGCAAGAAAGTAAAGTGTGCCATCAAGTTCGTGAGAACTTTAATCACTAATTTTCACATAACAAGTTTAATTCGGAAGGTAGATAAAAACATGAATTTACTTGGAATAGCAAGTGCTAATAGGTAGGTATGGTGGACACAAATGGCATAGGTTTTGGTTTAAGGATTGGATGCACGAGAAGCATTCCCTCTCAGTACAGGTTTTAGGCTAGCAAGGCTGGGTAGCAATCATAAGAGTTGAAGGAAACAAACAAACATACAAGTGATAAAAACAAACATGCAATCTTCCTTGGAAGCACGAAAGATCTTACCTAGAGAATACTAAGCTTATGAGAAAATCAAGAAAGATGATGCAATTATATTTCTTAAGAGTACTTTTATGTTTTTCATTCAATTCTCATAATAGTGTTGCTACTGACCGATCCAGGTTTTCCAAAACCAACTAAATTTACTCAATTATCCCAAAGTGATACCAATAATAACAACAAGATCAATCATATAACACAAATTGAAAACTAAAATAAGATATGCAAAAGGTAAATGATATAACTTCTCATTAATATTCCATAACGGCAACTCACACCAAGAGATGCATAGATAACTAACGAGAGGGGGGATACTTCCACAATCCAAACCATCCTATATGATAACTTCTCTATTCATGATATGACTCTACTTAAAAAGGTAAAAGGATAAAAGATAGTGATGTGATACCGTGGCACTGACCCAAGCTTGGAACAAACCAAGGGGATGCCAAAACCTGATGACGAATTACTCCTTCGGTGGTGGTGGTCTCTCATCATCGTCCGACTTCCAAGGTAAGGGCCCCCCACGAACAAAAGACATCCTGGTTTCCAACATCCTGAAACTACTAGCAGCACTTATGCGTTTAAAACTAACCTCATACTCACATTTTTGATTTTGCATGTCGTAGTGATGTGCTTGTAGTTGGTTGGTTGTTTGGTGGAGTGAGAGAATTTCATCCTTAAGCTCAGCAGTCTCCTTCTGGTGCTCAACGATGAGTTCGGAACTAATCTTGTGGACGATATCCACTTCGCGTTTCGCCATCTTCTTATACCTAAAGACTTCTTGCTCTAGTGCTTCCATTCTGTCCTCCAGACTACCTTCAGCTTTACGGCCCTGAACCTCTTTTATCTGTATCTTCCCATTCTCGAGCAACAACTCCTAGGGATGAATCTTCAACTCATGCATATAAGGGTTGATGACGTCCGTAGAGGAATCTTCCTTGGCTGATCCAGGGGAATACATTGTGGCTCCAAAACTGAGACTTTACCTGTCAAAAACAGATCGAAATGAAAACACGACGAGAACACGATATACGAACCTCGGGGGATCTGGGGGATTATATATTACGAATTTTTAGGACACAAGGAAGGTACTGGGAGAAAACGGGTCGGAGACGGGCTCCGGGGTGGCCACACCCCCTAGTGGCGCAGCCAGGTGGGCCCGCGCCACGGGGTGGTGTGAGCCACCCGGGCTCCGTTTCCGTCCCTTTTTTGACTCATTACTTTCCATATTATATAAAAACTGCAAAAATATAAATGGAGAAATTTTTCGCTGACCTTTTCTTACCAGAACTGTTACCTATTCGAAAATGGACTACAGGTATTTGAATTTGGTCTTTAATAAATTCTTCTGGAGTCACCGCTTGAATAACATCAATATCTTCATTGTAAAAATCTCCAGAAATATAGTGTTTGAGTCTCTGACCATTTACCACTTGTGTAGTGTTATCTTTTACGGAAGAAATTTTTATTGCACCTGAACGATACACCTCTTCAATAGCAAATGGTCCTTCCCATTTTGAGAGTAGTTTTCCTGCAAAAAATCTGAGACGAGACCTATACAATAGAACCTTCTCACCAACATGGAACTCTCTCTTAAGAATTCTCCTGTCATGCCATTTTTTAACTTTTTCTTTAAATAGTCTAGCATTTTCATATGCTTCACTCCTCCACTCGTCTAACGAACTTAAGTCAAATAATCTTTTCTCACCGGCAAGTTTGAAGTCTCTATTAAGTTCTTTCACTGCCCAATAAGCTTTGTATTCTAATTCTAAAGGCAGGTGGCAAGCTTTCCCATAAACCATTTTGTAAGGAGACATTCACATAGGATTTTTATAAGCAGTTCTATAAGCCCATAAAGCATCAGTTAACTTTTTAGCCCAATTTTTTCTAGATCTATTAACAGTCTTTTGCAAGATGGATTTAATTTCTATATTTGATAGTTCTACTTGCCCACTAGGTTGGGGATGATAAGCTAAAGCAATACTATGATTAACATCATATTTAGAAAGGATCTTTCTAAAGCCACCATGAATGAAATGAGAGCCTCCATTAGTCATAAGATATCTAGGCACTCCAAACCTAGGAAAGATAATGTCCTTAAGCATTTTTAAAGAGGTCTCACCATCATCACTTTTTGTAGGTATGGCTTCTACCCACTTAGTAACATAGGCAACAACAACAAGAATATGAGTATAACCTTTTGAAGGGGGAAAAGGACCCATAAAGTCAAATCCCCAACAATCAAATGGTTCAATAACAAGAGAGTAATTCATAGGCATTTCATTGCGTCTAGAAATATTACCAACTCGTTGGCATTCATCACATGATAAGACAAATTTTCTTGCATCTTTAAAAAGGGTAGGCCAGTAAAAACCTAATTGTAGAACCTTTTGTGCGGTTTTATCTCATGCATGATGTCCTCCATAGGCACTACCATGACATTTCCGCAATATGTCCTTTTATTCATATTTTGGAACACATCTTCACATAATACCATCTACTCCCTCTTTATATAAATGTGGGTCATCCCAAAAATAATGCCTCAAATCATAAAAGAACTTCCTTCTTTGCTGGGCTGTAAAAGTTGGAGGCAAATACTTGGAAACAATAAAGTTAGCATAATCAGCATACCAAGGACTCCCTCGCGAGCTTACCCCTACTGCAGTCAACTGTTCATTTAGGAAACTATCATTAACAGGCATAAGATCAAAAGAGATGTTTTCCAGACGAGATAAATTATCAGCAACAGGATTTTTAGCACCTTTCCTATCTACAATATGTAGGTCAAATTCTTGTAAAAGCAACACCCATCTAATAAGCCTAGGCTTAGCATCTTTCTTCGTTATAAGGTATTTAATAGCCGCATGATCAGTATGAATGGTAACTTTTGAATCAACAATATAAGGCCTAAACTTATCACAAGCAAAAACAACATCTAAGAATTCTTTTTTAGTAGTAGCATAATTCTTTTGAGCAACGTCAAGAGTCTTACTAGCATAATGGATAACATTTAACTTTTTATCTATTCGTTGCCCAAGAATAGCACCTATAGCAAAATCACTAGCATCACACATGATCTCAAAGGGTAAGTTCCAATCAGGTGGTTGGACAATAGGAGTAGTAGTTAAAGCTTTCTTTAGAGTTTCAAAAGCTTCCTTACAGTCATCATCAAAAATAAAGGGTACATATTTTTGGAGATGGTTAGTAAGGGGTTTTGATATCTTGGATAAATCTTTAATAAACCTTCTATAGAAACTAGCATGACCAAGGATACTACGAATACCTTTGACGTCCCTAGGACAGGGCATTTTCTCAATTGCTTCAACTGTGGCTCTGTCAACTTCAATGCCTCTTTCGGAAATTTTATGTCCAAGGACAATTCCTTCATTGACCATGAAGTGGCATTTCTCCCAATTAAGAACAAGATTAGTTTCCTCACATCTCTGCAAAACTTTATCAATGTTGTGCAGACAATTATCAAAAGAAGTTCCATAGACGGAAAAATCGTCCATGAATACTTCCACAATTTCTTCACAAAAACCATGAAAGATAGCAGACATGCACCTTTGGAAAGTGGCAGGAGCATTACACAAACTAAAAGGCATTCGCCTATAAGCATATGTCCATAAGGGCACATAAAAGTAGCTTTTTCTTGATCTTGTTGTTTAACAGCAATTTGAGAGAACCTAGAGTATCCATCAAGAAAGCAAAAATGGGTATTTTTATACAATCTTTCTAACATTTGATCAATAAAAGGCAGTGGGTAATGATATTTCTTAGTAACTTTATTAACCTTTCTGAAGTCAATGCACATCCTATAACCTACTACTATTCTTTGGGGGATAAGCTCATTATTCTCATTAGGCACAATAGTAATTCCCCCTTTCTTAGGGACACAATGAACAGGACTAACCCATTCACTATCAGCAATAAGATGAATAATACCAGCATCAAGGAGTTTTAATACCTCGTTTCTTACCACTTCCTTCATCTTAGGATTTAAACGATGTTGATGTTCCACCACTGGTTTTGCATCGGGTTCTATATTGATAGCATGCTGACATATAGTAGGAGAAATCCCTTTTAAATCATCAAGTGTATAGCCCATAGCTCCTCGATGTTTCTTCAGTACTTCCAATAATCTTGCCTCTTCCTTCCCTGAAAGTTTAGAACTAATAATAACATGATATATTTTTTTATCATCAGTGTAAGCATATTTAAGATCGTCAGGTAAAGGCTTTAGATCGAAAACCGGATCCTTTTTAGGTGGCAACATGGTACCCAAATATTCTATAGGAAAGTTATGCTTAAGCATCTTAGGTTGACGACGGAGAATCTCATCAATCTCATTTCTTTCTTCCATGAAGATCTCACTTTCGTGGTCTTCCATAAATTGCTGCAAAGCATTGTTAGGAGCAAGAGAAATAGAAGCAAGTCATTTTCATAAGGGACTTTAGCAAATTTCAAAAAATTAAACTCGTAAGATTCCCCATCAAATTTAGTTCAAATTTTCTCCCTTTTACAGTCTATAATGGCTCCACACATGTTCAAGAAGGGTCTACCAAAAATGATAGGATAGGTTTTACTAGCAGCTGAACCAAGTACTAGAAAATCAGCAGGATATTTAATCTTACCACAAAGAACTTCCACATCTCTTACAATACCAATGGGAGAGATGGTCTCTCTATTTTCAAGGTGAATAACCACATCAATTTCTTCTAGTTCGCATGGACTTATTTCATGCATAATTTCTTTGTAAATCTTATAAGGAATAACACTTGAACGTGCACCAATATCACATAAACCATAATAGCAATGATCACCAATTCTAACAGAAAACACAGGGACACTAGCTTTTCTAGTTCTATTAGGATGTGAGACAATATTAGAAGCATCTTCACAGAAAACAATGTGTCCATCCTCTACTCTTTTAGTGACAAGGTCTTTCACAATTGCTACTTCAGGGTCAATGGTTATTTGTTCATCGGGCTTAACAGATCTCTTTGTACTTTTATTAATTACACTAGTTATCATAGAGTGCTCCTTTACTTTATCCGGGAAAGGCATTTTATCGATATAAGGTTCAGGCAAAATACGATCTATAGTGCAAATTTCAGTACTTTTAGCAGGAACACAATCAACAATATCCTTATACGGTGCATGATACTTGTTCCATTCTCTTTTTGGAATTTCAATATATGAAGCAAAAGCCTTAAAACAATTTGCAATAACTTGCGAGTCTAGACCATAAGCATTACTAATATTACGAAAATCATCAGTTCCCATAAAAGATTTAATGCATTCATAATCATAATTTATACCTGACTTTCTTCTTTTATCATTCTCCCATGCTTCAGCATTGTCTTGAATACGGTCTACAACCGATTTAGCTTCTTCTTACATGCGTGTACATGATCCAGCACAAGAATCGTCCAATAGATCCTTATCATGAAGAGAAAGCCTTGCATAAAAGTTATTGATAATAATATTATTGGGGAGCTCATGAATAGGACATTTGAGCATTAGTAACTTCAATCTCCCCCAAGCTTGAGCTGTACTTTCTCCATCAAGAGGCCAAAAGTTGTATATTTGATTCCGATCTTTATGAATCTCACTAGGAGGATAAAATTTTAAATAAAAGAGAGGTACAATTTCCTCCCATTCAAGAGCTTGACCATTCTTCCTTTAAGTGATAATGAGAATAGCTTCTTCTTGACTTGATATGTTGTAATACCTGCACACTTGAACAACCCGCATAATTCGTGTATAAAGAGCAAATGATCATCGGGATGGACAGTTCCATCTCCAAAATAGTAGTTATCTATAACACGATCAATAATTCTTGTAGGTATCTTGAAAGTATCATTTTCAGCAGGTGGTGGTTCATCTACTACCTTAGGAGTGGTAGTAGCATTACGAAATAAGAAACTAAGTGAATTATCCATATTGAGAATATAGTAACTAACAGAAGTAAACAATACTCATAGTAGAAGTTTCCTTTACCAGTTCCACTCTCCAATAGCGCTTCACTCCCCAGCGACGGTGCCAGAAATTTGTCTTGATGACCCACAAGTATAGGGGGTGTATCGCAGTATTTTCGATAAGTAAGAGTGTCGAACCCAATGGGGAGCAGAAGGTGTTGACGAGAGGCTTGTAGCAGGAATTCTCTGTAAATACGTAGCAAACGGATTTTTTAGGTTTTTTTGATAATGCAGATAAATAAAGTGCGAGTAAATAAAAGATAATAATAATAAATGCAGCAAGTGGCGCAATCCTTTCTTTACAAAAGGACAAGCCAGTTGTATTACTTAAGATGAACGAACGTTCTCGAGGACACATGGGAATATCATCAAGTGCTTTCGCTTCATATAGTTGATTAATCTTCTTTAGTTTGATAAGTGTTGTGTGGGTGAACCTTTGCTAATGTACTGAACTTTCTAGGACTAATACATACTTTTGATTAAACTCCTTGCAAGCATCCGCAAGTATAAGAAAGTAATTAAGATAAAAACCTAACCATAGCTTTAAACTCTGAGATCCTACACTCCCTTGTGCAAAGGTTTCCTAACGGGGGTTCAGGTTTCTGTCACTCCGGCAACCCCTACGATTAGTAGCCAAATACACAATGCATTCCCCTAGGCCCATAAAGGTGAAGTGCCATGTAGTCGACATTCACATGATACCACTAGAAGAATAACACCACAACTTAAATAACAAACTATTGAATCTTTCTCAACACAAACCACTACTAACAACATGTCTTCTCCCATGTCCTCAAGAACTAAACGAACTACTCACAAGACATCATATGGATCAAGATCAAAGATGAAATAATGATAAGTAACAATCTATAAAAATAATCCAATGGTTCCACTCAATAGAATCAACTACAACAAGTAATCAATACCGAGAAAGTTTCCCCTAAGAACTATACAAGATTCGACCCAATTGTTACAGCGGTGTGGAGTGGTGATGATGGTGCTAGTGGAGATGATGATGGAGATGATGATGATGATGATCCCGATGAAGTCCAGCTTGATGGTGGTGTTGATGGCGATGATCTCCCCTCTCCAGGAAGTAATTTCCCTAGCAGATTTCTGCCTGCTGGAGATCTCTTTCGCTCTCTGTAGCTTTCCGCCCCATAGAGGCGGTGGAATCTTTTTGTGGTCGGTCCCTGAGTATTAGGGTTTCGTGGGGATAATATATGCCAAAGGGGAGAGCCAGAGGTGGGCCAGGGTGGCCACGCCACCTGGTGGCGCGGCGGGGCTGGCCCGCACCAGGGGTGGTGTGGGCCCCCTATGGTCCGTCTCCGCTCCCCCTTCTGGCATCCTTCGTCTTCTGGAAAAATAGGATTTTCCATGTATTTTCTGGTCTTCGCGAATTTCGCCTCCAAACAGTGCCTTTTCCATCAGAATCCTAACTGCAGCAATCCATCCTCCAAAAGTCATCAACCATGCAAAAACAGATGAAATGACATAAGTATCATCTCTTAGTATGAAATATATCAATGAATAACAGCAAATTATGATATAGAATAGTGATTCAAAATGGACGTATCAGGGCACACATGCTCTTTCAGCATCTCCTCCTCCTTGATCCCGCAAGCGAGGGAGAAGATTCACGAGATCCCAGCAGCATAATAGCATTGCTTGGATATATGGTGGAGAACTACTGCAGTGCTTCGCCAAGTGTCTACACGGAAGAGAGCGGAGAGGGACAGGGAGGTGGCGCATTAAAAAGGGTGTTGCGCCCCATGCCCTTGGCCCTCCTTATATAGGGGTGAGGGGAGGGAGATGCCCCTCCTCCAAAACCTAGGCCGCCGGCCAAAAGGGGGAGGGGAAACCCCCCTTTCCATACAACCCCCTTTAGGGTTTCCCCTGCGAGAGGCCCATGGGCCTGTGGCACCCAAGTAAGGGGGGAGACAACTTGTCCTCTCTTACCTCACTTCCTGCGCCTAAGTGAGGGGGAGAGGACTTGTCCTCTTTTCCCTCACTTCCATATATGAAACTTCACCTCCGGAACTCCTCATGATATCTAGGATCACATCCGAGACTCTGAATCACCATTCGTTTACACCATCTATTATCTAGATGTCGACGTGTGTTCTTTTCGGCGTCCATCTCATGGCCGAAAGAATCGGGACGACGTGGATAGCAGTTTGGGTCGAAACATTCTAGCGCTACTATTTACTCTGATATTTGTTTCCTCTATGTGCTTCTTAGTTCTCCATGTATATTCTTATGTCTCACACGGTGGTTATTACAAATGTCATTTAATCTTGCACATCACCTAACAAGATCATTCCTAAAAAGAGAAAACAAGCCACAATTTTTCAAGACAAGAACATTGCAGCACACACCATTGATATTATCGCTGCATCAGGTTCAGTACAAACACCACCGGCGCAGATTTCCTGCCCGTGGTGGCTACGGTGCACACCATCTACACCGTCGGATTATGGTGTATATGCTCCCTTAATGCACATGTATGTTTATGAAAGGCTAACGATGTTAACTCTCCCGTTTCTAGTCCTACACAGCTAGCCGTGTACCTTGAGTTAGTGGGCAGAATTCAGCATGGATCTGCCCAGCCATTTCTAGTCCTACACCGCCTGCCGTGTGCTGTGAGCAAACTGACATTGTTCTCACTTGGAGACTATAGACCATCGTGAGAGATCACGTAGAGCCAATCGCAATTACATTCGTTTATGGATAGCGGATACCATGCATGCACAGTCTACTATACTTTATTAGTTGATTAGCGCGCGCACATTCCCTTCCCCGGCTCTCTTCTGTCATCCTTCTCGCTCGTTCACAATATTATTTCCTGATATACCTTCGAGTTCTTAGGCTATGGCGGCAGCAGACCCAAGAAACCGGTATGTCGCAAACAATACTATGTCAAGCATTTGATTATATACCACGAATTGACAAGAAAGGTTGTTGTGTTTGGTTTCGGATGTGTTCTCTGAGAGAGACAAGTCTATTACTCATAATACTTAAGGGTCTAGTTTTTGTCATGATGTAAGTTATGGCGGGCAACGGCTATACACATGTATTGTTTTCCGTACCGTGAGCCATGCAGTAAGTTCATTATTTGTTCAAAAACTAGTTTCAGCGCGGTGACGTACATGTGGCGCGTGATATAGATCACCGTGCGATACCACCTTTTTAACATACATAGCCGAGGGGCGTGTTGTCGTGGGTTGAATACTCACACAGATGAGCCCACTGCAAGTGTCGAACAATCCGTGTGCTCCGATCCACTGTGATGAGGTTATCGTTTATAGCGGTAGTGGCTAGTCAGCGGGACAGATGTCATGATTGTGGTGGTGGATAGTTGCTCTATTTCCTAGCCATTGACCTTGCTAAACGCTTGTGCTGCATGCATGTCTCCTGCCGCCGTCTTAGAGTATTTTTGCACCGATGCCGGTTGCTAACACCGTGTGCTCTCTTTATCAGTTCAGACAGATCGGACGGTGTTCAGAGTATGCACCGTGACCACCATGGACAACCTACGATTTCCCTTACACTAATTCAACAAGCCATAGTTCACTACATTGCATCACTACACTACTTCGGTACTTCATCACTACAAACACCAACACACCACTTAATCACTACATTACTTCACTAGATCATCTCCTCACTTTTTCAAGACAAGCAAAACACACATTGCATTGAGTACAAAGAGCACAACTACAACAATCTTCAGTAGAATAACCGTTTCCCATACCGATACCGCATCTAAAATCATAACCAGTTGTGTTGTTGTCCTTGTGCCCTTGTTTCTCCTCCTTCCTGAGCTGAAGTTTCTCCCTTCTAACCTCTAGCTAGCCTAGGAAATCAACAACATTATCATCTCTAATGTAGTTGTTCTGAATCAAATGGCGAATGTATGTCAACTCCTAATGCTAGAATTGCAACTAAACTGGGAAAAATCGAAAACAAACAAAGCTAAAAAAAAAGCTTCTTTGCACATAACAATAACGAAATAGAGAAAAAAAATCACCAAATGCAATGAATCCAGTACATACCCCATGATGCTTACACTTGTGGAACACCATCTGGGGCGCTTCGGCATCCCCGAGTAAACTGCTTCACCACCCGACCGCAGTCAGGGCAGAAGATGAACAAAAACACAGGGTCGTGTTGTGGACAAGCTTGAGCTTGACACCAAGGGCAAAACGACGGTGCCCTGGTAACAACTTCAGCGATTTACAGTTAGATGAGAGGAAGGAAGGGAATTGTGGCCCAGCTCGCAAAAAGATAGATAAAAAACCCTCCCTAACATATGCATTCTCTAACTAAACGGTGAGAGTACCTGATAGTGGGTCCCACTCGACGTCACGTCAGGCAATACATCACACCGTACGGACGCGTGACCGTCCCTCTCCAATTAGTGTAGATTTGTATTCCCATAGCATAGTGATTGAATTGATTTTTTTTACTCCTTCCTTCCGATCCAAATTAATTTACTCGGATTTGTCTAGATTCAGAATGTATCTAGATTTGTTAATCTAGACAAATCCAAGTCATTAATTTGGATCGGAGGGAGTAACAAGTACTCCCTCCGTTTCAAAATATAAGATGTTTTATCTTTGTGAAAGAAATATATCTAGATCCCTTTTACTGTTCAGGTTCATTCAAAACCTAGATGAACATAGATACTAAAAAAAAGATACACTTTATTCATAAAACTAAAACATCTTATATTTTGAAACCGAAGGAGTACAAATGATTATTCATGGATTTAACTCACATTAGCGCCACTACGGAACTTCTCCTTACGTGCGGTTGCCTAATCTGTTCCGGCTTCTCTTGTAGCTGTTCAGATCATTAACTAACCGACGGATGGTTGCTTTGTCGTTACCACCTCTCAACTGGCTCATTAATCTGTTGGTGCTGATGCGTACCACACTCCTGGCCGAACTGTCGTATTTCCATTGCTACGAGTTTACAGCATATTCTGTATCCACCGGTCAATGTAGCTCTTCTATACTGTAAACTATGAAAGTATATCACGGAGTTTTTTTTATACTACTATCAGAGTTTGTGCAGTGAGAAGAAAAAGATTGACTTTTGGAAGTTTCAAACTCCTGATCTGCAAGAAGATATGTCAATGAACAAGTTGAGATGTGCACGTTGGTGTGGGCCCGTGCGTATAACATTATGTGAATGGCGAGCCGGCAGTTGCAACAGAAACAACCATCGGAATATACACAAGCGCAACTCAGTCGGCTTGGCTTGCCTTTCCATTTTCATGGTTTTGACAATTCAGGACAGAGTGGCATACACTGCATCTTGTTCTTAGCTGCAGTTTTATAAGATAATACTCTCTCCGCTTTCAAAATATAAAATGTTTTAGCTTTATGAATGGAGCATATCTAGACATTTTTTAGTGTGTAGATTCATCTTAGTTTAGAGCGAACCTATACACTAAAAGGGATCTAGAATTACTCTTTTCACCTGATGGCGACTAGAAGCAATGCTTCTGGATCTGATCGATGCCTGCCAACCGGCATGTGAAAAGATGGAATGAAGCCAAGCCAGGTTCGGTTCAGTTGTACTAGCTCCTTGAGTTTTCAAATCATGTTAGTCAGACGTCCTTGTGACTGAGAGGATCTGCATCATGTTTGTTTTCCCTTCATGATGTGATTCTGAAGAATGCAGTGTTACACGTGCACTAGCCCTCACGTGTTTGTTCGATACAAATCTTCTTCCCCGGAGCTCCATGTGATCACTGCTTTTTTTCTTCCACATATCTGCCTTGCACGGCCGCACCGGGACTGATTGAATGGATCAGAAGACTTGTAATTGAGTGTTAGATTAGCCATACCTAGGCAGAGGCGCCCATCGATCGGATGAACTACGCACCGTGTCCCTCGTCCGTTCCAATGATGAGAAGTGCATACAGCTAGAGGAATCCGAGTTTGTTTATAAGGTCAGGGTCAGGGATGACTATTGCTTGGTGCTCCTGCATCCAGTCATCCGCAGCCTATTGGGAAATACCGAGGCAGATTTATCAGATTTTCTATCGTTTCACTTCTTATCGAGTTGGAATTTGCTGACCGGGTCATATATTATGATCACGTACTAGCCATAATCAAGATTAAGGAGAAATTGCCGACGTACCGTACGCACGGGTCCCCTCTCGGGGGAGGCGGCACGGACGGAACCCTCAGCCGCCGCCGTCCCCGACTCCTCCTCCTACCTCTCCCTCGCTGCCACCGGAGGACGCCGGCAGGCAAAGTTTGGCTGTCCGACGGTGGCAGCGGGGCTGCTTCCTCGCGTGGTGGCCTCTCTCCCGTAGGGAACCCCGTGGGCGCTCGAAGATTGTCGTCCCGACGATGATCTGATGGCGGCGGGGTCTAGAAGCCGGGGCGGCGACCTCGGGCTTTGATGGAGGTTCACCCTCGGCGGATGGCGGTGTGGGTGGTATCTGCTGGTAGGGACGCAGTTCTAGGGTTTCTCTCACGCCAAGACGAAGATCTACCTTCAGCCTATTTTATTGATCTGGTGGCAGTGTCGTGTTTCGGAAGGCTCCGCCGGCGAACTCCTATGGGCGATTCATGTCTGAGATTGCTGGAACGGATGGGATTCGGTCGCGTGTAACCGGTGTTTTTCTAACCTTTTGGTTTCAGAGGGAGCGAGGCGAAACTCTGCAGTCCGTTGCCATCGTGGAACATGTCTTTAATTTCATGGTGAAGTCAGTCTGCGGAGATTTGTGGACTAGCTATGGTGGGTCGAGTCTTGGTGGCGATGAGGAATTGGCTTGGTGATTCCTGAATTGTAGCAGCGGCATCGGAAGGTGGGGGCGGCAGCACAGGAAGAGTTCACAGTCTTACCTTGCAGGGTGAAAATCCAAGGTCTGGCCTTAATTTGTTGTGTCTGGCAATGACCTTGTTGAAAGTATTGTTTTGTGAGCGGGACTTTCTCCATGATGAAAACCTATGATCTTTGATCGGGCGACAACGGTGCTTCTGCTATGTTTTCTTCTTGAAGGCGTCGCTATTGGAGATGTTGGATTTCTGGTGTTGTTCGGGTGGGGTTAGTGTCGCTGCTACTAAGGATTTTATCGTTGCAGCGGGATTTTTCTTTTTTTAATTCTTTTTTTGGCTGTATGCATCTGTAATACCAATAGGATAATGCGTTGTTGTAGAGATTGGATGTAATTGGTAATATTAATATACGCTCCTTCCGAAAAAAAGGCAGATACGAGCTGCTTACTAGTAGAGAGTACTTTCGTCCATGCTATACAGTTAGTAACTGAATCAACATTTTCAGCAAGGCATCACATGGACGGACTAATGATATATACGTCGTCATAGGATCCTATTAGCCTTAGCAGTGCACGCATTTATATAGCTGTTACTCCGCAATTACAAGCATCGCTTTGTTTGCATCAACACATGGCAAGTTGGTAACCCATGAAGATAAGATTATAGTTGCTTGAGCGGCAAACTAGCCGGCTCTGTCCAAGTGTGCGATCGACATCGACTACTCTCATATCACGGGGAGCCAGCTGGGGCTATGATGCATGCCAGCTAGAGTAGAAGCAGCATGTGGCCTGACCCGGAGAAAAACCGTTATGTTGCTTGGGCAGAGAGTCCCTTGCTTGCTTCCACTCTAGCGCCACACACAAGCAGCGAACTGCAGTGCAAAAATAATAATGCAGCAATGTACACCAAGAGAACAACGCTCAGCTCTGAGGCCCTCGGATTCCGCAGCCCCCACCACCGGCCACCGTCGTTCCCCTCCCACCTGAGTTGTCTCGCGCGGGGCGACTCTGGAGATTCTAAGGATGCAGAACGTTTGTCTTGCTTTTCCCACTTAGTTTAGAGGTAGTCTAGGAGTCTAAAATTAAGATTTCACTTGTCCCATTTGTCCCACTTCTGCATCCGCGGGAGATCCCTCCCAGGCTCCCCCACCCTAGCGAGTCGTTGCTGCTGTCTTCGTCGGCGGTGGCGACTACGTCCAGCCTGTCAAAGATGGTGGTGGGGCCGTGGGTGGGTGGCGGGTGGGGTGGGGGGGGGGGGGGGGTGAGGGCAGACGAGCTCCAACGGTCTCATACACGTGGGGTGTGTCGTCACCGGGCGGCGTATGTGAACGCGGGTGGTGGTGGAGGTCTTCCACGACATGTGACACCCATCATTTAATTGTTATTGCTGACATGTAAACTCTTGTTTTCATTGCCTAATATTATTTGTCTTGTATATGACGTGGTATGTCGTGTATAAGGGACAGATTTTTCGGAGTGTACGATGATTGGGAAGACTGTCGGAGACATGTGCATGATTTTAGCAGTAACAACTACAAGAGGTCCACACTAGGGCGTAGGTGAAAGCTAGATACGCGTGCTATCTAGCGGGAGAAAGGAGGAACCAGACGCCGACCATTTTTATCGTGATGATGCTCATCGTGCCTGCGTTTCTGTTCTATGTGTTCTTACTTTAGATGTTGTCTTAGCTATAGCTTGACTTGGTCGAGACCGTGTTCATGTAATAACAACTTTGTCACTTGTGTTTGTGATTTACCCAAATTTTAGCATGCATAGATCTTTTTGATTGTGTTACAAAAGCATGCATAATGATGTAAAATAAATAAAAGTTCACAAAGAACCACAAATCCATCTTTTTAGCTCTTTTCAGTACAGTTTATAAGGGAGACTGAGCTAATTCGGGAGATTGGGCTAATTGACTCCAGTACGTGCACAAAAGGGTTAGTTAGCTGATGGGATGGCTAATTAGTGTCATGGTGAATTAGCCGACCGCTATTGTCACAAATCCAATTTTAGTTCGTCTGTATGTCTGGATGGAGTAGCAAAAGCTTGATCAACTAGAGTTTGATCTGATGCTATTCGTAGGGGTAGCTAGCTTCAGAATAAAATGAACCGATGAGAGCTAGTTTAGTTTTATCGATCGAGTTCAATCCTCAGAACTGGGGTAGACCCTGTTGACCCGTTGGGTCACTCGGGGCCGGCTCCGCTTACCAAATTCGTGTATAAGGCTAATCGGATTGATCCAATGGCCTCATACTTTTGGGTTGGGCTAGAGACCCGACAGGTCGACAAAGCCCATCCCCACCTTGAGGTGGCGGTGCGGACAACTGAATTATTATTAGGTTGTTCCGCCTAACCTTCTAGAGGCATCATGTTTTTGGTCCTGCAGATAAATCATGGTCACTTACCTCCCTCCGGCCTGGCCCCGAAATTAGTTAAGCACTTTGATATGCCGAAGTTAACCAGAAAGTATATTTTTCGTCCATTACTTACACACTTACCTGGGGCGTTGAGTGGACTAACCCATTAGCACCGTTTTTACTTATATTTTTCTATATTTTATTTTTTGCTTTCTTTTTCTTTTTTGTTTATTCTTTTTATTTACTTTTTATAATTTAGAGCCAAAAAATTGTTCAAATTTATGAAAATGTTTAGATTTTCAAAATTGTCCAAATTATAAAAATACTTTATTTTTTAAAAAAAATGTTCAGGTTTTCGAAAATTGCTCAAAAGACAAATTTGAAAATATTAAGGTTTCAAAAATGTTTAGATTTTGGAAAAACTTCAGATATTTAAAACCGATCAAATTCGTAAAAGTGACCATTTGGCTACCGTGGAAGTGGCCCATGAAGGAGGCCATGCATATGTGTGACAGGGAGGGCGGTAAATAGGAGGTCCTGGAGTGAAATGTTCTCCGTGATGTCAGAATACTATACTTGTCAAAAGAGAGAGAAGGAAAATAACAACAGGTCACCTCCTATCGCAGGTATCTCCTAGGGTCACCGCCTCCCAGCCACCACCCCCAAATAGCCCCCCTAATCGCAATTGCAAATTCAAATATTCAAAAGGTAGCAGGAAATTAAATATTGTTGAGGTGGGGGTTGGGGGTGGGGGAGGGTGAGGAGGGTCAGGGCGGACAAGCTCCAACAGTCTCATATGCGTGAGGAGGCGCATGTGAACGCGGGGCCAGAGACCCGACAGGTCGACAAAGCCCATCCCCACCTTGAGGTGGCGGTGCAGACAACTGAATCATCATTAGGTTGTTCCGCCTAACCTTCTAGAGGCATCATGTTTTTGGGCCTGCAGATAAATCATGAGGGGTAAGAAAAAATATATCTTATTTGACTGTAGTGGAAGTGGCCCATGAAGGAGGCCATGCATATGTGTGACATAGCGGGCGATAAATAGGAGGTCCTGGAGTGAAATGTTCTCCATGATATCAGAAGACTATACTTGTCAAAACAAAGAGAAGGAAAATAACAACAGGTCACCTCCTATCGTAGGTACCTCCTATCGGAGGTCATCGCCTCCCAGCCACCACCCCAAATAGCCCCTCCTAATCACAATTGCAAATTCAAACATTCAAAAGATAGCACGAAATTAAACATTGTTAGGGTGGGAGGGGTGGGGGTGGGGGAGGGTGAGGGCGGACGAGCTCCAACAGTCTCATACGCGTGAGGAGGCGCATGTGAACGCGGGGCAGAGACCCGATAGGTCAACAAAGCCCATCCTCACCTTGAGGTGGCGATACAGACAACTGAATCATCATTAGGTTGTTCCAACCAACCTTCTAGAGACATCATGTTTTTGGGCGTGCAGATAAATCATGGTCACTTACCTCCTTTCGACCTGGCCCTGAAATTAGTTAAGCACTTTGATATGCCGAAGTTAATCGGAAACTATATTTGCCGTCAATTACGTACACACTTACCTGGGGCGCTGAGTTGACTAACCCATTAGCACCGTTCTTACTTATATTTTTCTATATTTTATTTGTTTGCTTTCTTTTTCTTTTTAGTTTCCTTTTTTTAGTTTATTATTTTCGGTTTACTTTTTATAATTTGATATTTGTTCAGAACCAAAAAAATGTTCAAATTTATGAAAATGTTTAGATTTTCTAAATTGTCCAAATTATAAAAATACTTTAATTTTTTAAAAAACGTTTAGGTTTTTGAAAATTGCTCAAAATCAAATTTGAAAATATTAAGGTTTCAAAAATGTTCAGATTTTGGAAAAACTTCAGATATTCAAAACCGATCAAATTCGTAAAAGTGATCTTTTTTACAAATATTTTTGAAAAAATGTTCAAAATTTATAAATATTTATAGTTTTAAAAATACATGTTTTAAAATACAAAAAATAACATGAAAAGAAAATTAAGAAAAAAATATATGTTATTTGGCTGCAGTGGAAGTGGCCCATGAAGGAGGCCATGCATATGTGTGACACGTTTTAAAAATATAAGTTTTTTAGAGCTCGTTTGTCCCATCATTTTAGGCTGGAATTAAGGAATTCATTTATGATTCTAGTGATCAACTTGTTTGGTTGCCACGATATTGGTTGCAGAATTCTTTTGCAAATTCCATGGTTTTCATATTATGCCTAACTGATACCTTGTCATTTATGTGGAATTGCGAAATGAACAATATAATTTCATTTCATTTCTACCAAATAAAATAAAATTATGGAAGCCAAACGAGCTCTTAGTTCGCAGGGGTTCCAGATGAACTTGTACAGTACTAAAATATATCTAGATGCATTCATTTCATAAACCTAAAATGTCTTATATTTCTGAACGGAGGGAGTAAATATTCATCCTGAAAGGAGGCTCCTTTGAGGCCGATGTTGCACATATTAGTAAGCCGTCACCTCGCACTGACATGTGAGCCCCTGTCGCCATGCGGGCTAAAATCTAAATCTTGTTCTAACTAGAATTGTAGTGCATTAATTTGGTGCAATACATATCAGAAAGTGTTAATAATAGGAAAATATGAATTCTGGTCGAAATTGAGTTAGAGTGGTTCCAGATTTTTGGTTCAAATTCGAATTTACCTTTTACTATATTTCAATCTGTGTTTATTGCAATGCCAAGGTTTGTAGTAATTGAGTGTTAGATTGGCCATGCCTAGGCAGCGGTGCTCATCGATCGGATGAACGCGCGTGTCCCTCATCCGTTCCAATGATCAGAAGTGCATCCAGCTAGAGGAATCCGAGTTTGTTTATAAGGTCAGGGTCAGGGATGACTATTGCTTGTTGCTCGTGCATCCAGGCATCCGCGAGCCATTGGGAAATACCGAAGCAGATTTATCAGATCTCTATCGTTTCACTTCTTATTGAGTTGAAATTTTCGTCATCATAGGGATCCTATTAGCCTGAGCAGTGCAAGCAGTTAGCTGTCACTCCGCACTTACAAGCATCGTTTTGTTTGCGTCAACACATGGCAAGTTGGTAACCGATGAAGAGAAGATTGTTTTTTTGTTGCTTGAGCGGCAAACTAGCCTGACTCTGTCTAAGTGTGAGAACTACTCTGATATCACGGGGAGCCAGCTGGGGCTATGATGCATGCCAGGTAGGGTAGAAGCAGCACGTGGCCTGACCCGGAGAAAAAAACGTTTATGGACGTGTTTGGTTGGAGCATCTCCTTTCTCGCATTGCGCGAAAAGAAATATGCCATTTGTTTGCCGGCGGAGAAAAAAAATCTTGAAGAGAACGACTTTTAAAGCAGGTAAAAACAGGCTGAGTGGAAACGGCTAAATCGAGCGTTTCTCCGTGTGCAAGCTCTAGGGAGAAGAAAATCTGCCAAAAAGCGAACATGACTTCTCTTTGTCGATGCAAAGCCACTTCTCCGGAGCACTCTAGCCAAATTCCTTAATCATGTAGACTAATTTCTCTCCTACCTCAACCTCCACTAATCAGGACGAGGACCACATCTGCCATGGACGGCCGACAACACCAGCGACATGCACACCATACCCAGCTTCAGCAACGACAACACCTCCTCTTCCGAGAACTCGCCACCTCCGCGGTCCACACCACCACCATGCGTCGCTCCTCCGATGTCAGCGGCCGCATCGACTCGCTGCGTCCACCTTTGTCGTAGCCGTACCTGCCACCACCTTGCCTAGCACCGGTGCCTCTCGTCGAACGCGTACCGGGACTCCACCACGCTCGTCCAGAACGCGTTGTCGCGCCCGATCTTCGTCGCCTTGCTCAGCAGCGCGTCCGCGCCGGCCATGTAAATTTCGCTGGCACCTGGGCCTCGTGGATGCCTCGGGCCAGCGGATGGGCGGCATCGGCATGGGGCAGACTTACTGGCGCGTGGAGGTCGACGCGGGCTCCAATTCCTCTGCTTCCCTCCAATTCTCCACTAAGCGTGTCCGCGGGGGCGCCCGCCTCTGCCGCTTCGTCGGCTCCTCCACCATCGGCGAGGGAGGGAGCCACCGCGTGGACCGGCACCTCCCCACCTCCCTACGATCGCCGTCCTCCTTCCCCAACCTCCTCGTCATCGTCGCTGTGAAAAATATTGATCCCTAGAATATTGTGTTGTGTTATTGATTTGACCCTCGTGGGGAGTATATATAAACGTACAAACTTGGAATACAAGATGAACTCTAAAGTCCTAGTCTATCTCTAGTTGTGTATGTATCCTAACATCCACCCTTAGTCGTAGCGGGAGTTAAGCTTGCGACTGTATTTGAAATCTTGCGCTTCCGTCGTCTTCACCTCCTTGTCATCATCACCTGGGTGGATATGATCATGGCTGGCACCTAGGGGCAGTGACTGCATCCCCTTCTAGTGCCTCTCTTCCCTCCCACAGTCACAGCAGGAGTGGCATGGACGCAAGTGACGATACTGACGTTGTTGACTAGACTTCTTGAGTTGTTGTAGACATTGTTCTTGATGTCGATGTCGAGGTAGCCTATCATGATGTAGCCGTGGTTGAGGTGGGTGTGTTCAATGTCATAACCGTCGTATGTTGTGTGGCCGCCATTGCGGGAGGCGCAAAAAATTGCGCGTCTTTTGTTGTTGTTGACGAAGCTGCAGTTGTGAATGTTTTGCACCTTGTAGAGGTACCATCGGGGGCGTCTCTTGGACGCGGTTATAAGTGAGACCACCAGTTTTGCTAGGACTAGAGGAAGTGACCGAGCACACACGGTTTTGCCAGAACCATATGCGCGCGGTCGTAGGGGCATCACAATTGTAATGTCGGTTTGTTGATACAGCCGCCGGTGTCGTGGATGCGGCCATGCCGTCGTCGCGCCTTGCAGTTGTACTATCAGAGGGCGTCATAGTTGTATGTCCATCATGTGGACGGGTATAGCGGCGGCGACGATGTGTCGACGAAGATGTTGATGAAGAACACAATGATGTACACCTTGGCGATAATTTTGCGGCGATGTTGTAGCAGGCGTGACGTAGATCGTAGCCTGAAGGCGTCCCTTATGGCGGCGATGATGTCGAAGCCTTGATGTCGGAGAATTCGGCGTAGTAGTGTTCCACACTGGCCTGATGTGTGGATGATGTTGGTGTAGCTTCTCTGTGGATGCTCGACGAAGATCTTGTCTCGTAGCTTGGCGTAGTATTCGTACAACTTGATGTCGTGGTGCAACTCGGTGTAGATCCGATGTGATGCAATGCAGATAGCTCGATGTAGTCATCCGACTTTGTGAAGTGTAGATCGGTATGTCGATGCAGACAGTGTGTTGGCACACGCGAGGTCAATGGCGTCGGCTTGTTTCCTCAGGCTAGTTCCATGGCGCTTGAATGTATGTATACATGTAATAGTATATATACAAGATCTTATACATACTGTGTCTTCTTGTGCATGGAATTGTTGCGGGGAGTCACGTCTGCATGCACGTTGGAGACTTGGAGTGGATGCGTCCGTGTGTGGCCTTGTGACGACCCACAAGTATAGGGGTTGTATCAAAGTATTTTCGAGGGAAGTGAAACCCAATTTATTGATTCGACACAAGGGGAGCCAAAGAATATTTATAAGCCTTAACAACTGAGTTGTCAATTCAGCTGCACCTGGAAACAATCTTGCTCACAGCAGTTTATCAGTAGCAACAGTTTTGTAGTACGAATAGTAAAGTAACAACAGTAATAAAGTAAAGACAGCAGTAACAATAGCAGTAAACAGTAGGATTCAAGTGCGGTAGGCATAGGGATGGATGGACGGACGTTGCATGGACAAGACAATTCACATAGCAATCAGAACATAGGGCAATTGCAGATAAACAAGATAAAGCATCCAAGTACTAGATAATCCTAGGCATGTGTTCCATATATAGTCATACGTGCTCGCAATGAGAACTTGCACACCATCTTTTATCCTGCCAGCCCGTTTGCAGCGGGGCCTCAAGGGAACTACTGGCAATTAAGGTGCTCCTTTTAATAGAGCACCAGAGCAAAGCATTAACACTCCGTGAACACATGTGATCCTCACATCAAAGCCATTCCCTCCGGTTATCCCGATTTCTGTCACTTCGGGGCCATCAGTTCCGGAAAACAACGTGTATATACAACTTGTACATAAGACCATAAACAATACTATCATAATGAATCAATAACATGTTCAGATCTGAGATCATGGCACTTGGGCCCTAGTAACAAGCATTAAGCATAACAAGTCGCAACAAAGTCATAAAGCACTAATAAAAGATACTAGACACCATGCCTGAACAATCTGATGCCATTACATGAACGATCTCATCCAATCCCTACCATCCCCATAGCCTACAGCGGGGGATTACTCACTCATAGATGGGGTAAACATGGATGGTTGATGGAGAAGCGATGGTGATGATGATGGCGATGATCTTCTCCAATTCCCCCGTCCTGGCAGGGTGCCAGAACGGAGTTTTTGGTGCTGTTTCGTGGAATCTGGTGGTGGCGGCAGAGCGGAACTCCTTCTGGAATAACGTCGCCCCCCTGAGTTTTTAGGTCAGAAGGCAACTTACAGGCGAAGAGGGACACCGAGGGGGGGTGCCTAGGGGCCCACACCACCCCCTGGCACGGCCTGGCTTGGCCCACGCCACCAGGTGGTGTGGCCACCCCTGGCTCTTCTCCGTCTCATATTCTGTCTCCTGGAGTCTTCGGGTGAAATAGGATTTTCTGCATATTTTTTCCGGGATTTTTCCTGATAGTTGATTTTCTGCACAAAAAGTAGAAACCAAGGCAATTCTGCTGAAAACAGCTTCAGTCCGTGTTAGTTGTATCCAAATCACACAAGTATAGAGGAGAAACAATAGCAAAAGTATTCGGGAAAGTAGATACGTTTTGGACGTATCAACTCCCCCCAAGCTTAGTTTATTGCTTGTCCTCAAGCAATTCAGTTGAAAACTGAGTGCGATAAAAGAACTATCACGAACACATTTGCTTCATATGATGTATATATTCTTAGCATGTGATCAACTACTTAGGCATTTCATAATAAAGAGTATGCAACTAAGTTTACTTAACAGTCATTGCAAGCTATGAAGAGATTCCAACTCAAAAATAATAAGTAGCATGAAGCATAAACATAAGCAACATTACGATGCTCATAACAAGGTATGATAGAGTGGTATCTCGCTTGCCTTTGATTATGAATGTCAAGGCACCTCTGGAGTTCAAGTGATGACTAGAAGTAAAAATATCAAAGATACAAGCATCAAAGTCATAACACAAATAATCAAGTAACGAGACAAGCACAAAGAATGACAATTATGCTCTCAAGAAGGTGCTCAAAGAATATATGGAGACTCAACAAGTAAAGGAAAAGGTTTTGAATAATTTGAAAAGCTTCCAAATGCTGAAAGTATGGTACTCATTAGCTTTGAGCTCTCATTGCCCCTATCATAAGCATCTTTAATGTGGTTAAGGTGAAAGTGAGGTCTAATCTGAGTTATATGCTTGACAGACTATAAACTGAAAATCCCATGTCCCTTGAGTACGAGGGCCGCTCCTCATGCTACTCAACTTTAGTTACCGGTAAGTTCTTGTCATCATAAATATGTGTGTATCATAGAGAACCGCCAACAGGATACCCCTTGCCCGATGATACGGAAGAATCCCCATATCAAAATGACAAGGCAAGCAGACAATGAGTATCTCAGCAATCTTCTTATTTACCATGGGAAAATGGTGCTTTTTTCTCTCTTTCCTCTTTTTATAAATCTCTTTTTTTTCTTTTCTTTTTTCAATAGCTATTTCTCTTTTTCTATAAGAAGAATGCTTCATAGATATCATTATGGTTACGCTGCAGGTTTCCACCATGTTAGCATGGATTAGACCAGCGGCCCAGGCGTTTCTCTAACACACATACATAACTCCATGGACTTACGAGCTCCCCTTTTATTTCACACCGATGACATCCGCAAACAAAAGAGCATGGTATCAACTAGGTATATATTTACAAGTGTTGAAAGCGTTCCCCGTGACAACACGGTTCTACTAATCCCCAGCCTATAATTTGCAAGCATATAACTTTCATGGACAGTCACAATGGTTCAGGTTTATTAAGTGCAGAAAATAAAGTGTGCCATCAAGTTCGTGAGAGCTTTACTAACTAACTTTCTCATAACAAGCAAACATTTTATTCGGAAGAAAACAAGGCATAATGAATATGCACAGGAGTAGCAAATGATGCTAATAGGTAGGTATGATGGACACTTTGGCAATATTTGGTTTAAGGGAGTTGGAAACATGAGTAAAGTACTCAGTGAAAGTGAAGGCTAGCAACAGTAAGGGAGCGACAAACGAGAGAGCAATAGCTGTCATAATCATGCTTGCAACAAAACATGACTAATCATGGCATGAAAGTGATTCAATATCCTCAAGGAAAAATAATTCATCGAGGCTTAACTGATTATTACAGTCATGTGCATGCATGAGCATGTGCCAAGTCAATTCAAATGAAACATTCAGAGGAGGATACCACGGTGTCATACCAAGTTATGAATAGAATAATGCAAGCAAACATTCATAAGACATGCTACAAACTATTAGAGAGCTAGAGCTAATCATAAGAAAGCAAGAACTACTAAGAATCCAAAGATAACATACACCTTACACGAACAGACTAAGCATGCTCACAGTGATGAGTATATGTACAAAAATGAAAACAAATAGAGTTCGTTACCAGCCTCTTACCACGCCTCAAGTTGTCATTAATCCTCATTATTGCTCTTCACCTGTGTGGCTTGAATAATAATAATATGAAACTGAATCCCACTGAGGACTGATGAACCCTGCAACAAACTCACAAAGCCAAAGAAGAACGACAAATATTTTTGTTGTTTTCGATTTTTAAAACAAGAACCAAAAAGTAAACACAAGCAAAGCAAAATCTTCTTGGGTTTTTCGAATAGTTCAAACAAAGCAAAAAGGAAAAACAAACCAAGGCAAAAAGAAGAAGAAGAAAACCAAAGAGAAACAACAAAAATATTTTTGGTCTTTTTGTGTTTTAGAAAGCAAAAGCAAAGAAAAAGCGAAAACTAAAAAGAGAACGAAACATGAATATACAAAGTACCGATGCAACATGATATGGAGATGAGTGCGGTGTCGGCGTACCTCCCCCCAAGCTTAGGCTTTTGGCCTAAGTGGGTATCAATCCCAAGCTGGCTAGGATGAAGTGTCACCGTGGTACGATGAAGAGGTCCCCTCGTCCTGGTGCGAGCTCGAGTACGTCCCTTCGTAATGTGCGGAGTAATCATAGGAGGGCACATGCTCCTGGTGCTGCTCGTGGAAACCCGGCAAGCGAAGCTGCTCGTCCACCTCCTCCTTGGAGCACGACCATGGTCTCCTGTGAACACTAAACAAAGAAGGCTGTGGCAAAAGGATCTCCCTTTCATCCCCGTCAGTGAAAAGCATCCTATATACTAGACTGTTCAAATCAGAAGTAGCAGTGACAACGTGATGAGTTTTCATAGCAACAAGGTCAAGTCTCTGTGGTGCCAGTACAGTATCGTTGGGATCTACTAAAAGTCCCAATGCATTGACTATACGCGAGGCAATGATGCCCCCATAGATAGGCCCCCTAGCAGCTAGGCGGCGAGCAATAAATGAGCCCAGGTTGTACCGAGTATCATTGTTAAGTGCAGAAGCAAGGAATGTTAAATGATAGTTGGAGATATTACTTGTGTTCTCCCTACCCAGTACGCTAGTAGCAAGATAATATGCAAAGTATCTAAGAGCAGGGAGTTGGATATTTCTTATCTTTCCGCGTTGCGCCACGCGGTCATCATCATTGGTCACCCCTCGGTAAAGCTCCAGCAAATCAGCGGGTCGCCCTTGAATTTTCTTCACGGTCCTTGTCATGCTTACACCTCCAGTATTGCAAAATCTCTCCAAAGGCATGGTGAAGGGCAGATTATAAATTTTGAAAGAGACAGTCGACTGATAGGATGTGTTAGTAAACGTGAAGCTCTCAACAAAAGTTTTGGTGAGCATAGCGTATTGCTCACTCTCATCTTGCATATATGAGGTCAAACCAACCCTCTCAATCAGTAGCAAGAAATCATCAAGAATACCTGCAGCTTGTAAAAAAGTAAAACAAGGAAAAGTGGATGGGTGAGCATCCCCATCATCCCTTTCATTACCAATACGAGTTGTAATGAGATATTCGTTGTATGATGGCCTAAACTGAGAGGATGATCTTGAGGGCCTCGACCTCCTAGGTGCATCACTCTCAAATATCTCTCCAAAGGTATGGTTGTTCATGCTTGGTATTCTGAAATTTAAACACCTATTAAACAAGTGATTGCAAAGTGAATATAATGAAGGATTCTACTCATAGGGACTTGTAAGAGGCCTAAACATGCATCAAAACTATATCTCTAAGCATCAAACAAGCTTACAAGTTCTCATAACCAGTCACCTACATCAGCAAAATACTCAATATATAATCCACTAAACACAAATCTACTTGGACAAGGAGAAGAGTCACATACCAGGGAACAAATGCTCCAAATTTCAGCAAGAAAGATGGGATCGGCAAGGAGATCGAAAAAATCGAGAGCAAGCACAGCAAGAACACGATTTTGAGCAATGATCTGGAGCTTACTCGAGAGAGAAGAAAGTGGCAGGTGAGAGAGTTAGTGGGGGGCCAGGGGTGGCCCACACCAGGGCATCGCGCCACCCAGGGAAGGCCACGCCACCAGGTGGTGTGCCTGCCTGGTGGGTCCCCCTGGTACCTCCCAGGCACTCCTCTACCCCTTTTTTCACGTAAAAATTTAATATGAATTTTCTGGAATTTTTCGAGACACTTTATTTTTGGGCATTTTTCAGGAATAGAAGAATGATTTTCTGGCAGACAATTTTTTTTGGAATATGATGCAAGGACAAAACAAAACTAGAACTACAGAAGTTCTAAAACACTCTAAAATGCAAGCAACTAACAACAAAGAAAACTAAACGAAAGCGAAAACTAAAATGGATAGAATAGAAGTAAACGGAGATAATCATAGTGAAAACATTGTTTTGTTCAATGAAATCCTTTTGTTAACAAGGTTGATCAGGTCTCGTTACCAAAAAAATTTCATATGAGACAAAACTTTGTATTCCACGAATGATCATGTTACCTCAACCTTGATAGCAATGGTCCCAATCATAATAGTTTCAAAATTTTCTCTTGGTATGGGACAATATATTTCTCCAACTTGAATGCCCTCAACATGCTCAATTGAATTCAAACCATAAGTCATTTCAATCTTCTTGGGGAAATAGACAGTATGTTCCTTGTCATTCACATTGAAAGTCACCTTTCCTTGATTACAATTAATGACAGCTCATGTAGTATTAAGAAAAGGTCTCCCAAGAATAATAGACATATTATCATCTTTAGGCATTTCAAGCACAACAAAATCAGTTAATATCAAGCAATTATGAGCCACTTGAACAGGTACATCCTCACATATACCAACAAGAATAGTGGTAGATTTATCAGCCATTTGCAAAGATATATCAGTTGGTATTAATTTTTCTAGTTGAAGCCTCTTATAGAGAGAGAAATGCATAACACTAACTCCAGCTCCCAAATCACACAAAGCAGTTAACTGTTCTTAATAGAGCAAGGGATAGTTGGAATCCCTGTGTCTCCAAGTTTCTTAGGAACCTTACCATTGAAGGAATAATTAGCAAGTAAAGTAGAAATTTCTTCATTAGGGATCTTCCTTTTATTCGAGACAATATCCTTCATATACTTTGAGTAAGGAGGCAATTTAATAGCACCAGTCAAAAGAATTTGCAAGAATAAAGGTTTCATCCACTCGCAAAACTTATTATAGTGTTCATCTTCCTTTGACTTGTGTTTCTTATTAGGGAAAGGCATAGGTTTTTGGACCCAAGGATCTCTTTCACTACCATGTTTCTTAGCAACAAAATCTTCTTTGGTGTATTCTTAGTGTGGTTTTCAGGATTTTCTTCAACTTTTTCTTCTTTAGGAACTTCATTTTCTTCATTACCACTTTCAGTTTCAGCATCAGAGATAGATATACTATTAGGATCTATAGTTGGTTCAGAGGGTTCTACAACAGTTTTATGTTTCTTTTTCCTTTTCTTATGAGTAGAGCCACTTTTTTCAGCTTGTTGAGAATCCTGCTCAATTCTTTTGGGATGCCCCTCAAGATATAGAGGATCATGGGTAGCAGCACCACTTCTAGTTATAATTTCATAAGCATGTTTTTTTCTTTAGCAGCATTAACTAGCAAGTCTTTTTGCACTTTAACGAGTTGATCTATTTGAGTTTGAACCATTTGAAAGTGTTTAACAATCATTTTAACATCATTAGAGGTTCTTTCCACAATATCTTTCAACTCAACAATAGCTCTAGTGTTTTCCATTAGATGATTTTGCACCCTTTTATTAAATTTATCTTGCTTAACAATAAAGATATCAAATTCTTCTAAGCATTGATCAGGAGGTTTAGAGTAAGGGATATCACCTTCATCAAAGTGTTGGAGAGAGTGTACCTCAATAGTGGGTGAGTATGGAATAGGCTTACATAATTCTTCTATAGGAGGTAAATTCTTGACATCTGTAGCTTTAATTCCCTTCTCCTTAAGACATTTCTTAGCTTCCTTCATCACTTCATCATTTAATTCAATAACTCCCCTCTTCTTTGTTGTTGGAATAGGCACCAGAATAGTAGGTTCAGGTACAATTACTTCAGGTATAGCTTGTTTAGGAGGAGTCCAATCTTCATAATTCTTACTTATTTTAGCCATTAACTCCTCAGCTTCCTTAGGAGTCCTATTCATGAAAAAACAATCATCACAATTGTCTAGGTATGTCCTAGATTCCTCGGTTAGTCCATTATAAAATATATCAAGAAGCTCATTCTTAGGTAATGGACTTCCAGCTTGTGCATGAATCAAAGCACAAAACCTTGCCCAAGATTCAGGCAATACCTCTTTTTCTCCCTGTTTAAAATCAAAAAGTTCCTGCAAAATAGCATGTCTAGCACTAGGAGGAAAATATTTCTACGGGTAAGTACTAATCAAGCACTAAGGGCTATCAATAGATCCAGGAGGCAAATTACTAAACCAAGTTTTAGCTTCTCCTTTCAGTGAAAAGGGGAAAAATCTTAGGAACAAAGTAAGTACGCATCTTAATATCATCAGAAAACAAGCCACTCATGGTAGAAAGTTCATTCATATGTGCTACCACACTTTCATTCTTAGTCCCACAAAAAGGTTCTTTCTCGACAATAGCTATGTAAGATAGATCGAGAGAGAAATCATAATCTTTATCTATAATGTTTATGGGAGAAGCGGCAAACTTAGCAACAAGAGACAATTTGGGTCTAATAGTACGTCTCTCAAGGAGACTCTTAGCAGCGCTCCTATCATGGGTGTTTTTACATTCTTTAATAAATTCATCGGTCATCTCAACATAACCATCTTCAATATCATAACTTTCACTAGCCTCGAGAGAACTAACAGGTGTGGTAGTGTCTTCATTAGGAGTTTAAATATTTCCAACTATAGTTCTAGCAATCGTAGCATCGAGGAAATGACCTAATGAACCACTCTTATCAAGAACAGTAGAAGCAGCATCATAAGCATCACAAGTTTCAGATTTAGCAGTAGTAGCAGTGTGTGTAGCATGTGTATGTGGTGGTGTAACGAGCTTACTCATAACAGATGGTAAATCAAGAGCAATAGAGGTGTTTAGAACCGTACCTCTTCTTGTAGTGGATGGTAAAATAGGAACCTTGCCATCACGAGACTTACCCATGATGGATGGATAGCAGCGAACAATAGAGAATCCAAGTAAACTTGATAAATAAAGCTATGCTCCCCGGCAACGGCGCCAGAAAATAGTCTTGATGACCCACAAGTATAGGGGGTGTATCGCAGTATTTTCGAGAGAAGTGAAACCCAATTTATTGATTCGACACAAGGGGAGCCAAAAAATATTTATAAGCCTTAACAACTGAGTTGTCAATTCAGCTACACCTGGAAACAATCTTGCTCACAGCAGTTTATCAGTAGCAACAGTTTTGTAGTATGAATAGTAAAGTAACAGCAGTAGTAAAGTAAAGACAGCAATAACAATAGCAGTAAACAGTAGGATTCGAGTGCGGTAGGCATAGGGATGGATGGACAGGCGTTGCATGGACAAGACAATTCACATAGCAATCAGAACATAGGGAAATTGCGGATAAATAAGATAAAGCATCCAAGTACTAGATAATCCTAGGCATGTGTTCCATATATAGTCATACGTGCTCGCAATGAGAACTTGCACAACATCTTCTGTCCTGCCAGCCCGTTTGAAGTGGGGCCTAAAGGGAACTACTGGCAATTAAGGTGCTCCTTTTAATAGAGCGCCGGAGCAAAGCATTAACACTCCGTGAACACATGTGATCCTCACATCAAAGCCATTCCCTCCGGTTATCCCGATTTCTGTCACTTCGGGGCCATCGGTTCCGGACAACAACGTGTGTATACAACTTGTCCTGCCAGCCCGTTTGAAGTGGGGCCTAAAGGGAACTACTGGCAATTAAGGTGCTCCTTTTAATAGAGCGCCGGAGCAAAGCATTAACACTCCGTGAACACATGTGATCCTCACATCAAAGCCATTCCCTCCGGTTATCCCGATTTCTGTCACTTCGGGGCCATCGGTTCCGGACAACAACGTGTGTATACAACTTGTAGATAAGACATCTTGTGTTCCATATATAGTCATACGTGCTCGCAATGAGAACTTGCACAACATCTTTTGTCCTGCCAGCCCGTTTGAAGTGGGGCCTAAAGGGAACTACTGGCAATTAAGGTGCTCCTTTTAATAGAGCGCCGGAGCAAAGCATTAACACTCCGTGAACACATGTGATCCTCACATCAAAGCCATTCCCTCCGGTTATCCCGATTTCTGTCACTTCGGGGCCATCGGTTCCGGACAACAACGTGTGTATACAATACTATCATAATGCATCAATAACATGTTCAGATTTGAGATCATGGCACTCGGGCCCTAGTGACAAGCATTAAGCATAACAAGTCGCAACAAAGTCATAAAGCACTAATAGAAGATACTAGGCACCATGTCCTAACAATCTGATGCCATTACATGAACGATCTCATCCAATCCCTACCATCCCCATAGCCTACAACGGGGGATTACTCACTCATAGATGGGGGAAACATGGATGGTCGATGGAGAAGCGATGGTGATGATGATGGCGATGATCTTCTCCAATTCTCCTGTCTCGGCAGGGTGCCAGAACGGAGTTTCTGGTGCTGTTTTGTGGAATCTGGTGGTGGCGGCGGAGCGGAACTCCTTCTGGAAAACGTCGAACCCCCCTGAGTTTTTAGGTCAGAAGGCAACTTATAGGCGAAGAGGGAGACCGAGGGGGTGCCGGGGGCCCACACCCCCCCTGGCGCGGCCTGGCCTGACCCGCGCCACCAGGTGGTGTGGCCACCCCCTAGATCTTCTCCTTCTCGTATTCTGGCTCCTGGAGTCTTTGGGTGAAATAGGATTTTCTGCATATTTTCCAGGATATTTCCTGATAGTTGATTTTCTGCACAAAAAGTAGACACCAAGGAAATTCTGCTGAAAACAGTGTCAGTCCGCGTTAGTTGTATCCAAATCACACAAGTTTAGAGGAGAAACAATAGCAAAAGTGTTCGGGAAAGTAGATATATTTTGGACGTATCACCTTGCCGCGCTGCTGCAGTTGCCCATGTCCTCGCGCCTGCCCTGTGGTCGCGTAAGTGTGTGCCTGCGCATCGTCTGATGCTCCACCGCAGAGCCTGTCGTTGCCGGCCTGGAATCAAAGGTAGATCGACGTCGAGGTTGCTCGCATGTGCGCTTGTCGTGTAGATCTGATCGCCGTACGCGTGACCTTGGAGAAACAGAATCCTCGTGTGAAGAGGTGAGCCGCCACCGTCAATGGATCTGTTTTAACCGGAATCTAAGGATCATCAAGAGATTTACAGAATTTATTTTGGCTAAACTAAACTAGATCTAATCTATGGAATTGGGAAATTCGAAATATATCTAAACTAATATAGTGAACCGATCCAAGCTTTGATCGAGATCAGGTGCCGCCCCTGAGGAGAAAATTAATCTCCCCGGGGGCGGCGCAATGCAGAAGTGGTGGAAGAACATAGGATCGGCGCCGTGAGGCTAACAACTCTGATACCATGTGAAAAATATTGATCCCTGGAATATTGTGTTGTGTTATTGATTTGATCCTCGTGGGGAGTATATATAGACGTACAAACTTGGAATACAAGATGAACTTTAAAGTCCTAGTCTATCTCTAGTTGTGTACGTATCCTAACAGTCGGCCCCTCCGCTCTACCGAAAGAAACCGCCGCGGCAGTCGTCACAGTGGCCGTGGTGCGGTGGAGGCTGAGCGTGCCGAGGGTGGACGACCTGAGCGCGACAGAGTGCCGCGACACGAGACCCGAGCACCTCTGCGCCCCGCATCCATCGCCATCCAACAGTGCGTGCTTCGAGACTTTGCAGTTGAGCGCTAAGACGACTGCTTCCTGCGCCTCCGCGACACCACCGCCAAGGTAGCTGACCTCCGCCTCGACCGCCGCCGTCAAGGTCGGCTCCTGCGGGGATGGGGACCTTGCGAAGCTCCATGAGGACGGGGATGGGACCGGTGAAGTTGTTGTCAGCGAGGACCGGGTAGCGGCTTGGTCCGGGGTCGAGGAGGCGGGGAAGTCGACGGCGACCACATGCTCGAGCTTGGTGAGTAGGCCGGAGAAGGCGCAGGTGGAGCGGGGAGGACCAGCATCGATGGAACAAGAACCAAACAACGAGGAGTTATCTCTGGGTTAGAGGTAATTAGAGGTGAGAAATCATCCATGGCATATGAGAACCGAACAACTGAGTTTTACCTCCGAAGACTAAAACCAGACCACCAAACACTAAGGTCGTGTTTCTGCAGATTCCTAATAGTGTTAGTGCAAGCAACGAAATAAGTGGCATAAGTTGGCCCAAGTCACATTTCCACTCAGCCTGGCTTCACGGAGAAGATCTCCCGGATACCCAAAAAAGCCGTGAGCAACCAAATGTGCCCTATGTTGCTGGACAGAGCGTCCTTGCTTGCTTCCACTCTAGCGACACAACCAACCAGCGAACTGCAATGTAATATCTGTCCTTTATTAACCTAAGATAATTTGACTTAGGGAATGTGTTTGTGCAAAATTGCATCTTAGGCATCTTAAAAATGTGGGGTAAATTCGACCTTTTTGATACAAGAGGGAGTAGACGTGGGATCTTCAGAATTTCATCTTGAAATTTCGAGAATCTTGTATGCTATGTTGTTTGATACAACACTTGATTTGAGGGTAGCAATTTAAGTCGATGAATTGTAGTTTGAAGCCTTGCTTGCTAGTGTGACTTCCTTCTGTAATACCACACCTGCCTATGTGACTGATAAATGGCTTGTACGAAGTGACCACTTGTGTGCTAGAAAATTTGACATGACCTATGCTAAAATTGAACCATATGAGCACAATTCATAATATACAGACAATAAATATAACTTGATGCATTAGCATCAGTACATGATCAATATAATCATAATTCAACCTTTGGAAGCGCTTCCAAAGCAAAAGTGCAATACGCCGTTACCAACCTCCAAATCACAAAAAAATAATATAACTCAAATTGGAATATTACAAGTTCATCAAAAGAATATTATAGTTCCTAGTCTAGAGTACAAACTCGTCAATTGGATTACAAGAACCTCTATAACCTGGAACATACAAAGACTATAAATTTAAAAATTACCAAAAGGAAAGTATAAATAAGAAAGAAAATCCTAAACTCTAAATCTTGGGAGGATCTGATTATGATACTTAGCCTCCAACCATCTTGATCTTATCATCTATATTCTTATATTCTTCTTTTCCTTCTCACCCGCAATCAAACAACAACAAAAAAATAGAAAGAAATAAAAATGAGGAAGAATCTTATGAGTGGTTCATCTTGTGGTGCACTTGATGGTTCAACTTGAGTAGAGCTAGGCTCTTCTTGTGTTGAGATTGATTCTTCCTCATTATCTTCTTGAGCATTATTATAAGAATAAATGAGCAAGATATGCCCAATTCCTATTAACTCGATGACTTGAGAAGAATCTCCATCACCTACATCATTTGCCCCTCTTGAGAGCCATTATTCTCCAAAAACTCCGTGTCACAAGATATGTCAATACATCCATTGGATTTATTGTAGTATATATAGGCATGAGGCTTTCAACATAACCAACATATATGCCCTCTATAGTTCTAGATTTGAATTTGCCGATCATTTATTTCTTGTTCTTGACGAGACACGTCCATCCGAAGATGGGGAAGTACTTGACATTGGGCTTGTTGTTTGAGATTAGCCCGTACGGAGTCTTGTCAAAGGGAGCATGGAGGAAGAGCCGGTTCGAGTAGTGAACCATGGTAGAGATGGCTTATCCCCAAAAGTTGTGGGGTGACTTGAATTCACTCATGGTAGAGATAGCTTCTCCCCAAAAGCTGGTTTGAGATTAGCCCATATGAAGTCTTTCCGTCTTGATGATAGTCTAATTATTCCTTTCAATAACACCATTTTGTTCAGGGGTGTAGGGAGCTGAAAATTCATGCTTGATCCCCTCATCTTGAACGAACTCTTGCATGGTGTAGTTTTTGAATTTGGTACCATTGTCGATCCTAATAGTCTTGATCTTCACTTTATAGGTGCGTTGGGATTGCTTGGCGAAGATCATGAAGTTCTCGCAGGTCTCATTCTTTGACATGAGGAGGAAGACCCAAGTATATCTTGAATAGTCATTAATGATGATGATTCCATACTTCCTCCCACCAATAGTTTCATAGGTTAATGGCCCGAAGAGATCCAAATGAAGGAGCTACAAAGGCCTAGAGTTTGATACCTTGCTCTTGGATGGATGATGCTTCCCAAGTTGCTTTCAGAAGATGCAAGCACTACAACACGATCTTTCTCAAAAGAGAAATCAGTTAGTCCAACAATATATTCAACCTTTAGGAGTTGTTTAAGATTTCTCATGTTGACGTGGCCTAGACAGCGATGCGAAAGCCACCCCCGTCAACCTTGGCCATTAGACATGTAGGAAGAGAGGGGCTATCTTGCGATAGGTCGTCCACGTAAAGATTGTCTTCCACATATCCAACAAGGACCAAATTGAGATTGTCACGCCTAAATACTTTCAAAAAAGTTCTAGAAAAATATGAATCATAACCGACATCCGTAAGATGTTTAATTGAAAGAAGTTGTAGCCAAGGTTTTCAACAAGCTGACGGTATCTAGATTCCAGGTCTTGGATACCTACAACTTGCCATAACCTAGTACCTTTCCTTTAGAGTTATCTCTAGAAGTGATTCTTGACATTGAATTTACACCATTGAATGAATTGGTAAAGCCCACTTCTACCTTGGTGCATCCACTATCAAACACCCATTTTAACCCACTAGAGGCATATCCCAACAAAATCAACTCTTTGATTTAGGAACCCATTGATTGATGGGTCCCCTAGCATTAGCAATAAGATCTTTTGGTACCCAAATCAAGTACCATCTATACACATAACCACACCAAGGGCCAAAAATAGTTAGCATATACATACCCTTGAGTGCCCTTACATAGCACATAGGATGGGTTAGAACTCATTGGCAACTTTCTTCTTGGCTTGGTCATCTACCTTGGGCCCTTCATGCACAAAGTTAATCTTGTTGGATGGAATGGCTTCTTGTTGTTCTTTGGGTCAAATCCAATTCTTTGCTTTGGAGCTCTTACCTTTTGATGAGCAATAATCTCATCAATAATCTTGCCCTCGGTAGTACGGTGAGTCGCTCCTTCTCAAGTTGATGTTTCATCTTCTTATTATCCTCAATGCGGAGAGATTGATCAAAGGTAGAGTTAGAGGTACAAACAATATTTTCAATAATAATTGGATCCTTTAATGTAGCAAGAGGCTTTTCATAAGTCACTCGATGTTGATCATAATTCTCCCCAAGTTTTATGATCTCACACTTAACAAGCAAGTTAGATTTTTCAAGGTGCTAAAGGTCCTTGTGAGATATTAATGAGCAATCTTAAGTTCCTTGTTTGAAGCATCAAACTCTTGGGACAAGGAAGTTATCCCTATCAAGAGTATCCGTATCTTTTTCATTATCAAGTTGTTTCAGCTTGTTGTTTAAGAAGTGAAGTGGTGTTATTATCCTCCCTTAGATCTTCCATAAGAAGATTGAATCTCAACTTCTCATCATTAATATGAGATTCCAAGCTATCAATGGTCTCATCACATGATTTGACATGGTCTGTTAATTGCTTAACTCTAGCATGCGCATTCCTAGGAGGACACACTATAATTTTATACATTTCTAGTATGTAGTTTTAATCAAACTCATCATTGTCAGTATCATTGCTACTTTCATGGTAATCCATGATGCTAGAGAGAGATGGAGGATAAGAGCTCATTTCCATAAGACAAGTGTTGGCAAACTTAGGAGTAGAGGAGTCATCGACGTAGTCCTTGGTCAAGTCGTAGGTGAAGAATGACATGGGTTCAGCATAAGCCAAACTGGCTACACTCGCAACCTTCTCTTCATCCTCACTATTCGTATTGGATATGTACTCTTTACCTAGGAGGCATTTGCCATCACGCCTGTTGTTCTTCTTGGAGCTCTCGATGATGGGATTGGGCCTCAATATTGGCTTAGCATCCTCTTCATACTTGGTATTGTCAAGCCTCTTCTCAAATGGGCACTTGTCAGTAAAGTGATCCGCTTGATCACAACTTTATCAAGTAATTTGCTTCTCACTTGTTCTAGTTGAGCTTCTCCTTCTTCGGAACTTCAAGTTCTTTGTGAAAAGAGAAAGTTGAGAGAGCATCTCATCAACTTCACCCATTTGATCTCGATCATTATCATCTTCACTTCCTTCATCCACTTGCACTTGCTTGGCCTTCAATGCTAGGGTATGTGATGATCCAATAGCACAATTTATATCCTTGATCCTTTGTCCCTTGTTTGCCATATTTTTCGTGGCAACAAGGTATGATACTAGATCATCGGGATAGAACGGGTTCCTGGCAATAAGGAGTTGCAAGTTCAGTGCAAGATGTCTATCATTGGCTAGGATCATGGCAACAATCTTGGACTTGATGAGCTCATCATTCACATTAAAACCATCATCATACTTGTCACAACAAAGACCCTTTATATTCACACAAAGAGCAATGGGGCTTCCATATGCCTTAGAGACGGTCTCCCCATCTTTGTTCATCGACAAGTTCATCTCTGAATTGGTGGCCTCATACTTGGACTTTTGGATGAGAGACCTTCTCTCTTGGATACTGACAATCCTATAACAAATCACCTTGGTGGTGTGAATGTCACTAACTTGATCAAGAAGGGTGCGGACACTCTGAATCTTGTCACAAGCCGTAGCATTGAGTTGTCGATCATAGTACTCTCCCGAGGTGAGGTTGTTGGGATCTTGTGGGTTGAAACCATTGAGCACAATATTATTTTTCAGAGCAGCTTTCCAATGAGAGAAGTGAGTTCCATTAAATAGAGGTGGGGGACCTGAACCATTAATATGAGGCGTAATATTGTTTTTCTTAGGATATACATCAGGAAGTTGATAATGGGGCGTGGATATTTTTGATGGGTCATTCTCATGAGAAGACTCCTCAATGTTATCCTTTCCGGTGTCCAACGGCCTCCCATGAGGTACTACTGAAGGGTTACCAATAAATGCCCCCTCGCCAATACCCCTAAAACATCCATCTAGGTGGGTTATACGACCAAGGAGATCAGAATGCACCTTATCCTTACCACGGGCATCATGGGAAAAAATTCTCGAAGCTCTTTGACCAAATAATTCTTGCCCTCATCATCATCAAAGAAAACCATCTTTTATCTTAGGTGGTAAATCCTTGAAAAGACTCCTCAGCTCTAATACAAATTGAAAGGGTAAGATGTTTAACCTAGAGGGGGCTGAATAGGTTTCTAAAAATTACTTTATAAACTTTTTCAAGTTTTTGGCTTTGCGGAATATAAGTGTACCTAAATGCAAACTATGTGAGGCAGCCTAGATGATGATACAAGATACTTCAAGCATGAATGCTATCACAAAGTAAAGAGATCGGTTAGGATAAGCGGAGCATGCGGAGACGAAGATGTATCCCCGTGTTCCCTTCCTTGGGGGAAGATACGTCACATTGGAGAGGTGTGAGGTCCCATGAAGGATTCCCCAATGCCACAAATGTCACCTTCTTCTCTGAGCCTATTACACGAAGGAATAGCTCACTTACTCGTGGTAGAATTTAAGGTAGTCTCCAAATCCTCACAAACATTCCATGGGGATAATTCCAAGCCGAAGTCCTTCGGGCGACCCTACCACCTAGGATTTCCCACGAACCCAAGAGTAACAAGAAAACTCAATGAAGTCAAGGGGAATGAAATATGTCTTGGTTGAAACTTAGATCGGGACCTCCTCTTGTTTTCTAGCAACGGGATTTGGCTTTGGTTGGGTTAATGGGACATCTTCAAGCTTTTGGTTTTTAAAAAATGGAGAGAGAGAGCTCAAATAATGAGTATGACTGATTAACCTAACCTCTTGTGTTGAGAAAAAAGGGGTATTGATACGTACATTTTGCACCACTATTTTATGTCATAATTTACTATTATTCATTGATATATTTCATATTGAGAGATGATACTTATGTTATTTCATCTATTTTTGCATGATTGATGATTTTTGGAGGATGAACCATCGGAGTCAGGATTCTGATGGAAAAAGCACTGTCCAGATGCAATATTTGTGAAGCTCAGAAAATCCCAGAAAATATACGGTGATTCCTATTTTTCCAGAAGACGAAGGAGGCCAGAAGGAGGAGTCGAGATGGGCCACAGGGGGCCCACACCACCCCCTGGTCGCGCCACCAGGTGGTGTGGCCACCCTAGCCGACCTCTAGCATCGCCCTTTGGCGTATATAATCCCCTCGGAAACCTAAAGTTCGGGGAGTGACCATAGAAAGATTCCACCGCCTCTGTGGGGCGGAAACTACAAAGAGAGAAAGAGCTCTCCGGCAGGCAGAAATCTGCGGGGGAATTCCTTCCCGGAGAGGGGAGATCATCGCCATCAACACCATCATCAAGCTGGACTCCATCGGGATCATCAGCATCATTATCTACACCATCACCATCACCACCACTCCGTACCGCTATAAAAATTGGGTTGAATCTTGCATAGTTCTTAGGAGAAACTTTCCTGGTGTTGATTACTTGTTGTAGTTGATGCTATTGAGTGGAACCATTGAATTATTGTTCATCTTCAGATTGTTACTTACCATTATTTCATCTCTGATCTTGATCCATATGATGTCTCGTGAGTAGTTCATTTAGTTCTTGAGAACATGGTAGAAGTCATGTTGTTAGTAGTGGAATTGTGTTGAGAAAGATTTAATGGTTTGATATTTAAGTTGTGGTGCCATTCTTCTAGTGGTGTCATGTGAACGTCGAGTAGATGATACTTCACCTTTATGGGCCTAGGGAAATGCATTGTGTATTTGGCTGCTAACGTGGGGTTGCCGGAGTGATAGAAACCTAAACCCCCGGTAGGAAACCTTTGCATAAGGGAGTGTAGGATCTCAGAGTTTAAGGCTATGGTTAGGTTTTTATATTAATTACTTTCTTGTAGTTGTGGATGCTTGCAAGGGGTATAATAACAAGTATGTATTAGTCCAAGTAAGGTCAGTACATTAGCATAGGTTCACCCACACAACACTTATCCAACCAGAGAATATTAATCAACTATATGAAGCGAAAGCACTTGACAATATTCCATGTGTCCTCGAGAACGTTTGGTCATCTTAAGTAATACAACCGGCATATCCTTTGCTAAAAGAAAGGATTGGGCCACTTGGTGCAATTATTATTATTGTCTTTTATTTACTCGCACTTTATTTATTTGCATTATCAAAACCCCCTAAAAATCCGTTTGCTAAGTATTTATAGAGAATTCCTGATCCAAAGTACTTGTCAACGCCTTCTGCTCCTTGTTGGATTCCGCACTCTTATTTATCGAAAATACTACGATACACCCCCTATAATTGTGGGTCATCAGGAATTTATAGTCTAGGTAGGAAACTAGCTATTTTGGGGAAGCCAAGGGCAGAACCGGCCGTAAGTTCGGCTGGGCCAGAATCTGGGTCGGAAGGTTCTGACGGCAGTCCCGGCGAGCCAAAACCAAGCCAAGAATTTCCGGCGCCAGTCCTTGTGGACCATAAACCTAACCAGGAACTCCCAGCGACAACTGGGATTTCCTGCAACCCGCTGGAACACTAGTTAGTATAGTATTTCGTTAGGTGCTGGGAAATTACGACAGCGATAGGAATCTCATTGATTCCATAGAAACCCTTCACGAGCTATTTTTACACTTTGACTTTTGGCTCATCTCAGGTGGATGTGGTGGCTATTTGGTATTAGGATGTGTATATGTTGTTTTTGCATCCCCAAAGAGCACATCGAGACCGCCCCTCTTAATAGTGTGGTGTTTCCTAATCGACTCAAATGATAATAAGAGAGAAATGTAACATAAACACTGGCTCTTCTTATGATTAGAGAATGGGGGATCTCTCACTACCTATCATCATCTCTTGTGGACTAAAACTAGTGTAAACACTAGTAGGTAATACTAGTCGGTGTTAACAATAACCAAAATAATGGATAAGGCATTTTGCCCTTGGATTAAGTTACCTGATAGTGGGTCCCACTAGACGCCATGTCAGCCAATATATTGGCTCATATGGACCACTAATCGTTTCTGACACTCGGTGTCGTCTTCACTTACTGTAAATTCATATTCCCATAGTGTAGTGATTGAATTGATTTTGCTCGACAAGTACAATGGTTATTGATAGATTTAACTCAAATTAGCCCCATTACAGAACTTTTCATCATTTGTGGTTGCCCAATCTGTTCTAGCTTCTCTTCTAGTTGTTCAGATCATCACGACATATCCACCGGGCCAGCCCATTAAACCATTGGTGGTTCGCGGACGCATGGATAGTGAAAACCGCTCCAACGGTTCGACCCAAATGACCACGCATGTCTGGACCGACTTATTTCTGGCCCAATATGCGCTCGAAATGCATCGCTACAAATAGCGCGTGTGTCCTCACATCCGTGCACGGGCCTGCCTGGCAGTGACCAACGCTTCGCCTTCTGCCACGATCATCGCGACATCGATGGCCAATGTCAGCCAAAGACTGACGGGCGATCAACTCTACTGAACCAAAGCGACAATACCGTGACCACCACGTCCTAATGAAGGGGTTCCGTGGAAGAAAACAAAGAATTCCTATGGTGAACCCACCTATCAAATATCTATCTATGCAGATCTATAGTAACGAGCGGGGATTTTGTGTTCATGCCTTTGGAGACCAAGCTCGATTAACGTTCCGCAGGGAATATGGATGACATAGTCAAACTCGCTCGACCTAAAGGTCGTGAAACTGCTTGCAAGTCACCCCTTGTCCTTGTGCGACATAGTCGACCTCATGGTCATGTCGATGTCCAAGATCCAAGATCCAATAAAAAGCACCAGAAGTGGCAGTGCCTCATGGCCTTACACACATATGGTATAGAGATGTCTTATGGGTCCTAGTCCAGCAAAGGAGGGAAGAAGAATGATCTAGACTGTGTCCAGCAGCACGACGGCATGCATATGGTGGAGAAACCGCAATCCCCGTATGTAATTCCAACCTAAGAAACCACACATGAAGGAGAGGGACAGAGAGAGAAAATAGGCAAAGCCAATTGATGGGATGGATTTGGGGAGAGGGGTGACCCTCTTTATATAGGTGGAAGGGAGGTAGTACCTCAAAGTCCTGGGGTGGGACTAATCAAGGGGAGGAGGTGGAGGTGGCGGCGTCGGCTAGCCTTCACATGGGCCCCACCTGGTGGAAGTACTGGATATCTGATGGCTGTGAAAAAACACCTCTTTTAGCCTATAACATCTGAAAAATATTAAACAAGATTATCAATTCTAATGAACCAAGATTAGGGTTAACCAAAATCTTTTATTCTTAAACCCATATGAATGCATGTGTGTTTGTTATTAATGCATGAATGCTTGCTATGCCATGTTTGATTGCTATAAATGATAAGGATTAGTTTAAGGATGAAAACAATATCATCTAGGTCATTTCCAAACCAAATCAAATAAAAATCAAATCAAATAATAAGGCATATGATCAAATGGTCATTTGTGCCAAAGTTAAGCACTAGCCCACTTTGGGCATCTCTAGTAAAAGATTTGCAACAGAAACAATTCTACTTCTTTTCTTCCCTTGCTAGACCAAGTAAAAATGAACACAAGTGAATTTTGCAAACTTATAGAAAACAATTTCCAATCTATTTGAGAGGCATTTCAAAATTGAATCAAGTGTAGGTACCTAGATGTCACTTTTTCAAAAACCACTCAAACCATCTCCATTTGACAATTCCTAGCAACCAGAGACACTCAAGCATGTGACCAACACACCCACCAAATATAATTTGAAAATTCAAATCTTTAGTTCATGCGGCCATTTAATCAAACACTTAATAGGCAGAGTACAAATATACCAATTATTTACTCTTTTGATCAAACAATTGCTCACCATTTGTACCCAATTCAACTCAGTTACTCACCCACGATCACCCCCAGTACCTAGTCGTGCAATGGAGCAACCCTCACTCACCAAGTGGACTAGTGCCGCCCGTACCCGAGCCTGCCATGCCGGTCGGACGTGGACACGATGCCACAAGCCACACCGCCCTCGCCCATGATGTCTAGCATCTAGCCATGACCTCACCGCACCCCTCTATGCACCCCTCAACCAACGGCGAGCAGTGGAGAAGCCAGCAGCGCCGCGGCCATTTAACTCACTGCCATGCAGAGCGCAGGCCAGAGCGCCGAGCCATTCCTGCACGAACACGCCATGCCTCGCTCTATCTTTGTGTCACCGCACTCGCCGTGTCACCAGCCACCTCCCAGACACGACCGTTCGCCGCCGCGCGCCCCATGACCACCGTACGCCATGACGAACACCTCAGTACCCGCACAGAGCACAGACGTATCCCGACCGATTAAGACCGCCCCTCGCCGAGCCACTATGCGCATGACGATTGCCACCGACCACCGCGTCGACCTACACCCCCAGCCATGCCGATAGCCCTCTGTAGCAACGTCGCCGACGAGCCCGAGCCATGTCGTGCTGCCTCTCTCGCCGGTGTATAAATAGGACCCTCCCCAGCCTCCAAAGGCACACCATTCTACTCCCCTCTCATGCAGAAACATCCCTGACCCTTCCCCGGAGCAAGACGAGCACCACCCTACCAGAATTTCGCTGGAGCCCGCCGCTGCAGTGAAGGAAAGGTGTCGTTGATTGGAGCCACCCCAGGAGCTGCCGCGACCACCATTCGACTCGTCATCTACCAGCCCATTCGCCCCACTGCTGGACCGAGCTGGAGCCCTGGTAAGCCTCCCATCGACCCCCACCGTAGCTCTAGGGTTAGAATCTCGCACGCTTACTGCGACATAGACGATGAACCAGAGTCGTTGATCTAGTTCTAATCACGCGGTTGAGATTAGCTGATACCGTTTCGGTTAGATACTGTTGCTGACAGGTGGGACCAGCCTGAGAGCAGCCCGCTGCGCGCATGCCATGTAGCTGGGCCGGCCCATTTTCTTTCCCGCACATAGCCCAGTGATTCTGATGAGGGTCATCAATGTCCATTGTTATGGACTTAGGTTCGAGGAATTGAGGAGCGCTGGAAGTCTCGATCGGCTAGCAAACAAGCACACAGGGAGACACGATGTTTACCCAGGTTGAGGCCTCGTAGAGGACCCTACTCCTGCTTGTCTGCTCTTGATTGATGATGATCCGAAGGATTACAATGTCACCGATGACGGTGTATGCGCAGATTAGATCTGGTGTATGTGTATGCTACGGGTGTTTAGATCTGTTATGGGAGTCGTGATTGTCTATTGGTGTCTTAGGTCGTGTCCTCCTCATTGGACCCTCCTAGCCTTCATATATGGGGAGGCTAGGTCTCAGGTACCAATACGAGTTGGTTACAAGTTAGATTAGAACTCTAGTATTGAGACTTCCTTGTCTTGTGCGTTTAGGACTCCGTGTCCATATGGGCTTCATATCAGTCGAACTGTCATGGGCGTCACGGACCTTGGCAATTCGTCGAGTGGGCCTTTTGTCGAGCCGCACCAGGTAGGCTGTAGTTGAGTGCCTATTGGGCATACCCATGTCAGATTCAAACTTAGTTTTTCTATTTAATTGAAAATCATGTTCTATAGTTGTGTTCAAAATTGAATTCAAAGAGATCTACTGATCCAAATTGCATGATTCCAACTTTTTTAGAGAAGTATTGAAAAACTCTATACACTTCCGTTGGGTTCAAACCATTTGAAATTATAAATCACCCATGGTAAAAATAACAAGACAGAGACTTTTCTAACTTCAAACATTTTTTTAAAATTAACCATAAATGTTCTTGAGTTGATTCCAACTATAAAAAATCACATTTGTCATGCTCTATCTGAATATGTAAAAATATTTAGTTTGACATGAAGTAATCTTGGACTAGGATTAAAAGAATGCTATATAGTCATTTCTAGCCATTTTTATTATATTAAATGGTAATGTTCAACTTTGTAATTTATGCCAAACCCTTTAAATCACATTCCCAAGTATTATAATATGTGGTGATGACATGGTCAACATGAGCCCATATTTTAATTGGATAATATTAAATCTTAAGTACTTTTCAATGAGTAGAAATTACTTTTCTAACATAAGATAAAGAAGAATATGTCTATATTTTTGTGATGATTGAGATGATGCTAGATCATCTAGTGTGAGTGCTTGTGTCCTAAATATAAGTAGTTAAGTATTGTTTGGTGATTATGTACCTCTTATTTATTTATAGACGCTAGTACCGACCCGGGGTACGAAGAAGAGGAGTTCTACGAAGACGAAGAAGAGAACTTCGACAACTACACTGACCAAGGCAAGCTATCTATGCAAGCTAAACTATGCAAGACATCCTATGCAATCTAGCATATGCTAGATACATTATGTATTGTACTGAGATTACAACTTTACCAATTACCTGTTTTACCTACAAGCTTTACTTTTCCCTTTACCAAAGTTTCTCCAATAGTTAATTAACTGATGATTAGTGGAAAAATAGAATAGATGCTATCAAGAGCATAGAACTAGATTGGGATAGTTACACATGATTAGAACCCATCAATAGTGATACCCTCATTAGTAGCTGCTAGTGCTAATTTAATATGGATCACTTTAGATGGGAATACTTGAAGAAAATGATTGAAAACCTTGGAATGATGAGTCATTCTATTGAAATGTTTTGACATGTGTTATGAAACACAATGAGTTGAAGATGATATTGAATGAAACATGAGTCTTAACTTTGCTAAAAACTGATGGTTGGGTTCGGATGCGATACCATTCTAGTTTTACCGTATAGCCACAATACATGAGTTGGGTAGGGCTTAACTGGAAGTTTATATGCCTTAGTATGGGTTCCCTTGCGGAAAGAGGTTGAGATGAGGCTACCTCGTGAATATGAATGTCCACCTATGTAGTTTCCATGATGGAAGATGGCCATGGCTGGGAGGCCAAGCTCATAGGGGAGGTTCCTATACTAGGGTGTGTAATTGAAAGGTTAGGATTGATTATCCGCATACCAAGTATGATGATTCAGGGTTATCCCTGACGGATGTATCAAATTTTGTGGTGAAAGTGTACCACCTCTGCAGAGTGTCAAAACTATTCGAATAGCCGCGTCCGCGGTTATGGACACTTGGAGTGGCCATACTGTTCCATTGTCACATGTTTTCCAAATGACTTGTGACTTGAAAGATGAGTTTGACTTGACCATAACAGAGTCGTGGACCTGAAAACTATGTTCCCACTTAAGTAATCTAGATAACTAAATTAGGCTCTACAACTAAGTACTTTTGAAATAAAATTGGCTTGTTGCAAACAAGACTAGAGCTTAGGATTCCTACTAGGAATGTCTTACTTACATTAGTGATAGTTTGCGAGTACTTAAAGAGTACTCATGGCTTTGTCCCTAGCTATTCCCATGGCCAGACTGTGATGAAGGCTATCCGGAGGACGGACGGCAGGATGTCTATGATAACTAAGATCATCTCCCATCGTCAGCATTGCCTGTGACAATGAAGATGGGGCCTCTACTACGCTTACTTTCCGCTGCTTTGATTTGTATTAAGACTGGATCATGAGATCCTCTATTTGTAAGACTATTATGGTTTGTAATGGATGATGTACTATGGTATCAATTCTGTTATGTCTCGCAAAAATGGTAATCATGGGATTGCGATGTACAGCATAACATGCATCTGGACTTAAAAATCCGGGTGTTGACATATCCATATAAAATTAGCCATTTATCTCTCATACCATATTTCTTTCAGCTATAGCTATGCCTTATATGCATGACTTCTAGTTTTCATTTATTTTCATATGAGCTTTGCACATTTAGTAGTTTAGGTAGAATTTTATCACTTTTCCTTGTCTATGGCATGCGTGTAGGTGTTGATGATGATTATGTATAAAACAAAGGCAAAAGGAACAAAGAGAGCATAGTATGGAGTAGCTGCAGGGACCGGACTTAGCCATTTGAGAGGTTGAAAAAGTGAATTTTTCCAACTTCTAGAAATAAATATCCAAGACTATGGAGTTGTAGCCCTCGACGATACGAACTCAATGAGCCCAAGAACACCCAAAACGGAGTTCGTATGAAGAAATGTCGGCCAAAATACTAAAGAGGACACACGGTTTGACGAGCAACTATACGGCGGGAGCTATTTTTCTGGTCGTATAGCACCGCCCGTATAGTTGCCAAAAATGTCGCAAACGATGAGATTTCGCCTCAGAAAAGCTCCAGAACCTTCCCTAAGTCATATGACGGTATTGGGGGAATCCTAGGGCACCACCAAGGCCTATATAAAGGAGGGAGGACCCAAGAGAGAGCCACCAAGCCACATCCCTTCCGGGGCGGAGCTCTGCCACCACCGCCACTCATCCGATCTCCATTGCGGTGGAGCTCTGTCTCAACCACACCTCCGAGATCTAGATCTCCCTCAACACCATCACCATCAAGGCATCCAAGCAAGAAGAAGGGGAGGAGAAGGAAGACATCACCACCACCACGCATCGATCTCCATCTCCATCATCATCTCCATCTCCCTCTCTCTCTTGTGTTTAGTAATTGTAAGATTGAACACGGTTGTGATATCATTATATATTTATATATGTTTTGTTGTTCATCCATGTGTGAGTGATTGATTCAATTATAGGTTGAGGTATGATCTAATGTGCTAAGTTAGAATTTATTGTGATCTAAGATGAGTTTATGTGCTCCTTTGGTCCGAAAGTGCCTTTTGCCTTGCAGTGACGTGCGAGAACCATGCATAGTGCACATAGTGTGATAGCCCGGTAACCAATTGGGGAACGTTTATTTGTCTGAGAAATCTCTTATAGATCACACATATATTTGCCCATCTAGTACTAGTGAGACCGAAGCCTAGAAGCCCTCTCTCATTCCTTTCAATCCTACAACTACAATCTCTTTAATTCAGTTCATATTCCTATTTACTTTTCGTCTTAGTTTATTTTGTTCATGTTAAAAGTTCATTGTTATTAGATACTTTAAACCTCTCTTAATTATCACTATTCTAGTAACTTATAGAATAGGCTATTTCCAAACCACGGTTTGGGTGCGAAACGTGGCCGCATTGACAACGTGGCCGCGGGGTCGTGTTGTTTCCGTTCGTCGATCTCCCATCGGAACAAACTCTTAAATATTTGCTGCTACAAGTACTGCAATAACCCTGTTGTTGGTGCAGGAATCTAGTCATCAATATCAGCAAGTGAGAATGTATCAAATATTATAATATGAGATACCTCACTCGGTGAGAATTCAGAAAACCTCCAACAACAAAATCACAACAAGATATAAAAGGGAGATCCGATTTTGATAAACTAAAGCTTGTATTGAGCACAACCTCTAGAGCCAAACATGGATAATATCCAACCAACAACCAAGAATGATGATGCTAAGAATGCAAATGTTTGAGCTCTATCCGAACAATACGACCGAGTTACTCAATCAGGAGCCCCTCTTGATAGTACGACTATCTATCCTAAACCTGGTCTCAACAACCAACACGAGGCCGACAAAAGGAAAAACCTATGAAGAATACCTTTGCATTGAGCATACTTTGACCTTGTCTTCATTGATCCATAATCACCGAGGATGGCAAGCATCAACCAAGAGATCTTCTAGAGATGGCGCATATTGAGCTTGCACAACGCATCTTCTTCATTTCTTCTCCTTTGAAGCCAACAATGCCCAAGCGATGCCAATGAACAATTTCTGTAAGTGAAACTTAATACACACATTAGTCTATAAAGATTGTCATTAATTACCAAAACCACACATGGGGGCCCACATGCTCTTTCAAATAGGAACTTAGATTTCCGAAACATACAATATTTGCAAAAATGGTAGTCATGAGCATTGTAGCAGCCTCTAGAACACTCTATGGCGTTGTGCTACTCTGATTATGTCAGTTAGGTTTAAATAACCACATAAAAATTTCTATTATCCTCCCACTCAACTTTTTACAAAAAATCCTTCTCAAAGAACTCATCGCTCTAGCGATAACCACTTTTCTCTTTAGTGTTACGGTGGAGGAATTCCCAACGATTACTTTTGGGATAAACTACAAATACATGAATATCCGACTTTGGTTTTGTAAACATTTTACATATGCCTAGCATACCAAAATTTAAGAATAGACAAACTGGGTTTTACCCCTTGGCATTTCAAAGGATCATGATGTTGCTCTTTCTAGTGTAAAAGTGGTATGTCACTATAGCATAATCTTTTAAATCGTAATGCCAGTTTTATATTTAATCTCACCAAGTAGGTTTGATTATATTCTCAAAACATTCCATACTCCTATGGTGTTTTGGAAAACTCAAGTTTGTGGAATAATTTCATATGTTGACTAAATTTGTAACTCAAATCTCTTCTTTTATGATCCAATCATAAACTCTTGATTTTCTTATTACGATGATTTATTTATGCACAAATACTTTATCAAAGTCGATCTCTAGAAACTCGAAAGTTCCATAACTCTTATGGTGTTGTTTTCACGAATATGGATGATTTCTTCTTCACGCTAAAACCTTTGAATATGTTTCAAATGTCTTATACTTCTTCCTCAGTAAACATATATACTCATATGTCTATTTAAGTCCTTGGTGAAAGTATATGAAGTATAATATTCCACCACACATGGTTTTACATAATGGACCTCATACATTAATATGTATTATTTCCACTAAGTTAGCCGTTCATTCAATTTTTTCCTTGAACAGAGTTTTAGTTATTTATAGGAAAGTATTACAAGTGTCAATTCATTTGAAAACAAATTGACTCCAAAATTCTGTAAACATGGAGTTTCTTCATGTCTTTCTTTCCAATATAACTTAAATGGTGGTGTCACATTTAATAATTTCGTCTTGCGACGCTTTTAGCATTTATTTTTATGAATATTATTTCACCAACAACATTTATAATGGTCCATCCATCAACTATGGAATATAGTAATTACTTGAACAAAAATTTGGTCTCATAATACTAGAACCAGATAATAATTATCAGAATAAATCTTGGAGGCTTGGTCCTTGATATAGATGATAAACATAATAACATTTTATTTATTTATCAATGAATACCATTACCATATTCTTTTGCTAGTTAATTGAACCATTGTATTTCTTATACTGAGTTGTCGTATGACATTTCATATCAACCAATTTAGTATCTAATACCAAAGAAGCACACAAATAATACATTTATAACATGTATATCTTGCATATACCTGAGTTGGACATTTCCAATTAATTTCTACCAATTATATTTATGGATTCTGTTTCAACGTTCTCCTCTCTTTTAGAAGAGTCTCCCATTATCAGCAGTGGCACTTGCATGGTACTTGGTTCAAGTGTATTAGTCAACCACTAATACACTTAAACTCACACTTTTAAGTGGATCACAATCATCATATGATTCGTGTTCTTCTGGATTCATTCATTAGTGATCTTTTAGTATAGTAAATATTTTACCTATACCTTTTATTCATCCTATCATGACAACTATCACGAATGAACTATATAGATCAAAAGACAAATGTTTGTATTATTTTAGTTCCCAATCTATTGGGTGATGGGTACGCCTAGCGTCACCATCATTTGCAGATGCTCATCCAATATGAGAATATATTTCCAACTAAATTATAATTTGTCATGTTGCAAATAACCAGTGTTTCAGATATCAAAATATCTTGTACACAAGATAATTTCCGAATCTCCCAGATAATCTTGATACAAAGAACTTTCTTTCTAATATCAAGTGTCATGCAGAAAAGCATGATCTTTTAGACACTAATTCCAGAATCTATTACTCTAGGATTAATACACTATTAAACCTTATGGAGTAAGTGAGGTTTACTTGAAAGTCCGCTTTATGACTTTTATCATTAGTTTGACACTCAAACAATATGGTGCTAGTCCGTAAAGTAAGTATCTAGAATACTATATTACTATTATCTCAATTACAACCAAGGTAGTCTATAACGGATGCCAACTACAACAACTATGCAAATTTACTTAGATTGTTTAGTTTATAATATGAGTTCATTACTAGAACTCCTACTCAAATGAATGTCTCCCAATGTTCATTTAGTGATTACATGATCCCTTTACACCGTATCATCCCCGATCATCACGATCTTTGATAAAACTACCAGGGTAGATATCAACATATTGATCACATCACCATGCGACTCATGCTTAACCTTTCGGTCATCTATACTCTGAGACCATGTCTGTACATGCTGGGCTCACCAATGTTAACCTTTAGGGTATTTTCATTGCATACATGGCTTACACCCATCATATGCGAACATCGATGTGTTTGCACCCGATCATCACGGCCTGCTCCACACCGACAAACTTTCTTGGTGGTGCACACTAAACAAAGAACATGCATATTGGAATTATGTTGAGGGGTCATCTTATAATGTTACCGTCGTAAGTTTAATACTAGCATAATAAGATGCACAACCAATTCACATCAAATGCAAACCGTTTATGCGATATGAAATGGTCGTCACGCCTTGATCTCCATCGAGAGCGTCGGCATTGCACCAGGTTCGTGGTGCCTCCATGTCATCGACAGTACATTTCAGAAATACTTACCTTGACCATACATATCACAAGCACTTGCAAAATAAAGTTAGACACCTCTACTTTATCTTTACATGTTTTACACAGTTGTTAGGGCTTTTGCAAGAGAACTGTTTCTACCTACGAACTTCCAACCATAACATGGATTGACTAGTTACTTCTTTTAGTCCCTTCTCAGGGTCATCCTTTGTAAATGCCATATCAACTAATGTTGGAGAGACAGACACCCGCTGGCCACTTATATGGTACAAGCCATATGTCAGTCATGGAACCAGTCTCGCATAAGGTTACGCGTATGGTCGGTCCGGACCGCTTCATCCGACATTGCCACGATATGAACAAGTACACATGGGAGGGTAGAAAATAAATAATCAATTCCCACACAATCAACATGTGTTCTACTCGTACCAAACATATATGCATAGATTGGCTCTGATACTACTGAAGGGGTTCCATGGCAGAAAACATTTTTTTCCTACGGTGAATCCACCTAGCCAAGATCTATCTATGTAGATATATAGTAACAAGCGGGGATTCATTGGTCATATCTTTGAAGACCAAACCCGGTTAACGTTCTGCGAGGAATATGGATGTTGTAGTTGAACTCACTCGACCTCAAGGTCACGAAGCTCCTCGCAAATCACCCTTATCCTTGTGCGACGTAGATGACCTCATCGGTGTGTCAACGTCCAAGATCCAAGCTCCAAGAAAAAGCACCACAAGTGCTAGTGCCTTGCTTGCACACATATGGTATAGAGACATCTCCCGGGCTCCGGTCCAGCAAAGCAATGGAAGAAGATTGATCCAGACCATGTCTAGCAGCACGACGACATGCTTATGGTGGAGAAACCCCAATCCTCGTATGCAATTCCAATCTTGGTAACCACACATGAGAGAGATGGAGATATATAGAGAGACAATAGGGAAAGCCAATTGATGGGATGGATTTGGGGAGAGGGTGCCCCTCTTTATATAGGTGGAAGCGAGGTACTACCTCCCTCAAAGTCTCAGGTGGGACTAATTAAGGGGAGGTGGTGGAGGCGGCAGCGCCGACCAGCCCCACATGGTCCCCACGTGGTGGGAGGGCCCATTAGGCCCAGTAACATCCCCTGGTCTTCCCTAGGGCATGTGGCCCCCTCTTGGGCCTCCTCCGGTGAGGCCTAATTAGGTGGGATACCCAAAAAATCCATTTTAAATAATATTTTTATATTAATTCATTTAATTAATATTAAATAAATATTATTTAATACCTATCATTCTGAAACACCTTTCGGACCCTTCTGATTATCATCGGATATCCCGAAGCACTTTTGGTATCTCCCTGGAACAATTCCTTAATTCTCTGTCTTTTCTCCTACAATCTTGGACCAATCCCTAAGCGTCTTTACCCTTAAGTGTGACACCCTACGGTTCGGGAATACATAGACATGATCGAGACACCTCTCTGATCAATGACCAATAGTGGTATCTGGAAACACATAATGGCCCCTATGCATTCCACGATTAAGTTGATCACTTGAACCTTGAACATCGAGTCTCGTTCCCTTTGCACTGGGATACCTAGTTTGTCCAAGATCTGATCTTTGGTATCTATATACATAATTTGTTCTTGTTACCGACAAACACATTTACTCGTTCCCGTGGTATTACATCCCTGTGACCTAGACACATGTTTGAAAACTTATAGATGTAATCTCACCAAGTGGGCCGAGGGTAACTCGGATGTGCAAATTCTGATCTTGATACATAGGCTTCAAAACTTCCTCTGAAATATCTGGCACACACCTTTAGAGTCACCCAATTCAGTCATGACGGTTGCTGCAATCAAAGCAGCCTCAGCATACAATGATTAATATGATCTCACAGTTGAAGGACTGAATCACTATGCTTTGCTAGATATTGCAAGTTTGAACTATATGACTAGATCATATTGAAATACTAGAGGTTGGGTGTTGTCCATCACTTTATAAGTGACCTTGTTGTCAGTTGACATGGTAAAGTCCATGATCAGGAAACCTCGATCATCAGCTGCCCAACAAACTAGTCTAGCGGATACTAGGGACCTAGTTTGATTATATATCACACGTGTATTAATGTTTACACTTAATAAAATTATAGCATGATACAAAACTATTATAAACTAATGAGATATATGAATAAAAACATATTTATTATGGGCCTCTAGGGCATATCTCCTTCACCTACATGGGCGACTTCCAGGTCGAGAGCGATGTCGACCTCCCCGACATCGACTTCTCTGCCACCAACGATGAAGACTAAGGCTGGGGGAGGACCTAGCAAACTTCAAGGAGGAGGAGGATCCCAAGCCACCCGCCGTGGTCCTGCCGCCGGGCTACGATGAAGATGAAGCCACCCGCTCCACCATGGAAGCATCCAATTCGGAGGAGGATGCCAAGTGGTGGTGGGAGGGGCTAGAGGACATCGTCGAGCTCTCTTCCCACCTGGTGGAGTATGGCAGCCAGCTGCCCCCACCATTACCATTGCCAGATGCATGGCCTGGCTAGTTCCATGAGGCACCACCTCACAAATGGGGCACATCGTGTGGGAACAGCCACCGCATGCCCCTCCTGCGCCCATATCGCCACCGCACCAGCAGTCGCCGCCACGACAAGCGCATTCCAACAAGCCCGATGCCTAGGTGCCGCCGCCGCCTTCACCACCACCACCGTGTCAGCTGCCAGATGCCCTAGCTATAGTTAGGGTTCATTTTAGTTATGTTTTTTTATTTTTCTAGTATGTAAATTAAGACTATTTGTATAATCTATCTAAGTTTTTATTTTATTTTATTTTTTCAATGGTTTCTATTTGGCGGAAAAAATATAGGCCACATCCACTGGGAAAGCCAACTCAAAATGGATTGTGTGTCCGTGGAGCAAACCAAAGTGATGTCTAAGATACATTTTCTGTGCGAATGGGTCTACCCGGTAGAACGACCCGATTGAGAGGTGCCCTTAACTAACCGACGGATGGTTGCTTAGTTCCTTTGTCATTGCGACCTCTCATCTGGCTTAGTAGCTGGAAGGTGTGGTGTTGATGCCGAGAATATCATTTTGCGGCCCGAAAGTTGAGGTGCCCAGGCAACGCGGTACCCAAGTTGCCTGTAATCAGCCGCGATGACCACAGTTGGCGTGCCAAATACTCAGAGGGTCTTTTTCGGCACAAATTAAACTTTACGTTTCAATACAAAATATTAGGCTAACGTCCGTCAAGTTGGGCCCCCTGTCAGTTTTTGTCGTTATGTCGTTGTCGTCATGACAGCCATGTAGGCTTGCAGCGTTGGTGCCTGAATCCATTACGCATCATCTTCTTCCCTGGAGCGTCAATCTGTGGGGTGTAGCAGCCATGGCGCAGAGCTGGGACGTGGACGAACCTGCTCTGTCCCCCTCTCCTCCCTGTAGGCTTGCAGTGTTGGCGCCTGCATCCATTACACGTCTTCTTCTTCCCCGGAGAGGCAATCTGTGGTCATGACCATGGCGCGGAGCTGGGACATGGATGAACCTGCTCGGCCCTGCTCTCATCCCCATCCTGAGTTGGACCTCGCCCTCACCATGGCACGACGCGGGGACGAGAATTGGTTCCCGGTGAGATTTGTCACCGCGTCGACCATGCTCGGCCATGTTTTCCTCCTCTAGAATCCGAGATTGCCGTCGCCGTGGTCGCACCCGCACCAATTCTACTACCCCTGTCGAGGTCTCTATGGGAGTTGTACCCTCAGTAGCTCAAGTTCTGCCATTTAAAACCTGTAAGCGAATTTGGAGCTGGGCGGTGGTAACATGTTGTTGAACATGTAAGGAATTTGCCAAAGGCTGTGTGCCGTGCCAAGGTCTTCGGTTGATGCCTTCGGCCTCGCCTTCTGCCAACATCCACCGCTGATGTGAGATCATTTAGTTACTTCAATACGCAATTTCGACCAATTTCACTTGTTGATGCATTCCTTGACAATTATAATATAATCAAACACTAGAAATATTTGGTAGTGTGCATGACCATGATAAGTAATATAATTGAACACTAGAAATTTTAAGGCACACTCCATATAACGGAGTAGATTAATACATATATATATAGAAGGTTCACCAGAGACACCATGGTCCATAGATATATTGTCTTACATGTAACACACAGGTAATAATTAACTAAAACAAAATAAATGAAGGGGAAGCAGCAGGAGGCTGGGACACGGAGACGCCTAGCAGGGCAGGGCTGCCTAGTCGAGGGGATACATGCTAGTCCTCACAGACTCCTAGAGGAATTTGCCGAAGGTTGTGTGCCGCGCCAAGGTAATCGGCTTATGCTTTCTGCCTCCGCTCTTTCCAACGTCCACCGCATGCTGGATCATGCTGTCGAGATCCACGATGATTGCTCTGCCACAGAATGGGCAAAACAGTCTCCCCCTATGGTAGAAACGGATTTTCCCATACCGTAACTGCCTCAGCACGTAGCGGCTCTTGTTGTCCCTGGATTCCTTGCTATCGTCCACATCATCATCATCCTCCTGTTGATTTTTAAGAACATAACTTAGAACTCATACATATGATTGAATTGTATTACAACTCAATAATTAACAACATATAAATGTAAGTGATATGTTGCTAACATATCCATAATTTCTGATGTTCCATGCTTGGTTTTATCTACTTTCTTGTGTTTTTTCCACACTTTGGAGTACTTTTCATATGATTTATTGGACTAACCTATTAACAAGAGGCACAGTGCCAGCTGCCTGTTTTCTGCTGTTTTTGGTTCCAAGAAAGTTAGAAAATAAATATTCTCGAAATTGGACGGGACAAAAGCCAAAGTCAATTTTTCACCGCGGGACACCAGGAGCCAGAATACGAGACGGAGATGGGCTGGGGCCTAGCCACACCACCTGGCCGCACAGCCAGGCCTGGCCCGCACCAGGGGGTGGTCTAGCCAGCCCAGGCACCCCCTCGGCCTCTCCTTCTGCCTATAAGTTGCCTCTGATATAGAAACCCTAAGTACCCGATCAAAATTCCACGAAAGAGTCTGTAGCTACCGTCATCTCCAGCCATAGATCGGGAGGGATCTGAAGCTCTTCCTGGCACCCTGCCGGAGAGGGGAATTCACCCTGGAGGCCTTCTGCATCATCATGCAAGCCTCCGGTGTGATGCGTGAGTAGTTCATCTCTAGACTACGGGTCCATGTAGTAGCTAGATGGCTGGTTCTTCTCCTTTGTGCTATCATGTTTAGATCTTGTGAGCTCCGTTCATGATCAAGATCATCTATTTGTAATTCTGCATGTTGTGTTTGCAGGGATCCGATGGATATTTAGATCCTATTCCAGATTGATTATTGATTCTATCATGTCTTTGTTATTTGTGATCTTGCATGCTTTCCGTTGTTAGTAGCTATCTTGGCCAAGTAGATGCTAGCAACTCCAAGAGTTAGTATTTATGCTCGATAGTGGGTTCATGCCTCGGGTAATCTAGGGAAGTGACAGAAATCTCTAAGGTACTAGATGTGTTGTTGCTACTAGGGAGAAAAAAACAATCCTTTGTTCATAGAACAATCATATTGTTTACATTACACGCAATTCGTGAAGCAATAATCTATTGCTTGCAACTTAATACTGAAGGGGGTTCGGATGATAACCTGAAGGTGGATTATTAGTCATAGATGCGGTTGGATGGCGGTCTATGTATAATGTTGTAATGCCCAATCAAATCTCAAAGGAGTCAAGATGAGTAGTATATGCTTGTATGCTTTCTCGATGTTTTTCAATTGCCCCGCTGTAATTTGTTCACCCAACATGTCATCTATCTTAAGGAGAGCCACTTCTAGTGAACTATAGACCCCGGTCCTTTGTTTTACTATCAATCTACAATCAACTGTTTACTGCTTCGTGTTTACTTTCTGCAAACTATTACTTTCTTTCACTCGATACGTTTAATCCTTTGTTTTCAGCAAAACCGGTGAGATTGACAACCTCATCGCAAGTTGGGGATAGATTTCTGTGGTTGTGCTGTGCAGGTCTCCATGTTGCTGCTGGCACCGATAGTGTGCCCTGCCAAAGTTCAGCTAGCTACACCTTTGGGGTGTTTCCTTGCTCCTACTGGATTGATAACCTTGGTTTCATAACTGAGGGAAACTTACTGCTGTGCTCACCATACCTTCCTCTTGGGATTCCCCAACGAGCTCGTTAGTACATGAGTCAGCAGTAAGACAATATTAAGTTGATATCAAAGAGAAAGTATCTCAGCAATAGTCTGATCAGTTCATATATAATTTCATCTCAACAAAATGACAATTAATTGGATCAGAGTGTATGTAGAATAAATCTAGGGGCCTCATAAGTTTCTTAGGGAATGAGTGAACCAAGTAATTATTGCACAACCTATACTGTTCTTGTACATTGCCCTAGGTTCGCTAACTCATACCTGAAAAAATCCGACACCAATGTGTCTGCCTCTCTTTTGGGGCAAATTTGAATCATTGGCCACAATAAGAAATTGAAATGTAATTGTACAAAACAATATTTAGGGATATACATAGTTAGGTAAAAAACAAGCCTAAATATTGTAATTATAAATAAAAACCAAACAATTAATCTTCAGGTACATGTTAAAAATAATTATGATCAAAACCATTCATATACATATGCATCATACGAATCATTCAAAGATCAGAAACAATTCAAGGATCATATATGTAGTTCCATATGAGAATAAATCAAGGGCCTCATAATTTGTTTTAGAGATGGAGTTGGAGAACCAAAGTACCAACAGCACAACCTATATTGTTTGTGTGCATTGCTGCCTCAGGTTCACCAACCCATCCCTGAAACACGACACTATCATATGTGTCTCCCCTTGAACTCTTTTGGGGCAAATTTCAATCATCGGCCTCGGTGACAAACAGAAATGTAATTCTTATAGACTATGAATGCATGGAATAGATAATTCAAATATCATAGTTCTATGAATGTAGAATAAAGATTGTGGCCTCATAACTTTATTCGGGGATGGCATAAGCGAACCAAGTAACAATTTCACAACTTATATTATTCTTGTACATGGCCCCAGGTTCGCTAACTTATCCCTGAATAAATCTGACACCAATGTGTCTGCCTCTCTTTTGGGGCAAATTTGAATCATTGGCCACAATAAGAAATTGAAATGTAATTGTACAAAACAATATTCAGGGATATACATATGCATCAAATGACTCATTCAAAGATCAGAAACAATACAAAGATTATATATATATAGGTTCCATGTGAGAATAAATTAAGGGCCTCATTATTTTTTCAGAGATGGAGTTGGAGAACCAAAATACCAACATCACAACCTATATTATTTATGTACATTGCTGCCTTAGGTTCACTAACCATCCCTAAGAAAACGACACCATCTGTTGTGTCTCCCTTGCACTATTTTGAGGTAAAATTGAATCATTGGGCTCAGTAAGGAATAGAAATGCAATGTTATAGGCATATTGTATATCGAAATCAACACTCAACTAGCAAACTCAACTAGATGGCAGATGAGCATATTGGGGTTTTGTGACTAGATGGCAGATGCATCAATCGATCGTTTGAACCACATATATATACTACCCTACTTCAAGAGCAAAAGAATCTATACACGTTTGAGCAAATCCTATGTATGAACAGTTAAATCTGCGGCTACGACTAGAGAAGCTAGCAATGTAGTACCTTAGACTCCTCATCAGGGACCTCCTCCTCGAATTTGTCATTCTCTGCGATTGCGTCGAAGATTTCTTGGACGACGATGGGGTCGTTGATGTAGAGCACCGGATTGCCTCCGCCTACCGCCTACCCCCATCAAGATCTGCCGCTGGCACCACGGCATTGTCGGCCACCTGTTGCTCAACGGCGACGGCTACTGGCTGGACGGATGAGCTCGAATCCTCGACAGTGCGGCGACGAGCAGCGTTCGTGCCTGGAGAAACGTCGCTGCCTGCTTGGCAATGACCGAGCCATTTGTTGTTGTGCCTTCAACTGGCTTCACCTCCGGCTCGTCTCCACGCGTATGCTTCATGGCGCACCTAGGGAAGGAGGTGGTGCAAGTGAAGGAGCTTCGGCGCACACGGTAGGTGCAGATTGGGGTTTTGGGACTAGACAGATTGGGGAAAATGACACGAGCTCATAGAAGAAGAAGGCCGAGCGGGTTTATAAACACTGGACCGTTCGTAGTCCTCGAGTGGACACGTGTGGTGGGTGGGGGGTGGGGCTACCATGATCTCCACTTTTTTTGGTTACTTTTTTTTGAAACAACCACGATCTCCACTTTAGAACTGCATTGAAAACACGCTCATGGAAGACCTCGATTCCACTGCATACAAGTGGCGCAGAACCAATTTCTAGCAACGTTAGATCTACTCGAGGGCCCCCTTGACTCATGGAAGTTACTTGCGGTAGGGCCCAGTTGGAAGTGAGATTGAGAATGCTATGTAAAAATGGGATATGTCTTATTAAAATCAAGTGGCAATAAATTGCAGCATCCCGTCGACAACCATGCACTCGATGACCCCGTTGCCCTGTGCATGTGTTGTAGTAGTAGTAGTAGTAGTAGGCTTTTCAGACTTGATTAAACATGACATGACCAGTCAATGACTTTTTCCATGGACGGCTTCGTGTTCCTTCTTGTAGAAGTCTCGCTGAGGGAGATATCTGTGTTGTCTCACGATGTACTGTGAAGGGCACGACGTGTGCAACGATCCTCGTTGGATCACTCAGGATCAACAGTTGGTGCAGATCATCCGCGTGACAACTATGACAACTAATCAGGGCGTAGCAGACAAAGTGAGCACAAGTTTGGGCTTCTACGAAAGAGAGAGAGAGGGTAAAACTGAGTAGTATCAAAAAACAAGAGCAAAACTAAGTACTATAAAAATGGAAAGTGAGGATCTTGTACAATGAAATACATCATGGCATACATCAAATTATGCCAAGATGGATCCACTGGAGTTCATTGGATGTGTGTTCTTCTCATAAATCACATGGATCAACTAGAGTTCATTGCATGTGTGTTATTCTCATAAAACACACGGATCCACTAGAGCCATTGGATGTGTGTTCTTTTCACAAACGACATATGAATCCATAGCTAGAGTCATTGGATGTGTGTTCTTTTCACAAACCACATATGGATCCACCAGTGTCATTGCATGTGTATTCCTTTCATGAACCACAACTAGAGTCATTGCATATCTGTTCTTTTCACAAACCACATATGGATCCACCAGAGTCATTTCATGTGTTCTTTTCATAAACCACAGCTAGAGTCATTGCATGTCTGTTCATTTCCTTAAACACATATGGATCCACAGCTAGAGTCATTGGATGTGTCTTCTTTTCATAAACCACATATGGATCCAACAGTGTCATTGCATGTGTCTTCTTTTCATGAACCACAACTAGAGTAATTGCATGTCTATTCTTCTCACAAACCACATACGGATCCACCAGTGTCATTGCATGTGTGTTGTTTTCATGAACCACAGCTAGAGTCATTGCATGCCTATTCTTTTCACAAACCACATATGGATCCACCAGAGTCATTTCATGTATTCTTTTCATTAACCACAACTAGAGTCATGGGATGTGTGTTCTTTTCACAAACCACATATGGATCCACAAGTGTCATTGAATGTGTGTTTTTTTCCTAAAACACATATGGATCCACCAGTGTCATTGCATGTGTGTTCTTTTGATGAACCACAGCTAGAGTCATCGCATGTCTGTTCTTTTCACAAACCACATATGGATCCACCAGAGTCATTTCATGTGTTATTTTCATTAACCACAACTAGAGTCATTAGATGTGTGTTCTTTTCACAAACCACATATGGATCCACTAGTTTCATTGGATGTGTGTTCTTTTCATAAACCACATGAGCATGTGTGTTCTTCTCACAAACCACATATGGATCCATCAGAGTCATTGAATGTGTGTTCTTTTCCTAAAACACATATGGATCCACTAGTGTCCTTGCATGTGTATTCTTTATATGAACCATAGCTAGAGTCATTGCATGTATATTCTTTTCACAAACCACATAGGGATCCCCTAGAGTCATTTCATGTGTTGTTTTCATTAACCATAGCTAGAGTCATTGGATGTGTGTTCTTTTCATAGACCACATATGGATCCACAGCTAGAGTCATTGCATGTCTGTTCTTTTCACAAACCACATATGGATCCACCAGTGTCATTGCATGTGTGTTGTTTTCATGAACCACATCTAGAGTCAGTGCATGTCTATTATTTTCACAAACCACATATGGATCCATGAGAGTCATTTCATGTGTTCTTTTCATAAACCACAGCTAGAGTCATTGCATGTCTGTTCTTTTCCTAAAACACATATGGATCCACAGTTAGAGTCATTGGATGTGTGTTCTTTTCACAAACCACATATGGATCCACTAGTGTCATAGCATGTGTGTTCTTTTCATGAACCACGGCTAGAGTCATTGCATGTCTGTTCTTTTCACAAACCACATATGGATCCACCAGAGTCATTTCATGTGTTCTTTTCATTAACCACAGCTAGAGTCATTGGATGTGTGTTCTTTTCGCAAACCACATATGGATCCACAAGTGTCATTGGATGTGTGTTATTTTCCTAAAACACATATGGATCCACCACTTTCATTGCATGTGTGTTCTTTTCTTGAACCACAGCAAGAGTCATTACATGTATGTTCTTTTTCACAAACCACACATGGATCCACCAGAGTCATTTCATGTGTTCTTTTCATTAACCACCGCTAGAGTCATTGGATGTGTGTTATTTTCACAAAACATATATGGATCCACCAGTGTCAGTGGATGTGTGTTCTTTTCATAAATCACATGAGCATGTGTGTTCTTCTCAGAAACCACATATGGATCCATTAGAGTCATCGAATGTGTGTTCTTTTCCTAAAACACATATGGATCCACCAGTGCCATTGCATGTGTGTTCTTTTCATGAACCACAGCTAGAGTCATTGCATGTCTGTTCTTTTCACAAACCACATATGGATCCACCGGAGTCATTTCATGTGTTCTTTTCATGAACCACACCTAGAGTCATTGCATGTGTGTTCTTTTTATTAACCACATCTAGAGTCATTGGATGTGTGTTCTTTTCACAAACACACATGGATCCACCAGTATCATTGCATGTGTGTTGTTTTCATGAACCACAGCTAGAGTCATTGCATGTCTATTCTTTTCACAAACCACATATGGATCCACCAGAGTCATTTCATGTATTCTTTTCATTAACCACAGCTAGAGTCATGGGATGTGTGCTCTTTTCACAAACCACATATGGATCCACAAGTGTCATTGAATGTGTGTTCTTTTGCTAAAACACATATGGATCCACCAGTGTCATTGCATGTGTGGTCTTTTGATGAACCACAGCTAGAGTCATTGCATGTCTGTTCTTTTCACAAACCACATATGTATCCACCTGAGTCATTTCATGTGTTCTTTTCATTAACCACAGCGAGAGGCATTGGATGTGTGTTCTTTTCACAAACCACATATGGATCCACCTTTTTCATTGGATGTCTGTTCTTTTCATAAACCACATGAGCATGTGTGTTCTTCTCACAAACCACATATGGATCCATCAGAGTCATTGAATGTGTGTTCTTTTCCTAAAACACATATGGATCCACTAGTGTTCTTGCATTAGTGTTCTTTATATGAACCATACCTAGAGTCATTGCATGTCTATTATTTTCACAAACCACATAGGGATCCACTAGAGTTATTTCATGTGTTGTTTTCATTAACAATAGCTAGAGTCATTCGATGTGTGTTCTTTTCATAGACCGCATATGGATCCACAGCTAGAGCCGTTGCATGTGTGTTCTTTTCACAAACCACATATGGATCCACCAGTGTCATTGCATGTGTGTTGTTTTCATGAACCACAGCTAGAGTAAGTGCATGTCTATTCTTTTCACAAACCACATATGGATCCATGAGAGTCATTTCATGTGTTCTTTTCATAAAACACAGCTAGAGTCATTGCATGTCCGTTCTTTTCCTAAAACACATATGGATCCACAGTTAGACTTATTGGATGTGTGTTCTTTTCACAAACCACATATGGATCCACCATTGTCATTGCATGTGTGTTCTTTTCATGAACCACGGCAAGAGTCATTGCATGTATGTTCTTTTTCACAAACCACATATAGATCCACTAGAGTCATTTCATGTGTTCTTTTCATTAACCACAACTAGAGTCATTAGATGTGTTTTCTTTAAAAAACACATATGGAACCACCAGTGTCACTGGATGTGTGTTCTTTTCGGAAACCACATGAGCATGTGTGTTCTTCTGACAAACCACATATGGATCCACAACTAGAGTCATTAATGTATGTTCTTTTCCTAAAACACATATGGATCCACCACTTTCATTGCATGTGTGTTCTTTTCATGAACCATAGCTAGAGTCATTGCATGTCTGTTCTTTTCACAAACCACATCTGGATCCACTAGAGTCATTGTATGTGTGTTCCTTTCATTAACCACGGCTAGAGTCATTGGATGTGTGTTCTTTTCACAAACCACATATGGATCCACCCGTATCATTGCATGTGCGTTCTTTTCATGAACCACAACTAGAGTCATTGCATGTATGTACTTTTAACAAACCACGTATGGATCCACCAGAGTCATTTCATGTGTTCTTTTCATTAACCACAGCTAGAGTCATTGGATGTGTGTTTTTTCACAAAACACATATGGATCCACAAGTGTCATTGAATGTGTGTTCTTTTTTCCTAAAACACATATGGATCCACGAGTGTCATTGCATGTTTGTTCTTTTCATGAACCACATCTAGAGTCATTGCATGTCTGTTCTTTTCACAAACCACATATGGATTCACCAAAGTCATTTCATGTGTTCTTTTCCTTAACCACCGGTAGAGTCATTGGATGTGTGTTCTTCTCAAAAACCACATATGGATCCACCAGAGTCATTGAGTGTGTGTTCTTTTCCTAGAAGACATATGGACCCACCAGTATCATTGCATGTGTGTTCTTATCATGAACCAGAGCTAGAGTCATTTCATGTCTGTTCTTTTCACAAAGCACATATGGATCCACCAGAATTATTTCATGTGTTCTTTTCATTAACCACAGGCAGAGTCATTGGATGTGTGTTATTTTGACAAACCACATATGGATCCACAAGTGTCATTGGATGTGTGTTGTTTTGTTAAAACACATACGGATCCACCGGTGTCATTGCATGTGTGTTATTTTCATGTACCACAGCTAGAGTCATTGCATGTTTGTTCTTTTTAGAAACCACATATGGATTCACCTGAGTCATTGGATGTGTGTTCTTTTCACAAACCACATAAGGATCCACTAGTGTCATTGGATGTGTGTTCTTTTCATAAACAACATGAGCAAGTGTGTTCTTCTCACAAACCACATATGCATCCACCAGAGTCATTGAATGTGTGTTATTTTCCTAAAACACATATGGATCCACTAGTGTCCTTGCATGTGTATTCTTTATATGAACCATAGCTAGAGTCATTGCATGTATGTTCTTTTCACAAACCACATAGGGATCCCCTAGAGTCATTTCATGTGTTGTTTTCATTAACCATAGCTAGAGTCATTGGATTTGTGTTCTTTTCATAGACCACATATGGATCCACAGCAAGAGTCATTGCATGTCTGTTCTTTTCACAAACCACATATGGATCCACCATTGTCATTGCATGTGTGTTGTTTCATGAACCACATCTAGAGTCAGTGCATGTCTATTATTTTCACAAACCACATATGGATCCATGAGAGTCATTTCATGTGTTCTTTTCATAAACCACAGCTAGAGTCATTGCATGTCTGTTCTTTTCCTAAAACACATATGGATCCACAGTTAGAGTCATTGGATGTGTGTTCTTTTCACAAACCACATATGGATCCACTAGTGTCATAGCATGTGTGTTCTTTTCATGAACCACGGCTAGAGTCATTGCATGTCTGTTCTTTTCACAAACCACATATGGATCCACCAGAGTCATTTCATGTGTTCTTTTCATTAACCACAGCTAGAGTCATTGGATGTGTGTTCTTTTCGCAAACCACATATGGATCCACAAGTGTCATTGGATGTGTGTTATTTTCCTAAAACACATATGGATCCACCACTTTCATTGCATGTGTGTTCTTTTCTTGAACCACAGCAAGAGTCATTACATGTATGTTCTTTTTCACAAACCACACATGGATCCACCAGAGTCATTTCATGTGTTCTTTTCATTAACCACCGCTAGAGTCATTGGATGTGTGTTATTTTCACAAAACATATATGGATCCACCAGTGTCAGTGGATGTGTGTTCTTTTCATAAATCACATGAGCATGTGTGTTCTTCTCACAAACCACATATGGATCCATCAGAGTCATTGAATGTGTGTTCTTTTCCTAAAACACATATGGATCCACTAGTGTTCTTGCATTAGTGTTCTTTATATGAACCATACCTAGAGTCATTGCATGTCTATTCTTTTCACAAACCACATAGGGATCCACTAGAGTTATTTCATGTGTTGTTTTCATTAACAATAGCTAGAGTCATTCGATGTGTGTTCTTTTCATAGACCGCATATGGATCCACAGCTAGAGCCGTTGCATGTGTGTTCTTTTCACAAACCACATATGGATCCACCAGTGTCATTGCATGTGTGTTGTTTTCATGAACCACAGCTAGAGTAAGTGCATGTCTATTCTTTTCACAAACCACATATGGATCCATGAGAGTCATTTCATGTGTTCTTTTCATAAAACACAGCTAGAGTCATTGCATGTCCGTTCTTTTCCTAAAACACATATGGATCCACAGTTAGACTTATTGGATGTGTGTTCTTTTCACAAACCACATATGGATCCACCATTGTCATTGCATGTGTGTTCTTTTCATGAACCACGGCAAGAGTCATTGCATGTATGTTCTTTTTCACAAACCACATATAGATCCACTAGAGTCATTTCATGTGTTCTTTTCATTAACCACAACTAGAGTCATTAGATGTGTTTTCTTTAAAAAACACATATGGAACCACCAGTGTCACTGGATGTGTGTTCTTTTCGGAAACCACATGAGCATGTGTGTTCTTCTCACAAACCACATATGGATCCACAACTAGAGTCATTAATGTATGTTCTTTTCCTAAAACACATATGGATCCACCACTTTCATTGCATGTGTGTTCTTTTCATGAACCATAGCTAGAGTCATTGCATGTCTGTTCTTTTCACAAACCACATCTGGATCCACTAGAGTCATTGTATGTGTGTTCCTTTCATTAACCACGGCTAGAGTCATTGGATGTGTGTTCTTTTCACAAACCACATATGGATCCACCCGTATCATTGCATGTGCGTTCTTTTCATGAACCACAACTAGAGTCATTGCATGTATGTACTTTTAACAAACCACGTATGGATCCACCAGAGTCATTTCATGTGTTCTTTTCATTAACCACAGCTAGAGTCATTGGATGTGTGTTTTTTCACAAAACACATATGGATCCACAAGTGTCATTGAATGTGTGTTCTTTTTTCCTAAAACACATATGGATCCACGAGTGTCATTGCATGTTTGTTCTTTTCATGAACCACATCTAGAGTCATTGCATGTCTGTTCTTTTCACAAACCACATATGGATTCACCAAAGTCATTTCATGTGTTCTTTTCCTTAACCACCGGTAGAGTCATTGGATGTGTGTTCTTCTCAAAAACCACATATGGATCCACCAGAGTCATTGAGTGTGTGTTCTTTTCCTAGAAGACATATGGACCCACCAGTATCATTGCATGTGTGTTCTTATCATGAACCAGAGCTAGAGTCATTTCATGTCTGTTCTTTTCACAAAGCACATATGGATCCACCAGAATTATTTCATGTGTTCTTTTCATTAACCACAGGCAGAGTCATTGGATGTGTGTTATTTTGACAAACCACATATGGATCCACAAGTGTCATTGGATGTGTGTTGTTTTGTTAAAACACATACGGATCCACCGGTGTCATTGCATGTGTGTTATTTTCATGTACCACAGCTAGAGTCATTGCATGTTTGTTCTTTTTAGAAACCACATATGGATTCACCTGAGTCATTGGATGTGTGTTCTTTTCACAAACCACATAAGGATCCACTAGTGTCATTGGATGTGTGTTCTTTTCATAAACAACATGAGCAAGTGTGTTCTTCTCACAAACCACATATGCATCCACCAGAGTCATTGAATGTGTGTTATTTTCCTAAAACACATATGGATCCACTAGTGTCCTTGCATGTGTATTCTTTATATGAACCATAGCTAGAGTCATTGCATGTATGTTCTTTTCACAAACCACATAGGGATCCCCTAGAGTCATTTCATGTGTTGTTTTCATTAACCATAGCTAGAGTCATTGGATTTGTGTTCTTTTCATAGACCACATATGGATCCACAGCAAGAGTCATTGCATGTCTGTTCTTTTCACAAACCACATATGGATCCACCATTGTCATTGCATGTGTGTTGTTTTCATGAACCACATCTAGAGTCAGTGCATGTCTATTATTTTCACAAACCACATATGGATCCATGAGAGTCATTTCATGTGTTCTTTTCATAAACCACAGCTAGAGTCATTGCATGTCTGTTCTTTTCCTAAAACACATATGGATCCACAGTTAGAGTCATTGGATGTGTGTTCTTTTCACAAACCACATATGGATCCACTAGTGTCATAGCATGTGTGTTCTTTTCATGAACCACGGCTAGAGTCATTGCATGTCTGTTCTTTTCACAAACCACATATGGATCCACCAGAGTCATTTCATGTGTTCTTTTCATTAACCACAGCTAGAGTCATTGGATGTGTGTTCTTTTCGCAAACCACATATGGATCCACAAGTGTCATTGGATGTGTGTTATTTTCCTAAAACACATATGGATCCACCACTTTCATTGCATGTGTGTTCTTTTCTTGAACCACAGCAAGAGTCATTACATGTATGTTCTTTTTCACAAACCACACATGGATCCACCAGAGTCATTTCATGTGTTCTTTTCATTAACCACCGCTAGAGTCATTGGATGTGTGTTATTTTCACAAAACATATATGGATCCACCAGTGTCAGTGGATGTGTGTTCTTTTCATAAATCACATGAGCATGTGTGTTCTTCTCAGAAACCACATATGGATCCATTAGAGTCATCGAATGTGTGTTCTTTTCCTAAAACACATATGGATCCACCAGTGCCATTGCATGTGTGTTCTTTTCATGAACCACAGCTAGAGTCATTGCATGTCTGTTCTTTTCACAAACCACATATGGATCCACCGGAGTCATTTCATGTGTTCTTTTCATGAACCACACCTAGAGTCATTGCATGTGTGTTCTTTTTATTAACCACATCTAGAGTCATTGGATGTGTGTTCTTTTCACAAACACACATGGATCCACCAGTATCATTGCATGTGTGTTGTTTTCATGAACCACAGCTAGAGTCATTGCATGTCTATTCTTTTCACAAACCACATATGGATCCACCAGAGTCATTTCATGTATTCTTTTCATTAACCACAGCTAGAGTCATGGGATGTGTGCTCTTTTCACAAACCACATATGGATCCACAAGTGTCATTGAATGTGTGTTCTTTTGCTAAAACACATATGGATCCACCAGTGTCATTGCATGTGTGGTCTTTTGATGAACCACAGCTAGAGTCATTGCATGTCTGTTCTTTTCACAAACCACATATGTATCCACCTGAGTCATTTCATGTGTTCTTTTCATTAACCACAGCGAGAGGCATTGGATGTGTGTTCTTTTCACAAACCACATATGGATCCACCTTTTTCATTGGATGTCTGTTCTTTTCATAAACCACATGAGCATGTGTGTTCTTCTCACAAACCACATATGGATCCATCAGAGTCATTGAATGTGTGTTCTTTTCCTAAAACACATATGGATCCACTAGTGTTCTTGCATTAGTGTTCTTTATATGAACCATACCTAGAGTCATTGCATGTCTATTCTTTTCACAAACCACATAGGGATCCACTAGAGTTATTTCATGTGTTGTTTTCATTAACAATAGCTAGAGTCATTCGATGTGTGTTCTTTTCATAGACCGCATATGGATCCACAGCTAGAGCCGTTGCATGTGTGTTCTTTTCACAAACCACATATGGATCCACCAGTGTCATTGCATGTGTGTTGTTTTCATGAACCACAGCTAGAGTAAGTGCATGTCTATTCTTTTCACAAACCACATATGGATCCATGAGAGTCATTTCATGTGTTCTTTTCATAAAACACAGCTAGAGTCATTGCATGTCCGTTCTTTTCCTAAAACACATATGGATCCACAGTTAGACTTATTGGATGTGTGTTCTTTTCACAAACCACATATGGATCCACCATTGTCATTGCATGTGTGTTCTTTTCATGAACCACGGCAAGAGTCATTGCATGTATGTTCTTTTTCACAAACCACATATAGATCCACTAGAGTCATTTCATGTGTTCTTTTCATTAACCACAACTAGAGTCATTAGATGTGTTTTCTTTAAAAAACACATATGGAACCACCAGTGTCACTGGATGTGTGTTCTTTTCGGAAACCACATGAGCATGTGTGTTCTTCTCACAAACCACATATGGATCCACAACTAGAGTCATTAATGTATGTTCTTTTCCTAAAACACATATGGATCCACCACTTTCATTGCATGTGTGTTCTTTTCATGAACCATAGCTAGAGTCATTGCATGTCTGTTCTTTTCACAAACCACATCTGGATCCACTAGAGTCATTGTATGTGTGTTCCTTTCATTAACCACGGCTAGAGTCATTGGATGTGTGTTCTTTTCACAAACCACATATGGATCCACCCGTATCATTGCATGTGCGTTCTTTTCATGAACCACAACTAGAGTCATTGCATGTATGTACTTTTAACAAACCACGTATGGATCCACCAGAGTCATTTCATGTGTTCTTTTCATTAACCACAGCTAGAGTCATTGGATGTGTGTTTTTTCACAAAACACATATGGATCCACAAGTGTCATTGAATGTGTGTTCTTTTTTCCTAAAACACATATGGATCCACGAGTGTCATTGCATGTTTGTTCTTTTCATGAACCACATCTAGAGTCATTGCATGTCTGTTCTTTTCACAAACCACATATGGATTCACCAAAGTCATTTCATGTGTTCTTTTCCTTAACCACCGGTAGAGTCATTGGATGTGTGTTCTTCTCAAAAACCACATATGGATCCACCAGAGTCATTGAGTGTGTGTTCTTTTCCTAGAAGACATATGGACCCACCAGTATCATTGCATGTGTGTTCTTATCATGAACCAGAGCTAGAGTCATTTCATGTCTGTTCTTTTCACAAAGCACATATGGATCCACCAGAATTATTTCATGTGTTCTTTTCATTAACCACAGGCAGAGTCATTGGATGTGTGTTATTTTGACAAACCACATATGGATCCACAAGTGTCATTGGATGTGTGTTGTTTTGTTAAAACACATACGGATCCACCGGTGTCATTGCATGTGTGTTATTTTCATGTACCACAGCTAGAGTCATTGCATGTTTGTTCTTTTCAGAAACCACATATGGATTCACCTGAGTCATTGGATGTATGTTCTTTTCACAAACCACATAAGGATCCACCAGTGTCACTGGATGTGTGTTCTTTACATAAACAACATGAGCAAGTGTGTTCTTCTAACAAACCACATATGCATCCACCAGAGTCATTGAATGTGTGTTATTTTCCTAAAAGACATATGGATCCACCAGTGTCCTCGCATGTGTATTCTTTTCATGAACCAGAACTAGAGTCATTGCATGTCTGTTCTTTTCACAAACCACATTGTGATCCACCAGAGTCATTTCTTGTGTTCTTTTCATTAACTACAGCTAGAGTCATTGGATGTGTGTTCTTTTCATAGATCACATATGGATCCATAGCTAGAGTCATTGCATGTCTGTTCTTTTCACAAACCACATATGGATCCACCATTGTCATTGCATGTGTGTTGTTTTCATGAACCACATCTAGAGTCAGTGCATGTCTCTTATTTTCACAAACCACATATGGATCCATGAGAGTCATTTCATGTGTTCTTTTCATAAACCACAGCTAGAGTCATTGCATGTCTGTTCTTTTCCTAAAACACATATGGATCCACAGTTAGAGTCATTGGATGTGTGTTCTTTTCACAAACCACATATGGATCCACTAGTGTCATAGCATGTGTGTTCTTTTCATGAACCGCGGCTAGAGTCATTGCATGTCTGTTCTTTTCACAAACCACATATGGATCCACCAGAGTCATTTCATGTGTTCTTTTCATTAACCATAGCTAGAGTCATTGGATGTGTGTTCTTTTCGCAAACCACATATGGATCCACAAGTGTCATTGGATGTGTGTTATTTTCCTAAAACACATATGGATCTGTAGGGGTTCCGCATATGAAAAAAATAAAATTTTACCCTATGCCCCTAAACCACTGATGTTGCCAGGACCTATCTATTAGTAATGCAGTAATGGGAGGGGCTTTTCTCGAATTTACCCTTGAAGACCGAAAAGCGTTTTCAATGCTCAGGAGAGCGTTGTTGATGTAGACGAGCCGAAGCCGACCTCAGGGTCGTGATGAAGTCCTTGCGCTCCTGTGGTTCCAACGAATTGAGTGCCTCAAGTGTGACACCTCACGGGGAGGTACACACGTCCGGTGCCTGACGATGACTCCCGCTTCCCTGATCTAGTAGCAGTTGCGGAAGTAGAGCTCCTCGATCCGAATCCCGCAGCGCGACGGTGCTCTGTGGTGAATATGTCTCTCGTTCGCGCAGACCAAACTTGGGACGACGGTCACGAGAGTGAGAGAGAGAGAGCATATCAATTGGAGGTCTCCCCAAAAGTGAGGAGACCTTTATTGAATATTGTGTGTATTTATCTGGCCAAATACCCCCACTATATATAGGGAGGGGAGGTACTACCTCCCTCAAAGTCCCGAGGTGGGACTAAAGGAGGAGGAGAGGCGGAGGGGGTGGCGTCGTCGGCCACCCCCATGGGCCCCGCGCGGGGGGCTGGCCCATTAGGGTGCCGGCCACCCCCTCTAGCCCTTCTCCCTCTTGCCTTTTCCTAATGGGCCCTCTTCCCTCCGGAATTGGCCCCTTAAGCCTTTTGACATTTAAATTGATTTTCGCTTTTATTAAATAATTATGAATAAATGATTAAATCAATATTTAACATTCATTCACATATTATTAAATCTCCATGGCTATGGAACACCTTCCACCTCCACTCCGGACATCCTCCGGACTTACCAAAACCCTTCCGATTTTCTCTCTACTATTCTTTGGTGATTCTACCAATCATATAAACACTCTCTAAGCATCATCAAACCCTTAAGTGTGATACCCCATGGTTCAGGAACACTCCAGACATGGCCGGGACACTCCCGGACCAATGATCGACAGAGGGACCTGGATGGCCATGTGACCCCTGTGCGTTCCACAAAGATCTTTCGTCATTTGAACCGGGACGGTCGTGTCTTATTCCCTTTGTCTCTCGATACTTGCATTGCCCGAGATCTGATCAATGACATCACCATGCCATGTTCAATCTCGTTAGTGAACAATGCTACTTGACTGGTTCCGACAAGTGATACCCCTGTGATAAAATCACACACTGCGCAACTATTGGATATAACACCTCTTGAGTGGGCCCTTAAGTATCTTTCTGTCACGTGGACAGAAAAATCCCGATATTGACATATATTTCCTCTACAGTTCCTTCGAGTACCTGAACACACATTTATAATCACTGCATTACCAAGTGACGCTTGATGCTATCTAAGCACTCTCGGGAGACAATGATTGATATAGCCTCACGGTCTAAGGAATAGTCTACAAGGATCCATTTATAATCATCATAACTAGAACTTCATGACATGATCGGGCCACGATGTTTAGGTTGGGTATTGGTTCATCATCTCTTTCTCAGAATGAGTTGACTCCATTTCCAACTGGCATAAATGCCACATGATCAAGAAACTTGATCATCTATTGACCATGAACCAGTGACTAGAGTTTCACTGGGAACCCCTGGTTGTTTATATATCACACGTGTATTGATGTTTCCACTCAATACAGTTATAGCATTATATAAAACTTAATCATAAACTTTATGAAATATGATAATAGTCCTTATTACTATTTGTTTCTAGGGCATATTTCCAACAGTCTCCCACTTGCACTAGAGTACAAATAAACTAGCTACATTTGTTCTTAATCATTGGCACCATATATTCCGGTACCCTGAACATGCATGCTCATGGAAGAGATTGAGTCTTGGGCTTGTACTGTACAGTCCCAAATCCTTTGCAACTTACTAATGTCACCTTAATTGACATTAATAGTTTATCATCACATGATAACATCTGTGTGTATGCATCGTCCCTATGGAAGCAGAACGAGGCTTGATTCCAGGAGCCTACAATGACTTTAGATCAACCTCGAGGGCTTTCTCATGGGCACTATGCCCTGGGACACATCATTCAACGTTAAAAGCGAACTAGCCCTGCCATAACATTATACAACACTTTAGATGGTACCGTTATCTATTATTATAAATGCAATCATCAAAACACGAGTGCGCCCTGTGAAACTTTCGATGTTTTTGTTCACCTTGCTTCCTACTTGACTAAAGTCAGTCTTTACAGGAGTTTCCAACATATTCCCTTATAACATAACCCTTTATGCTTTCATATATGTCATCCTTTATGGATCTGGAAAATATGTCTATAGTTCTCTATTAGACACTGCGGACAAACTTAGCTCAACGTTCCATGATTCAAAGTTAATCACTTTTCAAACGTTTCTTCTTGGATCATATATTATGTTAAGTTATCATCATAGTTTTCTAAGATAGAACGTATGTCTCAACATAGTGGATGATGATCATCCTTTTCATTCTTTCAACCATTGATGTTAAACTTAATACTGTTCCTAATTTGAGTTATTAAGGAATACTACATAATATCATAATACACTTATTATCAACTTCTACACCCTATAAATCTTTATTTATCGGTACTTGCGCTTTTATTCTTAACATACTTAAGAATCACTCTATAAGCTCCCACTCAAAATATGTTCCTAACATATTTGGGTATGAGTCACTACTCTTACTCAAACTATGTTCCTACATATTTGAATTTGAGACTTATATTGCTCCCACTAAAAAATATGTCATTCACATATTGTTTTAGGAAGAGTTTTATAGGTCCCACTCAATTTCATGCAAATTGCATATCCACTCGCTATTTTGAACAATTTCAAAATTCTTTGATCAAATATCAAACTTGGAGTTTTACTATGAGATACTAGTACTTTTACTAGTTTTAGATCCACTAGACATTTAGCACACTTGAATCAAATTCCTTTGAATTCATCCAATACTTGAAAAATTGTGCTTTTGTCATTCACCCCTTTTTCCACTATGGCTTTGCAGTCATTTGGGAAAATTCCAAGTAAGTCCTTTACTTGCAAGATTCAGCAACAAATTGCTTTCTAATCTCAAGGGAATTTTGCTTCTAGGATTTCTCATAATTCTAGTTTACCATTATTTCCTTAGTAGTTCGTAGGTATGTCATATTCTGGTAATCATGACAAATGATTCACAAATGTCTCCATACAAGATATGGGATGCATTTTGAATCCTGCTTTATGTAGTGAAAACACAAGTGGGGAAAACACAATGATCATTATCATTGATTCTTTCCTTTGTGAAGAGTTTCGTTAAGGAACATTTTTCGTTGCGCTTCTCAACACTCTGATGCAGGGTTTTGAATCCTCATCCTATTTCACACTATCTTCCATTTGCTCCATAATCAAGAAATATCACTGAATGCGAACTTTTTCAAAAATATACCAAAATCCAAGCAATACAAGTTTTGCTTCTCTTTTGGTTTCAGCTATGGATTTCGTATTCAAAGTTTTCAATGAATACTCCACAAGGACTTATTCGCTATTGTTTTGGTTATATCGAATAACTCCAAAACTTCCACGACGATCCATACCAGATATGGAGCCGCTTTCACGAATTCTCATGGTTCATTATGTATTCTAATTGAGTGCTAACTATTTATAACTAATGGTCTCTACATCTACACTACAACGATTTATTTGGCGCCATCTATTCACCCACTTTGATATCTGATATCACATTGTGATGCTTTGCATTTTGACATTTTAAATGCATTGCATTTCACAATTTTCTTTTATGCCATTCTTATAAAGTCGAATTTCATTACTTAATTAGATTCTCATTTATCTTTAATACCCTTTGATGATGAAACACTTTGATCATATCAAATAGTTTCATACTTATGTTTCCTTTGGTAAATTACTTTATGCATTTAAACAATCATATAATGGTAATTACCATTTTTGTTAAAACACAATACATCAAATATGTATTTACTTTTAACAATTCATTAAACACTTTGTATTCAAGTAATACCCGGTGTTTAAGTTATATTGCCGAACTTAGGCATGATTCATATGTGATAAGTAATCAAATGACTTTCACATATTATCACATAACTTTGAATTTAAACAATGGTTTCGTTCATTAATGAATATATCATTAAGTTGGGTATTTTAAGGCATTTCAGTATTTTACAAATGTTCATGTATTATCAATTAGTTTCAAACAACAAGGATAATTCATATATAATCATACAAGATATGAACACAAATAGAGATCATTCATAAAAGTGGAACAACTGTTTGTTACAAACTGATATGAATAACCATCTCACAAAGTGTGAGACACACTAAATAAGTTCACAATATTTTGATTACAATAATCATCCTAAACATAAACTAAGTGATAAATGTTGAGGGAGAGTGTCGTTGGCCATCATCATCATGCTTGCCATCAACATGCAACGTCACCTCCTCTCCAGCAAGCACCTCTATGTAGAAGGACCTGTTTTCAGTAAAACAGAACAAGCATCAAATATACTTAACACTGCAAATGTGTTTGCAAGATTATAACATTTATAAAATTGTATATCAAATATATACCTTTGTCATTGATGACCTCAGGGACAACGGGTTCAACCATCACATTCCTGAGATGTGATATGGACCTATGGAAATCCTGTGTTTCCGCGTCATCTCTCATAATGCAAGTCCTGACTAGTTCTTGGTAGCTTGGTGGCAGCGACCGCAGCACAATGCCATTTGCAAAAGATCCTGTTATCCAGCTATCCAGGAAGTACGCAGGCCTCATGTACGCATCATGCATGCGCTCCAAGTGGTCGTCAAGCGATGAGTTCTCCTCCATCTTAATGGAGAGGAAGTCTCCCATCAGCTCATGCTTCCATATGCGTGCTTGTTCCACGAAATGTGTCCTAAGTTGTAGCATTACCGTACGAGGGTCGACATTATCCACGACAGGCCACAGCTCGTCCACCATTCTGAAACGCATTGTAACTAAAATGAACGAGGCCATCTCCCGACGGTAATAGCGGTCTTCCCACTGCTCTGGGATCTCTATATCACTGGGCTGATCCAAATCCATCTCGTCGAGTATGTAGTTGACCATGTTATTCTCGCTAAGGGGAACATGGAGACGCGCAACCCATATAGAGAAGTTTGATCTGTCTAGCCTGAGCTTCTCTCCTTCTAACCAATCAATCGTCAACAGGAAATGTTGCATCGGGGAGAACCTTTTCTACATTTATAATTGCAAAAGGAATTTAGACTAAGTTTAGAATTAAATGAGTTAATAATAACTCCACTCAGAAACACCTATCCCCTGAAGGGTTCCTAGTTATAACATGACACCTTTTCCCCACATCTCCCCCGATCATCACGGCCATCAATGTGGGTTCTAGGGTGGACGCTAAACGTCGGTCACATCATGCATGCGACTTGTGCTCGATCTTTCGACCATCCATGTTCCGAGGCCACGTCTCTGGAACATGCTAGGCTCGCCAACTCAACCTTAGTGTATTCGCTATGTAACATGGCCTACACCCACTATATGCAAACGTAGATATGTCTGACACCCGATCATCACGGCCTGCCTGATACCGAAGAACTTTCTTGGTGGTGCACACTAAGGGGGACACAATCACTGGTAATTTTAACAGGGATCATCTTATTAGGCTACATTCGAGTATCTAATACTATCACACAATAAGATATACAAACAATAACATTGAATGTAAATGCGATGTGATATGGTCCTTCACGTCGTGATCTTCATCCGTCGTCATCAGATTCGGGTGCCAGGCTTCCGGTACCGTACACACTAGGGTACCTGTGTCTTTCTGGTGTGGTAGTCCATCACCTCCGTGGCTATCATAGTAACATAAGGTAATCACTTTACCTTTGCCACAACCATATCACAAAGCAACGCCCCCTGTAGAACAAAGTTAGACGCCTCTACTTTATCTTTGCATGCTTTACGTGGCTGAATGGGCTTTCACACAAGAACCATTCTTACCTACGAACTTTCACCACAACACTGATCAAGTAGTTGTCTATACTACACCCCTTTCGGGGCCCTCCGTTGCAAATGGCATACCAACTAATGCGAGAGAGATAGAACCCCCCCTAAGCCAGTTTATAAGGTACAAGCCGTATGTCAAGCGTGGATCAGTCTCGTGAATGAACGTGTAAACTCGGTTGGGGGCCGCTTCATCAAGCATTACTACGGTATACACAAGTACACGTGGCAGGGTAACAACTAAAAGATCAATGCCCACACGCTACATCTCATGTGTTCTACCCGTACTAGCATTACTACACATAGATCTAGCTCTAATACCACTGTAGGGGTTCTGCGTATGAAAATAATAAAAATTTACCCTACGCCCCTAGACCGCTGATGTTGCGAGGACCTATCTATTAGTAATGCAATAACGGGAGGAGATTTTCACGAACTTAACCTTGAAGACTGAAAAGCATTGTCAACGCTCAGGAGAGCGTGGTTGATGTAGACGAGCCAAAGCCGACCTCAAGGTCGTGATGAAGTCCTTGCGCTCCTGCGGCTCCAACGACTAGAGTGCCTCAAGTGTGACACCTCGTAGAGAGTTACACACGTCCGGTGCCTGACAATGACTCCCGCTTCCCCGATCTAGCAGCAGTTGTGGAAGTAGAGCTCCTAGATCCGAATCCCGCAGTGCGACGGCGCTCCGTGGTGAAGATGTCTCTCATTCGCGCAGTACGAACTTGGGACCACGGTCACAAGAGAGAGAGAATATGAATTGGACGTCTCCCCAAAAGTGAGGAGACCTTTATATAATATTGTGTGTATTTATCTATCCAAATAGCCCCACTATATATAGGGGGAGGGGAGGTACTACCTCCCTCAAAGTCCTGGGGTGGGACTAAAGGTGTCACATCCCAAAATTTTCCAAATTTTCAAATGTGAAAGTTTTAAACAAAATGAAGAACCAAGTTCTTCATTATTTCATAAGGAACAAAAACTTTTGGAACATTTAAATATAATGCCTCCAAAACCCAAGCCAAACAAAATGATTTTTGTTTGTGAAGTGGTGTGCATGTTTTAAAATCCCAAACCATGAAGCATGCATGAGAATCTTGACTTGGTTATATTTTAAAAACCTAAGAGAAGTGAAAAATATCTCAAACCCTAAAACTCTAATTATTTGTTAAGACTAAGAACAACACAATATTATGGATATACTCCATATTTATATTAAACAAAAGAACTCCTATGAGAGATAAAAAGATAAAGGGCAAAACAATAAAACAATAGAATTGGTTTCATCCAATTTGGAGCCATGGATAAAAAGATATGAATTATTTTGGGAATAGAATTAAGAAAATGCAATATTAACTATTAAAGCCAAAGTGAATAAATTTGGTTAGAAAAATTTGAGTTGGAAAGTAAATGAGTTCTATAATGCCCTAAAAACCTAATTTGAGTTTTACAAATTTTTAGAAATTTGTTTGATTCAAATTGGATCATTAAATCAAAAGTTATTTAAGAAAATAGAAAAAGAAAAAGAAAAACTGAAGGAATAAAAAAACAGCAATAGCAGTCGGCCCACAACCCTAGCCCACTAAGCCCACCCGGCACTCCCCTTGCCCCCTCTGTTTCTCACCGTTTCCCCCTTTACCCCCTCTCGCTGACACCGCGGTCCCACCTCCATGTCACCTCCACCTCACCATCTTCCACCGTGGGACGAACGGGCCGTCTCCCTCCTCTGCCATTTCTGTGTCAATTTAGTTCGAGCAAATTCGCGTAAATGCTGGAGTAATTCTCCACTCCGACCCCTGCCCCTTAAACCCCATTCCCTCCCCTCCGTTTCCCCTCAGACCCCACCACCTGAGAGCCCCTAGGCTGCTCGGAATCGAGCTCAAACCACCGCGGCCACCGACGAGCTCCGGCGAAGATTCCGGCGAGAACTCACTACCCCGCACCCTCCCCTCTGTCATGTTAGCTTCTCCATGCTCTGGCGCACCTACTGACAATTCCCCTGTTTTTTACGTGCCCTAGGTCGTCGCCACGGTCACCACCGGCGTCACCCTCTGCCGCCGCCGTTCACCGGCAATTTTCGGCGAGACACAGGTTCCCGCCGCCCTGTTTTGGCCACAGCCAGCTTCTACACGACTAGGCGCACTCCTCTGACCTTATGTTTTGTCTGCTCGAGCCCCAGGTCGACGACACCGTCTCGGAGACACGAGCTCCGCCGTCGGCTGAACTTCGGCGAGGAATCCCCGGCGAATCTGAGCGCCCCTTCATCGACCGCGACCATCCCCGAGACCACCTCAACCGCGGCGATCGCTGGTAATAGTCCACGCACCCCCTACCCTGCTAGGACCACCGGAGCACCACCCTCCCGACACGCCGCCGCCGCGCGCAGTCGCCAGCGCCGCCAGTCCGTGGTCGACGCGCTGAGCGTCGTCCGATCCGTCACCAGCGGTTGAGATTAGACCACTTACCGAAGCGGTACGGGCTAATCTGGATCGCCCGTTGCCACTTAAAATCCAACGGCCCACGTTGATCGATCCGCCCGAACCGGTACGAGCCAATAAGAACATGCCACGTAGGCCTTAGCATCTGTTTAAATTAGAAAATAGGCAGAATTTGTATTAAACTTAGAAATTCAATAACTTTTGATACACAAATCAGAAAAATGCAAATTTGGTGTCTATGGATTCAAAAAAAATGAGAGCTTCACTGCTGAGGCCTTATTTCACCCTTTAGCTTCTGTAAAATAGAAGTTTTAGGCAGAACCTTTTTAGGAGTATTTTAACCATAAAAATTGTTTTGTAAATTATTTTTGGGTGAATCTTTTTGCTATGGATTGCAAATTGAACCCTCTGTCTAGTGAGACCAAAATATAAATTTGGTTGATTACACCTAATAGCATGGAAATTATTTAGTGATTTTGGCCTTTCCAAATACTAGAAATTATTGCTAATTTTTACAATTGCACAAATGGTTGCATTTGTAACCTTGCAATTGTAAAATGTTTAGAAAACACTTAGTAGTGTTCAAGACCTTTGTTATAACAATTTGTACAATAAAAATTGCCATCTTGCATGCTTGCATATTTTGCATGCTTTTTGTATTGCCATTAGTGTTGATCTTGTGCATGTTTTGTCTTGGTTGTTTTGTTTGATAGATTGTGTGGATTGTCAAGTGTGTTACTATAAAGAGTGTACCAACACCACCAACTACTAAGGCAAGTGGCACTATCATCCATGTCCTACTATTTTCATTACACTTAGTGGGTTTTTGTAGTATGCATGATAGGATTTCTATGATACTAGGCTATGCTAAATCCTATTAGGATATCCTTTATATCCCTTAGTGGAAAGACTGTAGTTGTAGTATGCTTAGACCTGCTATAGATTCAGGGTGGAATATACCATATTGTGATTATATGAAGAGTTGGAAAAATATATGTTTTTATATAATAAAACAATTACTCAATGAATCACCTGGGTGGAAAGTGGATACTCACTTGAGAATAAGGTGGCAACAAAGGGAACCATGTCTATGGCTATCTCTTTCGTGTGTGCACTAGGAGAACACCACCCAGGAACTTAGAGATTGAACATGTTTCTTGTATAGTGGCTTTCGTGTACAGCCACATGCCAAATGGGCTCTGGCCTAGTCAATTACATAGTGGGAGACCCATGCATTGGTACCTCTTCAGGTTAACTAGAATTATGCATTGGAGGTTTATCCTTGTATTGGTGCCTAGTAGATGTGCTGGCATTATGTATTGGGAGGAATTCTATGGAAAGACTTTGTCACATTCTCGATCTGTCGGTACTCCATCTTGGTGAGTACTAATCCAGCGGCCACTGGTGGCGTCAAGACGAGATTGTGTCTTGTGGGTAAAGTGTACTACTTCTGCAGAAGATTAAATTCTAAGTGCTTAGCCGTGTCCCCGGTTATGGAAAACTCTGAGCAGCTAAGGCCTGAAGCTATGGAAGATCTCGACATTCCAATTTCTCAAAGTAAAACTTGATGGTGTCAACAAGGAATTAGAAGAACTTGGAGTTTGCCAAGGAGTTCGGAAAGTTGTTGAAAGATCAAAACTATTTTTACAAACATAGGATAAAACCAAATTGCTTTCTGCAAATGAGCCTAAGATCCACTTAGCCAGATATGCATGTAGTGATAGTCCAACTTATATTCGCCAACTTGTGACACTTGCCAATACATTCAAAGTATTGACCCTTTGTGGCTGCAACCTATCATGTTGTAGGTTATTCTATTGATGAGTGAGGATTGATGATAGAGGTTATGAGTCTACACCCAACATGTTTGCCTGTGGCACATGAAGATGAAGGACTCCATGCTTTACTTGTATTCTGCTGCTTTGTAATAAGATAGCCTATGGCTATGAGTATGTAATAAAGTATTCATATTCTGGATCATGCGATGTAATATGACCTTTGTATCTTGATATTACATCTTAAACTGTGGGTGCTAGCTATTCGATCCAGGGACTAGCACTGTAATCACAAGGATTCAAACCAAGCCAGCTTTGGGTCTTTACAAAAGGAGGAGGAGAGGGGGAAGGGGAGGCGCCGCCGGCCACCCCCATGGGCCCCGCGCGGGAGGGGGGGTGATGGCCCAAAATATATCGAGCTCGTTGGGGAACCCCAAGAGGAAGGTATGATGAGCACAGCAACAAGTTTTCCCTCATTATGAAACCAAGGTTATCAAACCAGTAGGAGCAAGGAAACACCCCAAAGGTGTAGTGATGGCCCAAAATATATCGAGCTCGTTGGGGAACCCCAAGAGGAAGGTATGATGAGCACATCAGCAAGTTTTCCCTCTGTACGAAACCAAGGTTATCAATCCAGGAGGAGCAAGGAAACACCCCAAAGGTGTAGCTAGCTGAACGATGGCAGGGCGCACTACCGGTGCTAGCAGCAACATGGAGACTTGCACAACACAACCATTGAACTCTGTCCCCAACTTGCGATGAGGTTGTCAATCTCACCGGTTTTGCCGAAAACAAAGGATTAAACGAATCGAATAGAAGGAAGTAATAGTTTGCAGAAAGTAAACACAAAGCAGTAAATAGTTTATAGATTGTATGTAAAAGAAGAGGACCGGGATCCAAAGTTCACTAGAGGTGGCTCTCCTTAAGATAGATAACATGCTGGGTGAACAAATTACAGCGGGGCAATTGACAAACACCGAGAAAGCAATACATCCATATACTAATCATCTTGACTCCTTTGAGACTTGATTGGGCATTACAACATTATACATAGACCGCCATCCAACTGCATCTATGACTAATAATCCACCTTCAGGTTATCATCCGAACCCCCTCCAGTATTAAGTTGCAAGCAACAGATTATTGCTTTACGAATTGTGTGTAATGTAAACAATACGATTGTTCTATGAACAAAAGATTGTTGTTTTCTCCCTAGTAGAAACATCACATCTAGTACCTTAGAGATTTCTGTCACTTCCCTAGATTACCCGAGGCATGAACCCACAATCGAGCATAAATACTAACTCTTGGAGTTGCTAGCATCTACTTGGCCAAGATAGCTACTAACAACGGAAAGCATGCAAGATCACAAATAAAAAAGACATGATAGAATCAATAATCAATCTGAAATAACATCTCAATATCCATCGGATCCCCACAAACACAACATGCAGAATTACAAATAGATGATCTTGATCATGAACGGAGCTCACAAGATCTACACATGAAAGCACAAAGGAGGAGAACCAGCCATCTAGCTACTACATGGATCCAGAGTCCAAGGATGAACTACTCACGCATCACACCGGAGGCTTGCATGGTGATGAAGAAGGTCTCCAGGGTGAATTTCCCTCTCTGACAGGGTGCCGGGAAGAGCTTCAGATCCCTCCCGATCTAGGGATGGAGATGACGGCGGCTACAGACTCTTTCTTGGATTTTTGATTGGGTACTTAGGGTTTTCGTCTCAAGGACATCTTATAGGCGGAAGGAGAGGCTAGGGGGTACTAGGGTCTTCCAGACCACCCCCTGGTGCGGGTCAAGCCTGGTTGCACGGCCATGTGGTGTGGCCGGCCCCCAGCCCTTCTCCGTCTCGTATTCTGGCATCCGGGACTTCCGGAAAAATAGGCACTTTGGCTTTTGTCCCGTCCAATTCTGAGAATATTCATTTTCTAACTTTCCTGGAACCAAAAAAGCAGTCAACAGGCAGCTGGCACTGTGGCTCTTGTTAATAGGTTAGTCTAAGAAATCATATGAAAAGTACTCCAAAGTGTCGACAAAACATAAGAAAGTAGATAAAACCAAGCATGGAACATCAAAAATTATAGATACATTTGCAATGTATCAACATCCCCAAGCTTAACTCCTGCTCGTCCTCGAGTAGTTAAGTGATAAAAAGAAAGAATAATTTTTTAGGTGACATGCATCATCAAGGACTTGATCAAAGTATTTGTAAAATATTGAAAGGTGGGATCATAGTACTTCAATCATAACATGAAAGACAAAGTTCTAGCAATAAGACAAAGAAACTATGTTGCAACATGAAAACTTACAAACAAAAGATTCATGAATAACAATGCTTTGCAAGACGTTTATTTGTTTCACATAAAGAAAACATAGCATAATAGTATTCAGCTTGTCCCTCAATAGAGTAGCAATTATAAATGCATAGGACACCTTCAAAGTTCATAAGAGTGACTAGATACAAATAGTTTAAAACAAGCAATATCAAGTTATGCATCAATCAACTAGTCTTGGGACAATGCACATAGAACTAAGAATGGCCACTATGCTCTCAAAGTAGGTGCATAAAGGTAGAAGGTGGAGACTCAATATAATGGTGGAAGAAAGGCCTTCATAAAAGGAAGTAGGGATTCAAGTCTCATAATGAGCTTCCAAAAATTATGGTACTTATAGCTTTCAGCTCTCATTGCCCCTATCATAAGCATCTTGAAGGTGATTAAGGTTAAAGTGACACAACTAAGAGGATATGCTTGACAAGTTATAAACCGAAATCTCATGCCCCTTACCTACGAAGACCGGACCTCATGCTACTCAACTTTAGTCACAAGTAAGATCTTGTCATTGTAAGTACATATGTATCATAAAGAACCACCAACGGGGTACCCCTTCCACATGATACATGAGCTATCCATAATCAAAATGACAAGGCAAGCAGACAATGAGAATCTCAGTGATCTTTTTATTTGCTATTTGCATAGGTTTTTATTGAGGATGCTTCATAGAGTGCTCATTATGGTGATGCTGCAAGTTTCCACCATGATTACGCATGCTTAGTCTAGCGGCCCAGGCGTTTCTCTAACACACATACAAACTCCATGATCTTACAAGTTCCACTTTTATTTCACACCACCGGGATCCATAAGCAAAAGAACATGATATCAACGGGGTACAAAGTACAGGTGCAATGTTGAAAGTGTTCCCCATGATACATGGTTCTGCTAACTTCAACTTATAAAGCGCAAGCATATACGCAACAAAGAAGGACCCAATGGTTCAAGTTTATTAGATGCAAAAAAGTAAAGTGTGCCATCAAGTTCGTGAGAGCTTTAATCACTAGTTTTCTCATAACAAGTTTAATTTGGAAGGTAAACAAAAACATGAATATATACTTGGAATAGCATAAGCTAGTAGGTAGGTATGGAGAATATCATTTTGCGGCCCGAAATTCGGGGTAGCCAAGCAACGCGGTACCCGAGTTCCCTCATATCATCCGTGATGACTATAGTTGGCGTGCCAAATACTCAGATGGTATTTTTCGGCACGAATTCAACTTTATGTTTCAATACAAAAAATCAGGCTAACGGCAGTCAAGTTGGGCCCCCCTGTCAGTTATCGCTGTTATGTCGCTCCTGTCGCTCCCATCGCTTAGGTGTCAATTAGGCTTGCAGCGTTGGCGCCTGCATCCATTACGCGTCTCTTTCTTCCCCGGAGCGGAAATCTGTGGGGCATCGCAGCCATGGCGCGGAGCTGGGACGTGGACGAACCTGCTCGGCCCAGCTCTCCTCCCTGTAGGCTTGCAGCGTTGGCGCCTCCATTACTCGTCTTCTTCCCCGGAGCGGCAATCTATGGTCGCGGCCATGTCGCAGAGCTAGGAAGTGACGAAGCTGCTCGGCCCCGCTCTCCTCCCCATCCCGAGTCGGAGCTCGCCCTCACCATGGACTTACCCATGGCACGGTCAGGGACGAGAATTGGTTCCCCATGAGATCTATCACCTTGTCGACCATGCTCGGTTCTGTTTTCCTCCTCTAGAATCTGAGCTCGTCGTCGCCGTGGTTGCACCCGCACCAATTCTGCCACCTCTGCCGAGGTCTCTATGGTAGCTCAAGTTCTGGGGCTCTCCAAGTTCTGCCATGTTGGGCCTGTAAGTGTTGTTGTATGTTAAACTAGCAAATCTCTTTTATTCAAATCTCTTGGGCTGTACCAACTTCATTGTGTTTAATTATGAAAGACAAAATATAAATGACTTCTCTCAATTTCTCGCATAGAAAAATGCACAGCTAATTTCATATTCTTGCAGGAACTGGCCCCACTTGTTGAATCAGCGGCACTGCCATGATCTCCACATAACCACGGTGAGTTCTCGAACTGAAAGTTGCAGTTACCACGTTTCTTGTGCAGTCATTCCTCTTCCTCAATCATTCCTCTGCAGTTTTTCCTGGGCGCTTCTTCTTCCTCTGTTCTGGAACCGTCGGTTCATGTTCTTCTTCCTCTTGCAGGCAGTTCCTTTCACCCATTTCCTTGCAGGCATGGACGATGGGAAACGCACAACAGAGACCCACTTGGTCCCTGCCCATGGCACCATGACTTTGACAGTGGTGTACACCAATGATGAAGCGACTGTGGAGACAACTCTTGCCAGGTTTGAGCAATTGCTTGAGAAAGAGAAGCACAAGTTTGTGGGGCTAGACTTGGAGTACACCCGTGCAAATAAGCGAAAAAATCCTCCACAAGAGATCGTTGTCGTGCTAATCGCCATACATGACGAGGTCCTCGTTTACCACTTCTACAGGTATGTGAAATTTAAATTTGAGATCACCACTTCTGCATCCCTTGTTCCCTTACATCCCTAGAACCATCTAAGTGCTGGAGTAAACCAACTGAGATGCGTTGTCCGGCTCTGGTCGAGTTCTTGTGTAGGAAAGGGATATCTTTCACTAGCGTGGATATCACAAATAAAACAATTATGCTTTCTCGTGCGTTGATAAAAATCCCAGAGGGGCACCACATCGACATCCAAAATCTGTACAAGATCAAATCATACCCAACGAAGGATGGCATGGGTGATCTGGCAGCGGAAATCATCGATAAATCCTATGAAAAACTGAAGAAATTGAAGCAACTCGATCACGACTACTGGGAGTGGAAGCCGATGAGCCAGGTGTGCCTCGAGTATGCAGCCAGAGACGCCTACATGGCGTATGAGTTGTACAGTAAGCTCATTACCATGAAAGATGGGATGGTTAAGGCGGGGTTTTTCGCGAGAGAGCTATGCCCTGGTTGCAAGCTAGCCCAGGAAAGAAGCGCGAGGAGGATAGAAAGCGGTTTCAGGACGAGCAGGGATCTTGGAACGGTGGCGACATCAAGCGGCTGAAGGGGAAGCAAGTCAAGGACAACAACAAGTGGTGGTGATACATTATGTGTTTGAACTAGATTTTAGTTTCTAGTTTATTATGTGTGTGATACATTTACTTACTTCGATACAAAATTTCGACCAATTTAACTTGTTGATGTATTTCTTCACAATTTTAATATAATCGAGCACTAGAAATATTTTGTAGTGTGCATGAGCATGATCAGTAAATATAATTGAACACTAGAAACTTTAAGGCACTCCATATAAAGGAGTAGATTAATATATAAGGTTCACCAGAGACACCACGGATATATTGTCTTACATGCCACACACAGGTAATAATTAACTAGAACAAAATAAAAGCAGTGGCTGCAGCAGGAGGCCAGGACACGGAGACGCCTAGCAGGGCAGGGGTTTATCAGCAGGAGGCAGCGATAGCCTAGTCGATGTGATACAGGCCAGTCCTGACATACTCCCGGAGGAATTTGCCGTAGGCTGCGCCAATGTCATCGCCTTATGCCTTCTACCTCCGCCTCTGCCAATGCCCTCCGCGTGCTGGATCATGTTGTCGAGGTCTACGTTGATTGCTCTGCCACAGAATGGACAAAACAGTCTCCCCCTATGGTGGAAACGGATTAGCCCACACCGTAACCGCCTCAGCACGTAACGGCTCTTGTTGTCCCTAGATTCCTTGCTATTTTCCACTTCATCATCATCCTCCTGTTGATTTTTAAGAACATAACTTAGAACTCATACATATGATTGAATTGTATTATAACTCAAGAATTGACAACATGTATATGTAAGACAATATATCCGTGGATATCAAAGATAAAGCATCTCAGCAATAGTTTGATCGGTTCATATATCATTTCATCTCAACACAATGACAAATAATTGCATCAGATTGCGGCCTCATAAGTTTCTTCAGGGATGGAGTCAGCGAACCAAGTAACAATTGCACAACCTGTAATGTTGTTGTACATCGCCCCAGGTTCACTAACTCATCCCTGAAAAAATCTGACACCAATGTGTCTGCCTCTCTTTTGAGACAAATTTAAATCATTGGCCACAATAAGAAATTGAAATGTAATCGTACAAAACATTATTCATGGATATACATAGTCAGGTACAAAAACAAGCCTCAATATTGTAATTATAAATAAAAAACCAAACAATTAATCTTCAGGTGCATGTTAAAAATACTTATGATCAAAACCATTCATATACATATGCATCATACCAATCATTAAAAGATCAGAAACAATTCAAGGATCATATATGTAGTTCCATATGAGAATAAATCTAGGGCCTCATAATTTGTTTCAGAGATAGAGTTGGCGAACCAAAGTACCAACAACACAACCTATATTGTTTATGTGCATTGCTGCCTCAGGTTCACCAACCCATCCCTAAAACACGACACCATCATACGTGTCTCCCCTTGAACTCTTTTGGGGTTAATTTCAATCATCGGCCTCGGTGACAAACTAAAATGTAATTCTTATACACTATGAATGCATGGAATAGATAATTCGAATATCATAGTTCTATGAATGTAGAATAAAGATTACGGCCTCGTAAGTTTATTCAGGGACGGCGTGAGTGAACCAAGTAACAATTGCACAGCCTATATTGTTGTTGTACATCGCCCCAGGTTCACTAACTCGTCCCTGAAAAAATCTGACACCAATGTGTCTGCCTCTCTTTTGGGGAAAATTTGAATCATTAGCCACAATAAGAAATTGAAATGTAATCGTACAAAACATTATTCACGGATATACATAGTCAGGTACAAAACAAGCCTAAATATTGTAATTATAAATAAAAAACCAAACAATTAATCTTTAGGTGCATGTTCAAAATACTTATGATCAAAACCATTCATATACATATGCATCATACCAATCATTAAAAGATCAGAAACAATTCAAGGATCATATATGTAGTTCCATATGAGAATAAATCTAGGGCCTCAAAATTTGTTTCAGAGATGGAGTTGGAGAACCAAAGTACCAACAGCACAACCTATATTGTTTGTGTGCATTGCTGCCTCAGGTTCACCAACCCATCCCTAAAACATGACACCGTCATACGTGTCTCCCCTTGAACTCTTTTGGGGCAAATTTCAATCATCGGCCTCGGTGACAAACTAAAATGTAATTCTTATACACTTGATGCATTGATTAGGTAATTCAAATATCATAGTTCTATGAATGTAGAATAAAGATTAATGCCTCATAAGTTTCTACAGGGACGGCGTAAGTGAACCAAGTAAGAATTTGCACAGGCTATATTGTTCTTGTACATCGCCCCAGGTTCACTAACTCGTCCCTAAAAAAATCTGACACCGATGTGTCTGCCTCTCTTTTGGGGCAAATTTGAATCATTGGCCACAATAAGAAATTGAAATGTAATCGTACAAAACATTATTCAAGGATATACATAGTCAGGTACAAAAACAAGCCTAAATATTGTAATCATAAATAAAAAACCAAACAATTAATCTTCAGGTACATGTTAAAAATACTTATGATCAAAACCATTCATATACATATGCATCATACCGATCATTAAAAGATTAGAAACAATTAAAGGATCATATATGTAGTTCCATATGAGAATAAATCAAGGGCCTCATAATTTGTTTCAGAGATGGAGTTGGGGAACAAAAGTACCAACATCACAACCTATATTGTTTGTGTGCATTGCTGCCTCAGGTTCACCAAGCCATCCCTAAAACATGATACCGTCATACGTGTCTCCCCTTGAACTCTTTTGGGGCAAATTTCAATCATCGGCCTCGGTGACAAACTAAAATGTAATTCTTATACACTATGAATGCATGGAATATATAATTCAAATATCATAGTTCTATGAATGTAGAATAAAGATTGCAGCCTCATAAGTTTCTACAGAGATGGTGTAAGCGAACCAAGTAGCAATTGCACAGCTTATATTGATCTTGTACATGGCCCAAGGTTTGCTCACTCATCCCTGTAAAAATTTGACACTAATGTGTCTGCCTCTCTTTGGGGCAAATTTGAATCATTGGCCACAATAAGAAATTGAAATGTAACCATACCAAACAATATTCAGGGATATACAAATGCATCATACAGTGCATTCATAGATTAGAAACAATACAAATCAACACTCAACTAACAAACTCAACTAGATGGAAGATGAGCAGATTGGGGTTTTGTGACTAGACAGATTGGGGTTTTGTGACTAGATGGCAGATGCATCAATCAACCGATCGAATCATATATATACTACCCTACTTCAAGAGCAAAAGAATATGTACATGATTGAGCAAATCCTATGTATGAACAGTGAAAACTGCGGCTGCGACTAGAGAAGCTAGCAATGTAGTACCTCGGACTCCTCATCAGGGACCTCCTCCTCCAACTCATCATTCTCCGCGATTGTGTCAAAGATTTCTTGAACGGCGATGGGGTCGTCGATATAGATCACCGGATTGCCCCCGCCTGCCGCCTGCCCCCCATCCAGTGCCGCTGGCAACACGACGTTGTCGGCCACCTGCTGCTCGGCGGCGACGGCTACTATCGGCTGCCCGGTGGCCATGGCTACCACCTGCTGCTCGGCGGCGACGGCTACCTACTGCTGCTCGGCAGCGACGGCTACCACCTGCTGCTCGGTTGCGACGGCTACCAACTGCTGCTCGGCGGCGACGGCTACCACCTGCTGCTCGGCGGTGACGGCTACTGGCTGGACGGATGAGTTCGCACCCTCGACGGCGCGGCGACGAGCGGCGTTCGTGCCCGGAGAAGATGCCTCCGTCTGCTTGGCGACGACCGAGCCATCTGCTTCTTCACCTTCAACTGGCTTCACCTCCGGATCTTCTCCACGCGTACGCTTCATGGCGCACCAAGGGAAGGAGGTAGTGCAAACGAGGGAGATTCGGCGCATGCTTCATGTCTAGATTGGGGTCTTGGGACTAGACAGACTGGGGGGAAATGACACGAGCTCATGGAAGAAGAAGGTCGAGGCGGTTTATAAACACCAGACCGTTCGTAGTCCTCGAGTGGACACGTGTGGTGGGCGGGGTGCGGGGGGCTACCACGATCTCCACCCTTTTTTTCGGTTCCCTTTTTTTGAAACAGCCACGATCTCCACTTTAGAGCTACATTGAAAACACGCTCATGGCAGACCTCGATTCCACTGCATGCAAGTGGCGCGGAACTAATTTCTAGCAACGTTAGATCTACTCGAGGGGGGCCCTTGACTCATGGAATTTACTAGCGTTAGGGCCCAGTTGGAAGTGACATTGAGAGCGCTGCGTATAAATGGGATATCTCTAACTAAAATCAAGTGGCATTAAATTGCAGCGTCCCGTCGACAACCGTGCACTCGATGACCCCGTTGCCCTATGCATGAGTTCTAGTAGCAGTTGTAGGCTTTTCACACTTGATTAAACTTGACATGACCGCTCGACAACTTTTTCCATGGACGGCATCGTGTTCCTTCCTATAGAAGTCTCGCGGAGGGAGACGTCTGTGCTGTCTCACGTTGTACTGTGAAGGGCACGAGGTGTGCAATGATCATCGTTGGATCGCACAGAATCAACGGTTGGTGCGCACGATCCGCGTGACAACTGTGACAACCAATCCGGGAGTAGCAGACAAGGTGAGCACAGTTTTGGGCTTCTACGAAAGATAGAGAGGGGGTGGGCAAAACTAAGTAGTACCAAATAAAACCAAGGGCAAAACTGAGTAGTATAAAAATGGAAAGTGTCTTGTACAATGAAATACATCATGGAATACATCAAATTATGCCAAGATAGATCCACTAGAGTTCATTGGATGTGTGTTCTTCTCCTAAACCACACATGGATCCACCTAGTGTGATTGCATGTCTGTTCCTCTAAACAAACCACATAAGGATCCACCAGTGTCATTGCGTGTCTGTTCTTTTCATGAACCACAACCAATTTCACTGCGTGCGTGTTCCTCTAAACAAACCACATAAGGATCCACCAGTGTCATTGCGTGTGTGTTCTTCCATGAACCACACCTAGTGTCATTGCATGTGTGTTCTTCTAAACAAACCACATAAGGATCCACCAGTGTCATTGTATGTCTGTTCTTTTCATGAACCAAATAAGGATGGGCCCACCAGTGTCATTGCATGTCTGTTCTTTTCATGAACCACACCTAGTGTCAGTGCATGTCTGTTCTATTCATGAACCACACCCAGTTTCACTGCATGTCTGTTCTTTTCATGAACCACATAAGGATCTACCAGTGTCATTGCATGTATTTTACTTCCATAAACCACATGTGGATCCACCTAGTGTCATTGCATGTATGTTCCTCTAAACAAATCACATAAGGATCCACCAGTGTCATTGGATATGTGTTCTTCTCATGAACCACACCCAGTGTCATTGCATGTGTTTTCTTCTAAACAAACCACACAAGGATCCACCAGTGTTATTGCCTGTCTGTTCTTTTCATGAACCACATAAGGATCTACCAGTGTCATTGCATGTCTGTTCTTTTCATGAACCACACCTAGTGTCATTGCATGTGTGTTACTTCCATAAACCACATATGGATCCACCTAGTGTGATTGCATGTTTGTTCCTTCCATAAACCACATAAGGATCCACCGGTGTCATTGCCTGCATGTTATTTTCATGAACCACTCCTAGTGTCAGTGCATGTCTGTTCTTTTCATGAACCACACCCAGTTTCACTGCATGTCTGTTCTTTTCATGAACCACATAAGGATCTACCAGAGTCATTGGATGTGTGTTATTCTCATGAACCACACGTGGATCCACTGGTGTCACTGCATGCGTGTTCCTCTAAACAAACCACATAAGGATCCACCAGTGTCATTGCGTGTGTGTTCTTCTCATGAACCACACCTAGTGTCATTGCATGTGTTTTCTTCTAAACAAACCACGTAAGGATCCACCAGTATCATTGCATGTCTGTTCTTTTCATGAACCACATAAGGATGGGCCCACCAGTGTCATTGCATGTCTGTTCTTTTCATGAACCACACCCAGTGTCAGTGCATGTCTGTTCTATTCATGAACCACAACCAGTTTCACTGCATGTCTGTTCTTTTCATGAAGCACATAAGGATCTACTAGTGTCATTGCATGTCTTTTACTTCCATAAACCACATGTGGATCCACCTAGTGTCATTGCATGTCTGTTCCTCTAAACAAACCACATAAGGATCCACCAGTGTCATTGGATGTGTGTTCTTCTCATGAACCACACCCAGTGTCATTGCATGTGTGTTCTTCTAAACAAACCACATAAGGATCCACTAGTGTCATTGCTTGTCTGTTCTTTTCATGAACCACATAAGGATCCACCAGTGTCATTGCATGTCAGTTCTTTTCATGAATCACAGCTAGAGTCATTACATGTCTTTTACTTCCATAAACCACATATGGATCCACCTAGTATGATTTCATGTCTATTCCTCTAAACAAACCACATAAGGATCCACCAGTGTCATTGCGTGTATGTTCTTTTCATGAACCACACCCAGTGGCATTGCATGCGTGTTCTTCTAAACAAACCACATAAGGATCCACAAGTGTCATTGCATGTCTATTCTTTTCATGAACCACACCCAGTGTCATTGCATGTGTGTTCTTCTAAACAAACCACATAAGTCATTGCATGTCTGTTCTTTTCATGAACCACACCCGGTGTCATTGCATGTGTGTTCTTTTCATGAACCACGGCTAGAGTCATTGCATGTCTATTCCTCTAAACAAACCACATAAGGATCTACCAGTGTCATTGCATGTCTGTTCTTTTCATGAACCACACCCAGTGTCATTGCATGTGTGTTACTTCCATAAACCACATATGGATCCACCTAGTGTGATTGCATGTTTGTTCCTTCCATAAACCACATAAGGATCCACCGGTGTCATTGCCTGCATGTTATTTTCATGAACCACTCCTAGTGTCAGTGCATGTCTGTTCTTTTCATGAACCACACCCAGTTTCACTGCATGTCTGTTATTTTCATGAACCACATAAGGATCTACCAGAGTCATTAGATGTGTGTTCTTCTCTTGAACCACACGTGGATCCACCGGTGTCACTGCATGCGTGTTCCTCTAAAAAAAACCACATAAGGATCCACCAGTGTCATTGCGTGTGTGCTCTTCTCATGAACCACACCCAGTGTCATTGCATGTGTGTTCTACTAAACAAACCAGATAAGGATCCACCAGTGTCATTGCATGTCTGTTCTTTTCATGAACCACATAAGGATGGGCCCACCAGTGTCATTGCATGTCTGTTCTTTTCATGAACCACATCCAGTGTCAGTGCATGTCTGTTCTATTCATGAACCACACCCAGTCTCACTGCATGTCTGTTCTTTTCATGAACCACATAAGGATCTACCAGTGTCATTGCATGTATTTTACTTCCATAAACCACATGTGGATCCACCTAGTGTCATTGCATGTTTGTTCCTCTAAACAAACCACATAAGGATCCAGCAGTGTCATTGGATGTCTGTTCTTCTCATGAACCACACCTAGTGTCATTGCATGTGTGTTCTTCTAAACAACCCACATAAGGATCCACCAGTGTCATTGCCTGTCTATTCTTTTCATGAACCACATAAGGATCCACCTGTGTCATTGCATGTCTTTCTTTTCATGAATCACAGATAGGGTCATTGCATGTCTTTTACTTCCATAAACCACATATGGATCCACCTAGTGTGATTGCATGTCTGTTCCTCTAAACAAACCACATAAGGATCCACCAGTGTCATTGCCTGTCTGTTCTTTTCATGAACCACACCCAGTGTCATTGCATGCATGTTCTTCTAAACAAACCACATGAGGATCCACCAGTGTCATTGCCTATTTGTTCTTTTCATGAACCACACCCAGTGTCATTGCATGTGTGTTCTTCTAAACAAACCACATAAGTCATTGCGTGTTTGTTCTTTTCATGAAACACACCCGGTGTCATTGCATGTCTGTTCTTTTCATGAACCACGGCTAGAGTCATTGCATGTCTATTCCTCTAAACAAACCACATAAGGATCCACCAGTGTTATTGCCTGTCTGTTCTTTTCATGAACCACATAAGGATCTACCAGTGTCATTTCATGTCTGTTATTTTCAAGAACCACACCCAGTGTCATTGCATGTGTGTTACTCCCATAGACCACATATGGATCCACCTAGTGTGATTGCATGTTTGTTCATTCCATAAACCACATACGGATCCACCAGTGTCATTGCCTGCATGTTATTTTCATGAACCACTCCTAGTGTTAGTGCATGTCTGTTCTTTTCATGAACCACACCCAGTTTCACTGCATGTCTGTTCTTTTCATGAACCACATAAGGATCTACCAGAGTCATTGGATGTGTGTTCTTCTCATGAACCACACGTGGATCCACTGGTGTCACTGCATGCGTGTTCCTCTAAACAAACCACATAAGGATCCACCAGTGTCATTGCGTGTGTGTTCTTCTCATGAACCACACAGGGTGTCATTGCATGTGTGTTCTTCTAAACAAACCACATAAGGATCCACCAGTGTCATTGCATGTCTGTTCTTTTCATGAACCACATAAGGATGGGCCCACCAGTGTCATTGCATGTCTGTTCTTTTCATGAACCACACCCAGTGTCAGTGCATGTCTGTTCTATTCATGAACCACACCCAGTTTCACTGCATGTCTGTTCTTTTCATGAACCACATAAGGATCTAACAGTGTCATTGCATGTCTTTTACTTCCATAAACCACATGTGGATCCACCTAGTGTCATTGCATGTCTGTTCCTCTAACCAAACCACATAAGGATCCACCAGTGTCATTGGATGTGTGTTCTTCTCATGAACCACACCCAGTGTCATTGCATGTGTGTTCTTCTAAACAAACCACATAAGGATCCACCAGTGTCATTGCATGTTTGTTCTTTTCATGAACCACATAAGGATCCACCAGTGTCATTGCATGTCTGTTCTTTTCATGAATCACAGCTAGAGTCAGTGCATGTCTTTTACTTCCATAAACCACATATGGATCCACCTACTGTGATTGCATGCCTGTTCCTCTAAACAAACCACATAAGGATCCACCAGTGTCATGCGTGTCTGTTCTTTTCATGAACCACACCTAGTGTCATTGCATGCGTGTTCTTTTCATTAACCATAGCTAGAGTCATTGCATGTCTGTTACTTCCATAAACCACACATGGATCCACCGATGTCATTGCATGTCTATTCTTTTCATGAACCACACCCAGTGTCATTGCATGGGTAGCCATTAGACCGAGTCTTCTAGAAGGCATACCCTAACACAGTTGTTCTGCTTGACGATTGTTACATACCGTTCGATTGGGGCGCTTGGACGATTGGGATGGTCTTCGTGAGAGCGATCCGCGAGTAGGCTGTTCTGCGGCATGATTGGCCACGCTTGCTTTGGACAAACTGGCAACACCGGGCGCTCCCCTGTTGCGAGTGTCACGTCTCACGAGTTCAGTGGGCCACATCCTAGTGTTACGTCCCCATTACTTCTCTTCCTTACCCTCAAAGCCACTTCCCCACCTCAGTCCCATCCTGTCATAGCCGCAAGCCGACGGCGCCTCCATCCCAATCCCCTCCCCAGCAGCCACCCCCCCACCCCTCTCGCCATGGGTTCAAGGGGAGACGGCGAGGAAACGCGTCGTGACGACAAGCACGGTGATTTCAATGTGAGTCATCTCATCTCTATTTCTATCATCTATGGCCAGTTATCTATTTTTTGAGCTAGATCTAATATATTTACTCATGCGCGTATGATGTGTTAGGCTAACCAGATGATGTATGACTCCGACTATCACGGTTTAGAGGATGAAGACAGTCCTTTGGTATGTAAACATGGATATGTGCCCGCTAAATTTGTAGCCTTCGAAGGATGAAACGCAGGCAGGAGGTTTCTACGGTGTCAAGGACATCGTGCAATGATGCAAGGCGGAAGTTGCGGTGTTGTCAAATGGGTAGATCCAGAGTGGCCCAAATCGATGTAGAAAACGCTGGACAAACTATGGGAAATGACTGTCGAGTTGAAAGAATCCGTATTCAGCTCACTTCTTGACAGTGTTGAGATGAAGCTATGGGAACCAGTTGACACGACCAAGCATAAGCGAGATCTCAGGTGGGTGCAAGACAAGGTTATCAAAGTCGAGAAGGAGAGGGACGCGGTGTTGGCCCTGAAGGCTAAAGTAGAGCAAGAACTGACTCAAGAAAGGAACAATCTCCACTAGGCCAAAGTCCTGTAGTACACAACTATTTGGAGACCTCCTGCCCCTCAGCAATCATGGAACCGGTGGATCCTTGTTTTCAGATAGTAGTGGCACAATCACAATTTCAGATTCAACTACTGACTCGGGCGTTTCCAAACCCTAAGTCGCGGTACATTTTACTCAGAGAACGTTGGTAGATTGTTTCGCCCAGCAACATGCCACACACAGAGCGATCAGAATTTAACAGAATTACATATATAGGTTCAAGTTCAACACATTACTATGCATCTTCATTGCCAGCAGCCTTCTTCCGCAGCCTGGGTGCCAAGCCTTCACGTCCAATGGCTTCTTCATTTCCTGCCTTCTTCCTCTTCCTCGGTGCCAATTTTCCTAGCTTCACGTGCTCATCATCTCCGGGACAATGGGCACCAGAATCGTGTCCAACATCATCTTTCCACTCGTTTTTAATTACTTCAGGCAGCAAAATGACATCTTTCCACTCGTTTTTAATTTCGTCGGGCAGCAAAATGACTGACCTGGCAGTCATGTTTCTAACCTTGAGGCGCTTCCTGTCAAAGAAACAAGGCTGTTGCATAACTGCCCAATATCTACAGAGTAAATAAATCAAAAATTACAATTCAGCACAAACATGCGAACCCCAAGAGACCTTTGCTTACTAGGAACTAATTGGGTTCGAGCAACCACCCTGTCCAAGAATAGAAGGGCGACTCCCAGTTGTAGTAGCTTCCAAATCCAGTACATCACATTTCAGCTCAAACATGGCAGCCGAAGCATACCTTTTCATCAACCCAATTAGCTGACTGTCACACGTTATAGGAACCATGATGCCACGTTCATCCATGAAGCTGAACTTTGCAGTCTGCTTCAGCCATAATTCAACATGATTACGCAGAGCAGCAACCATACCAGATATAGTGCAGATCTGCGCATGCGCTTCTTCCATCATGAAACAATGGTGTCCATACCTCTTGCCCTTAGAGTCGTACCTATAGAGGACTACCGTAACCAGGTAAGGGGGTCCGCGCAGATCCCACTTGACAGAAAACTGTGGACAAAATATGTTTGTCAGCGTTGGGCTAACAAACAATTTTAGGTTCAGTAGCCAGCTAGCAGTTGTAACTAGTGCGAATAGCAAAGAGAAGGGTAGATCACCCGCTTGTAGACAAAACTTCTTCTTTCTTGATAGTAGGATCTACCATCCTCCGAGCTGCCCGGCTCGTCGGCGGCGGAGGCGGGCTAGAGCCTCGCAACGACGGCTACGGCATGCGCCATTGGAGCTCGGGATCAGCGACCGGGCGCAGCAACTTGGCGCCAGAACTCAAATGTCCGAAGGGATCATCCTACCTGGAGGGTGGATTTCGACGCCGTCGGTGCTAGGGGAAAGCTGGGAATGGATTTGTGAAATTGGTCAACGCATCCAATCCACTTAGCTGCTCGATTTGCCTAAGAGGTTGCCACGTTGGCGCCCGCATCACGTACAGATGACCGACATGAGGGTCCCGACCGTCTACTTCATGGGGCAGTTTAACGAAATGTTTGAATTTGGCAGGGGTGAGATGAGTTTGCCACGAAATGTCCCCTCTCAGTAGTTGGCGGCCCAACTTTTCGAAACACGGTAATTTCAGGCAACTTAGGTACTGCCATGCGCTGGCCTGCCAACTTTGGTACCGCAGATGAACAACCCCGTAGGTATGGTGGACTCTTTGGAATAACTTGGTTTAGGGAGTTGGATGCATGAGTGGAACTCATACTTGGTTGCGGAGGCTAGCAAAAGACTGGGAGCGACAAACTAAGAGAGCAATAATGGCCATAATCATGCAGAGCGACAAAACATCATTGATCAAAGCATAAAGTGATACTAAGAGTTGAAAACTAAAGGATCATAAAGGCTCTGGTGACTTGAGATAGTCATAACATGGTGTGAGCATGCACCAAGTCAACCCAAATAAAGCATCAAAGGAGAATACCACTATACTATGCTTTAATATGCTAAAACAACGCATGATTCATCCAAAGCACATTAAGCAATCTCAATTGTTTATAACAAGTCATGCTACAGCAAATAATACTAAGCATAAAGCCAAAACAATATCAAGCATGGCATGACAAAGCATAGGCCACCGTCAAAAACAAGCTCTCTTTAACACATAAGCATGAACTTTTCTACTCTTTTCCAATCCAAAGCAAACTATTTGAAAATCAGTGTATGAAAAAGGGGGTCCAACCAATTTATTCAGCAAACTAAGCAAACAAAAGCAAACGAAAAACCAAAACGAAAACGAAAAAGAAGACCCTCCAAGAACAACACAACTATGCATGAAACAATAAAAATGAAGCGTTTGGAAGGAACCTGGAATTTTTATTGATGAAGAAGGGGATGCCTTGGGCATCCCTCAGTTTTGACGCTTATACTTCTTGGATATTTATTGGAGTGACACACGTGGCATGCCCAAGCTTGAGCTTTTGTCCATCCTTCATCTCATTACTCATTCCTTCCATACACCTGAAATTTTTCTTCATACAAAACTTCACACAATCTTTATTAGCAACATTAGTGCACTCAAGATATTAGGTCTTAAGGTTCAGTTCCAACACCAAATAAACTTTCATTATAACACTAGATACTGTAGCACTTCCCTCAAAAATCTCAATTCCCCAAAAAACTCAAAAAGGAACCAACAAGAAGCAAATGCAGAAAATGGCAGAAATCTGTCAAAACAGACCAGCAGGTAAAGACGAATTTTTTCGAAGACCTTCTGTTGCTCAAATCACAAAGTGTTGAACTAACGAAAGTTAGATAACAACCTGGGGCAGAATCACAAAAATTCACGCCTCAAAAAGACGTTTAGATATTTTACAAGAATTTTTAAGGTGAAGCACAGGAATCTTTTTCGGGACAACATCTTTCCCAGTCATTACTTCTCTCTCATCAGAGGTTACTCTTGACACAAAAAGCAAATAAAAAGGATAAGGAGAGGTTATTACTGAAGTAATAACTTCCAAGACTCATCTAAAACTTTTGGGTTATCTCCCAATAAGTACTTTTCTTTAACGCCTTTAAGTTAGGCATAAGAAGCAAAAAAGAATCAAGTGTTCTCAAATGAAGAAGCATTAAGATTAATATCAGAAATATCTTTAACAAGGCAAGGTATATGATCCAAATAAGTTCTAGAGGATCCTCTCTCAATGCTCTTAGGTTCACTATTTTCATGAAAATGGTTTTCATGAACAATCCAATCAAGATTCTTTTCTATGGCTTCATGTATTGCTACTAGTTTAAAGGGTATTGGTATCTTAGGTTCCTCCCCATTAGGTTCGGTTTTGTTCATCTTTTCTCGTGTACCAACAACATCTACACATGAGCCTAGTATATTGAAACCTTCAAAGACTTTTCTAGTTTCCTTGGCAACATCATAGAACTCCTTAAACAAAGTTTCTAGAATAAAATCCCTCTTTTCAGGGTCCTCAATTTCTTTAAGCTTAAGAAACATTACTTGCATTAAGGGGTTGAGGTTAACAAACCTAGCTTCTAACATGTGAATTAAAGAAGCTGCAGCAATCTCATAGTTTGGAGCAAGTTCTGCAAGGGATCTATCCTCAGTATCCTCATGTTTACTAACATGATTAAAGAATGCTTCAATATTATATTTCCCAATTATAGAACCACTACCAATTGAAAGGTCTTTCAGGGTGAATTTAGGGATCAACATGGTGAGCTAAGGAAGAGGCAACAACTAAAGGAGACATAATTTTTTTGTGTGTTTTTGATAAAGAAAGCAAACTAGTAAAACTAATTTTTTTGTGTTTTTGATAAAGAAATAAGCAAATAAAGCAAAAAGAAACTAAGCAAAACAAAAATAACAAAGTAAAGAGATTGGTTATGAGGGACTCCCCTTGTGAAGATGTCCTTGACTCCCCGGCAATGGCGCCAGAAAATATCTTTGATGGCGCGTGGTTGACGAGGGAGCTTTTTCTTTCGTTCCCCGGCAATGGCGCCAGAAAATATGCTTGATGGCCCAAAATATATCGAGCTCGTTGGGGAACCCCAAGAGGGAGGTATATGAGCACAACAGCAAGTTTTCCCTCAGTACGAAACCAAGGTTATCAATCCAGTAGGAGCAAGGAAACACCCCAAAGGTGTAGCTAGCTGAACGATGGTAGGGCGCACTACCGGTGCCAGCAGCAACGTGGAGACCTGCACAACACAACCACAGAACTCTGTCCCCAACTTGCGATGAGGTTCTCAATCTCACCGGTTTTGCTAAAAACAGTTGATTAAACGTTTCGAATGGAAGGAAGTAATAGTTTGTAGAAAGTAAACACAAAGCAGTAAACAGTTTATAGATTGTATGTAAAAGAAAGGACCGGGATCCATAGTTCACTAGAGGTGGCTCTCCTTAAGATAGATAACATGCTGGGTGAACAAATTACAACGGGGCAATTGACAAACATCAAGAAAGCAATACATGCATATACTAATCATCTTGACTCCTTTGAGATTCGATTGGGCATTACAACATTATACATAGACCACCATCCAACTGCATCTATGACAAATAATCCACCTTTAGGTTATCATCCGACCCCCCCTCCATTATTAAGTTGCAAGCAACAGATTATTGCCTTACGAATTGCGTGTAATGTAAACAATACGATTGTTCTATGAACAAAGGATTGTTGTTTTCTCCCAAGTAGCAACAACACATCTAGTACCTTAGAGATTTCTGTCACTTCCCCAGATTACCAGAGGCATGAACCCACTATTGAGCATAAATACTAACTCTTGGAGTTGCTAGCATCTACTTGGCCAAGATAGCTACTAACAACGGAAAGCATGCAAGATCACAAATAACAAAGACATGATAGAATCAATAATCAATCTAAAATAGCATCTCAATATCCATCAGATCCCCGCAAACACAACATGCAGAATTACAAATAGATGATCTTGATCATGAACGGAGCTCACAAGATCTAGACATGAAAGCACAAAGGAGGAGAACCAGCCATCTAGCTACTACATGGATCCGTAGTCCAAGGATGAACTACTCACGCATCACACCGGAGGCTTGCATGGTGATGAAGAAGGCCTCTAGGGTGAAATGCCCTCTCCGGCAGGGTGCCGGGAAGAGCTTCAGATCCCTCCGGATCTAGGGATGGAAATGATGGCGGCTACAGACTCTTTCGTGGATTTTTGATCGGGTACTTAGGGTTTTCGTCCCGAGGGCATCTTATAGGCGGAAGGAGAGGCCGAGGGGGTGTTGGGGTCGGCCAGACCACCCCCTGGCACGGGTCAGGCCTAGCCGCGTGGCCAGGTGGTGTGGCCGGCCCCTAGCCCTTCTCCCTCTCGTATTCTAGCATCTGATGACTTCCGCAAAAATAGGCACTTTGGCTTTTGTCCCGTCCAATTCCGAGAATATTCATTTTCTGACTTTCCTAGAACCAAAAACAGCAGAAAACAGGCAGATGGCACTGTGGCTCTTGTTAATAGGTTAGTCCAAGAAATCATATGAAAAGTACTCCAAAGTGTGGACAAAACATAAGAAAGTGGATAAAACCAAGCATGGAACATCAAAAATTATAGATACATTTGCAATGTATTAGGGGGAGGGGGCTGGCCCACTAGGGCGCCGGCCACCCCCTCTGGCCCTTCTCCCTCTTGTATTTCCCTAATGGGCCCTCTTCCTTCTGGAACTGGCCCATTAAGCCTTTTGTCCTTAAAATTGATTTTCTCTTTTATTAAATAATTATGAATAAATGATTAAATCAATATTTAACGTTCATTCACATATTATTCAATCTCTGTGGCTATGGAATACCTTCCACCTCCACTCTAGACATCCTCCGGACTTATCAAAACCCTTCCGGTTTTCTCTCTACTATTCTTCGGTGATTCTACTGATCCTATAAACAGTCTCTAAGCATCATCAAACCCTTAAGCCTGATACCCCATGGTTCTGGAACACTCCAGACATGGTCGAGACTGATGACCCACAAGTATAGGGGGTGTATCGCAGTATTTCCGATAAGTAAGAGTGTCAAACCCAACGAGGAGCAGAAGGTGCTGGCTAGTGGTATTGATCAGGAATTCTCTGCAAATACTTAGCAAACGGATTTTTATGAGTTTTTGATAAAGCAAGTAAATGAAGTACGAGTAAATAAAAGACAGTAGGAATAAATGCAGCAAGTGGCCCAATCCTTTATGCAGGAAAGGACAAGCCGGTTGTATTACTTAAGATGACCAAACGTTCTCGAGGACACATGGGAAGACTGCCAAGTGCTTTCGCTTCATATAGTTGATTAATCTTCTTTAGCTTGCTAAGTGTTGTGTGGGTGAACCTGTGCTAATGTACCGACCTTCCTAGGACTAATACATACTTGTGATTATACCCCTTGTAAACATTCGTAAGTATAAGAAAGTAATTAAGGTAGAAACCTAACCACAGCTTTAAACTCTAAGACCATTGCGTCCCTTGTGCAATGGTTTCCTAACGGGGGTTCAGGTTTCTGTCACTCCGGCAACCCCTACGATAGCCAAATACACAATGCATTCCCCTAGGCCCATATAGGTGAAGTGTCATGTAGTCGACGTTCACATGACACCACTAGAAGAAGTACACCACAACTTAAATATCAAACTATTGAATCTTTCTCAACACAACTCCACAACTAACAACATGACTTCTCCCATGTCCTCAAGGACAAAACGAACTACTCACAAGACATCGTATGGATCATGATCAGAGATGGAATAATGATGTATAACAATTTGAACATAAACAATAATTCAATGGTTCACTCAATAGCATCAACTACAAAGAGTAATCAACACCGAGAAAGTTTCCCCTATGAACTAATGCAAGATTCAACGCAATTGTTACAGCAATATGGAGATGGTGATGAGGGTGTTGATGGTGATGATGGTGGTGATGATGATGATGATGATCCCAATGAAGTCTAGCTTGATGGTGGTGTTGATGGCGACGATCTCCCCTCTCCGGGAAGGAATTCCCCTGGCAGAAATCTGGCTGCTGGAGAGATCTTTCTCTCTCGGTGTTTTCCACCCCGCAGAGGCGGCGGAATCTTTCTTTGGTCGCTCCCTGAGTCTTAGGGTTTCGGGAGGAATATATACGCTAGAGGGGAGAGCCAGAGGTAGGCCAGGGCGGCCACACCACCTGGTGGCGCGGCCTAGGGTGGCCCGCGCTAGGGGTGGTGTGGGCCCCCTGTGGCCCATCTCCACTCCCTCTTCTGGCTTCCTTCGTCTTTTGGAAAAATAGGAATTTCCGTATATGTTCTCGGATTTTCTGATCTTCACGAATTTTGCCTCCAAACAACACCTTTTCCATCAGAATCCTAACTGCAGCGGTCCATGCTCCAAAAGTCATCAACCTTGCAAAAATAGATGAAATAACATAAGTATCATCTCTTAATACGAAATATATCAATGAATAACAGTTAGTTATGATACAGAATAGTGATGCAAAATGGACGTATCAACTCCCCCAAGCTTAGACTTCGCTTGTCCCCTAAGCGAAACTGAACTCAATAAACATGCCATCGGGTTTATGGAGTGAAGAGTCGATAAAAGAATACGGACAAGAAGCATCACATTCATCAATACAGAGATCATAATAGAAGACAACTCACTATTATATAACTTAACTTGCAGTGAGTAAAGGAAACACAATAAAGATACATAAAGTGAATCATAATTGGTAATGGCAAACTTAGCTCTTGGTCGAAGGATAATTGATAATTTGCTAGAGTTCACAAATAACTGGTTTTCAATGATATCTTTCAAAGTAGTAATCACCAAGATAAGAGCAATGTGCAAAACAAAGAACATAAGAAACATGATTGAATAAATCATCATATGAATGAGTGAAACACAACAACTCAAAATACTTGCTGAGATAGAAGGGAATAAGTTTATTGACTCAACAAAAAGTAAAAGAAAGGCCCTTCGCAGAGGGAAGCAGGGATTTCAAGTTTCATAAAGAGCTCCCAAAAAATATGGTACTTATTAGCTTTCAGCTCTCATTGCCCCTATCATAGGCATCTTTAGGTGATTAAGGTTAAAGTGACACAACTAAGAGGATATGCTTGATAAGTTATAAGTTGAAATCTCATGCCCCTTGCTTACGAGTACCAAACCTCATGTTACTCAACTTCAGTCATGAGTAAGCTCTTGTCATTGTAAATACATATGTATCATTGAGAACCGCCAACGGGGTACCCCTTGCACATGATACTGGAGCTATCCCATAATCAAAATGATAAGGCAAGCAGACAATGAGCATCTCAGCGATCTTTTTATTTGCTATTTGCATAGATTTTTATTAAGGATGCTTCATAGAATGATCACTATAGTTATGCAGCAAGTTTCCAGCATGATTAGGCATGGCTTAGGCTAGCGGCCTAGGCATTTCTCTAACACACATATGAACTCCATGATCTTACAAGTTCCCCTTTTATTTCACACCGCCGGGATCCATAGGCAAAAGAATCATGATATCAACTAGGTACAAAGTACCAGTGAAATGTTGAAAGCGTTCCCCATGATACATGGTTCTGCTAACTTCAACTCATAAATTGCAAGCATATACACAACAAAGGAGGACCCAATGATTCAAGTTTATTAAGTGCAAGAAAGTAAAGTGTGCCATCAAGTTCGTGAGAGCTTTAATCACTATTTTTCACATAACAAGTTTAATTTGGAAGGTTGATAAAAACAGGAATTTGCTTGGAATAGCAATAATGCTAATAGGTAGGTATGGTGGACACAAATGGCATGGTTTTTGGCTTAAGGAAGTGGATGCACGAGAAGAATTACCTCTCAGTACAGGTTTTTGGCTAGCAAGGCTGGTAGCAAGTATAAGAGTTGAAGGAAACAAACAAACATACAAGTGATACAAACAAACATGCAATCTTCCTTGGAAGCACAAAAGATCTTAACTAGAGAATACTAGACTTATGAGCAAATCAAGAAAGAAAGATGATGAAATTATATTTCTTTATAGTACTTTTATCTTTTCATTCAACTCTCAAAAATAGTGTTGCTACTGACCGAGCCAGGTTTGCCAAAATCAACTAAATTAACTCAATGATCCCAAAGTGATACCAATACTAACAACAAGATCAATCATATAACCACGAATTGAAAACTAATATAAGATATGCAAAAGAGTAAATGATAGAACTTCTCATTAATATTCCATAACGGCAACTCACACCAAGGGATACAAATCTAACAAGAGAGGGGACACTTCCATAATGCAAACCATCCTACATGATAACTTCTCCATTCATGATATGACTCTACTAAAAAGGTAAAAAGATAGAAGATAGTGATGTGATACCGCGGCACTCCCCCAAGCTTGGAACAAACCAAGGGGATGCCAAACCTGATGACGAATTACTCCTTCGGTGGTGGTGGTAATATTTTCTTAGTTGATGTGAGGAAATCTTCCAGCATCTTGTGAAGCCTATTATTCTCCCATTGAAGCATGTCCACCTTCCTCCTCAAGTCTCGGTACTTATCGCAGAACTCCTTAGTGACTCGTAGGGCTTCCGTTGATGCATGTCAAGTGACTAAAGGTACCAACCCCTGCTTGGGGTCTTAGAGATCTTCCTCTATAGGCTACTTCCCTTTATCCTTGGCAGACACCATTGTGCTTCTAAGCTTTCAAAGAGTATGTCCTGGCAGAAACATATCGAAACAAAAACACGACGAAAACACGATATACGAACCTCGGGGGATCCGGGGGATTATATATTACGAAGTTTCACATCAAAGGGAAGGTACGGGGAGAAAACGAGTCGGAGACGGAGTCCGGAGTGGACTCACAACCTGGTGGCGCGGCTAGGGGTGGGCCCACGCCACAGGGTGGTGTGAGCCACCCTGGCTCCGTTTTCGTCCCTCTTTCGCTTTGTAGCTTTCCTTATTGACTAAAAACTGCAAAAATATAGTTGGATAGTATTTTCGCGGAACTTTTCTTACCAGAACTGTTGCCTATTTGAAAACGGTCTCTGCAGGTCTCTGAATTTGGTAGTTAGTAGATTCTTCCGGAGTCACCACTTTAATAACATCAATATCTTCATCTTCATACACTTATTACTTGAGTCATAAAACCTTTCAGTTCTCATTACACCATTTTCTCCACTACCTGGAAATTTCTTTCACACAATTCTCATTAACAACATTAGTATAAGTGAAGTGATAAAACCTTTTGAGTACAACTTCAACTGAAAACCATCAAAACATAAGCTAATGTAGCAACTCCTTCTGAAAACCCAAAAAGAATCCAAAAAAGGAAATCGATTAAAGAAGCAAATGCAAGAGTGGCAAAATCTGTCAAAACAGACCAGCAGGTAAAGATCAATTTTTTCGAAACTCTTCTGTTGCTCAAATCAAAAAGTGTGAAAATAACGAAAGTTAAATAACAACCTGGGGCAGAAGCACAAAAAATTACAGCTCAATCCTTCATACAGAGATCTCTCATGAATTTTTACGGTGAAGCAGAAAAATCTGTTTCGGGACAGCAACTTCCCCAAATATTACTTCTCTCTCATTAGAGGTTGATCTTGACACAGAAACCAAACAAAACGGATAAGGAGCTGGAAGGGACCATGCAAAAGTCATCAACCATGCAAAAATAGATCAAATAACATAAGTATCATCTCTTAATACAAAATATATCAATGAATAACCGTGAATTATGATATAGAATAGTGATGCAAAATGGACGTATCAGGGACACTCCTGGACCAATGATCGATAGAGGGACCTGGATGGCCATGTGACCCCTGTGCGTACCACGAAGATCTTTCGTCGTTTGAGCCGAGACGGTCGTGTCTTATTCCCTTTGTTTATCGATACTTGCATTGCCTGAGATCTAATCAATGACATCACCATGTCATGTTTAATCTCGTTACTGAACAATGCTACTTGACTCGTTCTGACAAGTGATATCCCTGTGATCAAATCACACGCTGCGCAGCTATTGGATATAACTTATCTTGGGTGTCCCCTTAAGTATCTTTCCATCACGTGGACGGACAAATCCCGCTCTTTACATATATTGCCTCTACGGTTCCTCTGAGTACCTAAACACACCTTTATAATCATTGTATTACCAAGGGACGCTTGACGCTATCTAAGCACTCTCGGGGGACAGTGATTGATATAGCCTCACGGTCTAAGGAATAGTCTATGAGGATCCATTTCTAATCATCGTAACTTGAACTTTGTGACATGATCGGGTCACGATGTTTAGGTTGGGTATTGGTTCATCATCTCATTCTTAGAATGAGTTGACTCCATTTCTAACTGGCATAAATGCCAAACGATCAGGAAACTTGATCATCTGTTGACCAATGAACCAGTGACTAGAGTTTCACTGGGAACCCCTGGTTGTTTATATATCACACGTGTATTGATGTTTCCACTCAATACAGTTATAGCATGAAATAAAACTTAATCATAAAATTCAAGAAATATTATAATAGTCCTTATTACTATTTGTCTCTAGGGCATATTTCCAACAGGATCCACTAGTGTCATTGCATGTGTGTTCTTTTCATTAACCACAACTAGAGTTATTGCATGTCTGTTCTTTTTCACAAACCACATATGGATCCACCAGAGTCATTTGATGTGTTCTTTTCATTAACCACAGGTAGAGTCATTGGATGTGTGTTCTTTTCACAAACCACATATGGATCCACAAGTGTCATTGGATGTGTGTTCTTTTCCTAAAACACATATGGATCCACCAGTGTCATTGCATGTGTGTTCTTTTCATGAACCACACCTAGAGTCATTGCATGTCTGTTATTTTTCACGAACCACATATGGATCCACCAGAGTCATTTCATGTGTTCCTTTCATTATCCACAACTAGAGTCATTGGATGTGTGTTCTTTTCACAAACCACATATGGATCCACCAGTGTCATTAGATGTGTGTTCTTTTCATAAACCACATGAGCATGTGTGTTCTTCTCCCAAACCACATATGGATCCACAGCTAGAGTCATTGAATGTGTGTTCTTTACCTAAAACACATATGGATCCACTAGTGTCATTGCATGTGTGTTCTTTTCATGAACCACAGCTAGAGTCATTGCATGTCTGTTCTTTTTAAGAAACCACATATGGATCCACCAGAGTCATTTCATGTGTTCTTTTCATTAACCACAACTAGAGTCATTGGATGTGTGTTCTTTTCACAAACCACATATGGATCCACCACTGTAATTGGATGTGTGGTCTTTTCATAAACCACATGAGCATGTGTGTTCTTCTCACAAACCACATATGGATCCACTAGAGTCATTGAATGTGTGTTCGTTTCCTAAAACACATATGGATCCACTAGTGTCATTGCATGTGTTCTCTTTTCAGGAATCACAGCTAGAGTCATTGCATGTCTGTTCTTTTCACAAACCACATATGGATCCACTAGAGTCATTGCACGTGTGTTCTTTTCATTAACCACAGCTAGAATCATTGGATGTGTGTTCTTTTCACAAACCACATATGGATCCACAAGTGTCATTGCATGTGTGTTCTTTTCATGAACCACATCTAGAGTCATTGCATGTATGTTCTTTTCACAAACCACATATGGATCCACTAGAGTCATTTCATGTGTTCTTTTCATGAACCACAACTAGAGTTATTGGATATGTGTTCTTTTCACAAACCACATATGGATCCACAAGTGTCATTGAACGTGTGTTCTTTTCCTAAAACACATATGGATCCACCAGTGTCATTGCATGTGTGTTCTTTTCATGAACCACAACTAGAGTCATTGCATGTCTGTTCTTTTCACAAACCACATATGGATCCACTAGAGTCATTTCATGTGTTCTTTTCATTAACCATAGCTAGAGTCATTGTATGTGTGTTCTTCTCACAAACCACATATGGATCCACCAGTCATTGAATGCGTGTTGTTTCACAGACCACATATGGATCCACCAGTGTCATTGCATGTGTGTTCTTTTCATGAACCACAACTAGAGTCATTGCATGTCTGTTCTTTTCACAAACCACATATGGATCCACCAGAGTCATTTCATGTGTTCTTTTCATTAACCATAGCTAGAGTCATTGGATGTGTGTTCTTTTCCCAAACCACATATGGATCCACAATTGTCATTGAATGTGTGTTCTTTTCCTAAAACACATATGGATCCACTAGTGTCATTGCATGTGTGTTCTTTTCATGAACCACAGCTAGAGTCATTGCATGTTTGTTCTTTTCACAAACCACATATGGATCCACCAGAGTCATTTCATGTGTGTTCTTTTTATTAACCATAACTAGAGTCATTGGATGTGTGTTCTTTTCACAAACCACATATGGATCCACAAGTGTCATTGGATGTGTGTTATTTTCCTAAAACACATCTGGATCCACTAGTGTCATTGCATGTGTGTTCTTTTCATTAACCACGGCTAGAGTTATTGCATGTCTGTTCTTTTTCACAAACCACATACGGATCCACCAGAGTCATTTGATGTGTTCTTTTCATTAACCACAGGTAGAGTCATTGGATGTGTGTTCTTTTCACAAACCACATATGGATCCACAAGTGTCATTGAATGTGTGTTCTTTTCCTAAAACACATATGGATCCACCAGTGTCATTGCATGTGTGTTCTTTTCATGAACCCTAGCTAGAGTCATTGCATGTATGTTCTTTTCACAAACCACATATGGATCCACCAGAGTCATTTCATGTGTTCTTTTCATTAACCACAACTAGAGTCATTGGATGTGTGTTCTTTTCACAAACCACATATGGATCCACTAGTGTCATTGGATGTGTGTTCTTTTCATAAACCACACGAGCATGTGTGTTCTTCTCACAAACCACATATGGATCCACTAGAGTCATTGAATGCGTATTCTTTTCCTAAAACACATACTGATCACCAGTGTCATTGCCTGTGTGTTCTTTTCATGAACCACAAATCGAGTCAGTGCATGTCTGTTCTTTTCACAAACCACATATGGATCCACTAGAGTCATTTTAGGTTTTCTTTTCATTAACCACATCTAGAGTCATTGGATGTGTGTTCTTTTCATAGACCACATATAGATCCACAGCTAGAGTCACTGCATGTGTGTTCTTTTCACAAACCACATATGGATCCACCAGTGTCACTGCATGTGTGTTCTTTTCATGAACCCCAGTTAGAGTCAGTGCATGTCTGTCCTTTTCACAAACCACATATGGATCCACTAGAGTCATTTCATGTGTTCTTTTCATAAACCACAGCTTGAGTCATTGCATGTCTGTTCTTTTCCTAAAACACATATGGATCAACCAGTGTCATTGGATGTGTGTTCTTTTCATAAACCACATGAGCATGTGTGTTCTTCTCACAAACCACATATGGATCCACCAGAGTCATTAAATGTGTGTTCTTTTCCTAAAACACATATGGATCCACCAGTGTCATTGCATGTGTGTTCTTTTGATGAACCACAACTAGAGTCAATGAATGTCTGTTTCTTTCACAAACCACATAGGGATCCACGAGAGTCATTGCATGTGTGTTCTTGTCACAAACCATAGCTAGAGCCATTGGATGTGTGTTCTTTTCATGAACCACAACTAGAGTCAGTGAATGTCTGTTCTTTTCATAAACCACATGAGCTTGTGTGTTCTTTTCATAGATCACATATGGATCCACCAGTGTCATTGGATGTGTGTTCTTTTCACAAATCACATATGGATCCACCAGTGTCATTGAATGTGTGTTCTTTTCACAAACCACATATTGATCCACCAGTGTCATTGGATGTGTGTTCTTTTCACAAACCACATATGGATCCCCTAAAGTCATTGCATGTGTGTTCTTTTCACAAACCACATGAGCATGTATGTTCTTCTCAGCAACCACATATGGATCCACCAGTATCATTGCATGTCTATTCTTTTTACAAACCACATATGGATCCACTAGAGTCATTGCATGTGTGTTCTTTTCATGAAACCACATATGGATCCACTAGAGTCATTGCATGTCTGTTCTTCTTACAAACCACATATGGATCCACGAGTGTCATTGCATGTGTGTTCTTTTCATAAACCACATATGGATCCACTAGAGTCATTACATGTCTATTCTTTTCATAAACCATAGCTAGAGTCATTGCATGTCTGTTCTTTTCATAAACCACATGGATCCACCAGTGTCATTACATGTGTGTTCTTTTAATAATCCACAACTAGAGCCATTGGATGTTTGTTCTTTTCGTAAACCACATGAGCATGTGTTTTCTTTTCACAAACCACATATGGATCCACCAGTGTCATTGCATGTGTGTTCTTTTCATTAACCACAACTAGAGTCATTGCATGTGTGTTCTTTTCATGAACCACGCATGGATCCACAAGATTCATTTGCATGTGTTTTTTTCATAAACCACATGGATCTACCAGTGTCATTGAAATGTGTGTTCTTTTCATAAACCACATGGATCCTAACCTTAGGAGAGCCCTAACCTTAGCCCCAATGGTGGAGGCCGTTAGGCCGAGTCTTCTAGAAGGCACGCCATAACACAGTTGTTCTGCATGAAGATTGCTATGTACCGTTCAATTGGGGCGCTTGGATGATTGGGATGGTTGTTTGTTGATCCACGAGTAGGTTGTTCTGCGACATGATTGGCCATGCTTACTGTCCACTTGCTCTGGAGAAACTAGCAACACCGCGCGCTCCCGTTTTGCGAGTGTCACGAGTTCTGTGGGCCATATGCCAGTGTCACGTCCCCTTTACTTTTCTTCCTCCCCATACGTCTCTTCCTTACCCTCGAAGCCAATTTCCCCACTTCTCTCCCATCTTGCCGTAGCCGCAAGCCGACGGTGCCTCCAGCCCAGTCCCCCACCCCCCTCTCGCCATGGGTTCAAGGGGAGACGGTGAGGAAACACGTCGTGACGACAGAGACGGTGATTTCGATGTGAGCCGTCTCATCTCTATCATCTGTGGCCAATTATCTATTTTGAGCTAGATCTACTATGTTTACTCATACACGTATGATGTGTTAGGCCAACCAGACGTTGTACGACTCTGACTATCATGGTTTAGTGGAGGAAGACAGTCCTCCGCTATGTAAACATGGATATGTGCCAGCTAAATTTTGTAGCGTTCAAAAGATGAAACGTAGGCATGAGGTTTTTATGGTGTCAAGGACATCGTGCAATGATGCAAGACAGAAGTTGCGGTGTTGTCTTATGGGTAGATCCAGAGTGGCCCAAATCGATGTAGAAAACGCTGGACAAACTATGGGATATGACTGTTGAGTTGAAAGAATACATAGTCAGCTCACTTCTTGACAGTGCTGAGATGAAGTTATTTGACCAAGTTGACACAACCAAGCTTAACCGAGATCTCAGGAGGGTGCAAGACAAGGTTAGAAAAATCGAGAAGGAGAGGGACGTGGCGTTGGCCCTGAAAGCTAAAGCAGAGCAAGAACTGACTCAAGCAAGGAATGAAATTCACCAGGCCAAAGTCTTGTAGTTCACAACTACGAGTAGTGACAAGTGCATGAGGATAAATGCAAAGAAACAATTGAAGCTATGCAAAGAAGATGCTAAAAGGAAGGAGCAAACGATTCTATTCTTGCTCTCGCAGGAAGATGCGTATCTGGCTAATATTAGGAAGATCAAGGAGATGTGTGATAACTAGTTCTATTTAGCTTGAGATCCATACTTTTTTTAAGTTGTAATAGTAGTACTTGTACATACTAGCGGTCTGAAGTAGTCACTATAAGAAATCCGGTCTATTGCAACAATATTTATTGCTACAGCTATCTTTTGTTGCAATAAAATGCAATAGTACCACAAAATTCCATTTGGTGGCAATAGGACCTACATAATGCCACAATTTCGTTTTGTCGCATTAAGCACTGTTTATGTTGCGATAGAGGTCACATATTGCAAAAAATTATGAAGTCATTGTAATATAGGAGAGATATTGCGACAATCATGTTTTGTTGCGTGAATTAGCTATTTTGTTGTAATAAAGACTAGGTACTGCAATAAAATAGATCTTCGTGGTAATATTAGGCTAGATATTGCAACAATTTTTCAACGTCGCGCTAGTCTCAAATGTTGTTGCAAAAATGCCTTCGTATTGCACCAAAATATGTGGTGGTCGTAATAGCTCATTTTTGCGTCAATTTCATGATGTTGCAATAGCTATTACATATTGCGACAAGTTGTATATCCATGGTAATATGTAGAACATATTGCAACAATCCCTACTATTGTGAAAAAGGAAAAAGATGTTGCAACAATACTCTTTAAAGTGGTCTATGGTTTCTAATATTTTTCTTTCTTTGGGGTATACTAGTTTCTATAGGAACGGGGTTAGCTTATCAAAAAAACAAATCAGTGATTGATACCTTCTAGTTTAACTGGTACCAGGTAATCATGAATTCATGATTAACTAAGATCGTGCGTTCAAGGGAGACAGAGAAACTGATGATTGATGCGAGATGGCGGACACATGCTACAGTGGACATGCGTGTGGTGTCGATGCACAAAACAGTGTCGTAATATCGTTAAGAGGATTTAAACAGTACAGAAAACAAATTAAAAGCACTTTTTATACAGCAACAGAACTAGAAGCAATGGAGGTCGAACACTAGGTAGTTGACAGAGTATAGGAAGGCGTAGAAAATAATGGAGCCAGAAGCAAAGAAGACCTTCATAAATTCTGGATTCTAGTTTGCCTAGTAAACGATCTCCTTTTGGTCTTGTTAACATTAAATCACTCGCTCCCACTTATTGCCTATAGCTGATTTGATGTGGTGTTGAAAACTGCATGCTTCGTTATCGTGAAGAACCATATAGCTAAAATAAACGAAGTTTGTTACTCCTATGTGGTGGTGTGGGCACTCTCAGGTCACTAGCTCTTGTGGCTTGGTCATACGCACCACCATTTTTAGTCCTCCATGCAAAGATGGATGTAGGTGAGTACCGAGAAACCTCAACAGCGGGAACAGAACAATGAATAGAAGCCGAACATACATCAGAGCCTCCCAGCCAGATGCTAGAAAGAATGAAGAATGGATTTCTACAGGTAGTGCGGAATTATCAAAGCACTCACAGAAAATTATATACTCCCTCTGTTCCAAAATAAGTGACTTGATTTTTTCTAGATTTAGATGTATCTAAACACATTTTAGTATATAGATATATGTGAATTTAGACAAATTCAAGTCATTTATTTTAGGACGGAGGGAGTACATTCCACTAAATATTAGAATAGCAAGCGCAACCAAACAATTAAACTAGCAGGTGTTCCTTCGCAAAAAAAACTAGCGGGTGTTAGTACATGTTTAACAGCCATACATGTTCATCGACCATCTGACACAGAAATCATGGTGTGCAGAGCTTGTAACTAATACATGACTGTCACAAATGTTCAGGAGCCTGCTAACACCAAAACTAATTTAATGGGGGTAATAGAGGAGCCTCCTAACACCAAAAGGCATTGTGTAGCTTGATGCTTAAACCTCTCGGGTGCTCAAACCTGAGAAAAAGAACAGCGGGATTAGTAGGAAATAGATAGCTGGTGGCGAACTGAACACTGCTAAGTGGTCAGCAGTGATATATGCAACCTGCCTAGATGCTTCTATTTTATCTCATACAATTGTGTAATAAAGTGCAGATCATTAGAAAAATAAATTGTTTGAATCAGAGTAGGATGCAAATGCCTATGGTTATTCCAGATTTATTGCTTGTAGGCGTAGTAACCACACCAGATTAAACTTCATGAGAGAAACTATTCACAGGTAAGCATGAACAAAGTTCAGTAAATAAACCAGCGACACTTTCTCATGTCTGGAGACTAAACAATGACAGTTTCTTGCTAGAATATGCCTATAACAAGTTACAAATCCTCAAAGAATCTTTACTGAATATAAACATAACTGTTTACCTATTTGAGTTATGGAACAAAATACTAATATGATGGCAAAATTAGGATAGGTGAGTAATCTGTAGGAGTACTGATGTATCATGTGCAATGCTAACCTGAATCATGTCGCCTTAGGAAATTAAAAGAAGTCGAAGGTGACTACATCAAGTTCAGTAAACTACAAAATATTCATAATACTTTTTTTATTACTAAACCACAAGGCCTGGAGTCTTTTTGACAGTGAACTGCATATCACTGCACTAGCAGAAGCACATATCACAAGGCCTGGAGTCATTTCTACAGTTTAAACTAAATGTAGACAGCATAATCAGAACAAAAACACTAGAAACTACATGTTTCAGGTGTCCATATGCAGAGAGCACAAGCGACTTACCAACAGATCAAAACCTAAACAAAGAACCCCTGGTCATCATCCAATCCTTCTTGTCCCAAAGGAGCAACATGGCCATCATTTACGTAAGCCTCATCGTCATCCGTATCATCATCATATTCGATTTGAACTTCTTCAAACTCAACGGGTCTTATGTTTTCGATGACCGAAACATCAACGTTGGATCCTTCTACATCATTTCTACGCCAACTAGTGATCTCTTCAGGTGTGCTTGGCACTGTAATTTCTGTGTCGACGACATCCAGCACGTTTGCCTCACCTTCATCGGCTTCAGCAGCTTCATCAAGGCCTACACCATTTATAGCAAAAGGAGCAAACAAATTGCGTGAATTCATTTTAATCATAGTTGCCCAATCAGGATTCTTCACATCTCTCACATAGAAAACCTGTTGAGCTTGGAGGCCTAGAATGTAAGGGTCGCCCGTGAATCGGGTTAGAGTAGTGTCAAGGTCAATAATTCCATATATGTCCTTATTATACCCCTTACTCTGAGTTCTACTGGCTAGAGGCACGTCAAACCAGTCACATTGGAATATAACGACCTCCTTATCAGGATGATAGTCAAGAAATATGATTTTATTGATCACCCCATAATAATCAATATTGCCTATGCTGTCATCGCCCTTGACTATGACGCCACTATTTTGGGTACTCAAGTCCTTCTCTATATAGGAATTCCGATAGAAATATCCATTCAGAACTATACGGTTGAAAACACGAGCTCGATGATCAGGTCCTTTAGCTAGTGCATAAATAAGGCTGCTAACCTTACCATCACTATAGAGTTTTGTGATCTGTTACATGGAATAGAATATGTATGAATCATGAACATACTATGAGGAACATTAGTGAAAATGCGAAAGGAACTTACCCGTCTCTCAAACCAGCCAACAAACTCTTCCTTGTGTTGCTTCCGAGGATTTGGACATTTGTTCCTTTTGAGCTCCTCAAGATGTTCACTTCAAAGATATAAATGATTGTTAGTTGAACTGAAAGAATTAATGCACATCATGATGTGAAATAAATACATACGTATCCTTACTCAATCCATGGCGCAGTTTCCTCGCAGTTTGTTATTATGAAATGCCTCATTTGATTAATCTCAGCCAAAGAGAGTGGTTCATGAACAAATCCTTTCTTGGAGTAGTCAACTGTACTCATTATACTAATCTCGGTTGGTGGTTGATCTGTACCTTTATCTTCATGACGCTCAGACACACCTTGCTTTGTAGGCATGCCATCAAGGAATCGACTGCAAAAAGTCATGCACTCTTCAAGGATGTACCCCTCAGCAATAGAACCTTCTGGGTGAGCTTTGTTACACACATATCCTTTCAGTGTACGCAAGTATCGCTCAATTGGGTACATCCATCTGTACAAGACGGGTCCTCCCAACTGGGCCTCTTCAGCTAGATGAATAGGGAGATGCATCATAATATCAAAGAACGCTGGTGGAAAGATCATCTCGAGCTGACATAGAGTTTCTGGAATTGTGTTGCTCAACTTCACCAAATCTTCATCGCTTAACTCCTTGGAGCATAAATCAGAAAAGAATTGGCTCAGCTGAAGCAATGGATTAACAACATTCTCTGGCAGAAGCTTGCGCAATGCAATAGGAAGAAGTTTCTGAAATATAACATGGCAGTCATGAGTTTTCAATCCACTAATCTTGCACTGCTCGAGGACCACACATTGCTTAATGTGTGAAGCATAGCCATCAGGCATCTTAATGCTCCGTAGAAACTTGAGGAGCATTATCTTCTCTTCCTTTTTTAAAGCATAGCAGCCTTTCTTTATTTCATACTTATGTTTACCGGGTTTTGGATGCTGATCCTTCCTAATTTTCAGGTCCTGCAAATCAAGACGAGCCTTCAGACTATCCTTTGATTTCCCATCCATCTCAAGCAAAGTGCCTAGAATGCTGTCACAAATGTTCTTCTCGATGTGCATAACATCCAGATTGTGCCTAACGAGCAAGTGCTTCCAATATGGGAGTTGGAAAAATACACTTTTCGTCCGCTAGTTATGCCAACTCTTAGTTTCCGGTTGCTTTCTCTTATTTGTTCGCCCAAATGGTGCATGCTCAATGCTTTTGTGTTGTTGTACAACTTGTTCACCTGTAAGTGGCTCTGGAGCTTCTCTATGGTCTGTTTTGTTGTTGAACAAAACCTTGTTTCGACGCCATCTATGGCTCATCAGCAGAAAACGTTGGTGTCCCATATAGCAATGTTTGCGACCATACTTGAGCCATACAAAATCTGTTCTGCAGTGGCAATAAGGACATGCTAGCTTCCCTTTTGTGCTCCAACCAGAAAGCATTGCGTAAGCTGGAAAATCATTGATGGTCCATAACAAGCATGCATACAGTTGGAATTTTTTTTAGTTGCGGCATCGTACATGTAAGCACCATCCTCCCATAGAACATTCATTTCATCAACCAAAGGCTGCAAGTACACATCTATGTTATTTCCTGCTGACTTTGGTCCTGGAATAATCATTGACATAATCCAATTTTGTTGCTTCATACACATCCATGGTGGCAAGTTATATGGGATAAGAATGACAGGCCATGTAGTATGTGATATACTCATGAGCCCAAATGGGTTGAATCCATCCGAAGCAAGGCCAAGCCAAACACTGCGAGCATCTTTTGAGAACTTCTTAGCATATTTCTTATCAACATGCTTCCAAGCATTCGAATATGCAAGATGCCTCATTATGCCATCATCCACGCGACCCTCCTTATGCCATTTCATACTTGATGACATAGCCTCTGTCATGTATAGCCTTTGCAGCCTTGGAATGAGTGGGAAATACCATAGAACTTTCTGTGGCAATGGCTTCTTTGATTTACAGCTTGATGCATTGTCTTTGTCACTGGTAGGAGTAGATTTCCATCGAGACTCACGACAGATAGGGCATTCTTCGGCATCAGCATATTTATCATGGAATAGCACGCAGTCATTAACGCACGCGTGTATCTTCTTGTAATCCAGCCCAAGATCTCGGATCACCTTCCTTACTTTGGCGAGGTTAGTAGGGATACAGTGACCCTTTGGGAGGACCTGCACGAACAACTGCAGAATTAAGTCACATGCTCTATTGTTCATCCCAGTGACACACTTTATTTGGTAAAGCTTCACAATGAAAGATATCTTTCTGACCTCCTCACAACCTGGGTACAGCTCTTTTTTGCCTCTTTCAATAGTTCAAAGAAGACCTTGGCTGTTGCATTTGGCTCCTGGTCCTTTCCGTCACCACTGGAATCATCCACATCATTGTCACCCGTACCTTCACCATGATCTGCATTACTTTCCCCCATGTCTGTGCCCCTTATGAGAGTACTGAGCATGTCGCATACTGCAGCACCATCATCTATAGCGTCTTCATTATCAGAATCTTCATCCATGCTTCCCTCATCGGATTGTTCACCATGGTACATCTAGTGAGTGTAGGTCGGATCCATCCCATGGCGGAGCAAGTCACTATGAACATCCCTTTTCTTTTTGTGAACAATATTGAGACATTTCCTACAGGGGCATGGGGCAGTCGAGTTTTGATGAGCACCATCAAAAGCAAAATTTAAGAAATCCTTCATGCCTATTTGCCACTCAACGGTATCTCTTTCCCTATCCATCCAGCTCTTATCTCGTGTCATGTTGCCTTATCTCCGTAAAACCAGTCCTATTAGAAATAACATAGCAGCTGCATTAGTACCTGCATTAAAGTCAATAGCATCACTATCTGCATTCAAAGAAGCTCTCTTTAGCCTACCGCTTGATTCTATTAGTCATATATTACCGCCAATACTGCTATGTTGTAGATCCTAGTAATCATATCGGAGATAATACTATCTATTCCTGTCATTTCTTTGCACTATGTGATTTTTCAGTCTAGCCTTGACCAATAGTCAGGTACAGGGCGGAGCTACAGAGTGCTACCCAGATGCACATGCACCAGGGTCGAAATTATTTTTTACGAGTGATTAGTGATTGTATATAGCAAGTGCATATAGATGAACATATATATGATGTTAGTTCAAAAGTATAGACGGCATATGTCGATCTCAATTTTCGAACATAAAGAAAAGAAGAAAAAAAGAACTCCAAGATTCTGGTTCTGTCTTCGAACCAAAGCCCGCTAGTTAATTTTCTACCACTACTGGTTGGAGATTCTCTCTCTGAAGCCGCCAATCCGAGTTGCCTTTGAGGAACGAGAAGAAAAGTGGAGGCACAAGTAAAGAAGAACGATTAAGTACCAATTGGTCCGAAAATCTGAAGCCGCCAATCCGAGTTGTCTTTGAGGAACCAAATCCGTCCAGATGCAAAGTGGCTCCCTAATTTTTCCTAGGATTCGTCAAATCTTTCTAAGACAATGCAGCTAGCTGTAGGCCAAATCAAAGTAGATGAGGAGGACGCATCACAGAGCCAAATTCGTTCCAGACATGAGAAAGTGGCAGGCGGGAGCTCACCTTGCGTGTAGGCTTGGCTAGAACGCAGGTGCCGTCGGGGATGAGGAGGAATCAGCGCCACGGCACCGACGAAAGCTGACCGCTGCAAGAGGGGAACGGCGGCCGTAGCTTCTGGACGGGAGGGGCTTCTGACCTCGACCTAACCGTAACCGCTTCAGCCCAATAGGCCCAGAGGACAGTCCTAGGTTGAGCGGCAGAGTTTTAGCCCAAACTGTTGCAATGTTCTAAAAAAGAAATATTGGCCGGTGGAATTTTTGGTAAAAAAAATGGTCCGTGGAATTGAAGTGTGTTGATCAGTTTAGCTGATTTTTGGTTAAAAGCATGTAATAGTAAATCAACGTGCAGTTTTGTTAGGGAATGGAATAATTAGAAAGAGGAAGTAATGAGAATTTCTTACGATGTGGTTATGTTCCTGGAAAGAGCCATCGCTCTCCCTAGCGGCAGCTTGATGTGGATATGTTCTTCGACCACGCCGCCGTTCTGTCTCTAGCCCGCACCTGCATTAGCTACTATACGTAAATACTCTTCCTGAGTATCTCAAAATGAAAACTAGTATTGTTTACTTCTATAAGCGATCTGATAGGCACACAGGTGGTGTTCTCAAAATGCAACACAAATCAGGTGGTTGACCAGACAATTGTAAAGTTTAAAACTCACATACGGCAGATGGCATTCCAACAAAGGAACAACAGCAAGCAACCATATATACAATCACACAGTTGGGAGTTATACAACACCAACACAACTGAGTTCATTGGTACCAGCTACTACTTGCTTGCACTTACATAACCCAGGTCCAAGTGCACAACTTCAACCACATACTTAACAAATTAAGGCACCACTTTACTCTATCACACAAAAGAAAGATTTCACCATCCTAACCATCATTCATGCCAGCACGAAGGAATCGAGAGGGTAAACAAACAACCAGGTCACGTCAGGACGACGGCAGAACAGCATCACGATCTTCATATTGACTTTCCAGGCCACCTGTTTAATGAAGTCCTTCCAACAATCAATTTTCACACGTCCATCATCTCCAGTGAGCACACTGTAGGATCCTCTAACACTCATTGTTGGATGATATCTAAGAGCAACAGTCCCACTTATCGCCAAGTCATTTGGAACCGCGCGCCTGGATAGTTTCTGCATTATCAAAATCATGGTTCAAAACTTCAGATCAAGAATCTGAACATCACTCAAAAAAATTAGAGAAAGTAACTTCAAGTCACACTTACCATCTCCTTTTTCATCACATTACTAGCTGTCAATGTATGCACAATGACAGAACATGTGCCATCCTCACAACCATAAACTAGGAATACGGATGCTAGAAATTCATCTATCATTCTCATCTCCTCAGGGATAACAAGGGTGCGACCAGTCGCAATATATGATCTAGCAAGCTTATGTAACTCCTTATGAAATTATGAAAAGAGGAGTCCATCAAAATAATATGACAGTTACTAAGGGAGAAGATTGGGAGTACATTATACTGATGTAATACTATATTAGCGATTAGCGATGTCTAGATGGTACACAACACATACATGGTACAAGTGCAGCCAAAGTTAGATACTAGATGAACTGAAACTTGTTTTCTTATCATGTCATAAGACCAGTGTATAATACTACTATCTTAAGTACTGCTATCATGGATGAACGACACTCTTGAATCCTATAATATTATATAAGACCATGTATAGTTCAGTTTATTTGTCAAAATTATCTGATGCCTAGCATGAAAAGGCTTGATGCATGTACTCACTTTTGAGTGTATATAATTATTGTGAGCTAAATTATACTAGTGCCAAAAGCAGGTTCGCACAATATGATCTAACAGATTTCTATTGTCGTGCCGGTTCAATGCCCATGCGTTTTGCCATTGCTCAAGAACACTGCATGGTCATAGCTGATGTACTGGAACAAATTAAGAACAGTAAAGTGCAAGAGGAAGGTTCAGAGATCAGGCCTTCCTCGATCCGGCAGGGGCGACAGCGTCTTGGCGCTTCCTTGATCCGGCCTTCCTCGATCCGCCAGCGGAGACGGCATGGTGGCACTTCCTCGGTTTGGCCGCGCCGACATCCTCTGAATCCTCTGAATCGGCCGTCGATGAGGAATCGGTGAGAGCGCGTTGGTGCTTCGACGACATAGCACTCCTCGATCCGCCAGCGGAGACGCCGTGTTGGCTCTTCCTCGATCCGGCCGTGGCGTGGTTCTTCTTCGTGGAGTGATGACCCTCCTTCTTCCTCCTCTCCGATTCCGTCCAAAACGTGTGCGAGGCGTCAGCGTGTTTTCCCAAGGTACCTATGTCACCCGAAGTGTTAATGGTGCCAGTGTAGATCGAAACGGGGAAAAAAATTCCAGGATGGAGGCAACGTACCTAAGGATAGAGAGTGGTCATCGTCGCTATCTTGGACGACGATGATGTCCCTGACCCCCATATTCTCTCCGCTGGCGACGGATACGGCGAGACGATGCCGATTCAGAGGAAGAGCAAACACAGCGTGGAGTAGGGAATAAAAGAGTGGATCTGCATTTTATCTAAAATAGAGAGACAGAAGCGTCAACCATGCCTGGATAATTTTTTTAGTATGACTTGGGTTGTTTTGTCAAATTTATGATATGCCAAATTTTACAGAAATCTAAATGATTTGGTTGTTAACTTTGCAAATTTCTTTAAATTACTGTTTTCAGATTTGTCTAAATTCAGATGTATCTAGTCAAAATATGAATAGAGAAATCCGAATCTAGACAATTCCGAGAACATTACATTCAAATCTATAAATCTAAGAACACTGATTTGGATAAGATGGAGTAGTTGAATCTCGATATTTTTTTGGATCTAAGAAATTTTTAAACTACAATCGAGTCCTTCTCCACCGGGGACGATGACGCACTCGACGCCACAGCCGGCCACACCATCGCCGGGGACAACACCACTTGGTGAAGGAAAGTTGAAGAGCGTCGTGATGGAGTGGCGTAGAGGCATCCTCATAAGCACGATAGCCAGGAGGTTGTTGCGGCTCGCCCAGAACATTTTCCTTGTTAGCACATCGAGCCCTCAACTGCTGCCACATGAAACGTTGGCCACCAACAAACTCCAAGCAGCTGCCACTAGCCGGAGGTTATAGCCAAAGAAGAAAGCAGAGGAAGGACCGCGAAACATGGATCTTATTTGGAGGGCGAATGGTGGTCTTCCCATCCGCAGCCTTAGCTTTCCCCATGAAAGCTCCGCCACAGAGGAAAGAGAGACCAAATCGAGCCGGGGGGATCCATACCCACCATCCCGAAACATCCGGGACATGCCTTATTCGAAGGGATGTACGCCCTTGACCAGCTCCTCCGCCTCGCCACTTGCCACCAGTGGGACACATCAAAGCAGAGTAGGAGCGCAACATGGTGGATCTGACCATCGGAGATCACCAACCGACCCTCAAACACCACAGGGACAGACACCACAAGGGAAATAGCTACAACTACTATGATACAAAGGGGTGGGACCCTCACCCAAACTCGACTCCGGCCATCGCCCTGGGAGGAAAGAGGTCTAGGAGGCGAGATGAGGGTTTGCTACCTGGAAATTGATGAATATATGCGGTGGCTTTGATTTCGGTTGTATGATGAACATGGATCTATATTCCACCCTGTAACCTAGATGATGATGAGATAGATGAGCTATGGCTTTATTCTGTCATGTGTGTGGAAACCCTAAAACCTTTAACATAGATGATCTATGTTTTTCGTGTTAGTATTTCCATGCGAGATTCTAGTAGTTTTAAAGTGAGGGTGCCATTAGGTGGTGCTCACTAGTTTGCTCGCTCCGGTGGCCGGAGCCGTCAGTGAGTGGTGCTCGATGCCTGCCACTCCCCTTCCTTCCTATTCTTCTGAAGTCTGCGCTTGGCGTTGTGCAATCCCTCCTGTCTGGCCGTGGGGGCAAAGGGGAGGGATTTGGCAGCGTCGAGAGGCGCGTGGTGGTTCTCCTCCTGGCCGGCCGTGGTGCCGAGGGGGTCGAGAAGCGCGACGCTCCGTCGAGGGCTTCGAGATGGAGGCCGGAAGGATCTCCTCTCCCATACGTGTTGGCGCTCTGGTGCAGCGTCAAGCGGTCCCTGGCTGCCTCGTCTCAAGTGCTCCCATGGAGGGAGGTCAGCGGCGCATGCCTGATGGCGGGAGCATTCAATAAGCACCTTTGTGGCGCCGATGTTGTGCTTTGCTAGAGCGATTCCTCGACGGCGGCGACGCCGTTGACTATATCAGCTGAAGGGCAGCCGCTCCTTCTAAGGGACGTTTTCCTCCAGGCCATGGTGCCAACGAAGAGGTCTTTCAGCTCCAAGGCGGCGTGCTCCCGCTGATCCACTCCAAGTGGCGTAGTCCCTGGTGGTGGCGCAGCTGGCTGTGCTTGGCAGCGTTCTGATTGCGGTGGGGAAGGAGCTACATGGAGTCCTGGACCTGATCGCGTTTCCGTTGTTAGTTTCAGGGTCTCGTTTGCAAATTGGCACCGCCGCCGATATTCCCATGTGAGATTCTAGTATATCTTTTCACGACGAATATTCGCCATCACCGTCTCTGGCTCCTTCGTCACCAGAGCACATTCCCGCCATCCGGAGGTACGCGCACATCGGGGAGTCTTCATTGAGCCACCCACGAGTCAGATGAGGATCGCGAGCCATCGCGGCGGTCCACGAAATATATTCCATATTAATTCAAACTATTATTTCCAATATATTATAATAAAAGATTACTTAAAATAATTACTATCCAAACAAATAATTAAACGTGTACTCTACTTTGTAGAGGTACTCCCTGCTGTCCAAATAGTTGACTAGGTTTTTGTCTAGATTCGGATATATCTAGTCTAAACAAGTCTAAATACATTCGAATTTAGATAAATCTGAGTTAACTAATTTGTATCGGAGTAATTTTTTTCCTTCGAGCTGAACCTCCCCGCCAACCTCAAATATTTTTTAACTTCCCACCAAATTTTGGAGTGTATTCCCGCTGAAAACCCCTCATAAATACCCCGATAATTTCTCTTAGCCCTAACCAAATTGTAAAACCACAAAACTAGATCTGGGTCAACCGAACAAGAAGTCCTCACAGCGTGATGACGACGCCGTCGACGCTGCGGAACACAACGGAGTCCACCGGGAGAACGTCACAGGTAATTTTCCCCCTTCCATCGCCCTCGACCCAGCGGCCCCCTTCCATCGCCCTCGACCCAGCGGCCCCCTTCCGTCACCCTCACCCTCGCCAGAGTGCCCCCTTCCCTCGCCCTCGCCACAGCTCCCCCTTCCCTCGCCCGTAGCCACAGCGGAGTGCCCAAATTAGCAGTATTCTGTTAGATCATTGGTACATAGCTGGGAAACTGAGCATGCTTGCTTCACAAAAGCTAACAGCACAGCTAGTGCATTATTTTAGAAACATGAATGGTGTACTGCAACATATGAAGAAATAAAATCTAGGATGTGAGCAGTATAACAATTAACAATTGGTTCATATGAAGAAAAGCATATTCTATGGATGTAACAATAAACAAGCTCTTTCTTAGAGGCAGCTTATTGTTATTGTGTATCATTACTAGAGCCCCAAATTTATTTTGGTTCATATGATTATGTAAATGACACTACGTCTGATTTCTAAGAAATTTGGCTTATGAGTGTCTAGAACAGTATATATGATCAAGAAGTTACTTGACTAAAGAGTGTCAATACAAATATGTTTATATAGCTAGTTTGGGGCAGATTTTATTTCAGGACAAACTTGTGTTGCATATAGTTCTAACAAATCCAGGACATCTTTTGTGCAAGCTCATTTTTTATACATTGCATTATGCATATTCACCGGTATAAATGCATTTGGTTGCTCTCCTTTTCAGAACCAATGTAGAGCATGTTAAAATGTGTTTGTTTGATGATATAGCTACCCGCTATGAATATCTTCTGTCAGTTTTGTGTCACTAAGACATCTGTACATCAGCGTATACTCTATTGGTATTTCACCTGATTAATCAGAATCAGGATCCACAAATATCACTGCCTATATTCTTGTTGTATGCTGAGGCTAAATAAAATTTGTATCTGCAGTTAAGTGAGTAGTAACTCTGGATTCTGATCCTAGTATAGTAGTTGCTGTCATTTTCCATCTACTGGCAGCAACACTATTGTATAGTAGTTGTGTTTCCGTAGTGTTGTTTGATGGGTTGCCAACAAATTGGGTCTGAAATTGACTTTAATTCTTACATTATCTATACAAGGGAACAAGAACGAATTCAACGCAACACCTTGCTGGTGGGAGACCGATAACAATACAGCGACACCGAGTGCAAGCTTCAGAGGAAGAAGATGATTCACATTACTCCTTTCCGCAAGGTACACAACTTCTTAATTCTAAATCATTATTCTGAATGGTGCACATTGATAATGCTAAGTCCATTAATTTTTCCTGTGTTCAGTAAACAAACGATCTGTTTTCGTAACAAGGATGGAAAGTATAATAGCATACAAAAACAAACATGGAGAACGCAGATCTGGTAAAAACTTATGACATTTAAGCTGCCTCTACCATTTGCTATAATGCAGAAAATACTAGATTGCTTAATCTTGACAACTCTTAAACCATATGCAGAAACTCAAGAACAATCTGACACTCCAGTGTCTGCTAATGACATGTGCGCACTTGACGAATGGCCATCCCATGCTCGACGCAACCGTGAACAACTACAGAATGGTACCAATTTTGGTTTATATGTGTGTCTTGGTTTCTTATAATCAAATACCGAGTAATGCAATATTTCTTGTATGATTTGGGTTGTAGAAACTAATGGACAGAAGAAGAAGGGGCGAGGTGTTCTCAAGGGTTTAAAAGCATCTAAGAAGCGTTATGCCAATGGATCAGAAAAGCTTAATATTGCATTCTCTGAACATTTGGGTGGTACAGTAGGAATCAACTACCGCTCATTCCTAGATGACGTGGTAGTCATAATGAAAAGAAAGTTACCACTCATTGGAGTGAGAAGGTGGTCGGACATTCACCCTACCATCCATCGACAGATTGTTGTGCATATGATAGTACGTACAAACTTTTTCACATGTGATATTTATTTTACCATTGATAATGCACTAATTTAGTATATGCATTTCTTCTATGCATTACAGGATAGATGGGCATTGCAAGATACAGTAGAAGTGGAGGAAAAAATCCTCAAAATTGCGAACGAGCGATATAGAGGCTGGCGAGCAACTCTGAGCTCCACTTACAAGGCATACAAAATAAATGCTGCTAGATTGGCTAATGTGCCGGAAGATTTACACCGAGAAGAATGGGAATGGCTGATTGAGTTCTTTGGCACTGATGCAAAATTTCAGGTTATCTCTAATCTCACTGTTTATGAATTGTGAACTTAGATGAAAGGGCTTGTTTGACCGGTTATATTTTGTTTCAATGAATGGACAGGAAATTAGCCAAAAGAACTCTGATAACCGCAAGAAACTGAAGACAAAACACATAGTTGGATCAAAATCGTACTCACAACTAAGTTTTGAGAAGGTATGAGTCGTAACTAAATATGTATGGTTCGCCGCTAACTATGCTTTCATGTTCCAAGCATCTCATGTTATACTACTTGTAGAGAAACTTGGAAACTGGAGAAGAGCCAGATTGTATTGCTCTTTGGGAACTGGCCCATATGAAGAATGGAACATGGGCTAACCAAGACTCGCATGCTGTTTATGTGAGTAAAATGAATTTTTCTTATTCTCTAGTTCTTTGCTATTGTGCATCATGGATGCTTTTTCATCTTATTGGATTGTACTTGTCGTATTTAGGACAAAGCATGTGAAGAGATTCAAAACAAAGAAAATGAAACTCAAGGTCCAATTTCAAGTGAACAAAGAAGCAATATTTTCCAGACTGCATACAAAGACACTCTGAAATGCAAGTCATCGCAGCCTCGTGGGTATGGATACATGGCCAAACCACCAAGTGGTTCTGAAAGGATTAGGTCCTAGCTTGAAGATCAAGCTCGTGCCCAAGCAGAGACCCAAAAGGTAAACTCTGTGCTTACTAATCGGGTCACTGAATTACAAGATCAATTACTAGCTGAAAGTGAAAGCACACAAGAGAGGATTAACTTGGAGCGTGCTGAGAGAGAAAACCTGGAGGAGAAGTTAAAAGAAGAGCGTGTTGAAAGATAAAAATTGTTGGAAGAGGAGCGTGCTGAAAGGGATAAATTGTTGGAAGAGGAGCGAAGATCAAGAATGGAATTTGAGAGAAACATGATGTCAAAGTTTGCACAGTTGAGCGAACAGATGGAACCAAACAGACGCAAGCTAATCAGGTGATTATAGTCATATGCTTGTGAACTTGTAAGATTAATTTTTCTTACTTGTGTTGCTAAAAGCGCACTTCTATTGTAGACACCCAAGAAAAAGACTGGCAAAGAAAATAGCAATCCAAACCTGCAAAATACTCTTCTAAAGACCGCTAGTCCTACCGGGGCTGTAGGTACAAGGCACCATATTATTTCTCAAAAGGCGCTCATACAAGCTGCAACAAAGAACAATAGACAGTTTCGAGCAATGGTAAGTCACAACCTTGGTTTTTCTTCATGTCGACCTTTATTTGGTTACACTTCTATTTGCCATCCTGGGCATAAGTTCTAAACTATAAGTCTTTAAATTTTATCTATACATTAATGCAGTTGACATAGGCCACTGTTATGTATTGTTACCTTGATTCAGTGTTATATGCAAATGCTCTATGGTCAGTGATACACGTGGATTTATGCAAACTCAAGTCATTTATACCTTGATCTGCTAGACTGCTATCCGCTACTATGTTAGTGAAATCGAAACTGTCAAACTGGGGCGAGCAACAGCCCTGAACCGACGGAGATTGATTTCTCCTTTCAGCGATCGGGGCATCCGTCTAAGCCCTCACAATTGAATTAGGCGAGGTCAGAACCTCATGTTGGAGGTGCACCTTTTTTATCAAATGTTGCTCGGCTCCTAATCCATATTCCCTAATCCTAATGGCATTGGCGTTGGGGACGAGACCGATCGCAAATCTATGATGATTTTACCACCAGTAATGAACCTGAGAAGAGAGCAAAACCTATGGGAGAACAATTATTAGGCTGTTGGCTTTGCCCGCTAGCTTCAGGAGCAGAAAAACTACACAAACAATCTTGAAAAAAACCGGAACTGAAGGAGATGCTCTACAACATGGCCTAATTAATCGGGGGCCCCAGATTTTGGGGGGACCTGTGCGCAAGCACAGGTCGCACGCTCTCATTGACGGCACTAGTTATATCTCCAATATGCCACTCCAACTTTCTCATACTTCCACCTATGCCATTTTATTGACTTAAGTGAATAACGGTTCAAAAAAATACTTGTATTTAAATGTGTATTTCGGTATTGACTATACTACCCCTGTGCCCAAATTTGGACATCACTTTCAGGTCTTACCCAACGCCAAAAATTCAAAGCATTCAAATTTTGGCTAGAAATTTGATTTGCTCAGAAAAATCTAAAAATTAACAGTAAATCAAACACACTAATATGAGTCTACTGTTCATTGTTTGGCAAATTTCGGGCATACATGGACCCTTGAAATGACATCTGAAGTTGCTGTAAACTATGGATGTCTCTAATTTTTGCTGTAGTGTGACTTTTTGCGCCTAGGTTTGTGCGCGTCTGTTCTAGAGGGGAATTATGGTGTGGTTCTAACTAGGGTATGACTTGTAACCCGTGTGTGTTTTTATTTTTTTTAAGTCTCTGTACGGTAGTATATAGGTATATATTGGAGTATAAGTCTGTATTTGGTCTTGTATTAGAGAAAATGGCATAGGTAGAGGTACGACAAAGTTGGAGTGGCATATTCTCAACATTGAGTTTTGTAATGGCATTTCTCCAATCGATGAAATTTGCAGTGGCATGAATCCAATTAACCCTTAAATATATGACTAGAACAAAGACATATTGATAGACTATATAACTGAAAATTACAACAATGCTGAAATAATTTATTGCTTATGTTATGTTGGACTGATTAAGTTGAGCTGAACAATTTCTTCATTCTTTGATTGCAGGATTCAAATATTTAACTGGACTGGGCATTCACTATGCTGCATGGATAATTTAATCTTTGCACTTGATTAGGATAGCACATTCAGTATGTTAAATGAATGCTGAATTATTTATGGATTTTGCTATGTGAAATATGATATTCTATGAATCTATATCAGATACCTATGGTTCGAATCATGTAATTGAATGCTTTTTTTTGGATTGCAATAGTCTATTACCACAACCTAGTTTCTATTGCAATAGGTTAGTACCACATAGGTTAGTACCACGAATAATATAGTGTTGCGTCGTATCTTAGTCGCCACGCCGACCAGTTCTGTTGCAGTAGGAAGTTGCCATGAAATGTTTGTATTATTGCGATAGTTGCCTGCCACAAATATTTTGGCCGTTGTGATAACCATTTGCCGTCACCAAATTTAACTTTGTTGAAATAGTCCTCTCACCACGAATCGCTTGTATTGTCGCAATAGTTTATCGAGACAAACATTTCGGTTGTTGTGATAACCACTTGGCGCCACAAAATCCAGCTTTGTTGAAACAGTCCTTTCGCTACGAATCGTTTGCATTGTCGTAATAGCTTCTCGCTACGCACATTTTGTTCGTTGTAATAACTATCTATCACCACCAAAACTAGTACGTTGCAATTTTTTGTTACCACGATTTCAAGAGTTGTTGCTATAACTTAATGCCACAAACATAAGGTTTGCGGCGAAAGAGGTGTACCCACGAAAGCAAGAGTTGTTGCTATAGAGTTCAGGTATATTGCAACAACTGGCTATTGCCACGAAAGGGCATTTGCCATGAAACAAGTGTTGTCGGAATAGGTTATCGCCACAAATGCCTATCGCCACAAAAAGACCAATCACCATGATTTTGATCGCTGTTGCATTAAGCTATTCCCGCAACCAAATTGTGGTATTAAGCAAGTACCGCTACGAGATAAAATGTGGCAACTTGGCGCACCAGTGTTGCAATAACACAATTTCTTGCCACGATTTGGTTTTCGTGGCAGTAACCTATTACCATACGTCTTGTCGCAACGCTTGGCAACGAAAGTCATGTCATTGCAATAGGTACATATTGCCACGACTTGGCTCTTATTGCCACGAATCTTGTTGTTGCAATAGACCCGAATCCTTGTAGTGAGTAGTCCTGGAGTCCTGGGAGAAAAAAATTGGTCGCCTGTTAATTTGTCTTAATCCTGCATTACTTCCTTTTGTCTGATGATGGTGGTACTCTGATATTGGTGGTTTGTTTAAACGTAATCTACGTGAATTATGCCGCATGAAAATGGCACAACCATAATTTATAAAATAGAAGCACGTACACCCTGTTACTGGAGATCCGGAAGTTTCGCCAGATGCAGGGGATGCAGGAGCAGGGAGGCAGTGAGATAGACGGGCTCAAGATTAGGCCAGAAAGTGGTATCGATTTTCTCGTCATCTGGGCATTATCGGTTGTCATTGTTGTTTATGTTGCCATGTCGTTGTGCAGCAGTTAAAAACAAGTTGCTGTTTCGTGGAGTGTAGCAGGTTAAATAATTTATTTCTATGCCACTTATATTCCATCGAATTTGGAGACCTCTTGCCCCTGGGCAATCGTGGAACCGATGCTGCGTGTTTTTAGATAGTAGTGGCACAATCACAATTTCGGATTCAACTACTGACTTGGGCATTTCCAAACCCTAAGTCGTTGTACATTTTACTCTGAGAACGTCTGTAGATTGTTTCGCCTGACAAGTTCCACGCACAGAGCTCCAGAATTTAACCGAATTATATATATATATATATATATATGTTCAAGTTTAATACATTATTATGCATCTTCATTGCCAGCAGCATTCTTCCCCCGCCTAGGTACCAAGCCTTCACGTCCACTGGCTTCTTTATTTCCTGCCTTCTTCCTCTTTCTCGGTGCCAATTTTCTTAACTTCACGTAGTCTGCATCATCGGGACATTCAGCACTAGAATCGTGTCCAGCATCATCTTTTCACTTGTTTTTATTTTCTTCCGGTAGCAAAATAACTGACCCGGTAGTCATGTTTCTAACCTTGCGACGCTTCCTGTCAAAGAAACATGATTGTTGCATAACTGCCTAATATCTACAGAGTAAATAAAACAAAAATTATAATTCAACACAAACATGCGAACCTCAAGAGACTTTTGCTTACCAGTAGCTAATTGGGTTCGAGCGACCACTCTGTCCAAGAATAAAAGGGTGACTCCTAGTTGCAGCAGCTTCCACATCTAGTACATCACAATACAGCTCAAATATGCAAGCCGAAGCATACATTTTCATCAACCCAATTAGCTAACGGTCACACGTTAGAGAAACCGTGATGCCTCATTCATTCATGAAGCTGAACTTTGTAGTCTGCTTCGACTATATTTCATCATGATTACGCAGAGCAACAACCATACCAGGGATGGTGCAGATCTGCGCAGACACTTCTTCCATCATTATACAATGGTGTCCATACCACTTGCCCTTCACCCTTGCTGATTTAGAGTCGTACCTGAAGAGGGCTACCGTAACCAGGTAAGAGTGGTCCGCGGAGATCCTACTTGACAGAAAAATGTGAGAAAAATATGTTTGTCAGCATTGGGCTAACAAACAATTTTAGGTTCAGTAGTCAGCTAGCAGTTATAGTTAGTGTGAATAACAAAGAGAAGGGTAGCTCAGCCGCATGTAGCCAAAACTTCTTCTTCCTTTATAGTAGGATCTGCCGTCCTCCGAGCTGCTCAGCTCGTCGGCGGCGAGAGCTAGAGCCTCGCAACGGCGGCTACGACATGCGCCATTGGAGCTCGGGATCAACGAATGGACACAACAACTTAGCACCAAAAGTCAAATGTCTGAAGGGATCGTTCTGCCTGGAGACGCCGCCGGTGCTAGGGGAAAAGAGGGAATGGATTTGTGAAATTGGTCAACGTATCCAAGCCACTTAGTTCCTCGATTTGCTTAAGAGGTTACCGTGTTGGCGCTCGCGTCAGTGACAGATGATCGACACCGACCGTCTACTTCACGGGACAGTTTAACGGAATGTTTGAATTTGGTAGAAGTGAGATGAGTTTGCCTTGAAATAACCCTCCCAGTAGTTGGTAGCCCAACTTTACGAAACACGATAATTACAGATAACTTGGGTACCACGATGCAGTCGCCCAGAAACTTACGGGCCGCAAACAAACAAGGCCGTTGATGCCTACCACACTCCTGGCCGAACTGTCGTACTGCCATTGCTACGATCGTACAACATATTCTGTATCCACTGGTCAATGACTCAATGTCGCTCTTCTATACTGAAAAATATGAAAGTATATCACGGAATTTTTTTCATGAGTATCACGGAGTTTGTGCAATAAGAAGAAAAGGATTGACTTTTGGAAGTTTGAAACTCCTGATCTGCAAGAAGATATGCCAGTTAACAAGTTGAGATGTGCACGTTGGTGTGGGCCGTCAGTATAAGATGATGTGAATGGCGAGCCGGCTTGCCTTTCTTTTTTCATGGTTTTGACAATTCAGGACAGAGTGGCATACACTGCATCTTGTTCTTAGCTGCAGTTTTCCAAGATAATACTACGTATCATTAATATACCTAGACAACTACTACAGTATATATATGTATGTTTTGTCCCTAAGGACCCTAACCTGATGGCGACTAGAAGCAGTGCTTCTGGATCTGATCGATGCCTGCCAACCGGCGTGAGAAAAGATGGAATGAAGCCAAGCCAGGATCTGGTCAGTTGTAGAACTAGCTTAGTTACCAGTCAAATCACTCCTTGTGTTAGTCAGACGTCCTTCTGACTGAGACGGTCTGGATCATGCTTGTTTTCCGTTCATGATGTGATTCTGAAGAATGCTGAGTTACACGTGCACTAGCCCTCACGTGTTGTTCGATTCAAATCTTCTTCCCGGGAGCTCCATGTGCTCATTGTATTTTTTTTTCTTCCACATATCTGCCTTGCACGGTCGCACCGGGACTGATTGAATCGACCAGAAGGCTTGTAATTGAGTGTTAGATTAGCCATGCCTATGCAGCGGCGCCCATCGATCGGATGAACTAGGCAGCGTGTCCCTCGTCCCTTGCAATGATCCGAAGTGCATCCAGCTAGAGGAATCCGAGTTTGTTTATAAGGTCAGGTCAGGGATGACTATTGCTTGGTGCTTGAGCATCCAGTCATCCGCTAGCCATTGGGAAATACCCAAGCAGATTGATATCAGATTTCTCTCGTTTCACTTCTTATCGAGTCAGAATTTGCTGACCGGGTCATATATATATTATGGTCACGTACTGGCCATAATCAAGATTAAGGAGAAATTTTAATTAACTGTAGGAGTGGACGACAGGCAGATACGAGCTGCTTGCCAGTAGAGAGTACTTTCGTCCATGCTAGACAGTTAGTAACTGAATCAACATTTTTTTTTTGAGTGGAACTGAATCAACATTTTCAGCAAGGCATCACACGGACGGACTAATGATCCTATTAGCCTTAGCAGTGCACGCATTTATTTAGCTGTTACTCCGCAATTACAAGCATCGTTTTGTTTGCGTCAACACATGGCAAATTGGTAACCGATGGAGAGAAGATTGTTGTTGCTTGAGCGGCAAACTAGCCGGCTCATGTCCAAGTGTGCGATCGACATCAACTACTTTGATATCACGGGGAGCCAGCTGGGGCTATGATGCATGCCAGCTAGGGTAGAAGCAGCACGTGGCCTGGCCCGGAGAAAAAACGTTAGCGCCACACGCAGCCAGCGAGCTGCACTGCAATGCAAAAATAATAATGCAGCAATGTACACCAAGAGAACAACGCTCAGCTCTCAGGCTCTCGGATCGCGCAACTCCCAGCGCCCTCACCACCAGCCACAGTCGTTCGCCTCCCTCCTCCCTTTGCACCCTAGCCGTCTCGTGCGAGGTGACTCTGGAGATCCCTCTCCCACCCGAGCGAACGGCTGCTTGATCTACTTCCCACGGAATCGTTGGGGCGAGCTTCAACGGTCTCATATGCGTGAGGCGTGCCGTCACCTTGCGCATGTGAACGCGGGTGGTGGTGGAAGTCTTCCACGACATGTGGCATCCATCATTTAATTGTTATCGTCGACATGTAAACTCTTGCTTTCATCGTCTAATATTATTTGTCTTGTAGATGACGTGGTATGTCGTGTACAAGGAACGGATTTCTCGAGTGTACGAGGATTGAGAAGATTGGCGGAGACAGGTGCATGATTTCAGCGGTAACAACTACACCGGGTCCACACTAGGGCGAAGGTGGAAGCTAGATATGCGTGCTATCTAGCGGGAGAGAGGAGGAACCGGACGCCGACCATTTTTGTCATGATGATGCTCATCATGCCTGCATTTCTGCCTGCATTTTTATTTTATGTGTTCTTACTGTTAGAGCATTGTACGTACACCAGGGGCGGACCTATAGAAACTTACGAGTGGGGACGAATAGAGTGAGTGGGGGGGGGGGGGCATTCCTTTAGAAACTTACGAGTGGGGACGAATAGAGTGAGGGGGGGGGCATTCCTTTCATGAACTTTGTAGAATTTGATCCTTTTTGTGTCAAATATGAAGAAATAATATAGAAATTTGAATTTTTGAGTGGGGGCCAAGGCTCCCATTTAGCTCTAATTGGGTCCGCCCCTGACGTACACGCTTGTTATGGTAGTTTAGGATAGCTAGAATTCTAACCTACTTGTCTTGCACTCCAAAATGATCCATGTACATCTATATATACTCGCATACGAGGCTCAATAATGTATCCATCATATTCCGTCAATCCCTCTCTATCGTTCTACATGGTATCCGCCCTCAATTCAATCCTACCCTAGAGCCACCGCCGTCGCCAAAACCCTAGCACCGTCGCCGCCTCTCCCCGACCTTGCGCTGCCCCCTCCTATGGCGCCATGCTAGCCGAGCAACATGCTTCCGCCGCGTCGCCCCCGGGGAGGTCAATCTCCATGATCTCTGCCGAGGGCCGCGCAACCCGTACGTAGGGTTCGTCCGTGCAACCCGTACGTAGGGTTCGTCCGTCGATTCGTGATTGGTTGTCCTGTAAGTCTTTTTTCGATCTCTTGATCGGTTTTCTTTTTTGGTTTACCGATCTTATATTGGATTGAGTCGCCCACCATCATCGTCATCGCCGCGCCTCTACTCTGACCATCAGCATCGAGGATCTACACCGTGCCTGTGTGCCTGTCTCCTCCGCTGTTGCGCCTGCCTCATGGCAGGCTGCCGCGCACCGCGGATGGCTGCTCCGCCTTCCTTGGAAGGCTACCGCGGCCACCCCCTCAGATCCTCTTCGTTGTCATCAACCGGGACTTCACCGACAACGTCGTCATCGACTCCGATCTACGCGCCGTCCATGCCATGGCGCATACGGTGCACCGTCGGTCTGATCAACCGACCACGCGCCTGTCTACGCGAAGCACGTCCCTGAGCACGCGATCGAGCTACGGGCTGCCGCTGCGTCGTCCATTCGGGCCGCAACACCGCCATCTTTGATCCACGCTACCGGTTTTCAATACGCCTTCCTTGATGTGCACGTCGCTGCTGGTCTCCCAGCCGCTGCACCGACTTGTGCCTTGCAGCTATGCTGCCCCTCGGGTTGTAGTGTGGCTGCACGCAGTCTACTTCACCATCCCCGTGCATCGACGTCCTCGGTTTTCACTGCGCCATCTCCTATGGCGTGGATCGCCGCTGTCTACACATGGTCTTCGTCACATTGCCGGGGTTCTTCCTCGCCTACTTCGAGCACCGCCGCCGCACTTCACAAGGTAACCTGCATGGTGACCTCTCGCCGTCACAGGCCCCACCGACTACCCCATCACCTCTAGGCATCCAACACGACCACCCCAGGTCGTCATTGTTTTTGCCGCCTTCTACGTCTTCGTCCACTACAACTTCGTCGCCAGCGTCATCGCCTCATCCCCGACTGCACCACCTGCTCCTCTACCTCGACAACCACGAACGGCATCGATATCTCTCCTTTTGCCGCTCTGCGACTCGCAACTGCTCTGGAGGCCTCCTCTGCTAGTCTTTCTGACATGGCGACAAGTTCATGATTGTCCCTGTCCCCGCACGCTTGGTACTGGCAATACCGGGAGTGCCTTCGTCCCCAACGCGTTCCTAAGTCTGGCAAACTTGGATTAGCGCCTCAACTTCATCGACTTCGACAACGCCTTCTTCGGCATCGACCCCTCTACGACTGCCTCGACCGCGTCACCGACGAGTTCTTCTTTGCATAATGGATTCTGGCAAAACCGGAGTGTACGTTCGTCCCAACGTGGGCCTAGTTCTGGCAAAACTATGGATGCACCTTGTCCTCGACAGCTCGGACTGCATCGACCCACGACAAGCCTCTGTGGACCCTCGGCAAGCATCCTCAGCAAGCCTTCGCGGACCTTTGACGCGCCTCCGTCATCATCACCACGGCGCCCTCTTCGCACCTGCGGCTTCATGTGCGTCTACCTCGACGCCGACATCCCCGATCACGACATCGACCACAGCGACCCCTCACGTGGCTACCTCGACCTCAGCACCACCTCATGCTCTCGGCTCCCTCAACTTCGACACAAGGGCTACCACCTCGCTTGAGCATCATCCGCTTCCTCTACAGTCCAAGCTACTGTGACGTGACACCGTCCGTGATGTTCTCGCTCCTACTGCGGGGTGATGTCAGCCTACTGGATACTATTTTGGTTTATCTCCTGTCTGACCGTCCGCGATGTTTCAGTTGTTCACGACGGTACAACTACGACTGCAGGGGTATTATAGTATTGTACGTAGACGGTTGTTATGGTAGTTTAGGATAGTTAGGATTCTAGCCTAACTTCTCTTGTACTCCAAGATAATCCCTATACGCCTATATATACTCGCCATGAGGCGTAATAATATATCCATCATATTCCGTATTCCGTCAATCCCTCTCTATCGCTCCTTTAGATGTCGTCTTAGCTATAGCTTGACTTGGTCGAGACCTTCTTCGTGTAATAACAACTTTGTCACTTGTGTTTGTGATCTACCCAAATTTTAGCTTGCATAGATCTTTTTGGTTGTGTTACAAAAGCATGCATGATGATGTAAAATAAATAAAAGTCACAAAGAACCACAAATCCAATTTTTAGCTCTTTTCAGTACAATTTATAAAGGGAGATTGAGCTAATTCGGGAGATTGGGCTAATTGACTCCGATACGTGTACAAAAGGGTTAGTTAGCTGATGGGATGGCTAATTAGTGTCCTGATGAATTAGCCGACCGCTCACAAATCTAATTTTAGTTATGTCTAGATGGAGTAGCAAAAGCTTGATCAACAGTTTGATCTGATGCTATTCGTAGGCGAAGCTAGCTTCAGAATAAAATGAACCGATGAGAGCTAGTTTAGTTGTATCGATCGAGTTCAATCCTCGGAAGTGGGGTAGAACCCGTTGACCCGTTGGGTCACTCTCGACCGGCTCCGCTGACCAAATTCTGTATAAGGCTGAGCGGAATGATCTAATGGCCTCATATTTTTGGGTTGGGCCAGAAACCAGACGGATCGACCAAGCCCGGTCCCACCATGAGGTGGCGGTGCGGACAACTAAATTATCATTATGTTGTTCCGCCTAACCTTCTAGAGATATCATGTTTTTGGGCCTGCAGATAAATCATTGTCACTTACCTCCTTCCGGCCTAGCCCTGAAATTAGTTAAACACTTTGATATGCCGAAGTTAACCAGAAACCATATTTTCCGTTCCGTTCCATTACGTACACACTTAGGCCTTGTTTACTTCTCTCGTATTCACTAGTGTATTTGTGGAGAATGGAGGGGATTATTTCAATTCTCGTAGTCCGTTTACTACTCCAGATTTGGCCGGGATAATCCCCGCAAATCCCGGGATATCACCGCAAATCTTTCTTACTTTTGCCTAGATTAAAAACTGGTAGAGTATTTTTGGGGAAGAGTATTTGTGGGGATTGGAGAGTATTGGATGAACACCAAATCCCCTCATATCCCCAAAACTCTAGTGGATAAAAATACTAGAGAAGTAAACAAGGCCTTACCTGGGGTGCTGAGTGGACTAACCAATTACACCGTTCTTACTTATATGTTTCTATATTTTATTTTTTGCTTTCTTTTTCTTTTTAGTTTTAATTTTTCGTTTATTCTTTTTCTTTACTTTTTATAATTTGATATTTATTCAGAACCAAAAAAAATGTTCAAATTTTTGAAAATGTTTAGATTTTCAAAATTCTCCAAATTATAAAAATACTTTATTTTTAGAAAATGTTCAGGTTTTTGAAAATTTCTCAAAAAGCAAATTTGCAAAATATTAAGGATTCAACAGTGTTCATATTTTGGAAAACTTCAGATATTCAAAACCGATCAAATTCGTAAAAGTAATCATTTTTTTAAAATGTTCAGATTTTATAAATATTTATAGTTTTAAAAATATTCACGTTTAAAAAATACAAAGAAATAACTTGAAAAGAAAATTAAAAAAAAGAATAATATTATTTGGCTGCAGTGGAAGTGGCCCATGAACGAGGCCATGCATACGATGACACGGCGGGCGGTAAATAGGAGGTCCTGGAGTTAAATGTTCCCCATGTTGTCAGTAGGCTCTATACTTGTGAAAACAGAGAGAAGGAAAATAAAAATACTCCTCATCACGTGTGAGTTCGCCGGAGCACACCACCACTCGTGCACGACCGTACGATCCACCCAGGTCATGCATCACGTGTGAGTTCGCTCAAGTCGCGGAGCAGTGTCCCCTAGGATGTATCCGTGCATCGCTGTCATCATAAGTACCGTACATGACAATATCAACATGTATACTCGCCGGCCGGTAGCTAGCCCGTAACGTAGAGTAGCTTGGTCCTCGCATCTCTTTTTGTATTTTCCATCGAGAGGGACCAGGACAAGTTCGGGGCAACGTCGCTGTAGCGGCCGGTGTGGGTGTGGCGGTGTCAACCGATAGCCGAGACAAACAGACAGCGCATATGTGCACCTTTACATTGAATTTGCGTGTTCTTCCAACCATGTGTACTTCTACATTCTTTTACAGTAAATAAACATATACTATGGGTTTGTAACTACTGACTCAAGCTAATTGAGCGACACTATAGCAAAAAACATGGAATATGCTAACCAGTTCCAAACGACGTGTGTTTTCCGCCAACTTTCAGTGTAAGGTTTTACTAGTACTAAAACGCTCACATCAAACATCAGGATGCAGGAAAAAAGGGCTTGTTAGCATCGTAAGATAGCATCGACGGACAAAACCGTCGGAGTGACCGTGGGGTGGCTTCGCAAAATTATTGCTGAGCGACCCTGGTCCATCGCGTCACCTAGGGCGTGTGTGTTTGGTTGGTCGCACTGGTAGCGTGATACACTAGACTGCTCCCACATGATACTCTAAGTGCATGTTTGGTAGCCTGCATTCTCTCCAAACAGGTGACGACGCTACAAAATCGGTTTGTTTGGTCGGTTGCATGGCCCCGCGTTGTGGCCAGCATGCTCTGTAAAGCGCCCAGGGCTAGGCCCAACGACAAACGCTCCGTGGAGCCATGCCCTGAAGCTGCAAAAGGAGGCGATGGTGTGCGCGCCATCCACGGCCGCGTAGGCGGGAACCAAAAGTTTCCCAACCTTCCTTCGCGCCAAGAGTATCCTCACCTGCTAGGATGGCTCACCTCTACGCATTGGCCTTCCCCAAACTCTGCCTCCTCTTGGTTCGACACCACGAGCGGCGGCGGCGACGGTGATGTGGATCTAACGTACCCGGTGTTTCCTCCTACTCCGGCAGGTGACCGACGGCCAGGGGCATCGCGGTGCATCTCCCTCCTTCTCATCGGCTGCGCATCGCCACGGGTGAGGTAACCACCGTGAATCCCTCTCCCCTACTGTTTCGATTAGGGCTGAAGTACCGATTTAGGAAGAATTGACCGTAGATCTGCCTTATTAGGTTGATAGGATGACATTTGTCGATCAAGAAGCTGCTCTTATGGCTGTGATTCAGGCATGGACCATGTTGTTGCACAAGAGAGCTATTAGGCGGGTTATGTTTTCTCGACTGACGTACGGCCCTATGTTAATGCGAGATCAAGAAAGGATGGCAAATCTGAACTACATTTACAACTTCAATGATGTAGAGTCTCTGAGCATGCTCCGAATGAAAAGAGACCCCCTCTTTGCACTTGTCAGAAGGTTAAGGACGGGTGAACTTTTGGTAGACGGCATCCACACCTCAGTCGAAGAACAAGTTGCGATGTTCCTTCATGTGGTTGGCCATAACCAGAGGTTTAGGGTCATCCACAACACTTTTAGAAGAAGCATGAAGACAATATCACACTATTTCAACCGAGTGTTGTATGCAATCGGTGAGCTGAGAGAGGAGATGATCAAGTCACCTACGGGTCAAACACCAGCAAAGATACGCAATAGAGTTAGGTGGATGCCATATTTCAAGGTGAGCATGCATTCCCTTGTTTTATCATTTTGTCCTTCCATTGAGTCCCATGTGTTACCCTTTTTTTATTTCATCCTTGTGTTCTTGTAACAGGATTGTATTGGTGCAATCAATGGTACTCATGTTACCACTAGAGTTCCAAGATCAGAATCTACAGCTTACAGGGGAAGGAAGCACTTCAACAGCCAAAATGTACTAGCCGATATTGATTTCGACATGATGTTCGCATATGTGCTAGCTTGTTGGGAAGGATCAGCCCATGATGCAACCATCCTTGCTGACAACATGTCTTGATGGGATCAGTATCCCTGATGGCAAGTTCTATACATGAGATGCTATATATGGCTACTGCCCTGGGATTCTTCCACCCTTCAGGTCAACCGGGTACCATCTAAACGATTTCACTAGAAGGAACATGCCACAAAATGCTAAGGATCTCTTCAAGCTCAGGCACCCTAGCCTTAGGGTTACCGTTGAGAGGGCATTCGCTGGTTTGAAGAATAGGTTCAAGATCCTTAATGAGAAGGCATTCCACACTTTCCCCACCCAGGTAAAGATAGTGCTTGCATGTTGCATACTCCACAACTGGATCTTGGGGTATGGCCTTGATAAGTATGTGCCTCATGAGCGGAGTGTGATTTCTGACGACGATGAAGTTGTCCATGGTGTCAAGACATCTGACAATGAAGCTTGGAAGGAGAAAATGATGGAGTGGGCAACGACAATGTGGAATGACAGAGGTTACACCACGATCTGAGAAAAGAAGATCAAGAGAAGGTTGCGGTACCCCCATCATTCATGAACAATATTCATGATCGACTGTGCTTATGAACTTCCATTCGTATTAGCTAGGGTTGTGTGATGATGATGTACTACCTATTCGTAGTATCTTTCTTTGTTTGTCTATGAACTTCATATTCATATTATGATTTCTACCTTTATTTGTGTGATAGAAGGGTAAGATCACCCATTGAGACAAGAGGTAACCAGAAGCCAGGCCTGGGGGCAACCAAACACAAATATTTGCTTCACATTTGGGCTCTGTGCTTACAAGGAGGCTACCAAACGGGCTGTACAAAATTTCCCACTAATGAACTGCAGGCTACCAAATGGTGTGCCATAGATGGCCCAAGGCCTATATTCTGCTGGCAGTGCCACCGCCATCACTGCAGGGATGGGCCAAGAAAGCCATACAGGCTACCAAACACGCCCTAAGCAATGTGGAGTCAGGCCCATGGGAACGTCTAAATTGGTCGTTCCAATGGAGATACGTCGTGGTGGTGCAGGGGTTGGGGGCACAGAGATGTCGGGAGACAAAACATACGTGGTGCAGTTTGATGCCAAGCAAATTTCACCGCATCTTGGTTGGTCACCTCCAACAGTAGGACGAATATCCACCTCGGTATTTAGCCCAGCTTTACACCGCTGACTTAGATCTACGATAGCGGCAACAACAGTTGCAGGGATGCAAAGCACTGACAATTGCTCCTTCATCATTGGATCTTGCCCTTCATCTCCATTGCCGCTTCGTACCCTTCACCTCCGGCACCAGGTCATCGTCCTTGTCTTCACCATAGTCACATACCCTTCGTTCCCCACACCTGCTCTCGCTCTTGTCTCCCATGTTGTCGGTTAGCACCATGTAGCAACCTCAATATACACCAATGAATAGAACTAGAATATCTGCTTGATCGACTAACCTCTCAATCTCAATAGACATCTGATGGTCAGAGTCCTACGAAGTGAACCAATGTATCTTTTCACCAAGACACCTATGGACCGAGCAACATTATCAGTTTCTATGACGTCACTATGGTAAAGTTAGTCAATAAACCATCCAATATTTCCTAAATAATTTATCCATCTAGAGTCTTTCTATAGAGCTGGTCTGCTGACATGAAACGTGTTATCATATACTCCCTCTACTTCAGGGAGTAGTAATTATTTTATCTCTGGTAGAAGAAATATTTGATTCTTTTAGTAATAAATTGACGATGACTTGTAAGCTTGCAAATAAGCTTCAATTCTTTTTGGTATGTCATCCATCCAGCAACTATTTTATGTAGTTGGTTTTATTTAGATTTAAATGGATTTAAACACAGAACATATATAACTTGACAAAGTGTATAGGATAGGTAGACTTGGGACATTTCATTCTTCCCAGTTCCAATTTTAATTAGTGAATGGGTGAAAATACACTAATGCATTGGGTGGAGCCATAGTGGTGTCTAGCCAAAGTTTATGATGTAGACATACAAACTTTTTTATTAGTCAACTTCTATGATTACTACCTCACATATCATTTTCATTTAAATCCACTTATAACAATGAAAGTTTTTTATTCTTTAACACTTGGATAGTACTATGAAGTCCATCAATTTACTTGATATCTAAACACTCGATCCTAAAGCATGAGGATGCAAAGGCTATGACTTAGCCTTGGTCAGTTTCTATGTACTCACTATGTTCGAGGTGTCATCCATGTTGATTTATCATGTTTCAAAGACATACATATGTACTTAAATTTGTTGGTATTGTTTTCACATTCCATCATGTATTCCTCACACATAATCCGAATATGGAATCATAAGTCACTTTGTTACTTTTGTTTTCGTGGGTTCATCATATGAACAAAGAAAAATATTATGAAAATGTAGTGTCTATGTACTTTGTCTTGCTACCTTTTTTTGCAAGGACCTTATATTGGTAATGTTAAAAAATCATGCTTTGTATTAGTTGATCAAATTATAAACTCTTTGGCACACTTCAGAATTCATATGCATATATACATATGCATATATGTGGTTGTACCAGATGCTAAATTCCAAACTGCCTTTAGTTGTTTCGAGCAATGTTCTTCCCATTCAGTGTTGTTTCAGGCCATAAACAATTCATGCCATTTTGATTTATTTACTTTTGCAAAACATTTATATAGAAAAAGTGATATATGGTATGGTAGTTACTTTGTAGGACTATACTTTCTCTCACAATAAATGTGGATGATGTGGAATACAAGGAAATATCCTAACTCACTTGGCTTGTGGAAATTAGATTGCTATATGTATTACATTTTGTCCTGGACCCGACGTCTCTCACATTTTGCAACACTCGTCGTCTTATCGGTTCATCTTTAAGGGTCTTGTGCGGGTCCAGATCGATCAATTTTTCTCTGAGCAGCATAACATAGAATCAATCAACCAGTTCGTTTTCAATCTGAAGTTGTAAATTCTCTGTTACACAAACTTACGTTTGTTACGGAATATGTCGGAGGAGATGCACTGGCCTGTACAGGTGTATCATATGCACGGTTCATGTGACGGGAAAGGTGGTCTCGCCCGGCCTGGTATTGGTGGCGCATGCATGCATGCATGCATGCAGGACGAGTCCAGCCAGCCGTGGCATGAAAGGGAGAGCACACCACGCCACACCACACCGGCCGTATGCATCTGCATGGCTGCATGATCCACCGGGCTACCGTCCATTTCTCTGGTCAAGTTCCCTTCCCTCCTCCATTTCCCCGGTGGTCCGGCTCCGGCCTCAGCGGCAGAAAGCTCCAATCATCACAAGCTTTTCTTCTCAGCTCTCTTTCGCCTTTTTTCAGAACAAGTAAAGCGAAGAAGAAAAGCTCTTTTACTGCTAACGCTAACCATTGTCGGTGTATGACCAGTGAGTCATCAGTGGTACGCTTTGCTTGAATCATCTACTAGTAAGTATTTTTTTTTTTCTCTTTGACACATACCCAGCTTTCACTGCTCTGTGCGGCCGGTGGCCTACCTGATGCTGTCTTTTTCAGCAACAGAGCAGAGCAGGGCAGATGTTTGTCCCTACCAGTAGCACCCATGGCCAGCTTCAAATAAATGCACATCACAATAATTCAATTGCCTCTGCTGCCTCAAAGTCAGGGCCAGATCATGATGCATTCACTGCCCAAAATCATAGAGGCACCGAATATATATTTTCCAACAAAATTGCTGTCTAAATGTACAAGAAATTTGCAGCTCATTCCCCCCTTCTTCAACCTCCGATCTGGAGGAAATCGGGAAAAGGAGGAAGTAGCTATCTAGGAAGGAGGAGGAGGAAAAAAAAAGACGAAGCGGGGATCTCTACATAGTTTTGCACAACGTGAAATGATTGACGAGTTTCCATGAGTTGACTCTCCGGCCCTTCATGGATCAAGGATGATGCCTCCACACCTGCATTTCCAGCTTAGTGGCTTGTAGTCGGAGACGCCACCATTCACCCTGTAGGTGGTGAGCATGGCTGCGCCGGTGGTACTCACCACAGGCTGCCCTTGGCCAGCTTTCTTCTTGCGATGCTGTGGCACTATTGGCACCTGCACCGCCTCGCAGTGGCCGCAGGACATGCACACTCTCTCGCACCTTGGTGGCCTTGATCCGATCAGGCTCCTCCTTTCCATCTTCACCATCTCCCCTGCTCTGGCTTCCTCCTCCTGCTCCTGTAACATACAAAAACAATGCTCAATTAGCATCACAAACATAGATCAACCGGACAATGCTCATTCTAAGATGACTCATCTATCAAACAATTTCACCGTAACAAGAAGTTGTCGATAATTTGTACCTTACTGGTGCCAATCTCTAGTGACCTCAGTGGCAGCCTCCCTTTGGCAGAAGCTGGAAAAGAGTCGTTGAGTGAGAAACCACCATTGAAATGTAGAATGGTTGTTTACAAAAAATAAAGGAAAGAAAAGCCGTTTCGAAGTAGAAGCATTGAGCTGCGCAGAAGGTTTCTTACCGGCATCTGAACGCGCACATTCCATGGAGGCGAAGAGGAGCACAAAGAGGAAGAATACGAAGAAGAGAGGCAATGGCATGTGGGTGCTGCCGCTGCATTGCAAGAAATGGACCATACTGGTCTCAATCTGCTCGAACCCTCTTAATTAAACTAGCTCAATCTTCTGTTCTTGCGGCCCCAACAGGCAGGATACTGATCTGAATCTCCGAGCAGCTAGCTAGCACCTCTACGTGCAACGATATTGCAGAATTGTTGAGTCCGTAGCAAGATTTCTGGTGTGGTTAGGTGTGGGGAGATGAGCTGAGGAGGAAGAAGCAGAAGGCTAAATAGGATAAGGATATTTGGTACAGGGAGTGATGAAGAGAAATATAGCAGATTCGGGCGTGGGCTGTTCGTGGGGGGTTAAGCTAGCTATTGCCTACTGATTGGTGAAAGTGAGGCTGCCCTGCAGGTGTAGACTGTGGAGTGCAGTGCATTGATAATAATCATGTGCGTGGTGAGTTTGTATAGTACTGGTTACCTTATTTGCTTCTGCGACTGCTCGTGTGGGTGTTGTATTCTGGTTGATAATAATGTTGTTACAACCCACGTAACTTCAGTCATTACAATCCACACCGTAGCTGGTTACACGCTGCACTTCAGTCAGTACAATCCACCGAAATACTTTCTCTTCAGTCATTACAATCCACTGAAATACCTTCTCTTCAGTCAAAATTTTTCAATAATTCCAAATGCTACTAATGCAGATAGTTCGTTTGAAAAAAAAAAACGAAAATTCAGTTTACAAAAGGTGCTCTCATGAACAAGGGTGGTCCAGTCGATGTGAATCAAGGTATTTTGGCTATGATTTCAGCTTTGTCAACTATACAGGGTCAGGCGATACAGGTGCCGCTGCCCAGAGAGCACAGAGTAAAGCAAGTTTTACGATTCTCCGGACGTGAGCATACAAAGGCTTTGAGAGAGAGTGGGGAGAGAGAGAGGCAAAGCGAGGTGACCGACCCGGTGAAGGACGATGACATGCAGCAGGATTGAAGGGTAGTACGTCGGAGGTGGTGGGGATTAAATTCTCCCCGGATACCGACAAGTGCCACCCGGCCCGCACTCCCCTATGCTGCACGCCAGTACCACGTACAACGTCCTCTGCTTGTTTTCGTTCCTTCACATTTTCATTTTTCCCCGTTAAAAAAAAAACATTTTCATTTTTCACCTATGTGGTCAGGCTCACACGATGTACAGTTAGACTCAGTGCAGTCTCCTGAAAACACGAATACAACTCAAACTCGAGACGGCATAGAATGAAAACTGCAAATACGAATTGCACATTCGAATATTTGCACTCGCGGTAAAATTCATCGAAGAACAGCGGAGGGGATTGCTCGTGATTCGATTAGTTACACATACTAGCAACGATCCAAAAGCCGCGCATCTAAAATTAACCTATATACAGGGACGCCGCCGCAACCTAGACCAAAATTGAGCTCGGCCGACGGCCGCAGCTGTAGGTTGCAGCGGCGTTTGGGGCGGCGTCGTCCTCACCCAGTGAGGTCGATCAAGTCCGCCATCTCCTGCTTGACGACCAGCGGCGCGCTCCCTCGCGAGGCACTCCTCCTCCCGCTCCCGCGCCAGCCGCGCCTCGACGAGCTTCACAGCCCGGCACGCGTCGGCGGCCTCGATCTCCTTCTCCGCCTGCCGCTCCAACTCCGACTCGTGGATGACCATCTCCATGGCGAGGCGCTCCTCGTCGGAGTCATGGGCGTAGTCGGCCACCACGACGACGCGCGCACGTGGAGGAGAAGGGGAGCTCCACTAGTCGGACTCGCTGTTGAAGTTGTCGAGCGGAGCGACCACCGCGGCGGGGACGGTGGAGGAGTGCGAGGAGGGACCACGGGAAGATCCCTCACCAGCCGCACGAGCCCGTGCACAGACGAATCCAGGGTGCGCATACGCGCGGAGCTTCCCTGGTGGCGACTCGTCGCGGTTGGTCCAACAACGAGCCGCATGCTTCCTCGCCGCCTCCGAGCGGACGAACGCGTCGCGGAGAGCTCCCCGCCTCCAAAGCTGCTCCCCCCAAGCCAGAAGCTCGCGCGCCGGCCGGACATCACGAGGAATTTCTCGTCGGAGAGGTGGGCTGTGGCGGCGGCGCTAGGGTTGGGACGACGGCGCTAGGGTTGGGACGGCGGAGGAGTACAGGTTTCAACCCTCACTCGCTCACTACATCGCTATTTGTACCGACTGAAGCGGTGGCTAAACGGGCCGCGGTAAATTGTTTACAGGCCGGGCCGCATATACGGGCCTCGCTAGAGAGGTAACATGCGCATCGACCTGTAAACTTGCGAGAGTTTTACAGATTCGGGCCGTTTGTAGGGCTCGTTAGAGATGCTCTAACCGGTGTGTCTGCCTCGGCCTGCAGACATAAAGAGACTTTTTCCCTGGTTGGTTTGGGGTGCGGAATGCCCCTAGTGGGCTGACTCATTTTACCTGTCGCACTTGACCGTCATCGTCATTAGTGGTGGTAATGACAATCAACGTCTCATCGACCGCCGCCAGTTTGGCTTCCCTCCCGGTCGGTGGGAAACCTCGGCGGTTTCCCCACGTGGCAACGTTTCAATTCCCATCCCACCGTGGGGCTAAATAGATAGTCAGCGCGGCGAGGGGGACGGCCAACCCCAAAGCCGCCCCACATACCAAATCTCTCTCCGCAAGATCACCACTTGGACAAGGATCGGCCAACTAGCTCGCCGCCGCTACCCCGAGGAGGATGAGGCGGCCTTCGGCGCCTTGTTGGAGCGGGAGGAGGTGACATAGGTATGCCCAACGGGCGCTTACCCTTGGCCTATCCAGTCTAGCTCAGCTAAAGGCCCACATGACGATCTACTGAGATCCTTGAAGCCCATGACGATTCAGGTGAAGCCAACCTCGTGAAGGCATCGACTCCTTGATGAATAAGACATGACTAGATAGGAAACCATTAGGGTTACACCCTCAACTACTAACCAGCTCAGACGGTACCTGACGAGGGTTTAACTCATCAATGCCCATTGTTATGGACTTGGGTTTTGGAGAAGGAGGGAGCGCTGGAGACATCTATCGGCTAGCAAACTAGCACACAGGGGACTCGAAGATTTACCCAGGTTCAGGCCTCGTAGAGGTTCCTACTCCTGCTTGTCTGCTCGTGGAATTATCAAAGGAATCGAGGATTACAATAGTGCGCAGATGCAATCTGGCGAGGGTTGTGGAAACTAGGGTTGCGTGTGTCCTCCTCGCTGCCCCTCCTAGCCTTTATATAGATAGGCTAGGTCTCGGGTAGCAGGTCGAGTAGGTTACATGTTAGGGTTTTCCCCTTTTAACTTTCTATCTTTAGCTTCTTCTTGTTCTTCAAGCAATCGAGAGTCCGTAGGTTACTCGAGTTCTTCATTTGGGCCTTGGCGACACCGTGGGCCTCTACGTATTCAGGCCGTATATACCAAGCTCGAGTACCTATAGGGTATACCCATGTCAGTAGCCCCCGAGTGTCCAGTGAAATCGCAGATTCGACTGGAGACTTTATGAGGCCTTTCGAGTGCATGACTGAGTATGTTTTTTGACTGCTCTGTTTATGTCATAGGGATTGTTGATGTGCGTGCCTGATTTAACCGATGTACCGGTATCAGTTAACTACCTTAGGGTAAAACAACGTCATCTACTCAAACTCGAGTCCCCGGACTCGAATCCGGAAAAGTGCTGGTGTAATTCGACTCAAGCCGCGGAGGTCTTACAGGAGTCGAATTCCAGTATATGGGTGTGAGCACTCGACGTATCTGTCAAGGCATATTCATCGTACCTGTAGGCACGGATATATTTCTGGTAGTGCGCAACTAATGCGTTGCCAGGCCTTATTTAGGTCTTATCTTCACGCTGTAAGCGCGGTATCCGAATTTTATCATCGCGGAGATGATTCGGGTGACCCAGGAGACGCAGTCAATTTGTAGGGAAAAAATATGAGGCGGTGTCGCCATAAACTTCGAGTGTGGATGTTATCAACACACAGTACTCTGTACAAATAATCATAGGGTGCGCGACCAGCGCTCCCTATGGGAGTAGCCCCCCGAGTGCCTGGTTGAGTCGAAGACTCAGGCAGGGACTAAAAAACTTTTGCGACTACTATCATCTTTTGTTTGCTTGTTTCAGTCGAATTTGCTTCTGGCGCTCCCTATGGGAGTAACCCATGTCCATAGTCGAACCGTGTTTCGAGTGATTGGGTTTTGCTTTGATTGTTCATGTTCCTGTAAAAGAAGAAGAAAAAATCGTAGGGTGCACGACCAGCGCTCCCTATGGGAGTAGCCCCTGAGTGCTTGGTGGAGTCGAAGACTCGAGCAAGGACTAAAGTAGTCGAAATCTTCTGTTGCGTAGTTTTTGATGATGTCAGTGCTGACGATTTCATGACCTCAGTTGCCCGCGTGAGCGAGTTTGACGGGATGTGACGAGCGGTGGGTCCCATTTCCTAACTCTGATTTGACCGGGCGTGCGTAATCTTTATTTTAACTGCGCCTCCTCGATCTCCATGCGTAATGGGAGTAGTGGGGGGACGGTTCGCGTTTCAGCTGCTCCACGTGTCGAGCACGATGAACGCCATGCGTCTGGTAGGGTTTTTCTGAGCCGTTGGATTGCATCTTCCAGGGGTTAAGTAGTGACGCTGCGACGGTAAAATTCACATCTAGTTCCATTCATCCTTTGCCTTCATCGCCATTGCCGCTGCTCCCCTGCTTTCTCTGCGCTCTTTTCCCTCCGCGACGCTGGACCAGCTCCGCACATTTCCTAGCTACTTCCTCCGGTCGCATCACCGCCGCGTAATGGGGAAGAAGAAATGAGGTGCTCTGGCCAATTCCGCTGCTGCCACTGCGGCGATGAAGAAGAAGGGCAGCTCCGCCGCTGCGGGCACCAGCACCGCCACTGGTGGGAAGAAGAAGGGCACAGGCACTCGCGTACGAATGGCGCGTGGCGTCAATCTGTGATCAAGTCCTCAGATCTTCGTCTTCTTCGCCAAGACGGAGTGTTGTCCACCACAGTCGCCGATGCGCGCGTCCCCGACGGCGAGGTAATCCCCTCTCCTCCTGCCGGTTTTCGAGTGATGTTCCTAGCATTCATCATTCGTGGCCTCTCGTTGCCCCTGCATCCATTCTTCAGGGGCCTTCTTTGTTTTTATGGGCTCCAGCTCCATCAGCTGTCCCCCAATTCCATCCTCCACATAGCTTGCTACATCACCCTTTGCGAGTGCTGGCTCGGAATCGAGCCGCATTTCGGCCTCTTCAAGCGCCTCTTTAAGTTGAAGCGTCAATCGGCGTCTAGCTCCGTAGTCTACGATGTAGGCGGCTACGGAATCCACGTCGATCCATCCGCCACATACTTCGACATCAAGCTGGCGATGTCCGTCCAAGGGTGGAGGGACAAGTGGTTCTACGTTCGCGACGAGAAAGCTGATGGAGAACACTTCAGACTTGCACCCTTCGACCCCGCGACGCCGTGCTAGAGGAGGCGCTCTTGGAAGAATGTGGTCATGCCTGGCGAGTCCGCGGAGACATATGTGCTGTACGAGCGCTTCCGTGACCTCGAGAGTCACATAGGAAAAGAGGAGGGAGGCTATTCCCTCATCCGCATGTGGCTGCGCCGTGCGTCCAGCCCCTGCAGGCCAGAGTCCATCCCATGTTTCAGTGGGCTGGCGCTGATGATGTCACTCGCGTGGCTGCCGATGTCATGTCAGTGAGTGAGGTAATAAAAGGGTTCGACTGGTCACCAAGTACACCATCAAGGATGTGCTCCCCAGTGACCCAGTCGTTCCTCCGTTCGATGCTGCTAATCCTCCCGTGAGGTATAGTTGTGCTACGCAGTAGCTTAGTTTGTTGACTGCTTCTTTGTTGTTTTCTTAACTTTGTGCTAAATTGTGATCTGTATGCAGGATTGGACGGTGTCACCCTGTATGCCCCTCTTCCTAAGGGGGTTACCCCTCGCGAAGCCTTGGAAGAGGACGAGTCGGAGTCGACCGTCCCATCTGATGTGGAGGAGGAAGCCCCCGAGTCGGGTAGTCCGGATACTCGCAAGCGCTCGCGCAACAAGGATTCCGATGCATCGTCTCCTTCGACTCCAAAAGGTGCAGGCGTTGGTGCGGAGTCGCCGATCCCTGCCATTCCTATGAGTGCCGTGGCATCCTCTTCTCGCAAGAAGATGCGACTGCCAAAGGAATCCTCGTCAGAGTCAGGGGAGCCAACCTTTGACTTTGATAAGTTTGATTGGTAAGTATTCGAATCTTCCTTTTTTGGTTCTTCTTTGCAGTTGCCTTTTCTTGATGTTGATTTGATCTTGCAGTCAGCAGGCGTCGTCATCTTCTGGCGACGCCCAATTTTTGAAAGAATCTGGAGTCGCGGCCTCCAGAGCCAAGAAAGAGGTTGAGCGTGCTCCTTCTCCTCCATTGGCGGCCCACTCCAGGCACAATTCATCAAGCTCTCCACACGATGGGGAGCATCGGATGGTTGCCCGGATGACTGCACACCAGTCGACTTCAGAGTCACTAGAGGATCATGTGAGTGTAGTATCTCTTCTTCTCGTGCTGCAGTCGATTTTGCCTATGGCATCTGCTGATCTTTGTTGTTTTCTTTTTTGCGATAGCTCCTTGTGAAGGAAGCTGCTCACCTGGCGGAGCAGGTGATTGCGATGGGTCGCCAGCATGCAATGCTGGATACGCGCTATCGTGTGGTGGAAAGTAAGTTCCCTTTACTTCTCATTCTTCTGCATCGTTGTCCTATAGTCGACTGATAGTCAATCCCTTTTGTGTTGTTTTGCAGCTGAACATAATGCCCTTCTTCGCGATGCCGCCGCCATGGAAAAGACGCTCGCCGCGGCTGTGAAGAGTCGCGATGAGGCAATCGCGGCGCGTGATGAGGCGCAAAAGCGCGAAGAGGATCTGCGTGCCTCCATCACAGCTAGGGAGAAGTTGTTCGAGGAACAACTTTTCTCAATCGCCAAGGCTCTCTCAGGTATTCCCTTGTGTGAATTTGTGGTGCTTTCTTCTTCTTTTCGAATTTGTTATTGGTGCTGACTCTTGCGCCTCTGCATGGTTGTAGATGCCAGCGATTTGAGCTTTTACCCTTAGGCCCTCCGCTGTGATGATGCTTTGGTTGGTGCTATTGCAGCAGTCGAGGATCGCAGCTCTGCCGTGCGGGAGACGCTCTCCAAGGCCAAGGGCATGCTCAGTCGCCTCCGGGAGGAGCTGGTGCCCAAGGCTGAACATATCGAGAATATGGACGAGCTGGTGGAGTCCTTTGCCGGTGGCATCCCTGCAAATTTCAAGAATTCGCTCTGTGCGGCTGGTGCGTCAATGTCACTCGCGATGGTTCAAGCCCACGGAGCCGAAGTTGATCCTACAGCGGTGTCGAGGGCGATGCCCATTAAAGCGGATGGCCAGCAGGTAGTCTTTGCTCCCTTCGCGACTGCCTGTGGCAAATATGGGCCGCAGCTGATTAACACAGTTGCGAAGTACTCTGAGGAGCTACAGCGAGCCAAGAAGGCGGCACAGGCTACGGCATCAGGGGCCGGCGGAAAGTCAGTGGCATTTGATACCGCCATGGACTCGATGAGGCCCCCGAAGCCTTCTAAGTCGAAGAAGCCAGTTGCTCCTCAGTAGCTTTGTAATAGTTGATTAGTTTATGTCTTTTGTCAAGAACATGCCTTTCTGCGAGTGTATCTGCTGATACTTTTGCTAATCTTGAATGCACTCGAATCTTTTGTCTGTGTGTCGATTTGGTATTCTTATTGCTTCTTGCTTGGCTTGTGATAGGGCACATCAAGTGATCCTTTGAGGGAACCTTAGGATTCGCAACCCCTTGATGATACTTTGGCGCCGCCGCGCTCAAGGGTGGATGAGCTGTCTCTGCTCTGGCGACTGCGTGATCGCATGAAGAAGTTGGAGCGTGAATTGCCTGTGCTCCACGGTAACGCGGATGTATAGAAGTCAAAGGCAGAGAGGGCCACCGCCCGAGAACAATATCTGTTGGGGGAGATGACGCAGCTGGGCAACCAATTTAAGTGTTAGTTTGCTTACTCTTATCTTTTCCTTGTAGTCACTCGCAATGGTGTGCTATCCTCACACTTCCGTTGTTGTTTTGTGTAGTTGTCAGTGCTCGACATCCGCAGGATGAGAAAGATAGGGTTGCCATTCGCATGCATGATCTGACCCAAGAGCAACTTCAGGAGAGTGGATACTTCTGGGTGGATCATGATCGTGCGATCACGCTGGTGACCCTACAGGATCGTGCGTCGCGAGTGCTGCACTTTCTGAAGAAGTCGCAGTCATGCTTGAAGAACATTTATCGGATGATGTTTCCGCTGGATGTTGCTCCATCGAGCCTGCTGGCCCTCCTTGCCAAGTTCCAAGATCTGGATGCGGTTCGCGAGTGCATAAGGCAGCAGTTGGTGGCTGGTGCCAAGGCCGCTCTGTCGCTGGTGGGATTGCATAGTGAAAGGGCATTTATGCCCTTCCTATTATTTTAATGTTTGTTGACAACACTTGGATAGGTTAATCTGTTGTTAAATGTTGCAGGAGATATCAGATAGTTGAGAGTGGTTGCCTTAAGGAAAAGAGCTCCCCTGGATCCTGTCTGTGCTAAGAAACCTGTCCCAACCGGACTGTCCGACTGATCTTCACCGGAGTGTCCGCCCCTGGCCGGACTGTCCGGTTGGATCCATCCGGACTGTCCGCCCCTAGGATGTGGGCCTCTTTCCTGGACATTCAGAACACCATATCGGACTCCTCACGGACACGGTCCGGAATCTGGCCGGAATCTTCTCTAGCCAGAGTGTCCGGTGAGGTTGCCCCGGAGTGTCCGGCCCAGGGGGCTTATTGATCTTCCTAGACATTCAGAATGCCTCATTGGACTCCTCCCGGACTCAATGCAGACACAGGCTGGAAACTTTGCCAGGCCGGAGTATCCGGCGGGTGTCAGCCGGAGTGTCCGGCTGGGCCGGACTGTCCGGCTTGTATTTGCCGGACTGTCCGTTGTAAGTGGCTCCCAATGGCTCAATTCCAGGGGCCCTATAAATAGGCCCCTTCTTCTACCTTGGAAGCTGCTCGTCCAGTTCAAGAAAAGCATCACCATTTGATCCACCAAATCCACAAGAACTCTTCACTCAACCATCCAAAGTCGTTGATCTTTGGAGAATCGAAGGAGGAGGCCTTGATCTACTACTTCACCAAGAGAGATTTTCATTTCCCCCTCATTCACTTGAGGGCCCCTTGTTCTAGGGTTTCCTTGGAAACCCTAGCTTGTGATTTGGTCTTACAAGCTTGTCTTTGATTGTTTGACAGCTTTCTTATATTCGGGAGCCTCCAATTAGGTTGTGAATGTGTGCCTCGAACTTGTTGTAAAGGTGCCGGCTTCAACCTCGGAGGTTGCTGTTATAGTGGAAGGTGAATCGAACCCTTTGGGGTGAGGTTCATCGGAGAACAAGGGAGGCCTCTCGTGGCGTTGGTGGTTTGATACCACCCCCTCTCCAAACGTAGACGTACTTACCCTCAAAAGGAAGGAACTACGGGAAACAAATCCTTGTGTCTCCGAGCGCTCCACTTTGGTTACCTCTATCCTTTACCGCACTTTACATCTCTAGTTCTTGCATAGTTCTGTGCTAGTTGACATATAGGTAAATTCACCTTAGTTGCATAATCTAGAGAATTTACCTTTTGTGTCGAACCCTAATTTGATTAAGAGTAAAATTTGGAGTAGCACCTATTCACCCCCCCTCTAGGTGCCCATACGATCCTTTCAATTGGTATCAGAGCCTCGGCTCTTTATTCGGGCTTAACCGCCTAAGAGATTATGGCCACCACCGGGGAGGGAGAAAGTGAGGATAGTCATTCGGTGACCATGGTAGATCTCAAGAAGTTGGAAACAAGCCTGAGCTCTACCTTGGGCAACGAGATCCAACAATTGCGTCAACTCGTTGAGCAACTTGTTAAGGACAAGCAAACCTCACCTCCTCCCTCTCCAGAGGAAACACCACCCAAAGGCTAAGCCCTTGGAGGAGGTGGCGGGGGATGAACATAATTCCACTAACTCCACCACCAAAAGGGGTGATGGGAAAGAAGAGTTCCATGCGGTCCCCGGATGGTACTCTCCCGACCCTCCTATCCCACATCCACATATAAACAATAGAGGAGACCAACCTAAGTTATCTGCACATTCCTTCGCTCAATGGCAAGTTTTAATGAAATCTCATGTGCGCAACTCTTGCATTGATATGTGGAACATGATTGAAGAAGGACTCAAAATTGAGGATCCAACCAACTTGACTAGAAGAGAAGTGGTCAATAGCCAACTCAATGCGACTGCCTTGCACATGATTCAACTTGGTGTAGGGCCAAAGGATTTTCCCCACATTGAGCATTACAACACCGCCAAGGAAGCTTGGGATGCTCTCATTGACTTGTTTGTTGGCAACGAGAGTATGAGAAGAAATAGATATGATGCCTTAAGCAATGAGGCCAAAGGATTCTTCATGAAGGATGGTGAGGATCATGAAGACATGTACCGGAGACTCAAATCCACAGCCACCGCCTTTAGGAATGTTGGTGCCACTCACATTGATGATGCTTGGATCAAGAGGAAGTATGTGAGTGCACTCATGCCTTTTGAGCCTACTGACTTGAAGAGTCTCCAAGGAAGACATAATTACCATCTCATGACCTCCAATGAAGTGATGCAAGAGATGGCCGCCTTCAAGGTCGCTGTCAAGAATGCCAAAGACGCCCGCGCTCGTGCCATTGGAATGAATAACGGTGTTAATCTTGCCTTGAAGGCCAAGGTTGTGGAATATGATGAAGATGAAGGAAGTGATGAGGGACTTTAAATGAGCCACCCTGAAGATGTCAAGGTAGCTCATGGTGAATACATGGCCTTCTATGCAAGAAACTTTTGGAAAGATCCCGCCAAAGCCAAGATGGAAATGCAACGAAGAAACAACACCAATGGAAGAAGAGATAGTGGTTCCAAGTTGAGAACGTGCTTCAACTGTGGTGACCGCTATCACTTCGTTGCAGCTTGTCCCTATGAGAAAAGAGAAGATCATGGTGGTAAACTTGTGTTGAAGAAGACCTCCAAAGCTCCCTACAAGAAACCTTTCGTCAAGAGGAACTCAACCAACAAGAAGCCGAGAGAAATTTCTTTGATCACACATGAAGAGTTCTCCTCCGATGATGATGAAGAAGAGGAAGATGAGGATACACCAAATGGTGTGGCGGCTCTTGCCACCACCTCTACTCCTTCATTCTCACTCTTCGACTCTCCAAATGAGAACCTCTCCAACAAGAACGTCACTTGTCTTATGGCAAGAGGAACAGAGGTATTATCATCATCACACTCCACTTATTTAATCAATGATGATTTTGATGATGAGTTGTCTCTTGAGGTTAAAAAGGAACTAGTTGCTTTTGATGTGTTCATGAATAACTTGCAAGGGGAACACAAGAAACATGTTGTGGACCTCTTAAATCAACTTTCACACACACAAGGACTTCTAGATGAGAGATGTCAATTAGGAAGAGAGCACATGATTGAGATAGAAGCTCTTAGTAATGCTCTAGAAGAAGAACAAGAAACTAGAATATCTCTTGAAACCAAACTAGAGGGCCTTGATGGTGCTAATGATCTCATTATTAATAAACTCATCAAGGAACGTGATCATGCTAGTGCTAAATACAAAAAGGCTAAAAAGGATAAGATTGAGTTTGGTGTTGTTCATGGAAAACTTGCCGAGGATTTTAGGACACTTGACAAGGCTCACAAGGCCTTGGAAAGTGAACTATTGTCACTCACAAAGTCTCATGGAAAGCTTCAAACTCAATGGATCAATACCCCCTCACCTAGTACATTCATTCCTTCTAGTTGTACAAATACTCTTGAAGAACATGCTAGGTTGAAGAAGAAGCTAGCTAAGACCTCCTTTCCCAAAGGAAGCAAGTCTATTGATGATCTCTTAAACAAGCAAAGGTCAAATGGTGAAAAAGGGGGCATTGCTTTGTCTCTATAGCCAAGAAGAATAAGAACAACAAGAAGAAGAAGGCCAAGCCCACCCAAGAAAAGAACAAGGTCATTGTGGGAAGTAAGACCACAAGTGGAAAAACTATGTCTCATGACGACTGTGCGGGAAGTGCTAACCCTCACTATATCTTAATGCGTGATTATTATGGTGATGTGTATGCAAAATATGTTGGCCCTTTTGATGGTTATATTGCATGGTCTATTTGGGTTCCCAAGACCCTTGTTGCTAAAAAAAGAGGACCCATTGAAAAATGGGTACCTAAGAACTAGTTTGATCTTTTGTAGACCTATGCTTCCGGAGGGTCAAAATGGGTGCTTGATAGTGGATGCACAAGTCATATGACCGGAAGCGCGTCTAGTGTCAAGGAATTGAGACCAAATGTTGATCAAATATCCGTTACATATGTTGACAAGTCAAAATCTAAGGTAATGGGTTTCGGCAAAGTTGTGGCTGCACACGATATCACTCTCGTGGACGTCATGCTTGTTGAGACCCTTGGGTATAATTTACTTTCAGGCCGTGCTCTAGGAAAGATGGGTTTTGCCGTCTTTATTGATGTTGATATTGTGATCCTCTTGTGGAGCAAGTCTCTAAAGGTTGCTTTCGTTGGGTACGTCGAAGATGACTTGTATGTGGTGGACTTCTCCGGGAAAACCACAACAAGTCCGATGTGCCTATTCGGAAAAGACGACGTGGGTTGGCTATGGCATCGCCGCCTAGCCCATGTCAACATGAGAACTTTGCAAAGCCTTCACAAGGATGGTCATATTGTTGGACTAAAAGAAAATGTTTGCTTTGCCAAAGATCGTGTTTGCAGGGCATGTGTAGAAGGAAAAATGCATGACTCTCCCCACAAGCCAAAGAACTACATCAAGTCAAAGAGGATCTTGGAGCTCCTTCATGTGGATCTCTTTGGTCCTCCCTCTCATGCAAGCCTTGGTGGGAAGAAATATTGTCTGGTAATTGTTGATGACTACTCAAGATACACTTGGGTATATTTCTTCAAGCTAAAAAGTGAGACCCAACAGAACTTCATTGACTTCATCAACATGGCTCAACGCCAACACAATGTCCCGGTATTGACAATAAGAAGTGACAACGGTACCGAATTCAAGAACTACACATTGAATGGATTTCTTAGTGATGAGGGAATAAAACATCAATATTCCGCTGCATATACCCCTCAACAAAATGGTGTAGCTGAGAGGAAGAACCAGACTCTTATTGATATGGCAAGGACCATGTTGGCGGAGTTTAAGTCTCCATACAATTTTTGGGCTGGAGCCATCTCCACCGCATGCCATGCTTCAAACCGTCTCTATCTCCACAAAGAATTGGTCAAGACCCCTTATGAGATACTTACCGGTAACAAGCCCAACGTCTCATACTTTCGAGTGTTCGGTTGTAAGTGCTTCTATCGTATTAAGGGTATTCGTTTGTCCAAGTTTGATTCCAAAGCATTAGAGGGTATTTTTGTTGGTTATGGTCTCGAATCCCACACTTATAGAGTCTATGACATGCTCTCTGGAGTTGTCATAGAATCTTGTAGTGTGGTGTTTGAAGAATATGATGGTCCCCAAGCGGGACGTGTTGATGTTTGTGATGTAGATGATGAAATGCCTCAGGAAGCCATAGGAAGAATGGGTGCGGGCATCATCCGTCCTATTGAGGAACCCCTTATGGTGGATCGAGAAGAACTATGCTCTACTCAAGTGGAGCCCTCATCTTCACAACATCCACAAGCTCCGATCGAAGGGGACAATGACCCACACCAAGAACAAGTTGTGGACCCTCAACCCACTGATCAAGAAGATGCCTCCAACCAAGAAGTGATTGAGTCTCCGTTTGCCAGAATGTCCAGTGGTGCTAAGGCCATTACACAAGGAAGATCTGTACAAACTGCCATAAGAACAGCCGAATACCTAGCCAGTCGAGGGCTTGATCAAGACCAAGGTCAATCCCTGCCTCCTGTAGAAGAGGATATCTCCAATGATGATCAAGGTCAAGTTGATAGTCATGACGAGGACCAATATGATGAAGTGATTCCCGCAAGAAACAACAAGGAAATCGAAACTCGTCGCCAAGCTAGAATGGATAGAATTTTGGAATTAAGAGACCACTCTCTGGAGAATGTGGTAGGAGATGTAAGAAGAGGATATCTACTCGAGCACAATTGAAGAACTTTGGTGAGCACCAAGCACACATTTCCATGGTGGAACCAAAGAAAGTATGGGAAGCTCTTGGAGATTCGGATTGGTTGGATGCAATGCACAAAGAGCTCAACAACTTTGATAGAAACAAAGTATGGAAGTTAGTGGAGAAGCCAAAAGATTGCCGCAATGTCATAGGCACCAAGTGGATTTTCAAGAACAAGCAAGATGAGCATGGAATTGGGATAAGGAACAAGGCAAGATTGGTTGCAAAAGGGTTCTCTCAAATTGAGGGCATTGATTATGGAGAGACTTATGCACCTGTGGCTCGTCTTGAGTCCATCCGTATCCTTCTTGCTTTTGCGGCTCATCATAATTTTAAACTACAACAAATGGATGTAGAAAGTGCATTTCTTAATGGTCCATTGCATGAGTTGGTATATGTGAAACAACCCCCGGGGTTTGACGATCCCAACTTCCCAAACCACGTCTACAAACTCGATAAGGCACTCTATGGGCTCAAACATGCCCCACGCACGTGGTATGAGCACCTTAGAGAGTTGTTGTTAGATCGTGGGTTTGAGGTTGGGAAAATCGATCCCACTCTTTTTACTAAGAAGGTCAATGGGGAACTTTTTGTATGCCAAATCTATGTAGATGATATTATCTTTGGCTCATCTAACAAAGCTTTTAATGATGAATTCTCAAAGCTTATGACTGACAGGTTCAGGATGTCTATGATGGGAGAATTGAGAGTTTTTCTTGGCTTTGAGATCAAGCAAGTAAGAGGAGGAACATTCTTCAACCAAGCCAAGTATACTCAAGATATGCTCAAAAGATTCAACATGAAAGACCTAAATGGAGCTCCCACTCCCATGGCAACAAAGACTCATCTTGAACTAAATCCAAATGGTAAAGATGTGGATCAAAAGGTATATCGATCCATGATTGGCTCTTTGCTTTACCTTTGTGCATCTAGACCCGATATTGTGTTGAGTGTAGGAGTGTGTGCAAGATATCAAGCGGCTCCTAAAGAAAGCCATTTGATGGCGGTCAAGAGTATCTTTCGATATTTGGTTCATACCCCAAACTATGGTATTTGGTATCCTAGGGGCTCAACTTTCTCTCTTTGTGGGTACACGGATTCGGATTGGGCTGGTGACAAGGATGATAGAAAATCAACCTCCGGGGCTTGCCAATTACTTGGGAGGTCCTTGGTGTGTTGGCCTTCTAAGAAGCAAAATTGTATATCCCTTTCCACCGCCGAAGCCGAGTATGTGGCAGCTGCTAGTGCTTGTACACAATTGCTATGGATGAGGCAAACTTTAAAGGAATACGGTGTCCATTGTGACAAAGTGCCTCTTCTATGTGACAATGAAAGTGCTATCAAGATTGCATATAACCCAGTGGATCATACACGGACAAAGCATATTGAGATTCGTCATCACTTCATTAGAGATCATGTTGCCCGAGGTGATATTGAGCTATCATATGTGTCAACCAAAGACCAACTTGCCGATATCTTCACGAAGCCACTTGATGAAGCAAGATTTGTTATTTGAGGAATGAACTAAATATCTTGGATTCTAGGAGCTTGACTTGATTACCTTGCATATTCACCTATGTCTTGACCCATATTTGGTGTAGGTGCAGGAATGGAGATAGGGGGAGTGCGGTCCTAATACATTGGACTATCCCTCCCCCATAATGCCAACATTAATAAATTCAATACTATTAATATCATTTTGTGATATGTGAGTTTCATTGATGAGTAGTGGCTATGAACCCAAGGATAATTCTTCGCGGTGTCATGCCACAAACTCTTACATGATGGCCTTGGCCATCGCCCTCTTCTTATTGAAGAGTTGGCTCTTGGTCCGTTTGATTTGGAACTTAATTTGATTTTTTTTCTTGAAAATCAATGTTTTCTTGGTTCTTCACAGTACATCATCTGAATCCCAGGCCTTTCCTCATCTCTAAACATGCTCCTCTAGCCACACACATTTGTCCACTACTTGAAACTAGGGGTTTTGGTCGCGGGGAGGCCGGACTGTCCGTCCTGAACCAACCAGAATATCCGGCCAGACCGGACTCTCCGCTTGATTCACTCCGGACATTCCGGACGGGCAGGACACTCCGGTGAATATCACCCAGACACTCCGGCCCCGGCAGTTTCCAAATCGTAATAGGGGGTCGGGGAGAAGTGGACGGTTCAGTCCTTCTTCTTCCCCCCGACTCTCTCTTGCTCTCTGCCTGCTGCCCCCGACCAAGGACTCCACCGGGAGGGCTCCTCCACCCCGGATCCAGCCATTGCCGCCGACCATTCTCTTCCCTTTGCCGCTGGGATCCATTCCCCTCTGGTGAAGGACACCATGGATGCTGGTATAGTGCCCCTCCCCTTCCCATACCTAGGGTTTGATCTAGATGAAATTTTGGGGGCTATGTATCACCTAGATCCATGGACACATCATATAGCGTGCAATACTAGTCCTGGTAGTGGTCCTAGCAATCCCGATCTGCAATGGTTGAACACACTCGAACTGCCCCTAAAATCGTCAAGACTCCAGCCGGAATGTCCGGCGTGTACGGGCCGGACACTCCGGTCCGACCGGAATGTCCGGCTATTATGCACCGGAATGTCCGGTCGTAGCGGAGTCTCCGGGATGATTTTGCCGGACAGTCCGGCTGTTTTCCGCCAGTTCAGCTCCTGCATTAGTTTGACAACTACTACATGTTTGTATCTTCTGGACAAGTGTGCTTACCCCATATGCTATCCTTCTACTTTGATCTCATAGGTGGTTCTCGTCCTCGCCGGCCTCGGGCTGCTAAGCAGGCACATCCTCGCAGGTTCCGTGATGAAGAGTTTGACGTTCATGTAGATCCTTCTATGGTGAGACAGGCTGCTCGTGACCGTGCTGCAGCAAAACAGGAAAAGGTTAGAAAACTGAAAAGGGATGAAGCCAAGCGCATGAGGTTTGAAGCATTGACCACTCTGGCAGATTTGGGTACCGAGGAGTTTGTGGAGATGAGAGTCCAGCAGTTCTACTCCCTGCCTCGCACCTCGGATGATGCTCTCTTCTGGAGAAATGAACAAGCCCTCCTTTTCTCTGAGGTATTTTGTGGGTTCAGGACTGTTGTGTGCCCCATGCAGTGGTTGGATCTCTAGAAGCTCCATGCTCACAGGTACTTTGAGGATGCTCTGTGGGTGACAGAGAAGATGGGGCTGCACACCATCTTTCAAGTAAAAGAAGACTATAATGTTGAGTTGGTCCAACAGTTCTATGCTACAGTGGTCTTTGGGGACACTACGGATATTCCCCTTGAGTGGATCTCTGGCACTACTAGGTGCCGCTCCAGCATGGCTCAGTTTGCACAGATTCTTGGATTGCCTTTCAATCCCAATGCTCCGAGTGGTCTCAGAATGCATGTTCATGGTCAGGCATATGACAAGCAGAGGTTGGCCCCAATCTACTCTCAGAATGGTGTGGCTGGCCAAACCATCAACATCAAGCTCATCTACAACATTCTGCTTCGCATGTTTCTCCATACACTCACTCCCAAGGCTGGCAACAAGGATGAGATGAGAGGTGCAGAAATCAATCTTATGGCACATGCTCGCTCTGTGTATACTCATGGTCCTGACCACCAAGGTGGTGCTATTGATGTCATGAATTTCATCTATCAGGACTTGTACAAGTGCATCACAGACAAGAAGTGCCCTCTGTTTGCTCCCTATGTGATGAAGCTCATTGCTGCTCAGGCTCCAGCAACTCCATTGCTCTACAGTGATCTTGTTCCACACCTTCCTGCCAAGCTACAGAGGAAGGCTGCCCCTACCACCAAGGCTCCTCGTGGCTACCCCCCCTGCTCAGGACATATTTGAGGATGATGTGATGGATGCAGATGATTCTGACAGTGATGATGAGGTGGTACCGGAGGCTGTGACCCGGGGCCCTCGCATGAAGCATGCCAACAATGCATATCGCTTCACCACCTCTAAGGAGGAAGTACACAAGAAGGTGAAGAAGGCCTCCTGGTGGAAGAAGCTTCTCCTATGCCAGAACATTATCATGAAGGAACTCAAGCCGATCAACCTGCCCATGGAGGTTGATCCCTCTCAGGAGCAGGCATCCGATGGCACTCTTTCCTACGGTCACTAGAGTCAGGGTCATGTGGACTGGTCCATGTTTGAGGACGTGACTTCTTCTTCTCACCCTCACAGTCAGAGCTCGACTCAGGGTGTTCATCAGGGTGAGGATGACGACGAGGATGAGGATGAGGAGGAGGATGCCGACTACGACTTCAGTGGCTAGAGTTGGCTTTGGGGACGTTTTAGTTGTGCTCTTTTCCCTTTTTGGCGTCTCGATGCCAAAGGGGGAGAAGCAGCCCCTTTATTAGGTTGCTGCTGGGATTTTCATGGGTACACGAGTGCTTCACGTTATTTCGATTTGCCTCTTTGAAGCCTCGTGTTCGCTATCTTACTTTACTTGTTTGAGTACTATGTTGTGTTGAACTCAGTTGTGTGTTGTGACATGCTTACCCGGTTTTGTTAACAACTTTGTTATGCCTAGCTTATCATTCTAGTGGTTATTATCATGTCATACCTTGTTAGCTACAAAACCTAGTGAGGATGTGATCCTTGGGTGTGTGATTGTCTCAAAACGCAAAGCTAAAATGGTCACACATCTAGGGGAGCCTCACTATTTTTTGTATATCTCCTATTGTGAATTTTATTACCTATCCTGTTTGCAAATCCTTGGGTTATCATCAAACACCAAAAAGGGGGAGATTGAAAGGGCAATTATGCCCTTCCTATTATTTTGATGTTTGTTGACAACACTTGGATAGGTTAATCTATTGTTAAATGTTGCAGGAGATATCAGATAGTTGAGAGTGGTTGCCTTAAGGAAAAGAGCTCCCCTCAATCCTGTTTGTGCTAAGAAACCTGTCCCAACCGGACTGTCCGACTGATCTTCACTGGAGTGTCCACCCCTGGCCGGACTGTCCGGTTGGATCCGTCCGGACTGTCCGCCCCTGGGATGTGGGCGTCTTTCCTAGACATTCAGAACACCATATCGGACTCCTCACGGACACGGTCCGGAATCTAGCCAGAATCTTCTCTAGCCAGAGTGTCCGGTGAGGTTGCCCCAGAGTGTCCGGCCCAGGGGGCTTATCGATCTTCCTAGACATTCAGAATGCCTCATCGGACTCCTCCTGGACTCAATGCGGACACAGGCCGGAAACTTTGCCAGGCCGGAGTATCCGGCGGGTGTCAGCCGAAGTGTCCGGCTGGGCCGGACTGTCTGGCTTGTATTTGCCGGACTGTCCGGTGTAAGTGGCTCCCAACAGCTCTAATTCTAGGGGCCCTATAAATAGGCCCCTTCTTCTACCTTGGAAGCTGCTCGTCCAGTTCAAGAAAAGCATCACCATTTGAGCCACCAAATCCACAAGAACTCTTCACTCAACCATTCAAAGTCGTTGATCTTTGGAGAATCGAAGGAGGAGGCCTTGATCTACTACTTCACCAAGAGAGATTTCCATTTCCCCCTCATTCACTTGAGGGCCCCTTGTTCTAGGGTTTCCTTGGAAACCCTAGCTTGTGATTTGGTCTTACAAGCTTGTCTTTGATTGTTTGACAGCTTGCTTGTATTCGGGAGCCTCCAATTAGGTTGTGGATGTGTGCCTCGAACTTGTTGTAAAGGTGCCGGCTTCCACCTCGAAGGTTGCCGTTATAGTGGAAGGTGAATTGAACCCTTTGGGGTGAGGTTCATCGGAGAACAAGGGAGGCCTCTCGTGGCGTTGGTGGTTTGATACCACCCCCTCTCCAAACGTAGACGTACTTCCCCTCAAAAGGAAGGAACTACGGGAAACAAATCCTTGTGTCTCCGAGCGCTCCACTTTGGTTACCTCTATCCTTTACCGCACTTTACATCTCTAGTTCTTGCATAGTTCTGTGCTAGTTGACATATAGGTAAATTCACCTTAGTTGCATACTCTAGAGAATTTACCTTTTGTGTCGAACCCTAATTTGATTAAGAGTAAAATTTGGAGTAGGACCTATTCACCCCCCTCTAGGTGCCCATACGATCCTTTCACATAGGCCTGATGTAGATGTTGCGGCTATTGCGACTGGTTCACCTGCGCCACCAGCGGGTTCTGCTTGGAATATGGTGCCACACTATCAAGTGGTGGATCGCCCAACAGAGGAGATCGTCGACTTCTTCGAGGAGCAGACCAACGTTCTTTTGTTGCAATAGTAGTTTAGTTTGTATCCTGCACATAAGTGTACCAATGTTGTAAAGTTCATATATATGTTGTGCATAATTGATTGTCGATGATGTATAAAGAGCTTGTTAGCGTGTATGTTTTTTGTGAGTGCGTTGCACTATGCGACTCCTTTTCGTTAGCCTGGCCATACGCTTATGTCAGTCCCTTGTTAACCTGTCAGGTGCGTTGCAACTGGGTTGATGTGTGTCAAGGGTTTCAATTGGTGTGCCAGCTACTCAGGATATCGTGTTTTAGTATGTTGAACAGATGTGTATAGGGTGGCGCAGCCCCCGAGTGGATAAGTTGCGGAAAAATAAAGGAGAACACCGAGTTTTGGGGCACTTAGCTTTATTTATTCGTGAGATAGTATGAAATACAATGTGTGGCTAAGTAGCCTTGACTGAGTGGCCTTATTTGCAATGTAAAAGTAAAAATGACTAAGGGTAGAAGCGTCGCAGCTGCGCGACGTTCCAGGGGTTGGAGTATGCGACTCTAGTCTCTAAATCTTGAAGGCGATAGGCGCCACCTGGGTTTACTTCTGTAATCACGTATGGTCCCTCCTAGGGGGACTCGAGCTTGAGATGTCCTTGCTGCTTCAGTCGAAGGACCAAGTCGCCTTCGACGAAGGATCTGGGGCGTAGCCTCCTACTTTGGTAGTTGCGCAGGTTCTGCTGGTAGATCGTTGATCTTTCCGCGGCGATTTCCCTTGCCTCGTCAAGGAGGTCGACGGAATCTTCGAGTGCAAGGGTTGACTCCTACTTCCTGTAAGCGACCACGCGCGTCACTTTGTACCGTACCTCAGTGGGTAGCACCGCTTCAGCCCCGTGCACCATAAAGAACGGGGTGTAGCTTGTAGCACTGTTTGGAGTTGTGTGTAGGCTCAAGAGTACTGATTGTAATTCATCTGGCCAGCAACCCGCGGCTTGTTCAAGTGGCCGGAGGAGTCGCTTCTTGATGCCGCCGCAGAAGAGCCCGTTCGCCTTTTCGACCTGACCGTTGGTCTGTGGATGCGTTACCAAAGCGTAGCTGATGTTGATTCCTAGATTCTCACAGAATTCTTGGAACTCCTTGGATGTGAAGTTCGTCCCATTGTCTGTGATGATGCTGTGCGGCACTCCGAAGTGGAAGACGATGGATTTGAAGAACTTGACGGCGCTATGCCCTGATTGATTGGTCACTGGCATGGCCTCTATCCACTTGGTGAACTTGTCGACTACGACTAGGAGGTAGACGTAGCCTCCTCGTGAGGACTTGGGGAGTTTGCCGACCATGTCGAGTCCCCATTGCGTGAAGGGCCAGGCCAATGGGATGGGCCGAAGCTCTGCGCCAGGTGCGTGCGGCTTGTCTGTGAATCGCTGGCACGCGTTGCATTTCTAGACGATGTCCTTGGCGTCGCGCATGGCGGTAGGCCAGTAGAATCCAGCTTGTAGAGCTTTGGCCACGAGGGCGCGACTGCCAGCGTGGTGTCCGCAGGTTCCTTCATGGATGTCGAGGAGGACAGCTCTTCCATCGGCCGTGAAGACGCATCGCTAGAGCACTCCTATGATGCCGCACTTGTATAGTTCGCCGTTGATAACATCGAATGCCTTGGATCACCGCGCGATGTGCCGTGCATCAGTCGGATCATCCGATAGCCTTTTGCTGAGGAGGTACGTGATGTACGGCTGAGTCCAAGATGACTCGATCATCATGACGCTCATTGGTCCTTCGAGTCCTCTATCCAGCTCCAGGTCGTCGAGTGCCATTGGCTCATTGGGTGGCGTAGCCCCCGAGTCCGTTGTTGTGCTTGTTTTCTTCTCTGTTGCCTTTGGCTTGATGGAGCGTTCGCAGATGCGCTTGAGAAATACCCTAGGTGGTATGGGACCGCAGGTAGAGCCTATGTTGGCGAGTGCGTCCGCCTCTTCATTGCTTTCGTGACCTACGTGTCGCATCTCGCAGCCGTCGAAGTCCCCTTCGAGTGTGTCGTAGGGGTCGCGATAGGCGATCATGTTGTCGTTCAGTGGGTCGCACTCATGCATTGTTTGGTTGATAACCAACTTAGAGTCGCCGTATATAATGAGCCTCTTGGCACTGTAGGCTTTTTCCATCCTCATCCCGTGTAGCAGGGCCTCGTATTCAGCTTCGTTGTTGGAGGCGGTCAACTACATTCGCAGGATGTACTTCAGCTTGTCCCCTTGGGGCGATGTCAGTATGACACCTGCACCTACTCGGTCCTTCCGCTTGGATCCATCGAAGTGCATTGTCCAGAGGTAGAACATATCTGGTTTTTCGGGGAGATGGTTTTCCATCCAGTGCACAAGGAAGTCAGGAAGAACTTGCGACTTGATTGCGTCGCGCTTTTCGTATGTAATGTCTCGTGGAGACAATTCGATTCCCCAAAGCACGACTCGTCCCGTGGCGTCGGGGTTATTGAGGAAATGCCCCAGCGAGGCGTCATTGACCACCACGATTGGGTGTTCCTGGAAGTAGTGGCGCAGTCGCTAGGCGGTCATGAAGACGTTGTACGTCAGCTTCTGGTAGTGCGGGTACCGCTATTTTGTTGGCGTGAGGACCTCACTGAGGTAGTAAACTAGGCGCTGTACCCCGTGGACCTTGTTTTCCTCGGCTCGTTCGACCACAAGTACTATGCTGACCACTTGGTTGGTGGCGGAGATATACAACAACAATGGTTCCCTTTCTCGTGGGGGTCACCAATACTGGCGAAGTGGATAGCAGGCGCTTGAGGTCTTCGAATGCTTCCTGCGCTTCGTTGGTCCACTCGAACTTTTCAGATTTGCGGAGGAGTTGGTAGAAGGGCAGTTCCTTTTCACCCATCCGACTAATGAATCGACCGAGGGCCGCGATTCTTCCAGCCAGCTGCTGGACGCCCCTTATGTTTTTCGGCTTCTCCATGGCTAGTATGGCTTTTATTTTTGTCGGGTTTGCCTCGATTCCTCTCGCGGAGATGAGATACCCAAGTAGTTGCCCAGATGGTACGCCAAAGGCGCATTTGTCCGGATTGAGCTTGATCCGGTAGCGGTCGAGGTTGTCGAAGGTTCCACGTAAATCGTCGATTAGGGAGGCTTCCTACTTGGTCTTGATTAATATGTCGTCGACATAGACTTGAATGTTGCGACCAAGTTGATCCTTGAGGCAAGCCTGCATGCACTGCTGGTAGGTGCCTCCTGCATTTTTTAGCCCGAAGGGCATCGTGTTGTAGCAGAACACACCGAAGGGCGTTGTAAACACTGTTTTTTCTTGATCTTCCTCCTTCATTCAAATCTGATTATAGCCTGAGTAGGCGTCGAGGAAGAAGAGGCGCTCGCATCCCACGGTGGAGTCGATGATCTGGTCGATTCACAGTAGCGGGAAGTGATCCTTTGGACAGTGCTTATTTAAAGAGGTGAAGTCCACACACATCTGCAGGATATCCGTGTCCTTTTTTGGTACTAGCACCGTGTTGGCGAGCCAGGTGCTTTCCTTGATCTCGCGTATGAATTTGGCGTCGAGGAGTCTGTTGATCTCCATTTCGACTGCTTTTTCTCTTGGCTCAGATAATTGCCGGATTGTTTGCTTGACTGGCCTTGCGTCTAGGTTGACGTTGAGTGCATGCTCGGCGAATTCCCTGGGAACTCCTGGCATGTCCGCTGGACACCAGGCAAAAATTTCCCAGTACTCACGGAGGAATTCGACGAGCGCGAGTTCCTATGCGGGACTCAAGTTGTTGGCGATGAGGGCCGTCTTAGCGGGGTCCGATGGGTGGACCTGGACTTTCTTCGTGTGCACCGATGAGTCGAAGGACAAGTCAGGTGAGCTTGGCCTGCTTAGGGGAGGCGGATTGTTGTTTGTCGACTCCTTCAGTTTCGCGAGTTCTTCCTACATGCCGAAGGACTGGGAGATTCTGTTGAATTCCCTGTCGCAACTGTCAGATCTCTCGAAGCTCCCGTTGACTGTGATGACGCCATTGGGACTGCCATGAACCTAGCGAACGTGACGCGCCCGAGGATCCAATGGTACTATGAGGGCCAGTCGACGACCTCAAAGTTGATGCGCTCGCGTCGAAAGTTTTTCGGCATGCCGAAGATGACGTCGAGGTTGATTTTTCCCAGGGATATACGCCTTTTCCTGGGATGATGTCGTGGAATGTTGTGTCCGAGGGTTCTAAGCAAGTTAGAGGGATCCTCATTGCTCGCAAGGTACTCGCGAATATAAGGTTGATGCCGCTTCCACCGTCCATGAAGACACGGCTCATATCGAAACCTCTGATTTGTGCCTCGAGCACGAGGGGATAGTGGCCTGGATGAGGTACCTGAGGCGGATGATCGCGTTTGTCGAAGGTGATGCAAGACTCGCTTCCGCTGAGGTACTCAGTGGTAGATGGTGGCGAGTTTGTGGCCAAGTTGACTTGGCGAGTGATGGCCTTCTGCACCTGATTAGAGGGGCGCCCTTTTTGGATCATCATGGTACCCATGGCCCGTGGGTATGGTTCGCCTCCGTGGTGCTGGTCCGGCGCAGCTGCATTCGGGGGTGGCCCGAGTGGTGGTGGCGGAGCTCCATGTGCCACGGTGCCTGGGGCGGCTCCGTAGCCCCTTTCGACTGTATTACGGTTCATCCGAGCCAGTCCCTCATGTAATTTGAGGAACTCGCGGAAGTCCTTGAGGAGGTGGCTTGACTTCTTCTTTCCATCATGTTTGTCGATGTAGAAGTGCACAGTGCATGGCCCGGACAGTTTGTCCTCAATGGATGTTGCGGGTGCCTCATCGCGATTGCGGCGCTGCCACACTTGCGTTGTCTTTTCTGGATTCGCGGTATCCGCTGTTGTGGTAGCCGCTGTTGCGGTTGTCGTCGCGTCTATCGGCGTAGCCAGCCATGACCATGTTGACGTCGTCACGGTCATCGTAGATGTGCATGCGGCGTTTGCCTCGGCGATCGCGTCTGCGCTCGAGTTCTGCCTCATCATTGGAGTGAACACGTTTTTTCACCGAATCTTCTCCATCCGCCTAGCGATTCACGATTTCCATCAGGTGATTGATGGTTTTGGGCTTTGAGCGGTCCAGCTCCTCCTTGAGCTCTATGCGACATACGCCGCCATTGAATGCATCAATCACGCGGTCCTCCAAGATGTTCTCTGTAGAGTTCTTGATGATGGACCACCTTTGGATGTAGGAGTGTAGCGATTCACCCGATCTTTGCTGGTAGCATCTTAGCTCTTCGATTGACGCGGGCCGTTTGTATGTGCCCTTGAAGTTACGCACGAAGCTGTAAACCAGTTCATCCCAACTGCGAATGGATCCGCGTGGGAGGTTGTTGAGCCATGCTCGGGCGGCGCCTTGCAGCTGTAGCTGTAAGCATTGCATGGCTGTGCTTCGACTGCCGCCACGGAGTCTGATGGAGGAGATGTGGTCCTCCAGCCAGATCTTTGGGTCTTGTAGGCCGTCAAACTTCGGGTTCTCCGACAGGAGTTTAAACCCCTTGGGCATTCGCTTTTGCCTGATGGACCTGCTGAAGCATCTGGCGTCACAGAGCTCCACATCTTCCTCTTCCGAGTCAGTCGACCGAGCACGTCGCGCCCTTGATTTGTCGATCTTGCGCTGCATGAGGACATCACGCGCATCATAGTCGCGGTCGTGTCGCCGTGAGCGGCGGCATCGAGAAAGGTCGTGACTGTCGTTGTTGGATGAGGGCGAGGAGTAGCGCTTTGCTAGCACTATGCCTTTTTCGGCTCTGGTGTTGGTTCCTTGTCGAGGGTAGCTTCGACTAGTCCCAAGCCCGCGATCGTAGATCGGTGCATGGCGGCTCGGGGATCTCCAGCTGGCGGCTGGTTGTTGAGGAGGTACATGGTGATTGCTGTCACCGCGGCCTGCGCCGTCTTGGGGACTACGTTGCCCCATGTGTCAACTGTCATAGAGCTGAAGTCGAGGACCTTTGCAGCTTCTACGCGTTCTTGCTCGGTGAGATGAGCCATCCGAGATCGCCTCTTGTTTGCGAGGTATTCGTTTCCCTTTGAGGAGGATCCTCCGTGTGAGGAGAGCCCGGCACGTCGAAGGCTCGACTCGTCTGCCGCCTTTTTACACGCCTCGAGTCGTGTGATTGTTTGCACTTGGCGCTTGAATTCTTCCTTCAGGAGCCAATGGTGGCCCATTAGCAGTTCTTGTGGAGATCCGAAGGGTAGAGGGTTGCCTCGTAAGGCCTCGCGGTAGCGAGCCCACTCCTGCTCGTTGAGCCTAATCACGACGCGTTCGCCGGTTTGCTCGTTTGTCATGGTTGGGAGCTCAGCTGCCCCTCCATTGTCGACGGGGGTGCGATTGCCACCATTGCCACCGTTGCCGCCGTTCGGTGGGTTGGTTTCGTTGCCATGGTTGCCCGTGTTGTCGCGATTGGCGGAGGTGTCACCCGCGTTGATGACGGCGCACATGAAGTGATTGGGGAAGCTGCTGCTCTCGCAACTTTCAGATCCAGAGCCGTAGGCTTCATCTTCAGTTGCCAAATCGCCTAGATCGGATTCGCGACTGCTGTCGCTAACCGTGTTCTCGACTGTTGTCGGGGTGTTGAGCTCACTGAGGGTGCCGGTCGATGGAGGGAACCATGATGCTGGGGCAATCGACGACACCGTCGGCTGGTCAGGCATGCGAAGCGTGCCTATCTGACCAACTTGGAAGCGGAAGCTCCCGATCGCCAGGCTGATTCCGTCGCCCACGGACTCAAAAGCTGGGCGAGTGGCTGGCGTCTGGACGATGAAGTCAAACGCGCCGAAGAGCTGGCGAAGCTCCGCTGCTGCGGAGTTGTAGATCACGGTTGATGGGGCCGAAGAAGCCGCAACATCTGCACTCCCAATTCCCACAGACAGCGCCAATTGACGAGGGTTTAACTCATAAATTCCCATTGTTATGGACTTGGGTTTTGGAGAAGGAGGGAGCGCTGGAGACATCTATCGGCTAGCAAACAAGCACACGGGGGACTCGAAGATTTACCCTGGTTCAGGCCTCATAGAGGTCCCTAGTCATGCTTGTCTGCTCATGGAATTATCAAAGGAATCGAGGATTACAATGGTGCGCAGATGCAATCTGGCGAGGGTTGTGGAAACTAGGGTTGCGTGTGTCCTCCTCGCCACCCCCTCCTAGCCTTTATATAGATAGGCTAGGTCTCAGGTAGCAGGTCGAGTCGGTTACATGTTAGGGTTTTCCCCTTTTAACTTTCTATCTTTAGCTTCTTCTTGTTCTTCAAGCAAGCGAGAGTCCGTAGGTTACTCGAGTTCTTCATTTGGGCCTTGGCGACACCATGGAACTCTACGTATTCAGGCCGTATATACCAAGCTCGAGTACCTGTAGGTTATACCCATGTCAGTACCCAAAACCTAGCCTCCTCATATAAAGTCTAGGAAGGACCACCAGGGAGGGATCACCTGAAACTCTCGCCATACACACACGCTGGATCTAATCTGCGCAACCCTAGCCATCTCGGCACCATTGTGACATTCGGTTTCTCCAATCAATTAAGAACAAACTAGCAGGAGTAGGGTTTTCCCTCCTGGGGCCTGAACATGGGTAAACTCTCGAGGACATATGCCGTAGAGGTAAATAGTAAAGATGTTTTATTGTCATATCTCATTAGTTCATGATATTTTTATGCCATGCTATAATTGTATTAAGTGGAAACATTAATACATGTGTGGTATGTAAACAAACCAAGTCCCTAGTATCCTCTAATATACTAGCTCATTGGGCAATCAATGATCGAGGTTTTCCGATCATGGAGCATTTATACAAATTGACAATGGGGTCACTTCATTAGAAAAATGATGTGATGGACACACACCCAACCGTAGTATTGCAATGTGATCTAGTCACAAAGTTCAACGTTGTGATATAAAGCAAAGCGTAGTAACTCACTCCATTGAACGTGAGATCATGTTTAATCAATACCACCCGAGGTTGCTTAGATTTACATCAACCGTTGCACCATAACAGGGTGATCATAAATGTGTATGTTGGGTATTCCAGAAGAGTATGTTGAGGTTTATGCATTGAGATCGGGATTTGGACATCCATGTGACGGATAGATACCCTAGGCCACTCAGTGAGATTACATCTGCAAGGTTGCAAACATGTAACTATGTCACGGGGATATAGTATCAAAGAAACGAGTAAATGTGTTTGTCGGTAACAATATCGAACTAGATATAAAGATACCGGAGATAAGAGCTTGGACAAACTAGGTATCATAGAGCAAAGGGAATGAGACTTGACGTTCAAGGTTCAAGCGATCAAGTTAAATTCGTGGAATGCATGGGGGCCATCATGAGTTTCCATAGACCGTTGTTGGTCATTGATCAGAGAGATGTCTCAATCATGTCTGCACGTTCTTGAATTGTAGGGTGTCACTCTGAAGGGTAGATGACTCTTAGGGATTGACTCGAGATCATAGGAGAAAAGAGAGAGAACACCGTAATTTTTCTAGGATGCTACATGAATTGTTCCGGAGAGAAATTGAAGTTGTTCAGAGGGGTTCGAAAGGAGTTTCGAAATGAAAGGAAGTAAATAATATGTATTTAATATTAATTTGTTGAATTAATCATTAAATACATTTATTTAATTTAAAAGGGCATCCCACCTACATGGGACTTTCCCGGAGAGGAAAGGGCCCATGAGGGGGTCGCAACCCCAAAGGAGCATGGCGAGCGGGGTGGGACCCATCCCAACCGCCCGCCAGCCATAGTGGGCCAAGGAGCACGGGGTGGGGCCCATCCCCACCGCTGACGACAGCCCTCCCTCCCCCTCTTGAATAGTCCCACCCCGGGACTTTAAGGGATGGGGTGCTCCCCTTTCCCCTATATAAGAAGGGAGACCCCTCTCCCAAATCTCATCCCATCAACTGGCTTTTACTATTTCTCTCTCTCCCTCTCCCTCATGTGTGGTTCCCAAGTAGGGACGTGCATACGGGGATAGGGGTTTCTCCACCATACGCACGTCGTCATACTGCTGGATCTTTAGTCCAGATCAATCTTCTTCCACTTCTTAGCTCGACCTAAGCCCGAGAGATGTCTCTACACTAGATGCCTGCAAATCCACGGAGGCACTTCGAGTTGTGGTTCTCATCACTTGTTTCTTGGAGCTTGGGCGCCTACATGACCTTGAGGTTGGCTACTCTGTTCAGCTACATCATTAATGTTTCTCGTGAAATGTTAACCGTTTCCAGACTTCAAGGTTATGAACACCGAATCCCTCTCATTACTTTACATATGCATAGATAGATCTTGGCTATGATGTTCTCGTCGTTAGAAAAAAATATTTTTTTGCTACGGAACTATTCGGTGGTATCAGAGCCGATCTATTCGTAGATGTGATAGTACGCACATAGAAATATGTGGGCATTTATCTTCTAGTTGTTACCCTCCCACCTGTACTTCTTCATATCGTGGCAATGTTTGATGAAACGGCCTAGACCAACCTTATGCGTGAGCTTACGTGAGACTGGTTCTATGGCTTGTACCATATAAGTGGCCAGCGAGTGTCTGTCTCTCTTACATTAGTCGATATGTTATGTAATCCTCCGAACCTCACTTTTCTAAATCACAAGCCGGTATAACCAGAATTGGGGAAGGACGTACTATCGTGGAGGCCGCATGACTCACCACAAGAAGGCCGCAAAGGCAAGGCATGGTACTGCCCAACCATCCCACCCAAATTCTGAAGGAGATATGCCCTGGAGGAAAATAATAAATAGGTTTATTATCATATCTCAAGTTAGTTCATAGTAGTTCCATACTATGCTATAACTGAAGGGAATATGCCAGAGTGGCAATAATAAAATGGTTATTATTTTATCCCATGTTTATGATAAATGTTTATTTCTCATGCTAGAATTGTATTAATCGGAAACATTAATACATGTGTGTTTAAGAAACAAACCAAAGTTCCTAGTAATGCCTCTCTTAGATACTAGCTCATTTATTAACAGGTAATCAAGGTTTCCTGATCATGAACATTGGATGTTGTTAATAACGGGATCATATTATTAGGAGAATGATATGATAAACATACACCCAAAGTATATTTAACAATATGATCTAGTCATTAAGTTTAATTGCTACATCAAATATATACGAAGTAGACTTAATCCTTAGACCATGAGATCATGTCAATCGCTAACACCGGAAGAGTGCCTTGATAAGATCAAGTGTCACACCGTAGCAGGGTGACTATAAAGCTGGGTTCAGGTATTCTAAAATTGTTATGTTGAGGCTCATGGATAAAGAGTGGGATTTGTCCATCCTAATGACGGAGATATATACTCTGGCCCTCTCGGTGATATCACATCAATATCGCTTGCAAGCATGTGACTAGGTCACAAAGATGTTGTATCACCAAACGAGTAAAGAGTACTTGTCGGGAATGCGATCAAACTAGGGTATAGTTGATACCCATGATCGGATCTCAGACAAGTAAAATATCATGAGACAAAAGGATTTGGTTACGACGATAATGGTACACACAATCACTAGATTCATCGTTGCATATGTGGGAGTCAATATGGATATCCAGGTCCTACTTCTGATTATTGATAAGAGAGGTGTCTATCATGTCTACACCATTCATGAACCGTAGGGTGACACACTTAAGGTTCTCCGACACTAAGTGGTAGATAAAAACATCCGAGAATAATATTGATAGAGCTAAAATTGTTTCGGATCAAATCGCTAAAAATGGTTTCAAGTGTAATATTGAAACAATGCAAGGGTTTTATGTCAATGTTTGTTAATTAAAGTAATTAACAAAATTCTGAATAAAATAAACAAAAGAGTTTTATTTCAAGAGAGAAATGCATGTATGCTATGGGCATTTAATGCAATTGAAATGGGGGTTTCACTCACATGAATGACAGAATGAATGGGGGAATGAATGAGGGAAGAGGAGGGGCACCCATGGATGGTGGCCATACCCTTCCTCTATAAAGGACCCCCTCTCCTGCTCTCCATTTGCACCACCTCGTCATGAAGGCTCTCCTCCCCCTCTAGCAATTCCCCATGGCTTTGGATTAGCGAAATACATGTTCTGTTGGTATCTTGTGGTAAGATTAATCTACTCCTTCTGCTGCTCTGCTGGAGTGGAGGTGTGAAGGTTGTTAGGAGCCGGACATGTGCCCGAGTATGGATGCGCTGCTGGTTTACGGCGCTCTACAACTCGATCTTGAGATCGGCAAGTGAACGACTACATCACCACCGAAATCAGTTTCATAAAAAGCTTTCGGTCTTCGAGGGTAAGTTTTTCTGGTTACCCTCTCACTCGTTACGAGCATCTACTAGATTAGATGTTGCCACAATTGGCGTTCTTATCATAGGAATTTTTTTGTTTTCTATGTTGCGACTCCTTTAGTGGTATCAGAGCCATATCTATGCATAGATGTTCTATACGAGTAGAATACATGGGGATGTGGGTGTTGATGATAATGTTATTACAACATTTTGTGTGTATTGGATCTTAGTGTCATAGTGGGATGAAGCGGCCTGGACTAACTTCACATGTCCTCGCACCTGAGACTTGTTCCACGCTTGACATGCAGCTCGTATTGCATAAGTGGTTACGGGTGTCTATCTCTCCTACTATAGTTAAAATCTAGTATACAACGGGTTGTTAATAATTTCTTAATCAATGTTGTGGTTTGAAGAACGTAGTTGACATGGGTATGCCCCATGGGTACCCTAGATTAGCCTATACGGTTTGGCCTAGGAGGAGCCCGTGGGACAATTGAAGCCCAACAAGGATTCAGGTGACCCAAGCCCAAGCAACTCATTGACAAACACAACAAGGAATAGATAGAAATTTAAAGGGAAAACCCTAATCTTTAACCGACTTGGCCTACTGTCCTGAGACCTGGCCTCCCTATATAAAGGACATGAAGGAGTCGCGAGAAGGATATCCGCAAGCCTAGTTTACACATCACTAGATTACATCTGCGCACTGTATGTAACATTCGACTCCTCAATAATCCAAGAGCAGACAAGCAGGAGTAGGGTCCCTTCTGAGGGCCTCAACCTGGGTAAACCGTGTGTCCCTGATGTTCTTGTTTGATAGCTGATTGATGCCTCCAGCGCTCCCTACTTCCTGTAAACTAAGTCCATCAACGATGGGCATTGATGAGTTAACCCCTCGTCAATTGGCACCATCTATGGGAAACATGAGTGCTGATGTTGCGGCTTCCTTGGCCCCATCAACTGCGATCTACAACTCTGCTGCAGCAAAGAACCGCCTCCTCTCCGGTACTTTTGACTTTACCATCAACTCATCGGTGACTCGCCCGGACTACGAGTCCGTGGGCGATAGAACCGGCATGACGATCAGGATCTTATGCTTCTAGGTCGGCCAGATCGGCACGCTCCGCTTACCCAATCATTTGCCAACACCGTCGATTGCACCTGCCTCGTGGTTCCCACCACCAATCGGCACCCTGAGCGAGCTCAACGCGTCGGGCTCGGCCGACGACACGGATAGCAACAATAGTTGCAATTTGCATCTGACCGATCAGTCATCCGAGGAAGGCGCCTATGGCTCCGGATCTGAGAGTTGCGGGAGCAGCGGCTTCCCCAACCACCACATGTGTGCAATCATCAACAACGGTGATGGGGGCACTCAAGGTAACACCGACAACAACGGGCCTGCCAATAGAGTTCCCATCATTGGCCCCGCCAACGGCGAGCAACCCATACCACCCAACCCGCACATCCCGCCCAACCCCGACAATCGAGGCGAACCCGCAAACAACAGGGTGATGCACCAGGAGATCCACCTCAACAACGCTAAGTGGGCATGATGCAGGGAAGCCCTACAAGGCAACCCACTACCAGTAGACATCATGCGAGATGCTGATGGGATATCACTGGATACTCATCCAGGAGTTCAAACGCCAACATGGGGTGAACACACAACTCGAGGCCCACAAGAAGGCCGTAGATGAGTTGAGTGCCCTACGGGCAGAACTCTCCTCTATCGTTGGGTCCTAATGAAAGGACCTAATGAACCACTCTTATCAAGCACAGTAGAAGCAGCATCATAAGCATTAGAAGTTTCAGATTCAGCAGTAGTAGCAGTGTGTGTAGCATGTGTATGTGGTGGTGTAACGAGCTTACTTATAACAGATGGTGAATCAAGAGCAGCATAGGTGTTCAGAACCGTACCTCTTCTTGTAGTGGATGGTAAAATAGGAACCTTGCCATCACGAGACTTACCCATGATGGATGGATAGCAGGGAACAATAGAGAATCCAAGTGAACTTAATAAATAAAGCTATGCTCCCCGGCAACGACGCTAGAAAATAGTCTTGATGACCCACAAGTACAGGGGGTGTATCGCAGTATTTTCGAGGGAAGTGAAACCTAATTTATTGATTCGACACAAGGGGAGCCAAAGAATATTTATAAGCCTTAACAACTGAGTTGTCAATTCAGTTGCACCTAGAAACAATCTTGCTCACAGCAGTTTATCAGTAGCAACAGTTTTGTAGTAGAAATAGTAAAGTAGCAACAACAGTAAAGTAAAGACAGTAGTAACAATAGCAGTAAACAATAGGATTCGAGTGCGGTAGGCATAGGGATGGATGGACGGGCGTTGCATGGACAAGACAATTCACATAGCAATCAGAACAATAGGGCAATTGCAGATAAATAAGATAAAGCGTACAAGTACTAGATAGTCCTAGGCATGTGTTCCATATATAGTCATACGTGCTCGCAATGAGAACTTGCACAACATCTTTTGTCCTGCCAGCCCGTTTGCAGCGAGGCCTCAAGGGAACTACTGGCAATTAAGGTGCTCCTTTTAATAGAGCATCGGAGCAAAGCATTAACACTCCGTGAACACATGTTATCATCACATCAAAGCCATTCCCTCTGGTTATCCCGATTTCTGTCACTTCGGGGCCATTGGTTCCGGGCAACAACGTGTGTATACAACTTGCAGATAAGACCATAAACAATACTATCATAATGAATCAATAACATGTTCAGATCTGAAATCATGGCACTCGGGCCCTAGTGACAAGCATTAAGCACAACAAGTCGCAACAAAGTCATAAAGCACTAATAAAAGATACTAGGCACCATGCCCTAACAATCTGATGCCATTACATGAACGATCTCATCCAATCCCTACCATCCCCATAGCCTACATCGGGGGATTACTCACTCATAGATGGGGGAAACATGGATGGTCGATGGAGAAGCGATGGTGATGATGGCGATGATCTCCTCCAATTCCCTGTCCCGGCAGGGTGCCAGAACGGAGTTTCTAGTGCTGTTTCGAGGAATCTAGTGGTGGCGGTGGAGCAGAACTCCTTCTGGAAAAACGTCGAACCCCCATGAGTTTTTAGGTCAGAAGGCAACTTATAGGCGAAGAGGGAGACAGAGGGGAAGTCTAGGGCGGCCAGACCACCCCCTGGCGTGGCCTGGGCTTGCCCGCGCGGCCAGGTGGTGTGGCATGGGCCCAGCCCCCCTCCGTCTCGTATTCTGGCTCCTGGAGTCTTCTGGTGAAATAGGATTTTCGGCATATTTTCCGGGATTTTTCCTAACAGTTGATTTTCTACACAAAAAGTAGACACCATGGCAATTCTGCTGAAAACAGCGTTAGTCTGCGTTAGTTGCATCCAAATCACACAAGTTTAGAGGAGAAACAATAGCAAAAGTGTTCGGGAAAGTAGATACGTTTTGGATGTATCAACTCCCCCCAAGCTTAGCTTATTGCTTGTCCTCAAGCAATTCAGTTGAAAACTGAGTGCGATAAAAGAACTTTCACGAACACATTTCCTTCATATGATGTATATATTCTCAGCATGTGATCAACTACTTAGACAATTCATAATAAGGAGTATGCAATTAAGTTTACTTAATAGGCAATGCAAGCTATGAAGAGATTCCAACTCAAAAATAATAAGTAGCATAAACATAAACATAAGCAACATTACAATGCTCATAACAAGGTATGATAGAGTGGTATCTCGCTTGCCTTTGATTATGAATGCCAAGGCACCTCTGAAGTTCAGGTGAAGACTAGAAGTAAAAATGTCAAAGATACAAGCATCAAAGTCATAACACAAATAATCAAGTAATGAGACAAGCATAAAGAATGACAACTATGCTCTCAAGAAGGTGCTCAAAGAATATGTGGAGACTCAACAAGTAAAAGAAAATGTTTTGAATAATTTGAAAGGCTTCCAAATGCTGAAAGTATGGTACTCATTAGCTTTGAGCTCTCATTGCCCCTATCATAAGCATATTTTAATGTGGTTAAGGTGAAAGTGAGGTCCAATCTGAGTTATATGCTTGACAGACTATAAAGTGAAAATCCATGTCCCTTGAGTACGAGGGCCGCTCGTCATGCTACTCAACTTTAGTTACTGGTAAGTTCTTGTCATCGTAAATATGTGTGTATCATAGAGAACCGCCAACGGGGTACCCCTTTCCCGATGATACGGAAGAATCCCCATATCAAAATGACAGGGCAAGCAGACAATGAGTATCTCAGCAATCTTCTTATTTACCATGGGAAAATGGTGCTTTTTTCTCTCTTTCCTCTTTTCATAAATCTCTTTTTTTCTTTTTCTCAATAGCTATCTCTCTTTTTTATAAGAAGAATTCTTCATAGATATCATTATGGTTACGCTGCAGGTTTCCACCATGTCAGCATGGATTAGACCAGCGGCCCAGGCGTTTCTCTAACACACATACATAACTCCATGGACTTACAAGCTCCCCTTTTATTTCACACCAACGACATCCGCAAACAAAAGAACATGGTATCAACTGGGTATATATTTATAGGTGTTGAAAGCGTTCCCCGTGACAGCACGGTTCTGCTAATCCCCGGCCTATAATTTGCAAGCATATAACTTTCATGGACAATCACAATGGTTCAGGTTTATCAAGTGCAGAAAATAAAGTGTGCCATCAAGTTCGTGAGAGCTTTACTAACTAACTTTCTCATAACAAGCAAACATTTTATTCGGAAGAAAACAAGGCATATTGAATATGCACGGAAATAGCAAATGATGCTAATAGGTAGGTATGGTGGACACTTTGGCAATATTTGGTTTAAGGGAATTGGAAACAAGAGTAAAATACTCAGTGAAAGTGAAGGCTAGCAATAGTAAGGGAGCGACAAACGAGAGAGCAATAGCTGTCATAATCACGCTTGCAACAAAACATGACTAATCATGGCATGAAAGTGATTCAAGATCCTCAAGGCAAAATAATTCATCGAGGCTTAACTGATTATTACAGTCATGTGCATGCGTGAGTATGTGCCAAGTCAATTCAAATGAAACATTCAGAGGAGGATACCATGGTGTCATACCAAGTTATGATTAGAGTAATGCAAGCAAACATTCATAAAACATGCTACAAACTATTAGCAAGCTGGAACTAATCATACGAAAGCAAGAACTACTAAGCATCCAAAGATAACATACACCCTACACGAACAGGCTAAGCATGCCCACAAAGATGAGTATATGTACAAAAATGAAAACAAATAGAGTTCGTTACCAGCCTCTTACCACGAGTTGTCATTAATCCTCATTATTGCTCTTCACTTGTGTGGCTTGAATAATAACATGAAACCAATATCCACTCAGGACTGCTGAACCCTGTAGAAAACTCACAAAACCAAAGAAGAACGACAAATATTTTTGTTGTTTTCAATTTTTAAAATAAGAACCAAAAAGAAAGAACAAGCAAAGCAAAATATTTTTGGGTTTTTCGAATAGTTCAAACAAAGAAAAAAGGGGAAAACAAACCAAGGCAAAGAGAAAAGAAGCAAACCAAAGAGAAACAACAGAAATATGTTTGTCTTTTTGTGTTTTAGAAAGCAAAAGCAAAGAAAGAACGAAAACTAAAAAGAGAACGAAACATGAATATACAAAGTACCGACGCAACATGATAAGGAGATGAGTGCGATGTCGGCGTATCTCCCCCAAGCTTAGGCTTTTGGCCTGAGTGGGTACAATCCATGTACGAATAAGGGTTCCAAGCAGGCGGATCATGATAAGAATGGTCGTAGTTGGGCCCGTGGGAAGAAGAAGAAGCTCCCCAATCATAAGCAGGCTGCTGATATGAAGACTCCCCCTCATTTGAGGGCTGGACCGAATCATCTGTGACCTCCCTTCTAGTATCCTGCTCCTGTTGAGAGAGCTCTTCCAAGTACGTGTCAAGCTCCTCCTCAGTGAGGGACCATCCTAACCTGTTATCAAGGTTAAACAAAACAGGTGCAGGCAAAAGAACAACACGCTCAGACTTGCTCTTTCTCCAACCAGCTTTGAGAAAGGTTGTTTCATAAGACAACTCACTCACACTAGCCCACGAGGAAACTAATTTATGTTGCATCATGGAATTAAGATCAAGCCTTTCTACGGGAAACTGTAGGTCTAGATGATGAGGCACTAAACCATGCAATGCTAATAAACAAGAAGCAATGAGCCCCCCCCCACAAATTCCACCTTTCTCGCGGTTGGCGGCAAGACGGAAAGCTATCAAAGCACCTAAGTTGTAAGACCTATCTCGTTTAAGAGCAGCAAAGATAAATGCTAGATCATATGAAAATAACTTATTGGCAGTTTTCCTAGCAAGAACACACTTGGCGATAAAGTAGGCAAAGTAGCGAATGGAGGGAAGATGAATGTTACGGATTTTTCCACTCTCCTTCGAGAAGCTGCTCCCTTGGCAAATTTCTGCGTATAAATCCATGAGTGGTTCAGGTCGCTCCTTAATCCTTCTACATGATCCCCATTGAGGTACCTTAATAGCTGCACAAAAGTCATCGAGAGAAAGGTCGACAACAATATTGTAAATTTTGTAGTGGACCATGGGGTTAGGCAAAGAGTGACTAAATTGAAAGTCCTGCACCACAGACATGGTTAGCTTCACAAATTGACAAGGTTCATCTTCCGAAAAGTGCTCCAACCCTGCATTAGAAACCAAAGTGTGGAAATCTTTGAGAATTCCCGCAGCTCTCATGAACTCAGAACACGGATAAATGGAAGGAAAAACCTCCTCCTCCCGGTGGACCTTCATGACCTCAGGCACCCATAGTTCATGTTGGTTTAGTTGATGCTCATTCATCTTCTATTCTGAAATTTAAACACCTATTAAACAAGTGATTGCAAAGTGAATATAATGAAGGATTCTATTCATAGGGACTCGTAAGAGGCCTAAACATGCATCAAAACTATATCTCTAAGCATCAAACAAGCTTACAAGCTCTCATAACCTGTCACTTACAGCAACAAAATACTCAAGATATAATCCACTAAACACAAATCTACTTGGACAAGGGGAGGAGTCACATACCAGAGAACAAGTGCTCCAAATTTCAGCAACGAAGATGGGCTAAGCAAGGAGATACAAAAAATCGAGAGCAAGCATAGCAAGAACGCAATTTTGAGCAATGAACTGGAGCTTACTCGGGAGAGAGAAGAAAGTGGCAGGTGAGAGAGTTAGTGGAGGGCCAGGGTGGCCCACACCATGGCATGGCGCGACGTAGGGCAGGCCGCGCCACCAGGTGGTGAGCCTGCCTGGTGGGTCCCCCTGGCACCTCCCAGGCACTCCTATGCCCCTTTTTTCATGTAAAAATTTAATATGAATTTTCTGGAATTTTTCGAGACACTTTATTTTTGGGCATTTTTCAGGAATAGAAGAATGATTTTCTGACAGACAGATTTTTTTATAGAAATGATGCAATGACAAAACAAGGATAGAACTACAGAAGTTCTAAGACACTCTAAAATGCAAGCAACTAACAACAAAAATAAAGCTAAACGAGAACAAAAACTAAAATGGGTAGAATAGAAGTAAGCGAAGATAATCATAGTGAAAACATTGTTTTGTTCAATGAAATCCTTTTGTTAACAAGGTTGATCAGGTCTTTCTACCAAAACAATTTCATATGAGACAAAACTTGTATTTCAGTAGTGATTATGTTACCTCAATTTTGATAGCAATGGTCCCAATCATAATAGTTTCAAATTTTTCTCTTGGTATGGGACAATATATTTCTCCAACTTGAATGCCCTCAACATGTTCAATTGAATTCAAACCATAAGTCCTTTCAATATTCTTGGGTAAATACACATTATGTTCCTTGTCATTAACATTAAAGGTCACCTTTCCTTGATTACAATTAATAACAGCTCCTGCAGTATTAAGAAAAGGTCTCCCAAGAATAATAGACATATTATCATCTTCAGGCATTTCAAGCACAACAAAATTAGTTAATATCAAGCAATTATGAGCCACTTGAACATGTACATCCTCACATATACCAACATGAATAGTGGTAGATTTATCAGCCATTTGCAAAGATATATCAGTTGGTATCAGTTTTTCAAGTTGAAGTCTCTTATAGAGAGAGAGAAAGGCATAACACTAACTCCAGCTCCCAAATCACACAAAGCAGTTCTAACATAACTATTTTTAATAGAGCAAGGGATAGTTAGAATCCCCGGGTCTCCAAGTTTCTTAGGAACCTTACCATTAAAGGAATAATTAGCAAGCAAAGTAGAAATTTCTTCATTAGGGATCTTCCTTTTATTCGAGACAATATCCTTCATATACTTTGAGTAAGGAGGCAATTTAATAGCATTAGTCAAAGGAATTTGCAGGAATAAAGGTTTCATCCACTCACAAAACTTATTATAATGTTCATCTTCCTTTGACTTGTGTTTCTTATCAGGGAAAGACATAGGTTTTGGGACCCAAGGTTCTCTTTCACTACCATGTTTCTTAGCAATAAAATCTTCTTTGGTGTATTTAGTATTCTTAGTGTGGTTTTCAGGTTCTTCTTCAACTTTTTCTTTATTAGGAACTTCATTTTCTTCATTACCACTTTCAGTTTCAGTATCAGAAATAGATATACTATTAGGATCTATAGCAGGTTTAGAGGGTTCTACAACAGTTTTATGTTTCTTTTTTCCTTTTCTTATGAGTAGAGCCACTATTTTTAGCTTGTTGAGAATCCTGCTCAATTCTTTTGGGATGCCCCTCGGGATATAGAGGATCCTGGGTAGCAGCTCCACTTCTAGTTCTAATTTCATAAGCATGTTTTTCTTTAGCAGCATTAACTAGCAAGTCTTTTTGCACTTTAACGAGTTGATCTATTTGAGTTTGAACCACTTGAAAGTGTTTACCAATCATTTTAACATCATTAGAGGTTCTTTCCACAATATCGTTCAACTCAACTATAGCTCTAGTGTTTTCCATTAGATGATTTTGCACCCTTTTATCAAAATTATCTTGCTTAACAATAAAGATATCGAATTCTTCTAAGCATTGATCAGGAGGTTTAGAGTAAGGGATATCACCTTCATCAAAGTGTTGGAGAGAGTGTACCTCGATAGTGGATGAGTAGGGAATAGGCTTACATAACTCTTCAATTGGAGGTAAGTTCTTGACATCAGCAGCTTTAATTCCTTTCTCCTTACACTACTAGGAAAAACGTTATCAGTGGCGCACCAAAACTGCTTTATGTGGCGCATCTAGTAGTCGCCACTAAATTGTCGCCACTAAAATTATATTTCTGTGGCGCATATGCATATGCGCCACATAATTCTCCAAATTCTGTGGCGCACAGAATTCTGTCCCAGATTCTGTGGCGCATATAGCTATATGCGCCACAGAATTCTATGGTACATTCTGTGGCGCATATAGCCATATGCTCCACAGAATCCTTTTTTTCAGAATTTTGAAATTTTCAGAATCTGGTACAAATACAGGTATATTACAGGAAATACACAAAAATTAATAGAAATTCACAGAAAAGCTGCACACAGCAGTACAAATGTTCCAGTTCACATATAATACATCACAAAATCTACATATAATCGTTTTCCTAGTAGTGTTAAGACATTTCTTAGCTTCCTTCATCACTTCATCATTTAATTCAATAACCCCCTCTTCTTTGATGTTGGAATAGACACTGGTATAGTAGGTTCATGTACAATTACTTCAGGTATAGCTTGTTCAGGAGGAGTCCAATCTTCATAATTCTTGCTTATTTTAGCCATTAATTCCTTGGCTTCCTTAGGAGTCCTATTCCTGAAAACACAATCAGCACAACTATCTAGGTATGTCCTAGATTCTTTGGTTAGTCCATTATAAAAGATATCAAGAAGCTCATTCTTAGGTAATGGACTTCCAGCCTGTGCATGAATCAAAGCACAAAACCTTGCCCAAGATTCAGGCAATACCTCTTTTTCTCCCAGTTTAAAATCAAAAAGTTCCTGCAAAATAGCATGTCTAGCACTAGGAGGAAAATATTTTTGCAGGAAAGTACTAATCAAGGAATCAGGCCTATCAATAGATCCAGGAGGTAAATTACTAAACCAACTTTTAGCTTCTCCTTTCAGTGAAAAGGGGAAAATCTTAGCAACAAAGTAAGTACGCATCTTAATATCATCAGAAAACAAGCCACTCATGGTAGAAAGTTCATTCATATGTGCTACCACACTTTCATTCTTAGTCCCACAAAAAGGTTCTTTCTCAACAATAGCTATGTAAGATAGATCGAGAGAGAAATCATAATATTTATCTATAATGTTTGTGGGAGAAGCAACAAACTTAGCAATAGGAGATAATTTGGGTCTAATAGTATGCCTCTCAAGGAGACTCTTAGCAGCGCTCCTATCATGGGTGTTTTTACATTCTTTTATAAATTCATCGGTCATCTCAACATAACCATCTTCAATATCATAACTTTCACTAGAGTCAGGTGAACTAAAAGGTGTGGTAGTGTCTTCATTAGGAGTTTCAGTATTTCCAGCTATAGTTCTAGCAATCGTTGCATCTAGGAAAGGACCTAATGAACCACTCTTATCAAGCATAGTAGAAGCAGCATCATAAGCATTAGAAGTTTCAGATTCAGCAGTAGTAGCAGTGTGTGTAGCATGTGTATGTGGTGGTGTAACGAGCTTACTTATAACAGATGGTGAATCAAGAGCAGCAGAGGTGTTCAGAACCGTACCTCTTCTTGTAGTGGATGGTAAAATAGGAACCTTTCCATCACGAGACTTACCCATGATGGATGGATAGCAGGGAACAATAGAGAATCCAAGTGAACTTAATAAATAAAGCTATGCTCCCCGACAACGGCGCTAGAAAATAGTCTTGATGACCCACAAGTACAGGGGGTGTATCGCAGTATTTTCGAGGGAAGTAAAACCTAATTTATTGATTCGACACATGGGGAGCCAAAGAATATTTATAAGCCTTAACAACTGAGTTGTCAATTCAGTTGCACCTAGAAATAATCTTGCTCACAACAGTTTATCAGTAGCAACGGTTTTGTAGTAGAAATAGTAAAGTAGCAGCAGCAGTAAAGTAAAGACAGTAGTAACAATATCAGTAAACAATAGGATTCGAGTGCGGTAGTCATAGGGATGGATGGACGGGCATTGCATGGACAAGACAATTCACATAGCAATCAGAACAATAGGGCAATTGCAGATAAATAAGATAAAGCGTCCAAGTACTAGATAATCCTAGGCATGTGTTCCATATATAGTCATACGTGCTCGCAATGAGAACTTGCACAACATCTTTTGTCCTGCCAGCCCGTTTGCAGCGGGGCCTCAAGGGAACTACTAGCAATTAAGGTGCTCCTTTTAATAGAGCACTGAAGCAAAGCATTAACACTCCGTGAACACATGTGATCCTCACATCAAATCCATTCCCTCCGGTTATCCCGATTTCTGTCACTTCGGGGCCATTGGTTCCGGGCAACAACGTGTGTATACAACTTGCAGATAAGACCATAAACAATACTATCATAATGAATCAATAACATGTTCAGATCTGAAATCATGGCACTCGGGCCCTAGTGACAAGCATTAAGCACAACAAGTCGCAACAAAGTCATAAAGCACTAATAAAAGATACTAGGCACCATGCCCTAACAATCTGATGCCATTACATGAATGATCTCATCCAATCCCTACCATCCCCATAGCCTACAGCGGGGGATTACTCACTCATAGATGGGGGAAACATGGATGGTCGATGGAGAAGCGATGGTGATGATGATGGCGATGATCTCCTCCAATTCCCCGTCCTGGCAGGGTGCCAGAACGGAGTTTCTGGTGCTGTTTCGTGGAATCTGGTGGTGGCGGCGGAGCGAAAATCCTTCTGGAAAAACGTCGAACCCCCCCCCCCCCCCCCGTGAGTTTTTAGGTCAGAAGGAAACTTATAGGCGAAGAGGGAGACCGAGGGGGAGTCTGGGGCGGCCAGACCACCCCCTGTCGCGGCCTGGGTTTGCCCGCACGGCCAGGTGGTGTGGCCTGGGCCCAGCCCCCCTCCGTCTCGTTTTCTGGCTCCTGGAGTCTTCGGGTGAAATAGGATTTTCGGCATATTTTCCAGGATTTTTCCTGATAGTTGATTTTCTACACAAAAAGTAGACACCACGGCAATTCTGCTAAAAACAACGTCAGTCCGCGTTAGTTGCATCCAAATCACACAAGTTTAGAGGAGAAACAATAGCAAAAGTGTTCGGGAAAGTAGATACATTTTGGATGTATCATTCATCATCAAAAATTCGCAGAAGATATTTCTGAAGATCGCGTAATCGATGTGTTCAATGACGATGTACGTGACAGAGAGCTCAGGGAGGAGCTGGGCCGCATGAAGCCCAAAACCATCGACCACCTGATGGACATCATGAATCGGTGGGCAAACGGAGATGATTCGCTAAACAACAACCGCGCCTGCTCAGATGACGAGGACGACCTTGGCTACAAACGTGACTGCCAAGGGAAGCGTCAGATGAGCGGTTACAAAGACCACGAGGAGGTCGACATGGTCACGGCCGGCTACGCCGACAAACACGACAAGGGTAACCGCAACAGTGAATACCATAGCAGCAGCTACCACGGCAGCGGGAAAACTGTGCAAGTGTGGCAATACCGCACCCGTGATGACACACCTGGAACATCCATCCAGGAGAAGCTGTCTAGACCCTGCAATGTTCACTTCTACATCGAAACATGATGGCAAGAAAAAGTATAGCCACCTCCTCAAGGACTGCCGCGAGTTCCAGAAGCTCCACGAGGGTTACGCCTAGTTACATCGCGATGCGATAAATCGGGGGTATGGAGCTGCCCCAGGCACCATAGCTCATGGAGCACCACCACCACCCGGAGGACCCGCGCAGCCAGTGGTTGCAGTGGTACAAAACAATGGCAGTGAGAAATACCCGTGCCCAGTTGGGAACATGTGTATGATCTAGAAGGGGAACCCCTCAAACAGGATGTAGAAAACAATCACTCGCCAAGTCAATCTAGCAGTCAATGCCCCACACTCAACCCTTGAGTACCTCAGCGGGTCAGAGTGTTGCATCACCTCCGATAGGAGCGACCACCCGCGCCAGGTCCCTCGCCTAGGCCACTCTCCCTTGGTGCTCGAGGCGCAGATCAACGGATTCGAGATGAGTCAAGTCTTCATGGACGGCGGCAGCAACATCAACCTCATATTCGCCAGCACCCTGCACGCCCTGTGGATCCTCCTCTCTAGCATGGAAGCATCAGAGACAACCTTCCACAACATCGTCCCAGGGAAAGGAGTATATACCCAGGCAAAAATATGGATGGACGTCATCTTCGGCATGCTCACAAACTTTCGGTGAGCGCCTTGAGTTCGAGGTGGTTGACTGGCCATCACAGTATCACACTATCCTCAGGCGTGTCGCATTCGCAAGGTTCATGGCGGTCTCGCACTACACATACATGCGGACGAAGATGCCAGGACCTAACGACATTATCACTGTCAATAGAAGCTTCACCAAGTCCGATAGCTGCGACAGGGAATTCAACAGAATCTCCATGTCCTTCGGCATGCAAGAAGACCTGGCGAGGATCAAGGAGTTGACTGAAAACCGTCTTCCTCCTGTGAGCAAGTAGAACGCACCAGACTAGTCTTGCGACTCGTCGGTGAACACCAAGGCGATCCAGGTCCACCCGACAGACCCGACCAAGATGGCCCTCATCGCCAACAACCTGATTTCCGCATAGGAACTCACGCTCGTCGAATTCTTCCATGAGAGCTGGCAAATATCCGCCTAGTGTCCTACGGACATGCCAGGAGTTCCCAGGGAATTCGCTGAGCATGCACTCAATGTGTCTCTAGATGCAAGACCAGTTAAGCAGTCGATGCATCGACTATCGGAGCCAAGGGCCAAGGTGGTTGGCATGGAGGTCAACAGACTCCTCGATGCCGACTTTATACGCGAGATCAAGGAAAGCACCTGGGTAGCTAACCCCATGCTTGTTCCCAAAAAGGACACGGATATCCTGCGGATGTTCGTGGACTTCACCTCCCTCAACAAGCAATGCCCGAAGGACCACTTCCCATTACCGCGGATCAACCAGATAATCGACTCCAGCATGGGATGCGAATGTTTCTGTTTCCTTGATGCCTACTCAGGCTATCATCAGATCCAAATGAAGGAAGAGGACCAGGATAAGACGACCTTCATCATGCCCTTCTGCGTCTATTGCTACACCATGGTGCCCTTTGGGCTGAAGAACGCAGGAGCCACCTAACAATGGTGTATGCAGACCTGCCTCAAGAACCAGCTCGGTCGAAACATCTAGTTCTACGTCAAAGACATAGTGGTGAAGACCAAAGAGGAAGCTGCATTCATCGATGATCTCTGCGAGACCTTCGTTAACCTCGACCGCTATCGGATCAAGCTGAATCCGAAAAAGTGCGCCTTCGGTGTACCATCCAGGTAATTACTTGGGTACCTCATCTCCACCAGGGGAATAAAGGCCAACCCGAAAAAGATAAGGGCCATACTGTCCATGGAGAAGCCCAAGAACATCAAGGGCATCCAACAGCTGGCTAGGCGAATCACAATGCTTAGTCGATTTATTAGTCGAATGGGCGAGAAGGCACTACCATTCTCCCAGCTCCTCTGCAAGACCGACAAATTCTAGTGGACGGACATGGCGCAAGATGCATTCGAAGATCTCAAGCGCCTGCTCTCCGCCTCGCATGTGCTAGTGACCCCTAGGGAAAAGGAGCTAATGTTTCTATGCATCTCCGCCACCAACCAGGTGGTCAGTACCATGCTGGTGGTCGAACGAGCTGAGGAAAACAAGATTCACGGGGTACAACTGTTGGATTTACAGCATAGAAAACAAAAAATTCCTATGATGGGAACTATTATATGCCAAGATCTATATACTAGATACAAGCAACGGGTGGATATACATCCATAGAGAACATGCCCTCGAAGAACAAGAAAGCTTTGTTAACGAGATGGAACTCGTGGATAATGTAGTCGAACACTTGCCAATCTCAAGATCGTGTGGAAGTCCTAACACCACAAATCAGCAGCGCATCCGTCCTCGCACACATGTTCGGGCCACCGAACAACCTCCACCTCCTCACTCTAGTGATGTAGCAGAAGCAACAACTCCTTCTAGACGAAATGCCACCGGGAACATGTATCTCGCTAATCCGAGACCATGGGAATAATTCTAGAGGGGGAGAGAGATCCTTCACGAGGAGGTGTGAGTGTGAAGGAGTGAGAGGGGGGCATTTTATAGGAGGAGGGGGGTGCCCCTCCACGTCCCTCATTCATGTGGTGGTAAGCCCTCCACATAAATATGCCCCTTCACATTCTCTATTAAAGTCTCCACTTTAAATGCATTGAATTTCTCCAACTTTAATGCTCTCTCATTTAATAAAACTCTTTTATTAATTTTATTCAGAATTTTGTTAATTACTTTAATTAACAAACATTCACATAAAACCCCCTGCAACATTTCAATATCACATGCAGAACCAATTTCTGCAATTTCACCTGAAACAATTTTGGTGTCTATTGAAATAATTCTAGCGCTTTGCAATGCTTTCGTCTAGAACATATTTGCTCCAAATGGTGTTTGGCAACCCTTAAATGTGTCACCCTACGGTTTGCGAATAATGCAGACATGATCGAGACTCCTCTCAGATCAATAATCAGAAGTGGGACGTGGAGATCTATATTGACTCCCACATTCAACGATGACTTCTGTGATCGAGAGAACCTTTAACGATAGTAACTAAATCCCTTTATCTTATGATATATTACATGTCTGCAATTCGATCATCAATATCTCAATACTTAGTTTGATCTCGTTACCGACATGCACTCTTTTCTCGTTCCAGTGATATAACATTCTAGTGATCACATCAGTTACTTGCAAGCTATCTTAATGTGATATCGCCGAGAGGGCCCAGAGTATATATATCCGTCATCGGGATTAACAAATTCCACTCTTGATCCATGAGCCTCAACATAACACCTTCAGAATGCCCAAACCCATCTTTATAATAACCCTGTTATGGTGTGATGTTTGATGTATCAAAGTATTCTTCCGGTGTTAGCAATTAAAATGATGTTATAGCAATATAAACATAATGACTTTGATCGTAATGCTATACTTCGGATGAATGTTCATCACATCATTCACCAATGTTGTGACGTCATTATTAACAACATCCAATGTCCATGATCAGGAAACCTTGATCATCTTATTAGTCAACGAGCTAGTTTATAAGAGAGGCATAACTAGGAACCCTTTATTTGTTTATTAAACACACATGTATTAACGTTTCCAATTAATACAATTATAGCATGTAAAATAAACTTTTATCATAAACATGGAATAAGATAATAACAACTTTATTATTGCCTTTTGGGCATATTCCCTTCAGTATCCCACTTGCACTAGAGTCAATAATCTAGTTTGTAAACTTGCGCATTCAACACCTATGGATTTCTGGTGTTGCATATACGCGTTTGCTAGTGGTAAATTTGACACTTTCAGATCTATGTGTATTTGCATGTCTTCGTGTCTCTACGCATCACTCATTCTCAAATGAGATGGCATTGTATAAATTTGGTCCTTTGGTGAGACCTTTAGTTCGTTTGGGTTAAAACATGTTGATAGTATTGTCATACAACGTGCAATATATATTTATAGTATTAGCCCACTGTGAACCACACCTAATTTGATAACAAACTACTTAACACAAATGCCCTCCTTTGCTGCTACTAGAGCAGTCATATACTTAGCCTTTTGTTGTAGTATCCGTCACAATGTCTTAACTTTTGGAACTCATCCAAATCCATCATGGAACTTCCTTTCCAATACATTGTGCCACCCATAGTTTAAATTGAGATAAATTTAATTTGTATCTTGTGACAAACTAGTATCAATGTAACACTTTACAATGAACTACTCTCAACTATTTATCACATATACATGATATATTCTTAGTTATTCCAAAGCGCATAAGAATATCTTTTACTATCGTCCAATGATCATCTTATGAATAATTCTGGTATATGCTCACAACATTTAGAGCATAGGAGATATCTGGATATGTACATATCATGGTATTATTGATCAAAATATTCATGTGATTTCACTCACCAAGTGTCGAAACACTTGAATCTCGTTTCATTCACCAAGTGTCAATACACTTGAATCTTGATTCAACCTTTTCCATGCGGCAAGAAACTTTCTTGTCATTTCCATACTGAACTCATTCAATATCTCATATATGTACGTTTGGCACAACCAAATTAGCACCTCAATCTATCCATATAGACATTCATCTCAAATATTCCGGTTTTTCCCAAGTCTTTCATCAAAATCTAATTTCAATGAAATTCTTAACCCGTGTCAATAAAATATACATCATTTCCAATCAACAATATGTATTCTACATAATGTATTGGAAATTTGTCTCAGCGCTCCTACTTAATTTCTTGCAAATGCAAGCATCTTCATTGTTTCGATGAAATTAAATATTTAATAGTTTCATCACGGTAAAGATTCCAACTCCGCTATGCTTACTTCAACCATTGAAGTTTGCATGCCCTTTTAGCATCCTTTGAATTGACAAAACCCTACGGACCGTGTCATGTACACGTCCTAGGTAACCATTATATTAGAAGAACATTGTTTTGTTTGTTCAACTATCATATATCAAATTATATGTAGTGGTTGCTACATTAATCCGTCAAGACTAAATATCGCTATGAAAGATCAAATCTTGTCATAGTCAACTCCTTGAACATTGTCGTAAATTCTTTTCCAACATGTCGACTATTTCATAGATGTCAAACATCCATGTCTATTTCTTTATAGATCCAAACATGACCGATAGGCTTCATGCTTTTTTGGAGGGTCTTCCACGTTCAAAACATGATTTCTCGTGTATGGAAACTATCACGGATTTTATGACTTCTAGTCATTTTATGGAGTCGGGGCCCATCATCGCTTCTTTGCATGCAATCGGTTCATAATTGTCAAAACAATAACGACTTCTTTATCAAATCTAGCTACTTGATTGTTACCCGATGCATATGGTTCAAATAGGAACTCTAATCTCCAAAATCACAAACTTTGTAATCATGGGAGCCATGAGCATTGTGGCTGCCACCGGGACACTTTCTGGCGTTGCGCTACTTAGCACATATAGCTAAGTTCAATAACCTTATTAAAGGTCTATTGTCCTCCCACTTAACTTTTCGCAAAAAATCCTTCTCAAGAAACTTAATTTTCCAAGCGACAAACTCTTTTGTCCTCGGTGTTATGGAGGAATACCCAACAATTCTTTTGGATAATCTACAAAGAAGTGCTTATCCGACTTTGGTTGTAAACATTTTACTTATGCATAGCATACCAAATTTAAGAAAAGACAACTCAGGTTTTATCCTGAACCATAACCCATATGGTGTCATTTCAACGGATCACGATGGTGCTCTTTTTAGTGTAAAAGCGATAGTATCTAAACTTTAATCCTTCAAACATAATGGTAGTTTTACAAATGACACCTTTGATCTTACCATGTAAAACAAGGTTTGATTTGATCTCTCGAACATGCCATACTCCTATGGTTTATCGGGAAAGCAAATCCATGGAACAATTCCTCAAATCTTAGGTGTTTTGCTAAACATGTAACTCAAATATCTTCCTTTATGATCAAATCATAAACTCTTTATTTTCTTGTTACAATGATTTTCAACTTCATCTTGAATGTATCTGAACAATTTTCAAATGTTTCATACTTCTTCCTTATTAAGTAAATATATAGATATATTCACTCAAATTTACGGAGAAAGCATATGAAGTCGAAATATCCACCACACATGGCTACAGATAATGGACTATATACATCAATATGCATAATTTCCAATAAGTTAGTCACCCGTTACCTTTTGGCCTATGAACGGAGTTTCAATTATCTCGAGGAAAGTCTCACAAGCGTCATTTGATCAAAATCAAAGACTCCAAAAATCCATCAACATGCAGTTTCTTCATGTTTTCTTTCCAATATAATTTAAACGGTGATGTCACTTTATAAGTGATCTTTCAATCGTTTGTCTTGCGCCATTTTAGCATTAGTTTTATGGACGTGATTTCTCCAACTAGACTTATAAAAGTTCATCCATCTTCTACGGAATATGGTAATTATTTGAAGAAACATTATTCTCATAATACCGGAACGAAATAACAATTATTTAAACAAATCTTGAAGGTAAGCTTTGTCAACGAGAAACACAATAACACTTTATTTGTTGTCGATGCACATCATCACATATTCTTTTGCTAGTTACCCAGGCCATTGTAGTTCATGAATTGCGTCGTTCTGTATGACATTTCATACCAACCAATTCGGTATCCAATACCCAAGAACCACATTGGTTAACAAGCAAAGAATACAACCATAACATGTATATCATCCATATACCTTAGATGGACATTTCCAGTCTTTTATTTTTTGCCAAATATTTTATATATTCTCTTTCAGCATTTCCTTTTCCTTTTAAAATAATCTATCAACATCAATAGTGGCGCCGTACATATGACACATAATACAAAGCATGTATAGTTAAATACTAATACTTTTAGACTTGCACTTTGAAGTTGATCACCATCATCAAATGTTTGGTGTTCTTTCAAAAATCCATCATTTAGTAATCTTTTAGTGTAGTAAACATTTTACCTACATCTTCAATTCATCCTTATCATGACAACTTTCATTATCAAGCTACTATAGCTTATAAAGACGAATCATGAGTATAATGTCAGTTCCCAAAACCTTTTTGGGAGATTATGATGTCTAGCGTCTCCAACATTCACAAATTCTCATACAATATGAGAACATGTATTTTGCTAAATTATACTCTATCATACTGCAACCATAAACATTGCTTCAGATATCAAATATCTTCCACACATGATGGTTTCTGAAACAATTCTTTCAGCTCCTAGATAACCTTGATATTAAAAATAACTTTTGAATATCAAGGATCATGGAGGCAAACATGATACTTTAGATACTAACATTGGAATTCTTACTCTCGATTTAATACTACTTATTAAACTTCATGGAGTAAATAGAGTTTGCTAAAAGTTTGCAATAGGACTTCTAAACTTTTAATTGACATTCAAAAAAATACGATACTAGTTTGCAAAGTAAATATCCAGAATTCTATAGTTCTATTATCTCAATTAAAACTAAGCATAAGGTAGTAAACGGATGCCAATGACTATAAAAAATTATGCAAATTCACTTTGATTTTAGTTTATGATAAATTGTGTTCGACTAATCCAAATTACAAATGAACTCCCACTCAAAAACAACATCCCTCATGTCTTTTTAGTGATTACATGAACCAAATCCACTACACCAAGTCTGATCATCATGTGAGTCGGTGTAGCTTCAAAGGCGAGCATCTATATGGGCATCATATCAATTATATGACTCATGCTTAACCTTTCGGTTCGTGTTCTGAGGCCATGTCTGTACATGCTAGGCTCGCCAAGTAAGAACCTTAGTACTCGCGTGTGTAAAACTGTCTTACACCCGTTGTATGAAAGCGCAGAGTCAAGTACACCCGATCATCATGTGATGTATCGAAACACGATCCATAGAACGGTGCATACTTAAGGAAGAACACATTTTTATATTGATATGTAAAAGAGGGATCATCTTATAATGCTACTAAAGCACCAAACAAGCAATACAAGATGCAAACATCAAATTTGTGAAGTGAAATGATATGGTTCTTGCACTTAATCACTATCATGTGCATCGTGGTATGATCTTTATCATTCCTTTGTGTGTAAGTCCAAGGTCTATGGAACTTACACATTAGGTGTGTTGTAAGAGTACCTACTATACATCTAATTACAACATTACCATATCATGACACCAACCCAACAACGATCTAAACTAGACGCTTCTAATTTATTAATTGCAAGTTTTACGTGGCTTAGGATTTCGAAGATAGAACCGTTCTTACCTACGAACATGGAACCACAATGATGATAATAAAATTATTAGCAACTCGTTGTAAATCAGATATTGAATATAGTAGGAGAGATAGACACCCGCTAGCCACTTATGCAAAACTAGTTGCATGTCATGCGTGGAACAAGTCTCATGTGCGAGGACATGTAAAATTAGTTCGTGCCACTTCATCCCACTATGCCACCAATATCCGAATTACAAGAAAGAAGCAATAGCATGATCATCATCGCCCACATAATCATATGTGTACTAGCTGTGCAAAGCATCTACGCATAGATCAGGCTCTGATACCACTGTTGGGTTCGCAGCATAGAAAACAAAAAAATTCCTACGATGGGAACTATTATACACCAAGATATATCTACTAGACACAAGCAACAGGTGGACATACATCCATAGAGAACATACCCTCGAAGAACAACAAAGCTTTGTCAACGAGATGGAACTCGTGGATGATGTAGTCGAACGCTTGCCTATCTCAAGATCGTATGGAAGTCCTAGCGCGACAAATCAGCAGCACATCCATCCTTGCACACACATTCAGGCCACCGAAGAACCTCGACCTCCTCCCTCCAGTGATGCAGTGGAAGCAGCAACTCCTTTCAGACGAAATGCCACCGGGAACATGTATCTCGCTAATCCGAGACCATGGGAATATTCTAGAGGGGGAAAGAGATCCTTCACGAGGAGGTGTGATTGTGAAGGAGTGAGAGGGGGGCCTTTTATAGGAGGAGGGGTGCCCCTCCACCTCCCTCATTCATGTGGTGGTAACCCCTCCACATAAATATGCCCCTTCACATTCTCTATGAAAGTCTCCACTTTAAATGCATTGAATTTCTCCAAATTTAATGCTCTCTCATTTAATAAAACTCTTTTATTAATGTTATTCAGAATTTTGTTAATTACTTTAATTAACAAACATTCAGATAAAACACCCTGCAACATTTCAATATCACATGCAGAACCAATTTCAGCAATTTCACCCGAAACAATTTTGATGTCTATTGAAATAATTCCAGCGCTTTGGAATTCTTTCGTTTAGAACAGATTTGCTCCAAATGGTTTTTGGCAACCCTTAAGTGTGTCAGCCTACGGTTCACGAATAATGCAGACATGATCGAGACTCCTCTCAGATCAATAATCATAAGCGGGAGCTGGAGATCCATACTGACTCCCACACATTCGACGATGACTTCTGTGATCGAGAGAACCTTTAAAGATAGTAACTAAATGCCTTTGTATTACGATATATTACATGTCCGAGATTCTATCATCAGTATCTCAATACTTAGTTTGATCTTGTTACCGGCATGCACTCTTTTCTCGTTCCCGTGATATAACATTGTAGTGATCACATCACTTGCTTGCAAGCTATCTTAATGTGATATCACCGAGAGGGCCTAGAGTATATCTATCCATCATCGGGATTGACAAATTCCACTCTTGATCCATGAGACTCAACATAACACCTTCGGAATACCTGAACCCATCTTTATAGTCACCCTATTACGGTGTGACGTTTGATGTTATCAAAGTATTCTTCTGGTGTTAGCAATTAACATGATCTCATGGTCTAAGGATAAAGATTACTTCGTATGATGATATAGCAATATAAACATAATGACTTTGATCATAATGCTATACTTCGGATGAATGTTCATCACATTATTCACCAATATTGTGACCTCGTTATTAACTACATCCAATGTCCATGATCAGGAAACCTTGATCATCTTGTTAATCAACGAGCTAGTTTATAAGAGAGGCATAACTAGGAACCCTTTATTTGTTTGTTAAACACACATGTATTAATGTTTCCAATTAATACAATTATAGCATGTAAAATAATCTTTTATCATAAACATGGAATAAGATAATAACAACTTTATTATTGCATCTTGGTCATATTCCCTTCGACAATGCCCAGTGTACTACCTAAGAAAGGTATTGATGCCAACAAAGTAGAGGTACTTGCATTACCAGAAGCTAGCCTATGATGTGTTCATGACAACACGGTGACTGCACCACTACTTCCAGCAGCACCCCATAATTGTGGTGAATGATACCCCGCAGAGTCACATCCTCAAAAACCCTGATGCTATGGGGCGGGTCGCCCTGTGGGACATCGAGATGTCCCCACGCGACATCACATATGAGCGGCGAACAACGATCAAGTCGCATGTCCTGCCAGACTTCCTCGTCCACTGGATGGAAAATCAGCTCCCGGACACCAGACATGTCCAGCCTCTAGACCATGAACTTCGATGGATCCAAACTCAAAGAAGGAGCTGGCGCCGACATCATCCTGACACCTCCTCAGGGTGAAAAAATGCGGTATATCCTGCGGATGAAGTTTCGTGCAATCAACAACGAGGCGGAGTACGAGACACTGATCCACGAGATGTGAATGGACAAAGCCTGCGGTGTCACACGACTCATTATCTATTGTGACTTCAACCTTGTGGTCCAACATACCATGAACATGTGTGACACACTGAGTGACAACATGGTCGCACACCGTGAACTCTACAACGCACTAGAAGGGACTTCGATGGCTGTGAACTGTGGCACATCGGTCACGAAAGTAACAAGGAGGACGACATACTCACCAACATAGGCTCCACATGCGCCCTGGTGCCACCAGGCGTATTCCTCGAGCAAATCTACGAACGCTCCATCAAGCCAAAGACTACCATAGGGCCATATGGCATAGCAGCGCACTCGGGGGCTATGCCGCCCGAAGAGGCTGAAGGATCCAGCGGGGCAGAACAAGGATCTGCACCCAAAGGACCCATGGAGGTCATGCTCATCGAGCCGTCCTAGAAATAGCTATACGTCACATACCTTCTCACCAAAAAGCTCCTAGAGGACCCAACAGATGCATGACACATAGCGCGATGCTCCAAGGCCTTCACCATCATCAATGGCGAGCTGTAAAAATGCAGCATCACGAGCGTCCTGCAGCGATGCGTTACCACCGGTGACGGAAGGGGCATCCTCCTTGATATACACAAGGGTACCTGCGGACATCACACTGGTAGTCGCGCCCTCCTCGCTAAAGCTCTACGAGCTGGCTTCTACTAGCCCACCATGATGCGCGATGCCAAGGACATCGTCGAACGGTGCAAGGCCTGTCAGAGATTCACGGATAAACCGCACGCACCAGGCCCAAAACTCAGGCCAATACAAGTGGCCTGTCCTTTCGCACAGTCAGGACTCGACATGGTCGGAAAGCTGCAGAAGTCATCGCCTAGAGGATACGTTTTCCTCCTCATCACAGTCGACATGTTCACCAAGTGGATTGAGGCCATGCTGATGACCAACCAAACTGGCTCTACCATCGTCAAATTCTTGAAGTCCATCATCTTTAGATTTGGGGTGCCACACAACATCATCACTAACAACGGGACGAACTTCACCTCGAAAGTGTTCCAGGATTTCTATGAAAACATGGGCATCAACATCAGCTACGCCTCTGTGGCACACCCTCAGACCAATGAGCAAGTCGAGAAGGCCAACGGCCCAGTCTGCAATGGCATCAAGAAGTGCCTCCTTCGGCCTCTCGAATGAGTGTTAAGATGCTGGGCAGAGGAGCTACCCTCCTTACTATGGAGCCTCTTGACAACCCCGAACAACACCACTAGATACATGCCTTTTTTCATGGTGCAAGGAGCCGAGGTGGTCCTGCCATCCGAAGTGCGCTACAAGGCCCCACGAGTCGTCGCCTACAGTGAGGCCGAATCTATGGCTGCACTCAAAGATTCCGTCGATCTCCTCGACAAGGCGCACAAAATCGTCGTGGAACCGTCAACTGTGTACCAGCAGAGCCTCGACAACTACCATAGCCGACGGCTATGACTAAGGTCCTTCTTCAAAGGATACCTTGTCATGCGTATCAAGCAGAAGGGACACCTCAAGTTCGAATCTCCATGGGAAGGACCCCACGTGATCACCTAAGTGATCCCATGTGGCGCCTATCGCCTCAAGGACTTAGAAACTAGAGTCACATACTCCAACCCGTGGAACGTCGCGTGATGGCTCAAAATATATCGAGCTTGTTGGGGAACCCCAAGAGGAAGGCATGATGAGCACAGCAACAAGTTTTCCCTCAGTTATGAAACCAAGGTTATCAAACCAGTTGGAGCAAGGAAACACCTCCAAGGTGTTGTTTCCAACTTGGAATCCTGAATAACACAACCACAGAACTTTGCCCCCAACTTACAGTGAGGTTGTCAATCTCACCGATTTTGCTGAAAACAAAGGATTAAACGTATTGTGTGGAAGATAGTAATAGCTTGCAGAAAGTAAACAAAAAACAGTAAATAGCTTTGTGATTGATGGTAAAAGAAAGGACCGGGGTCCATAGTTCACTAGTGGTGATTCTCCTTAAGATAGATGACATGTTGGGTGAACAAATTACAGCGGGGCAATTGACAAACATCAAGAAAGCATACATGCATATACTAATCATCTTGACTCCTATGAGATTTGATTGGGCATTACAACATTATACATAGACCGTAATCCAACTGCATCTATGACTAATAATCCACCTTCAGGTTATCATCCGAACCCCTCCTGTATTAAGTTGCAAGCAACATATAACTGCATTAGGCAAAGTGTGTAAAGTAAACAATACGATTGTTCTATGAACAAAGAATTGATGTTTTCTCCCTAGTAGCAACAACACATCTAGTACCTTAGAGATTTCTGTCACTTCCCTAGATTCCTAGAGGCATGAACCCACTATCGAGCATAAATACTCCCTCTTGGAGTTGCTAGCATCTACTTGGCCAAGATAGCTACTAACAACGGAAAGCATGCAAGATCACAAATAACAAAGACATGATAGAATCAATAATCAATCTGAAATAGCATCTCAATATCCATCGGATCCCCGCAAACACAACATGTAGGATTACAAATAGATGATCTTGATCAGGAACGGAGCTCACAAATCTAAACATGGTAGCACAAAGGAGAAGAACCAACCATCTAGCTACTACATGGACCCGTAGTCTAGAGATGAACTACTCATGCATCACACCGAAGGCAGGCATGGTGATGAAGAAGGCCTCCAGGGTGATCTCTCCCCTTCGACAGGGTGCCGGGAAGAGCTTCAGATCCCTCACGATCTTGGGATGGAGATGACGGCGGCTATAGACTCTTTCGTGGAATTTTGGTCGGGTGCTTAGGGTTTTTGTCCCGGAGGCAATATATAGGGGAAGGGGGAGGGTCGGTGGAGTGCCAGGGGGCCCACACCCCTTGGTGGCACGGCTAGGGCTGGCCACGCCACCCTAGGGTGTGGCCGCCCTGGTTCCCCGCTTCGTCTCCCCTCCGGACTCCGTGTTCCTTCTGGTGAAATATTGACTTGGGCTTTTGTCTGGTCCAATTTCGAGAATATTTCCTTACTAGGTTTTCTGAAACCAAAAACAGCAGAAAACAGGCAACTGGCACGGTGGCATCTTGTTAATAGGTTAGTTCCAGAAAATCTGTGAAAATACTCCAAAGTGTGGACAAAACATAAGAAAGTAGATATAAAACAAGCATGGGACATCAAAAATTATAGATACGTTTGCAACGTATCAACATCCCCAAGCTTAACTCCTGCTCGTCCTCGAGTAGGTAAGTGATAAAAAGAAAGAATAATTTTTGAGGTGACATGCACCGTCACAATCTTGATCAAGGCATGTATAAAACATTGATAGCTGGGATCATAGTACTTTAACATAACATGCAATATATAGTTCTAACAAATAGACATAGCAACTATGTTGTAACATGAAAAGGTACAAACAAAAGATTCATGAATAACAATGCTTTGAAAGACATTTGTTTGTTTCACATAAAGAAAACATAATGAGAATGGTATTCAGCTTGTCCCTCATAGTGTAGATAAACATAAATGCGTAGGACACCTTCAAAGTTCATAAGGGTGACTAGATACAAATACTTTAAGAACAAGCAATATCAAAGTTATGCATCAATCAAAAAGTCTTGGGACATTGCACATTAAACTAAGAATGACCACTATGCGATATTAATAGGTGCATAAAGATAGAAGATGGAGACTCAACATAAAAGTAAAAGAAAGGCCTTCATAGAAGGAAGCAGGGATTCAAGTCTCATAAAGAGCTTCCAAAAATTATGGTACTTATTAGCTTTCAGCTCTCATTGCCCCTATCATAAGCATCTTGAAGTGATTAAGATTAAAGTGAACATACTATGGAGTATATGGTTGACAAAGTATAAGTTGGAAATCTCATGTCCCTTGAATACGAGGGTCGCTCCTCATGCTACTCAATTTTAGTTACCGGTAAGTTCTTGTCATAGTAAGTACATATGTATCATAGAGAACCGCCAACAGGGTACCCCTTGCCCAATGATACGGAAGAATCCCCATATCAAAATGACAAGGTAAGCAGACAATAAGCATCTCAGCAATCTTCTTATTTACCATGGGAAAATGGTGCTTTTTTTCTCTCTTTCCTCTTTTCTGATCTTTTTTCTTTTTCTCAATCTCTATCTCTTTTTTATAAGAAGAATGCTTCATAGATTGCTCATTATGGTTACGCTGCAGGTTTCTAGCATGATTAGGCATGGATTAGACCAGTCGCCCAGGCGTTTCTCTAACACACATACATAACTCCATGGACTTACAAGATCCCCTTTCATTTCACACCGACGACATCCATAAACAAAAGAGCATGATATCAACTGGGTACAATGTACAAGTGCAATGTTGAAAGCGTTCCCCATGACATCATGGTTCTGCTAATTCCCAATGTATAAGTGCAAGCATATACAACATAGATGACACAATGGTTCAAGTTTATTAGGGGCAAGAAAAGTAAAGTGTGCCATCAAGTTTGTGAGAGCTTTTATCACTAATTTTCACATAACAAGTTTAATTCGGAAGGTAGATAAAAACATGAATATACTTGGAATAGCAAATTCTAATAGGTAGGTATGGTGGACTCTTTGGAATAACTTGGTTTTATTTGGAGTTGGATGCATGAGTGTAACTCATACTTGGTTATGGAGGCTAGCAAAATACTGGGAGCGACCAACTAAGAGAGCAATAATGGCCATAATCATGCAAAGCGACAAATATCATTAATTAAAGCATGAAGTGATATTGCAAGTCGAAAAATAAATGATCATAGAGGCTATGGTGACTTGGTATAGTCTTAACATGGTGTGAGCATGCGCCAAGTTAACCCAAATAAAGCATCAAAGGAGAATACCACAATACTATGCTTTAATATGCTACAACAACGCATGATTCTTTCAAGGCACATTAAGCAATCTCAATTGTGTATAACTAGTCATACTACAGCAATAATCACCAAGCATAAAGCCAAAACAATATCAAGCATGACATGACAAAGCCAAGGCCACAGTCAAAAACAAGACTCCTTTTATACCACTTAAGCATGAACTTTCCTACTCTTTTCCAATCCAAATCAACTTATTTGAAAACTAATGTATGAATGAGGGGGTCCAACCAATTTATTCAAGCAAACTAAGCAACTAAGCAAACGAAAACCAAAAACAAAAACGTAGATGCTCCAAGAACAACACAACTATGCATGAAACAATAAAAATGAAGTGTTTGGAAGAAACCTGAGATTTTTATTGATGAAGAAGGGGATTCCCAAGCTTTGACGCTTGTACTTCTTCGATATTTCTTGGGGTGACACGGGTGGTATCCCCAAGCTTGAGCTTTTGTTCATACTTCATCGTATCACATTACTCTTCCCTACATTTAAATTTTTCCTTCATACAAAACTTCACACAATCTTCATTAGCAACATTAGTGCACTCAAGATAATAAGTCTTTTGGTTCAGTTTTGACACAAGTAAAACTTGCATTAAAACACAAGCTACTGTAGCACTTCCTTTAAAAAGTTCAAATGATCAAAGAGAACTCAAAGAGAAAGAGATTAAGAGGCAAATGCAAATAATGGCAGAAATCTGTCAAAATAGACCAGCAGGTAAAAACCATTTTTTTTGAAGACCTTATGTTGCTCAAATTTAAAAGTGTTGAACTAATGAAAGTTGGATAACAACCTGGGTCAGAAGCACAAAACATTAAAGCTCAAACTGACGTACAGAGATTTTTCACGATTTTTTACAGTGAACCACATAAATCTGTTTTGGACAGCAACTTTCCCAAGCATTACTTCTCTCTCATTAGAGGTTACTCTTGGCACAAAAATCGCACAAAAATGATAAGGAGTGGTTATTACAGAGCAATAACTTCCAAGACTCAACTAAAACTTTTGGGTTATCTCCCAATAAGTGCTTTTCTTTAACGCCTTTGAGCTAGGCATAAGAAGCAGGAAAAGAAAAAAGTATTCTCAAATGAAGAAGCATTAAGAGCAAATTTTGTTTTAATAGGAGAGGCAAATGAATCTTTTCTCTCTTCTTAGGGAAGTGCTCTATACCTTTCTTGAGTGGAAATTGATATTTAATGGTGCCTTCTTTCATATCAATAATGGCACCAACAGTTCTAAGAAAAGATCTTCCCAAAATAATAGGACAAGAAACATTGCATTTAGCATCCAAAACATAGAAATCAACGGGGACATAGGCATTGTTAACCATAATAAGAAGATCATTAACACTCCCCATGAGTTTCTTTTTTGCATTATCATCAAGTGGGACATTTAAATAACAATCTTCCAATGGTGGCAAATCAAGCATTTCATAAATCCTTCTAGGCACAATAGAAACACTACTATCAAGATAACATAAAGCTTTGAGATCAAAATCATTCACTTTCATATTAATGATGGGTCCCCAACCATCTTCTAGTTTCATAGGAATAGAAGCTTTATGTTTCATCTTTTCTTCTTTAATTTTTATGAGAGCATCAGTAATGTGTTTTGTAAAGGCCATATTCATAGCACTAGCATTAGGACTTTTAGAAAGCTTTTGTAGGAACATAATTACTTCAGAAATATTGCAACCATCAAGATCAAAATCATAATTATTATCTAAAGTAGTAGAGCTATTGTTTCCCATATTTCGAAGGATTTCAGCATTTTTATTAGAAAAGGTTCCATTGGGTTTACTAGCTTCAACATTAATGGTAGTGATAGTAGAAATACTAATATTTCTAGCAATTTCATCTTCTCTTTCCCACTTAGCATGCAATTCAGCTAATAGTCTAACATTTTCATCAATTCTAACTTGTATGGCATTAGTAGCAGCAAAGGGATTTTCAATAGTTTTAGGTTTAGCAGCCATTTTATTCAAAGAAGATTGTGCTTCAGACAATAATGCTATATTTCTTTCAGCATTAGAGAGTTTTTCCTCAATAGTTTTATTGAAAGCAGTTTGTTTACTAATAAAATCTTTAAGCATAACTTCAAGTTTAGAGGGTGCACTTCTATTATTGTTGTAGGAATTTCCATAAGCATTACCATTGTTGGGAGGATATGACCTATAATTATTATTACCAAAATTATTCCTGTAGGCATTGTTGCTAAAATTATTATTTGTTATAAAGCTCACATCAACTTGCTCTTCTTGAGCAACCAAAGAGGCTAAGGGAACATGATTTGGATCAATATGAGCTTTCCCATTAACAAGCATAGACATAATAACATCAATTTTATCACTCAAGGAGGAGGTTTCTTCAACAGAGTTTACCTTCTTACCTTGTGGAGCTCTCTCAGTGTGCCATTCAGAATAGTTAACCATCATATTATCTAGAAGCTTTGTTGCAGCACCCAAAGTAATAGTCATAAAGGTACCTCTAGCAGCAGAATCCAGTAGATTTTTTGAAGAATAATTCAGTCCTGCATAAAAGGTTTGGATAATCATCCAAGTAGTCAGTCCATGAGTGGGACAATTCTTTACCAAATATTTCATTCTTTCCCAAGCTTGAGCAACAGGTTCATAATCAGATTGTTTAAATTTCATTATTTCACTTCTCATAGATATAATCTTAGCAGGAGGATAGTATTTTCCAATGAAAGCATCATTCCATGTAGTCCAAGAATCAATACTATTTCTAGTTAGGGATTGCAACCATTCTTTAGCTTTTCCTCTCAAAGAGAAAGGAAACAATTTAAGCTTAATAATATCCCCATATATATCCCTATGTTTTTGCATCTCACAAAGTTCAAAAAAGTTATTAAGATAAGCAGCATCATCTTCAGTACCAATTCCAGAAAATTGTTCTCTCATAACAAGATTGAGCAAAGCAGGTTTAATTTCAAAGAAACTAGCTTCAGGAACAGGTGGAGCAATAGATGTGCACATGAAATCATTGTTGTTGGTGCTAGTGAAGTCGCACAACTTAGTGTTTTCAAGAGTAGTCATTTTTTTGTTTTTAATAAAAGAAGCAAACTAGTACAACTAATTTTTTTTGTGTTTTGATAAAGAAACAAGCAAACAAAGCAGAAATAAACTAAGCAAAACAAATAAAACAAAGTAAAGAGATTGGTTATGAGGGACTTCCCTTGTGAAGATGTCCTTGACTCCCCGGCAACGGTGCCAGAAAAAGAGCTTGATGGCTCAAAATATATCGAGCTCGTTGGGGAACCCCAAGAGGAAGGTATGATGAGCACAGCATCAAGTTTTCCCTCAGTTATTAAACCAAGGTTGTCGAACCAGTAGGAGCAAGGAAACACCTCCAAGGTGTTGTTTCCAACTTGGAATCCTGCACAACACAACCACAGAACTTTGCCCCCAACTTATAGTGAGGTTGTCAATCTCACTGGTTTTGCTGAAAACAAAGGATTAAACATATTGTGTGGAAAATAGTAATAGCTTGTAGAAAGTAAACAAAAAACAGTAAATAGCTTTGTAGATTGATGGTAAAAGAAAGGACCAGGGTCCATAGTTCACTAGTGGTGATTCTCCTTAAGATAGATGACATGTTGGGTGAACAAATTACAGCGGGGCAATTGACAAACATCGAGAAAGCATACATGCATATACTAATCATCATGACTCCTATGAGATTTGATTGGGCATTACAACATTATACATAGACCATAATCCAACTGCAACTATGACTAATAATCCACCTTCAGGTTATCATCTGAACCCCCTCCCATATTAAGTTGCAAGCAACAGATAATTGCATTAAGCAAAGTGTGTAAAGTAAACAATACGATTGTTCTATGAACAAAGGATTGTTGTTTTCTCCCTAGTAGCAATAGCACATCTAGTACCTTAGAGATTTTTGTCACTTCCCTAGATTCCTAGGGGCATGAACCCACTATCGAGCATAAATACTCCCTCTTGGAGTTGCTAGCATCTACTTGGCCAAGATAGCTACTAACAACGGAAAACATGCAAGATCACAAATAACAAAGACATGATAGAATCAATAATCTATCTGAAATAGCATCTCAATATCCATCGGATCCCCCCAAACACAACATGTAGGATTACAAATAGATGATCTTGATCATGAACGGAGCTCACAAGATCTAAACATGGTAGCACAAAGGAGAAGAACCAACCATCTAGCTACTACATGGACCCCTAGTCCAGAGATGAACTACTCATGCATCACACCGGAGGTAGGCATGGTGATGAAGAAGGCCTCCAGGGTGATCTCTCCCCTTCGGCAGGGTGTCGGGAAGAGCTTCAGATCACTCCCAATCTAGGGATGGAGATGACGGCGGCTGTAGACACTTTCATGGAATTTTGATCTGGTGCTTACGGTTTTTATCCTGGAGGCAATATATAGGCAATGGGGCAAGGTCGATGGAGTGCCAGGGGGCCCACACCCCCTGGTGGCGCGGCTAGGGCTGGCTACGCCACCCTAGGGTGTGGCCGCCTTGGTACCCTGCTTCGTCTCCCCTCCAGACTCCGTGTTCCTTCTCGTGAAATATTGACTTGGGCTTTTGTGCGGTCCAATTCCGAGAATATTTCCTTACTAGCTTTTCTGAAACAAAAAAAACAAAAAACAGGCAACTAGCACTATGGCATCTTGTTAATAGGTTAGTTCAGAAAATATGTGAAAATACTCCCAAGTGTGGACAAAACATAAGAAAGTAGATATAAAACAAGCATGGAACATCAAAAATTATAGATATGTTTGCAACGTATCATCGCGTAGCTGCGAAGTTTCTATGCTTAGATTTTTTTCTTTACAATAAGGCTACTCAGTTAGGCTACTTAGCCACACAATGTATGTAGCATCCCATCTGTCTAACATATGTAATGCTACATGGTCTAGTAATATAATTGCTACTTTCTACATATAATTGTTGTATCATAATTATATCATGCTCATGTCATCATGCCACATTGCATTTGAGCATCATATAAAACCCTTTTCATTTGGTTCTTCTCTCATATGCATTAGTAATTGTATTGGGCTCTTGATATATTGTATTTGGTTTTTGATAAATGCTTGATGCCCAAGTTGAGTTGGGGGCATATCTTTTATTCAACTCCACCACCTTTCTTGTCACCACCCTATAATTCCACCATCCAACTATATGTGAGCTTTGCATTACTTTTGGCTTTACCTCTAGCTCATGTGGGTTGGGATGGATCCTCTTACAATTCCACATACTCCCATATATGCACCATATTGTTTTCACATCATTGATATATGTGGAGCCACATGGCCACCCTTGCATGCTTTCTGCATGGAACCCCTTGTCAAGCTTCCATATGGAATATTATGAATGTATGCTCATGTTGGGATATTTTTGAGGCTAATATTCATCTAGTGGAACATACACACTAGCATGTCTAAACTATATCCAAATATGATCATCTCCATCTACTCCACATGGAACCTCCTTCTTAATTCCTTTTTGCTTGGCCCTTACTCCATTTAGGGAATGAACATGAATAAATGTCATGGGACTTTGTTATTGTTTCTACAAGAATAAACATGGCATTTATTACACCTGCATGGGCCATGCAAGATCACCTTCTTTTCCATTTTCTTTGGTTCTACTTTTGGCTTGAGTGGGGCATGGGTACTTTACCATGGTCCAACTTGTTTTCTCTCCCTCTCTTCTTTTAATCTTTGGGACCACCCTCTAACCTAATCCTACCTCATATCTAAAATCTCCACATCCCCATGCATGCCACCATCTTCTCGACCTCTTGTCTTTGAATAGATAGAGTTATAAATTGTTGAATCATACCCTTTTTGGATCAGTTCAAATATTCAAATCCCTATCTATTAAAAATACAAATCCTAATTCTATCTACCATACCTAGTCCTCTTCCCTCTCTTTACCCTAGCTAAAACCCTAGATACACCCTCTCCCCATCTCCTTACCCCTTACATGATCTAGTTAAACTCTAACTCCACCCCTTACCCTAACCTTCACCACCCCAACCTACCGAGCTACCCCCTCCAACCCTAACTCTAACCCTAGCCGAGCCCCAACCCTAGCTCCATGCCAAGCACCTCCCTAGCTACCCTCCTCTCTCTCTTTCTCTCTACCAGCCAGGCCCCATACCCGAGCCACCCCTGTCCTTGCCCTGGCCCAGCTGCAGCCCCTCCACCCTGCTGTGCTTGACCGAGCACGTGAGGAGGAGTAGAGAAAAGGTGGCCGAGCCACCTTTTCCACCCGATCACCCCATGACACCTCTCCTCTCCCTCTCTGCTATCTACTCCCCCTCTCTGCCTGTCGTCGCCTAGATCCACCAGGGCCTCGCTTTCCCCTCCTTCTCCACCTGCCGCTATCCCCTCTCTCCTCTGTCGCCGTCCACCGTCGGCATCTCCTCTTCCACCACCACACAGGAGGCGGGCGTGGCGTCGAGGCGTTGGGGAAGACCGATGCGAGCCTCTGCGTCGCCCCTGTGCACTCAGCCGAGGAGGAGGCCCAGGACCGTTGTACGCCGACGAGGCTGACAAGGAAACCCTAATCGCCGGCCGTCTGCATCACCGCCGATCCCTTGTGTTTCCAGCCAAACCATCCCCACCGACAACCTTGCGGTGAGCTCCTGATACGCCCAGACATCCTCACCATCACCGTCGTGTCCTGGTCGCGTCAATCGTTCCGTCGAACGCCCTCTGCGCGCCGGCGTTCGCGGTCGGTTTCCACACCGTGGCGTCGCAAAGGTAGATCTAGCCGTGCAGCCCTCCCCTACCAGCAATCCCTCCGAGCCGCGTTGGTCGCCATCGCCTGCGCGCGAGAGATCGGTCGCGGGTTCGAACCCTCGCCTCGCCACGCATTCGCTATCGTTTCTGTCAGTTCGACAGAGAAGAAAAATAGTAACCCGTGCGCAGTTTGCAAATACCCCCCCCCCCCCCCCCACACCTTTTTGTCTCAACCCGCGGTACACCAGACCCCACCTGTCATCGTCGCGGGGCTTTTTACAAAAAGGGACCCAGGTTTCCAGCCCCTCAACCCGCGGCCCTAGATCCCCCACCGGGCACCCCCCCCATTCCGCTCGCTGTCGCGTCGGCCTCTTTGGCGCCAGACCCACCGGTCAGTCTCTGTGGCTGGCTGGCGCGCGGTAGCAAAAGACCCCGCGCGCGCAGTGGCGCTAGCTAAGCGAGGCCCACCTATCTGCGACTGTGGCTAGCTAAGGCTGTTCAAAATGATATATGTTTTTGAATCAGAAAAATGTGAGGAGTTCAAATATGCCATTCAAAATATTATTTGACCACTTTAAATTTTCGAGATGATTAAAATTACAATAAAATGCCCTTTTTCTTAATTAACTATTAACTTTAGTTTTATAACTCCAAATTCGACAAATAAGATGTCTAAATCGATCAGCACGACGAGCCCGTTCTAACTATGCATTCCTTGTTCTGAATTGAAGCATGCATCATGTCATTATTAAAAATCAGAACTGTTTATGGCAATAAAACTTGACCAAATAAATAATAAAATGCTTTATTCTTGTACCCCACACCTCACCATGCCATGCTACATTAATGCCATGTAAATTGTGCATAATTCATCATGGCATGCTTGTTTGCTTGTCGCATTTTAATTAGAATGATTGTGCACTTTATTTATGTTGGCCCTTGTTTGTTTGGTTCTTCTTCGAATAGACGCCCAACAGGAGAATTATCAGGAATCACGGGAGTTCTACCCAGATCCATCTCTCGCTTCAACTGAGCTGCCAGGAAAGCACTACCACATGCTTGCATACATATAGTACCTATTGCCTCTATCTTATTCTTGCATCATTGAGTCGCGATTGCATTAAATTGAAACCCAAGTACTGCATAACCTTTACTTTTAAACCCCACTGAGGCTTGTTTCCTCCATCCCATGAGCCATTACTACAGGAGTTGTTTGAGCCATGCGAGTCGTAGAACAGTATGTGTAGGGTATGTGAGTGTCTGATGAATAACGAGGTACCTAAACAACTTAACCTGAGTAGTAATGGGATAACTAATGAAAGAGGCACCGGTGAGCAATATCTGCTATTTGGTTTTTCATGCTCACTTGTGTCTAGTAGGACCCTGAGTACTTGATTCATGTTCCTTGACTATTCGCACTATCCACATCCGGGAGGCCTTATGGACCCCCCTGAGCCAGAGCTTGATTCATTTCTATTTCTTGGGGCCACAATTAGTTTGGGGTTTTATTACTATCCTGTACTTATGCCATGCTTTACTGTTTATTTACGATTGTGCGTGGAGCACCTGTACTATTTTGGATCGTGACACATTTTCGCTGTATCGACAAGCCCAGTCACACTTTCGGGTTCCCAGTCGTTTACCGCCCTCCACACAAACCCTGGGTCCGTTCCGGAGCCGGCCAACTTCGTTGCGGGTAGCTTAGTGGGGTGCCCCCTGAAATATTTCTGAATCCTGTGATCGCTTTGTCGTGAATGCCTCGTTGGGTTTTGAGTTGGTTTTTCCGAGGTTGATTGAGTGTGTGTTGCTATTCGTGCACCCCTGCAGGGTAAATCTTTCAGAAAGCCGTGTCCGCGGTTATGGACGACTTGGAGCACAGTTTCTCGATCATAGACAAGTATAACTAAAGTACCGCTTTTAATTTGACTAAGTAACTGACTAGTAAATAGTGCAATGCTCATGGAATGGTTAATAAAACTGCCAACGGTTGGGTTGTTCGTCCGCTTTCTCGTTGGTAAGCGAGAAGGAGGATGGATCTGTTACTTATACTGTTATAACTGTTGTTCCTAATTAACGGACATCCAATATCATTGGTTGGGCGGATGGTTAGCGAGTATCTATAGACTTGTTAGTTATTATCTTTTGATGCAATTGCGTCACCCCAGGTATATGTCCCCTTTAGAGGCATAAAGACTTGCTGAGTACCCCTAGGGTCTCACACGATAAATTGTTTGATTCAGATGAACAGGTGTACTCGCAAGACGGATACTGGGTGGAGGAGACAGATGATGTTGGCAACGATCACTCGGTGTAGAGATTCTAGGGATGGGGATCCGTGAGATCTGTGGGCGGGATGTGTTTATTTATGTGGCATATTATGCTGATTTGCTTCTTATCCATACTCGGATCTTGTTTTCCGCTTCCACCTGATACTCTGATGTTTGATGTATGAGGAGCTATCCTAAACTATTATCTCTATCTAGGATATTTGGATCTTGCCATATGACGTTGCAATATTTCTATTTATTTTAGATGGAATGGCTCTGTGGACAGTTGTATGGTGGCTTGCATACATACTCACTTATGTATGTAGTTGATCCCTTCGCCTGCCGACTACACCGCTCGTTCTTGTCCCGATGTTCTGAAAGTGGTTAGGACGGCCGACGGGTCTACCTGTGGGTGGCCCCTGGGCCCCCACCGTACTATTTTAACCACTTTCGCTCATCCAGGCATGCAACTAAGAGCGTAGTTTACCGAGGTAGTTACAATTGGTATCAGAGCCATCCCGCCCTTCAGGGTCTCAGCCAAATGGTCGTTGTCAGTTTAGCAAATATTTTTGGTAGCTATGTATACTAGGGAAAAACAAAACGTGAGAGTAGGACTGCTTCCATTTTTCTTCTTACCCACCCACCCACCCTTTTTCTGGTAAGGAAGTGTAATGTTTTCAATCCTCTTCTAAAAATTCAAACTAGGATTCACGTGTTCTAGGTTCTGTAGTACCATAGGTTGTGTGCGTGTATGTGTGTGTGAATTCCTTGTCTATCTGTTGCATCCAACTTGTTATCTCTATCTGCCTTTTGGTTATCAACTGTTGGTACATTCCATACCAACATGCCTTTGTAAACTGACGCGATCTATCTGATTCGTTGTATACCGGTGCGATCTGTCTTACTCTTTGTTATCCGACGCTATCTTGTTTGGGGTGTTCATTTCCGTAGTTACTAATCTATAGGTTCTGTTTAAAAAGAAGGTGTTAGGATATGTGTTTTACTTATTCATGTGCGGAGTAATGATTTGAGTGCGGGATGGAGTCGCGACCATACCACTACTTTTATCATTCACTCTTGTATATTGAATTGGTAGAGTTACTAATCTTGATTCGTTAAGTGGTTTTGAGCATATAGTGGTATTTTAATGCCGAAATTTGCGGAACTTTTTTCTTTGTTAGCTTGTGTACCACACTCCTTGTTCAGTCATGTGCGATATGCTTAATATCTTCTAGGTGCCTTGAACTTTGTTGATATTTTAATATCATCTTAGTAAATTGTATCCTTTAAATCTTGGTTAATTCCATTTTGGTACTATTTTGGATTATTGTTATTCTCCATTATAGTACTGACTTGTGTTTTATATCAATCACAGGATGGCACCACCACGCCGTTCTGAGGAGGACATACCACCTGAACTAGGGTCTGCGTTGGCAAGTATTGCTAATGCCTTGGGAGCAATGCAGCAGAACCAACAGCGATTCGAAGAAAGCGTGAGGAGGAATGAGTTTGTTCCGCTACCTCCACCTCCCAAGCGAGGAGACATCAAGAGTTTTCTGAAGTTCAACCCACGCCAATTTGAGGTGTCTGGTCATCCACTTGATGTTGATGATTGGTTGCGTGAAATGTCAAGGTTGCTGATGACTGCGGATGTTCCTGAGCAAGAATGGGTAAAATGTGCCACGCACCTTCTGAAGGGAGATGCAGCTCTGTGGTGGGAAAATTACCTGAAGGCAGACCACTCTGGTTTTCAGCCTACTTGGGAACAATTCACTGGGGCTTTCAAAGAGCAATACCTGTCAGAAATTGTCATGGAAAGGATGAAGGAAGTGTTTCTCAACCTCAAGCAGGCCAATGACAATGTCAATACCTATATCAGAAACTTCATGAACCTTTCCCGGTATGGTGGCGATGAGATCTCTGATGACAAGAAGAAGCAAAAGAGGTTCAGGCAAGGACTCAATGCATCCATCAAATATGCAATCACTCATGCAAGGCCGGGGTCTTTTCTGGAACTCCAACATACAGCTCTGCAGGAAGAAGCAAGTAGGCAAGTGTTTGAGGAGTCAAAGAAACACAGCCGCCATGCAGCAAGCTCTTCAGCTATGACAGCTCCTTCTAAGCGCCGTGTGTGGGTTCCTAACACCCCACCGTCGCTCCCGGCTCCACCAAGACCGTCAAGCTACGCGGCAAGGCCACCAAACTCCTTCACCGCGGCTCCTAGGGGCTACAACCACAACTACCCTGGAGCGCCTGGAGGAGTCCCTGGCTACACTGCTCCATGTCCACCTGGTGCTTGCTACACTTGTGGAAACACTGGGCATCAGCACTGGAATTGTCCAATGAACAACAAAGCACTTCCTCCACCACCTCCAAGACCTGCGGCAAGTTCTTCTATGGTTCATGCACCTCCACCTTGGGCTCTCAACATCAACACCAAGCCCGGGTCTACGGTTGCTCGTGCCAACTGTGTCAACGCTGCTCAAGCTGAGCATGCACCTGGAGTTGTGATGGGTATGCTTCTTGTTAACTCAGTCCCTGCATGAGTTTTGTTTGATTCTGGTGCTTCACATTCTTTTGTTTCTCACAAGTTTGCGCATGTGCATGACCTGGCTATGGTTCCCTTATTGCATCGTCTTGTGGTACAATCTCTTGGGTCAAACATGAGGGTTGCTCATATCAGCCATGGCAATCAAATTGAGATTGGTGGTTCTTCGTTCCCGGCTTCCTTAATTATTCTGGGAAATTCTGACATTGATGTTATCTTGGGCATGGATTGGTTAACAGCAAATGCAGCTGTGATTGATTGTGCTGAACGCTCAGTTTCTCTGAAAATTCCGGAAGGTCATATAGTCTATTCTCCAAGTCTGACTCCTACAATTTAGCTTTTCTCTTTGGCGGCTCTGAATGATGATGCTATGGAAGCTATTCAGAGTGTTTCGATGGTCTGTGAGTTCCCAGATGTTTTTCCTGAAGAGTTGCCAGGTATGCCTCCTGATCGAGAGGTCAAGTTTGTGATTGAGCTTGAACCTGGAACCGCTCCTATCTCCAAGCGGCCTTATAAATTGGGTCCTGCTGAGTTGGCTAAACTCAAACGTCAGCTGGATGAACAAGAGAAGTTGGGTTTCATTCAGCACAGTACTTCTTCTTGGGGTAGCCCAACCATCTTTGTGAAGAAGCGAGACAAGACTGATAGGCTTTGTGTTGACTATCGGGCTCTCAATGCTAAAACCATCAAGAATAAATATCCCCTTCCACGGATTAATGATCTCTTCAATCAGCTAGCTGGAGCTGTGGTATTCTCTAAGCTTGATTTGAGAAGTGGATATCATCAAATCAAGATTTGCAAGGAAGATGTTCCCAAAACAGCTTTCACCACCCGCTATGGCCTATACGAGTACACGGTCATGTCTTTCGGTCTCACTAATGCACCTGCCACCTTCTCGAGGCTTATGAACTCGGTTTTCATGGAGTATCTTGATAAGTTCGCTGTGGTCTATCTGGATGACATTCTAGTCTATTCTAAGTCAAAGGAAGAACATGAAGAACACCTTCGGTGTGTCCTAAACAAGCTTCGTGAGAACCGCCTATATGCAAAGTTCTCCAAGTGTGAGTTCTGGCTGCCTCAAGTCACCTACCTTGGTCACGTCATCTCTGCCAAGGGCATTGACGTCAACCCAGAAACTGTTAAGACAATTGTTGACTGGCTTCCACCCAAAAATGTCAAAGAAGTCCGGAGTTTTCTTGGTTTGGCTAGTTACTGCCGTCGCTTCGTTCAGAACTTCTCAAAGATTGCGAAGCCTCTTACCGATCTCCTCAAGAAAGGCAGGAAATACCTTTGGTCTCCTGCATGTCAAGCAAGCTTTGAAACACTCAAAGAGAAACTCACTTCCACACCAGTCTTGATTCCTCCAGATACATCAAAGCCTTTCCAGATATTCTGTGACGCCTCATTGCAAGGATTGGGTGCGGTCCTTATGCAAGAAAAACAAGTTGTTGCTTATGCCTCTCGACAGTTGAAGACGCATGAGATCAACTATCCTACACATGACCTCGAACTCGCAGCAGTTGTCTTTGCTTTGAAAGTATGGAGGCACTACTTGCTTGGCAACCGTTGTGAGATCTTTTCTAATCACAAGAGTCTGAAGTTTATCTTCACACAGCCTAATCTCAACCTTCGTCAGAGGAGGTGGATTGAAGCAATTAATGATTTCGATTTGACCATCAACTACACTCCGGGCAAAGCTAATGTCATGGCCGATGCTCTCAGCCGAAAAGCTTATGTCAACAACCTCACGATGGAAGAACAACAACCTCTCTTGTGTGAGGAATTCCGCAAGCTCAACCTTGAAATTGTGGATCAAGGGTATCTTCTGAACCTTCTGGCAACCCCTCTCTTGGAAGAAAAAGTTCGCTCCATTCAACTTGGTGATCCTTACACTAAAAACATCATCTCCAACATTTAGCTTCCGAAGTATGAGTCCTTCCACGTCGACGACCAAGGCACTCTTTTCTTTGAACACCGGATGTTTGTTCCGAACTACCCGGGTTTAAGAGAGCAAGTTCTTAAGGAGGCGCATGATTCTGTTCTTTATCCACCCTGGCAGCACTAAGATGTACATGGACTTGAAAACACAATATTGGTGGCCTGGGTTGAAACAATGCTGTGCCAAGTATGTCTCTGAGTGTGATGTCTGCCGCAGAGTTAAAGCTGTCCATCAGAAACCTTTCGGTCTTCAACATCCATTGAAGCCTCCAGAATGGAAATGGGAAAAAGTAGAGATGGATTTCATAACTGATTTTCCAAGGTCGCAGAAGGGCAACAATGCAATCTTTGTTGTCATCGATAGGCTTTCTAAAGTGGCTCACTTCTTTCCCATCAAGGAAACAATTTCTGCAATTCAGTTGGCTGAGCTCTATATCAATAGAATTGTCTCTCTGTATGGGGTTCCTCTTGAGATCAGCTCAGACCGTGGAAGCATCTTCACTTCCAAGTTCTGGGGAAGTTTCCAAAATGCTTTGGGAACAAAATTGAACTTCAGCACAGCTTACCACCCTCAGTCGCAAGGACAAGTTGAAAGGATCAATCAGATTCTGGAAGATATGCTTCGTGCTTGCGTTATCTCTTTCGGCATGAAGTGGGAAGAATGCCTTCCTTATGCTGAATTCTCTTACAACAACAGCTTCCAGAAAAGTCTAAATATGGCACCATTTGAGGTTCTCTATGGTCGCAAATGCAGAACTCCGATTGGTTGGTCGGGCGCAGGTGAAAGAACATTGTTTTGCCCCGACATTGTAACTCAAGTGGAGGAGAAGGTTCACATCATTCTTGAAAACCTGAAGGTTGCTCAAAGTCGCCAGAAGAGCAACTATGACAGGAAGCACACGGACAAGGAGTATGTCCCTAGTGATCTCGTTTACCTTCGTGTCACTCCCATGAGAGGCACGCACCGCTTTGGTATCAAAGGAAAGCTGGCTCCTAGATACATCGGTCCTTTCAAAGTTCGTGGAAGAAGAGGAGAAGTCGCTTATGCTCTTGAACTCCCTGAAAAACTCAAGGTCCATGATGTTTTCCATATCTCTCAACTCAAGAAGTGCTTCAAGGATCCCAGCAGGACTGTGGACCATGAACTTATCAATACCCAAGAAGATCTGTCTTATCAAGAACACCCCATAAAAATCCTAGAAGTCGCAGAAAGAAGGACACGCAACAACTCCATCAAGTTCTGCAAGGTGCAGTGGTCGCACCATTCCGTTGATGAAGCCACTTGGGAACGCGAGGATGAGCTCCGTGCCAAGTATCCTACCATCTTTGTGTCTTCTTCTTCTTCCTAGAATCTCGGGGCGAGATTCCTGTTTAGTGGGGGAGAGTTGTAGCATCCCATCTGTCTAACATATGTAATGCTACATGGTCTAGTAATATAATTGCTACTTTCTACATATAATTGCTGTATCATAATTATATCATGCTCATGTCATCATGCCACATTGCATTTGAGCATCATATAAAACCCTTTTCATTTGGTTCTTGTCTCATATGCATTAGTAATTGTATTGGGCTCTTGATATATTGTATTTGGTTCTTGATAAATGCTTGATGCCCAAGTTGAGTTGGGGGCATATATTTTATTCAACTCCACCACCTTTCTTGTCAACACCCTATAATTCCACCATCCAACTATATGTGAGCTTTGCATTACTTTTGGCTTTACCTCTAGCTCATGTGGGTTGAGATGGATCCTCTTACAATTCCAAATACTCCCATATATGCACCATATTGTTTTCACATCATTGATATATGTGGAGCCACATGGCCACCCTTGCATGCTTTGTGCATGGAACCCCTTGTCAAGCTTCCATATGGAATATTATGAATGTATGCTCATGTTGGGATATTTTTGAGGCTAATATTCATCTAGTGGAACATACACACTAGCATGTCTAAATTATATCCAAATATGATCATCTCCATCTACTCCACATGGAACCTCCTTCTTAATTCCTTTTTCCTTGGCCCTTACTCCATTTAGGGAATGCACATGAATAAATGTCATGGGACTTTGTTATTGTTTCTACAAGAATAAACATGGCATTTATTACACCTGCATGGGCCATGCAAGATCACCTTCTTTTCCATTTTCTTTGGTTCTACTTTTGGCTTGAGTGGGGCATGGGTATTTTACCATGGTCAAACTTGTTTTCTCTCCCTCTCTTCTTTTAATCTTTGGGACCACCCTCTAACCTAATCCTACCTCATCTCTAAAATATCCACATCCCCATGCATGCCACCATCTTCTCGACCTCTTGTCTTTGAATAGATAAAGTTATAAATTGTTGAATCATACCCTTTTTGGATCAGTTCAAATATTCAAATCCCTATCTATTCAAAATACAAATCCTAATTCTATCTACCATACCTAGTCCTCTTCCCTCTCTTTACCCTAGCTAAAACCCTAGATACACCCTCTCCCCATCTCCTTACCCCTTACATGATCTAGTTAAACTCTAACTCCACCCCTTACCCTAACCTTCACCACCCCAACCTGCCGAGCTACCCCCTCCAACCCTAACTCTAACCCTAGCCAAGCCCCAACCCTAGCTCCATGCCAAGCACCTCCCTAGCTACCCTCCTCTCTCTCTTTCTCTATGCCAGCCAGGCCCCATACCCGAGCCACCCCTATCCTCGCCATGGCCCAGCTGCAGCCCCTCCACCCTGCTGTGCTTGACCGAGCACGTGAGGAGGAGTAGAGAAAAGGTGGCCGAGCCACCTTTTCCACCCGATCACCCCACGGCACCTCCCCTCTCCCTCTCTGCTATCTACTCCCCCTCTCTGCCTGTCGTCACCTAGATCCACCAGGGCCTCGCTTTCCCCTCCTTCCCCACATGCCGCTATCCCCTCTCTCCTCTGTCACCGTCCACCGTCGGCATCTCCTCTTCCACCACCACACAGGAGGCGGGCGTGGCGTCGAGGCGTTGGGGAAGACCGAGGCGAGCCTCTGCGTCGCCCCTGTGCACTCAGCCGAGGAGGAGGAGGCCCAGGACCGCTGTACGCCGACGAGGCCGACAAGGAAACCCTAATCACCGGTCGTCTGCATCACCGCTGATCCCCTGTGTTTCTGGCCGAACCATCCCCACCGGCAACCTTGCGGTGAGCTCCCGATACGCCCAGACATCCTCACCGTCGCCGTCGTGTCCTGGTCGCGTCAATCGTTCCGTCGAACGCCCTCTGCGCACCGGCGTTCGCGGTCGGTTTCCACACCGTGGTGTCGCAAAGGTAGATCTAGCCGTGCAGCCCTTCCCTACCAGCAATCCCTACGAGCCGCGTTGGTCGCCATCGCCTGCGCGCGAGAGATCGGTCGTGGGTACGAACCCCCACCTCGCCGCGCGTTCGCTGTCGTTTCCGTCAGTTCGACAGAGAAGAAAAACAGTAGCATGTGCGCAGTTTGCAAATAGCCCCCCCCCCCACACCTTTTTGTCTCAACCCGCGGTACACCAGACTCCACCTGTCATTGTCACGGGGCTTTTTACAAAAAGGGACCCAGGTTTCTAGCCCCTCAACCCACGGCCCTAGATCCCCCACTGGGCACCCCCCATTCCGCTCGCTGTCGCGTGGGCCTCTTTGGCGCCAGACCCACCGGTCAGTCTCTGTGGCTGGCTGGCGCGCGGTAGCAAAAGACCTGGCGCGCGCAGTGGCGCCAGCTAAGCGAGGCCCACCTATCTGCGACCGTGGCTAGCTAAGGCTGTGTGGAAAAAGTAACTCGTTTATCTGTTTTATAAAAACAAATTTCATAAATGTTTAAGTATGGATTTAAAATCTGTTTTAATAACTTTTAATTTGTAAATCCAAATAATACAAATGATATATGTTTTTGAATCAGAAAAATGTGAGGAGTTCAAATATGCCATTCAAAATATTATTTCAGCACTTTAAATTTTCGAGATGATTAAAATTACAATAAAATGCCCTTTTTCTTAATTAACTATTAACTTTAGTTTTATAACTCCAAATTCGACAAATAAGATGTCTAAATCGAACAACACGACGAGCCCGTTCTAACTATGCATTCGTTGTTCTGAATTGAAGCATGCATCATGTCATTATTGAAAATCAGAAGTGTTTATGGCAATAAAACTTGACCAAATAAATAATAAAATGCTTTATTCTTGTACCCCACACCTCACCACGCCATGCTACATTAATGCCATGTAAATTGTGCATCATTCATCATGGCATGCTTGTTTGCTTGTCGCATTTTAATTAGTATGATTGTGCACTTTATTTATGTTGGCCCTTGTTTGTTTGGTTCTTCTTCGAATAGACGCCCAGCAGGAGAATTATCAGGAATCACAGGAGTTCTACCCAGATCCGTCTCTCGCTTCAACTGAGCTACCAGGCAAGCACTACCACATGCTTGCATACATATAGTACCTATTGCCTCTATCTTATTCTTGCATCATTGAGTCGCGATTGCATTAAATTTAATCCCAAGTACTGCATAGCCTTTACTTTTAAACCCCACCGAAGCTTGTTTTCTCCATCCCATGAGCCATTACTACAGGAGTTGTTTGAGCCATGCGAGTCGTAGAACAGCATGTGTAGGGTATGTGAGTGTCTTATGAATAACGAGGTACCTAAACAACTTAACCTGAGTAGTAATGGGATAACTAATGAAAGAGGCACCGGTGAGCAATATCTGCTATTTGGTTTTTCATGCTCACTGGTGTCCCGTAGGACCCCGAGTACTTGATTCCTGTTCCTTGACTATTCGCACTATCCACATCCGGGAGGCCTTATGGACCCCCCTGAGCTAGAGCTTGATTCATTTCTATTTCCTGGGGCCACAATTAGTTTGGGGTTTTATTACTATCCTGTACTTATGCCAGGCTTTACTGTTTATTTACGATTGTGCGTGGAGCACCTGTACTGTTTTGGATCGTGCCACGTTTTCGCTGTATCGACAAGCCCAGTCACACTTTCGGGTTCCCAGTCGTTTACCGCCGTCCACACAAACCCTGGGTCCGTTCCGGAGCCGGCCAACTTCGTTGCGGGTAGCTTAGTGGGGTGGCCCCCTGAAATATTTCTGAATCCTGTGATTGCTTTGTCGTGAATGCCTCGTTGGGTTTTGAGTTGGTTTTTCCGAGGTTGATCGTGTGTGTGTTGCTATTCGTGCACCCCTGCAGGGTAAATCTTTCTGAAAGCCGTGTCCGCGGTTATGGACGACTTGGAGCACAGTTTCTCGATCATAGACAAGTATAACTAAAGTACCGCTTTTAATTTGACTAAGTAACTGACTAGTAAATAGTGCAATGCTCATGGAATGGTTAATAAAACTGCCAACGGTTGGGTTGTTCGTCTGCTTTCTCGTTGGTAAGCGAGAAGGAGGATGGATCTGTTACTTATATTGTTATAATTGTTGTTCCTAATTAACGGACATCCGTCTATCATTGGTTGGGCGGATGGTTAGCGAGTATCTATAGACTTGTTAGTTATTATCTTTTGCTGCAATTGCGTCACTCCAGGTATATGTCCCCTTTAGAGGCATAAAGACTTGCTGAGTACCCCTAGGGTCTCACACGATAAATTGTTTGATTCAGATGAACAGGTGTACTCGCAAGATGGATACTGGGTGGAGGAGACAGATGATGTTGGCAACGATCATTCGGTGTAGAGATTCCGGGGATGGGGATCCGTGAGATCTGTGGGCGGGATGTGTTTATTTATGTGGCATCTTATGCCGATTTGCTTCTTATCCGTACTCGGATCTTGTTTTCCGCTTCCACCTGATACTCTGATGTTTGATGTATGAGGAGCTATCCTAAACTATTATCTCTATCTAGGATATTTGGATCTTGCCGTACGGCATTGCAATATTTCTATTTCTTTTAGATGGAATGGCTCTGTGGACAGTTGTATGGTGGCTTGCATACATACTCACGTGTGTATGTAGTTGATCCCTTCGCCTGCCGACTATGCCGCTCGTTCTTGTCCCGATGTTCTGAAAGTGGTTAGGACAGCCGACGGGTCTACCTGTGGGTGGCCCCTGGGCCCCCAGCGTACTATTTTAACCACTTTCGCTCATCCAGACATGCAACTAAGAGCGTAGTTTACCGGGGTAGTTACAATGTACCTCCTGCTATTCTGCAATAAATAAAAGATATGTGCCTCAACCATGTGTCCATTTATGTTTTACTATTTATGCATTTTGCACTAAGCGGCTACGCCTCCCTAACGACCTCGTCGAACAAACAATTCATTATCGTGATAAGCCCGAGTAGCTGATTCTGCTTATCATCGAACCCTTGAAAAACTCCAGCTTAGTTGTAGCGCAATTGACAGCCTGGCAAGGTGCTGAGATTCGAAAGCATCAGGCTAACGAAAAGGCATCACATAAACTACACTCAAAACATATACAAAGCTAGCAAGTTGACAATAATTACAAAGGCCACACAATGGCCAATTGAAACTGTATGAGTTTTACAGTAGCTATCCATCTTGGGCAGGATAACAACTACTCTACTGGCGTTGAAGAAGGATGTTGGTCCGCTCATCGAATAAGTTCATGATGTCCTATCCTAGCCTGCAACCGCTCGATAATGTGGGACCATGTTCCACGCCATACCTTCCGGAGGTGTCGGTGATCATTCTGCAATGGCATTCAGGTCCATATTCGGACACTGCATATGCACAAGTGCAAGTGCAACTTTAGCACCTGCAACAAGTTTTTGGTGCACGCACTCGCGAATAGCATCAGCATTACGGAATTTCCATAGCAACAACAACAGCGTTGCCGGGACCGCGTCCAGTGGGAGCATCGCCATGAAGATATGCTTAAAGGATGACTGTGCCATCTTCAAGAAATGCAGCACCTATGAGATACGATCCTGCAGGATCACTAGTACAGTTTCCCGATCCCGATCGGTCCACAAGAAACCCCCAGCTCCTAGTTCCTCCTGAGTCAGACAATTTAGCCGAATGTTGATTCGGTCCCTCTCTTCCTGCGGAATGAGATTGACAACTGCACATGCAAAGCAAGACACATCAATCAAAACCATGGCAAGCATAGAATAACATAAGGCAGTCAAATGATGCTCACATCGCAAATGTTCATTGAGCTTAGCAACTTTCCAAGGAGATATTTTTCCTGCTCGATGGTTTTCTCTGCCTTCGATTTCCACACGTCAGCGTTCCTGCGGATGATCAATGTGTCCCACTCCAACTGCTTCATGCGGTCACGCAGGCCGGACAGAAGCGGTAGCTCATCCACTCTTGATAGTGGAGAGGCCAAGGGTGTGGCTACAGATGGCATACCTTGCACACCACTCGAAGACCCCTAGCCAACCCAAAAGTCGAAGCATGAGAATCTTCGAACATGGAATTCGAGTTCGAAGAAGCAAATAGAAGCATCAAGTAGCCAAAAATATATACATCAAGTTCAAACAAGTTCTTGCCCACAAAACTATCCCAGGATAATTAAAAGTTCCTATCACAACTATAAAGCAAGCAGAAGGAAAGCTAAGCTTATGTCTCAGCACCTGTGGGCTTCACGGACACCATGGAAACCTTCAATGTTGTGGCCTCTACAGCCGCAGCCCTCAGCGCTGTGGTCTTCACCATGCTCAGTCGTTTCTGCTCTGTAGACTACCTCATGAGCATCTCTAAGAGCCGAGGCCCATACTTCTGACAACAAGCACCAAAAGGAGCGAATCCTACCTCTTCGTCGTCCACGGTCACTAGCATCCTCGAGGAGATCCTGCTCATGTTGAGATCAGCGCCACAGGCATGCGCCATGGCCAGACCAAGAGATTCTCCTACACCTTTCTGCGCCTGCTTGTACTCCACTGGTACACCCCCGGTGAAAGCATCAGCAAGGCCGTCAAGGTCCTCAATAGCCGTGGCTTTCGGCATCATCTCCTCCTAGAGAAGACGAAGTACGGCCTTGGAATTTTAAAGCGCGTCTGTTGTGGAAGCACTGCGATCTTCGACTGGAGTGACTGCGCCGGCCAGGAGGTCCTCACGGGTCAGCACCTGAATATCAAAGTTGACACCAGCCGCATCTGCAAGGCCATCGCAGTTCACTATCAACTACAAGGAGAAACACATCAATGAATTCAAAACCAAAGTCGAATCAATCACAAACCTGAAAGAGCTTGGGCAGCAGGCATGAGTTGTTCTGCGAACCCGTGCTCCCTTTCAGTTGCAGCGGCAGCCTGTTCCTCTTCACGTTGTTGCGACTCCTTGTAATGCTCGAGGGCATCAACAATGTCTTTTCTCTTCGTCTTCGCCACACTGACGCTCTTTTCGAGAGAGCTCAGTCAATGAAGACTATCATTGTTCTCCTCTAGCAATCAAAGACACACTTGTCAGGAACCACTTCCATATACATCGTTTGAAAGGAAAAAGGATCTCACTTTACAGCTGCCGGTGGTCAGTGTATAGGCGCACGCAATCCATGCCAAGGCGAATCATGCTTTTGAGAAAGGGCTGGAAGGAATTTCACGCAAGAAGAGCACAAAGGTACTCGGGGACTCCCTTGAATGACTAAATATACACTTACGTGATCACCCGAAGACTTCGAGGTTCCTTTCTAGTCATCTAGGTCAGAACTCTATGTTCCCCCAGCTTGGAGTAACTTGAAGAGCTCGCGCTAGAGTTGGCCGCTGTCTTCGGGGAAATCAAGGCCTGCTCCACACCCTTTCCCCTAGAGTCCACGACTCCCTCATCATCTAGCTCATAGATGGTGTCAGACAAACTCAACGTCATGCCACTTCAGTACAAAATAAACTAAATTAAACACATGGAGAACAAGGAGAAGAACAACTCTAGAAACAATGGAGTAAAGTGGAGACTCACCTGTAAAATCTGTCAAGATCAAAAGGCTCCTCCTGCCTCTGCTTCTTCAGCGGAGGAGGATGCATGCTGCGCATAGGCACCACAGGAATCGGATCCGCGGCGCCTTCCTTATGATCTAGGTTTTTTGGCATGCCAGACATGGAGGCATCCGACTCCTCGCTCCGCTCCTGCTTCCGTGACTCCAACTCACTAGACTCGCGGGCTCCCTATGTCTCAGCAACAGGAATAGTCAAATCCGACTCATCTGCCTCTGTAGCTTCAGGGGGAATGACGCCTATTGGCTAAGGAGGCATGGAGGGTGCAACCTTCCACTCCTGCAACAGCAGGGACAATGCCATCAATGCATTATTCGAATCTTCCTACGGACAAAAGGAAACATACATCAAAAAGATTACCTCTACAGGGGCAAAATTAGCACGGAAAGGAAGGGTGCTTGATTCTACGGAGAGAACTTCCTTCATGGTGCTTGTTTCTCTGCATTTTTCCTCATGCACTTGTCAATACTCGTAGTTGTGAACTGCAGGACTTTGTCCTAGTGAAGATCATTCCTTGCTTGAGTCAGTTCTTGCTCTGCTTTAGCCTTCAGGGCCAATGCTACGTCCCTCTCATTCTCGACTTTGCTAACCTTGTCTAGCACCCTCCTGAGATCTCGGTTAAGCTTGGGTGTGTCAACTGGGTCCCATAGCTCATCTCAACACTGTCAAGAAGTGAGCTTACCACAAATTCTTTCAACTCAACAGTCATATCCCATAGTTTTTCCAGCATTTTCTGCATCGATTTGGGCCACTCTGGATCTACCCATTTGACAACACCGCACCTTCTGCCTTGCATCATTGCACGATGTCCTTGACACCGTAAAAACCGCATGCATGCGTTTCGTCCTTTGAACGCTACAAATTTAGTGGGCACATATCCATGTTTACATAGCAGAGGACTGTCTTCATCTGCTAAACCATGATAGTCGGAGTCATACAACGTCTGGTTGGCCTAACACATCATACACGCATGAGTAAACAGAGTAGATCTAGCTCAAAATTGATAACTGGCCATAGATGATAGAGATAGAGATGAGACGACTCACATTGAAATCACCATCCCTATCGTCACAACGCGTTTCCTCAAAGTCTCTCCTTGAAGCCCATGCCGAGAGAGAGGGAGAGGGGGTGGCTGCCGGAGAGATAGCTGGATGGGCCATCGGCTTGCGACTACGGCAGGATGGGAGTGAAGTGGGGAAAGTGGCTTCAAGGGGAAGGAAGAGAAGTAATGGGGACATGACACTGGAATATGGCCCACTAAACTCGTGAGTCGTGACACTCGCAATAGGGGAGCGCCCGGTGTTGCCAGTTTGTCCAGAGCAAGCGGGCAACAAGCATGGCCAATCATGCCGCAAAACAGCCTACTCGCGGATCGCTCTCACGAAGACCATCCCAATCGTCGAAGCGCCCTGATCGAACGGTATGTAACAATCGTCAAGCAGAACAACTGTGTTAGGGCATGCGGTCTAGAAGACTCGGTGTAACGTCCACCATTGGGGGGCTAAGGTTAGGGATCTCCTAAGGTTATGATCTATATGTGGTTTATGAGAAGAACACACATGCAATGACACTGGTGATATGTGGTTTGTGAAAAGAACACACACGCAATGACTCTAACTGTGGATTGTGAAAAGAACAGGCAATACAATTACTCTCGTGGATCCACGTGTGGTTTGTGAAAGAACAGACATTCACTAACTCTAGTTGTGGTTCATGAAACGAACACACGTGCAATGACTCTAGATGTGGTTTGTGAGAAGAACACACATGCAATGAATCTAGCTGTGGTTCATGAAAAGAACACACATGCAATGACACTAGGTGTGGTTCATGAAAAGAAGACACTGGTGTATCCTTATGTGGTTTGTGAGAAGAACACACATGCAATGACTCTAGTTGTGGTTCATGAAAAGAACAACCATGCAATGACACTAGTGGATCCATATGTGATTTGTGGAAAGAACAGACATGCAATGAATCTAGCTATGGTTTGTGAAAAGAACACACATGCAATGACATGGGCTGTGGTTCATGAAAAGAAAACACATCCAATGACACTGGTGGATCCTTATGTGGTTTGTGAAAAAGAACACACATGCAATGACTCTAGCTGTGGTTCATGAAAAGAACACACATGCAATGACACGAGTGGATCCATGTGTGGTTTGTGACAAGAACAGACATGCAGATGACTCTAGTTGTGGTTCATGAAAAGAACACACATGCAATCACGTCGGTGGATCCATGTGTGGTTTGTGAGAAGAACAGACATGCAATGACTCTGGGTGTGGTTCATGAAAAGAACAAACATCTAATGACACTGGTGGATCCATGTGTGGTTTAATGAAAAGAACACACATGCAATGACACTGGGTGTGGTTCATGAAAAGAACAGACATGCAATGACACTAGTGGACCCATACATGGTTTGTGGAAAGAACACACATGCAATGACTCTATATGTGGTTCATGAAAAGAACACACATGCAATCACCCTGGTGGATACATGTGTGGTTCATGAAAAGAACACACATCCAATGACACAGGGTGTGGTTCATGAAAAGAAAACACATCCAATAACACTGGTGTATCCTTATGTGGTTTGTCAAAATAACACACATGCAATGACATTGGGTGTGGTTCATGAAAAGAACACGCATCCAATGACACTGGTGGATCCTTATGTGGTTTTTGAAAAGAACACACATGCAATGACTCTAGCTGTGGTTCATGAAAAGAACACACATGCAATGACACCGGTGCATCCATGTGTGGTTTGTGACAAGAACGGACATGCAAATGACTCTAGTTGTGGTTCATGAAAACAACACACATGCAATCACACCGGTGGGTCCATGTGTGGTTTGTGAGAAGAACAGACATGCAATGACTCTGGGTGGTTCATGAAAATAATAGACATCCAATGACACTGGTGGATCGATGTGTGGTTTAATGAAAAGAACACACATGCAATGACACTGGGTGTGGTACATGAAAAGAACACACATCCAATGACACTAGTGGATCCATATGTGGTTTGTGGAAAGAACACACATGCAATGACTCTAGTTGTGGTTAATGAAAAGAACACACATCCAATGACACTAGTGGATCCATATGTGGTTTGGGGAAATAACAAACATGAAATGACTCTAGCTATGGTTTGTGAGAAGAACAGACATGCAATGAGACTGGTGGATCCATGTGTGGTTTATGAGAAGAACACACATGCAATGGCACTGGTGTATCCTTATGTGGTTTGTGAGAAAAACACACATGCAATAACACTGGGTGTGGTTCATCAAAAGAACACATATCCAATGACACTGGTAGATCCATATGTGGTTTGTGGAAAGAACAGACATGCAAGGACTCTAGTTGTGGTTCATGAGAAGAACACACTTGTAATCACACTGGTGGATCCATGTGTGGTTCATGAAAAGAACAGCCATGCAATGACTCTAGCCGTGGTTTGTGAAAAAGAACACACATGCAATGACATTGGTGGATACATATGTGGTTTGTGAAAAGAACAAATATGCAATGACTTTAGTTGTGGTTTCTAAATAGAACACGCATCCACTGACACCGGTGGATCTATATGTGGTTTGTGGAAACAACAAACATGCAATGACACTAGCTATGGTTTGTGAAAAGAACACACATGCAATCACACTGGTGGATCCATATGTGGTTTGTGGAAAGAATAGACATGCAATGACTCCAGCTGTGGTTAATGAAAATAACAGACATGCAATGACACTGGTGATTCCATATGTGGTTTGTGGAAAGAACACAATTGCAATGACTCTATATGTGGTTCATGAAAAGAACACACATGCAATCACACTGGTGGATCCATGTGTGGTTCATGAAAAGAACAGACACGCAATGACTCTAGCCGTGGTTTGTGAAAAGAACACGCATGCAATGACATTGGTGGATACGTATGTGGTTCGTGAAAAGAACAGATATGCAATGACTCTAGCTGTGATTTGTGAAAAGAACACACATCTAGTGACACTGGTGGATCCATATGTGGTTTGTGGAAAGACCATACATGCAATGACACGAGCTATGGTTTCTGAAAAGAACACACATGCAATCACACTGGTGGATCCATATGTGGTTTTTGGAAAGAACAGACATGCAATGACTCTAGCTATGGTTAATGAAAAGAACATACATGCAATGACACTGGTGGATCCATATGTGGTTTGTGGAAAGAACACACATGCAATGACTCTATATGTGGTTCATGAAAAGAACACACATGCAATCACACTGGTGGATCCATGTGTGGTTCATGAAAAGAACACACATCCAATGACACTAGGTGTGGTTCATGAAAAAAACACATCTAATGACACTGGTGTATGCTTATGTGGTTTGTCAAAAGAACACACATGCAATGACACTGGGGGTGGTTCATGAAAAGAACACACATCCAATGACACTGGTGTATCCTTATGTGGTTTGTGAAAAAGAACACACATGCAATGACTCTAGCCGTGGTTCATGAAAGAACGCATATGCAGTGACACCGGTGGATCCATGTGTGGTTTGTGACAAGAACAGACATGCAAATGACTCTAGCTATGGTTCCTGAAAATAACACACATGCAATCACACCGGTGGATCCATGTGTGGTTTGTGAGAAGAACAGACATGCAATGACTCTAGGTGTGGTTCATAAAAGAATAGACATGCAATGACACTGGTGGATCCTTGTGTGGTTTAATGAAAACATCACACATGCAATGACACTGGATGTGGTTCATGAAAAGAACACACATCCAATGACACTGGTGGATCCATATGTGGTTTGTGGAAAGAACACACATGCAATCACTCTAGTTGTGGTTAATGAAATGAGCACACATCCAATGACACTGGTGGATCCATATGTGGTTTGTGGAAAGAACAGACATGCAATGACACTGGTGGATCCATGTGTGGTTTGTGACAAGAACAGACATGCAAATGACTCTAGCTATGGTTCCTAATAATAACACACATGCAATCACACCGGTGGATCCATGTGTGATTTGTGAGAAGAACATGCATGCAATGACTCTTGGTGTGGTTCATGAAAAGAACAGACATCCAATGACACTGGTGGATCCATGTGTGGTTTAGTGAAAAGAACACACATGCAATGACACTGGGTGTGCTTCATGAAAAGAACACATATCCAATGACACTGGTGGATCCATATGTGGTTTGTGGAAAGAATAGACGTGCAATGACTCTAGCTATGGTTTGTGAAAAGAATAGACATGCAATGACCCTAGTGAACAGATATAGATGTCGCCTAGAGGGGGTGAATAGTCGGTTAAAAACTTTTCCGAGAGTGGCTCAACAAAGGAGGAATTAAACTAGCGTTTACTTTGTTAAGCACAAAACCTAGAACAACTAGGGTTCACCTATTTGCACCAACAACTTATGCTAAGCAAGACAAGCAACTATGTGATAACTAGATATATACTTCAAGCACGAAGGCTATCACAAAGTAAAGTGCATAAGTAAGAGCTTGGATATAGAGATAACCGAGGCACGCAGAGACGACGATATTTTATCGAGTTCCTCCCAACATGGAGTACGTCTCGTTTGGAGAGGGGTGGTATCAAACCACCAACGCCACAAAAGTCCTCCCTTGTTCTCCTGTGAATCTCACCCCAATCGAATACTCACCGAGAACTCAAACCGATGCACCAAATGCAATGGCAAGAACACAAGAGGTGCTCATGTCCTTCACTCCCAAATTCCACCAAAGCTACAAAAGCTTATGGGGGAATAAGAGAGGAAGAACAATGGAGGAAATCCACAAAAGACTCCAAGATCTAGATCCCAATATGTTCCCCTCACTTAGAGGAGAGATTGATTAGTGGGGTTGTAGATCTAGATCTCCTCTTTCAAATCCCTCAAGAATATGCAAGAATCAATGGAGGGATTGAGGGATAGCAAGCTCAAGAAGGTCAACAATGGAGGGGAAAACTTGCAAGAAAGGTTCTGTAAACATTGGGGAAGAAGGGCCCCTTATATAGGTCCTCCAAAATCCAACCGTTACAGCCCTGGAGCGCGCGGGCCGGACATTCCGGCCTGTTCACTCCAGACATTTCGGCCAAAGCAAAACTGACAGAAATAGCAATACAAAAACAACCATGACTTTTGCATCCGGAATCCGATTTTGATGATCTTGGGCTTTTATTAAAGAGGACAACAAACTCTAAAAGATCATGCAGGGAGGATAGAACCAAATGACGAAAGGTTTGACCTCTCTCAAAAAGACAAATCGGTAAAACCTCCAACATCGAAACCACAATAGAGAATGCATATGAAATCCGTTTTCGATGAACTTGGGCTTGTCATGAAGATTAACACAAGCTGTAAATCCTCTCATGGATAAGAACCAAATAATGGTAGGTTTAACCAATCTCTAAAAGACAAACCGGTAAAGCCTCCAATATCAAAAACGCAATAGAGAATGTATATTAAATCCGTTTTCGATGAACTAGAGCTTATTATGAACATTACCCCAAGCTCAAGAACCTCACATGGATAAGATCCAAATAACAACCAAGAAATATGATGCCAAGTATGCAAAGGTTTGAGCTCTCACGAAGGATATGATGAAGTTACTCACTCGAGAGCCCCTCTTTATAGTACGACTATCTATCCTATAAACCGGTCTCCCCAACTAACACCATGAGACCGGTAAGAAAGAAACCCTATCAAGAACATACCTTTGCCTTGAGCATGTTCCAATTGAGCTTGACGATAGCGATCTTGTCCACCTCAAGATGGAACACCTTTCTTAATTGTACTAGCTTGGTGAAGACTTGCAAATTGCTCTCCCATACTCCATTATGGTAGAGCTTCTCTCTTGGGCATATCATCTTCCCATATCCATGATAACCATAGGATGGCAAGCTTCAAGGAAATGATCTCTTAGAGATGGCTCATCTTGTACTTGCACATCATTTCTTCTTTCTTCATTATGTTGGTGTCTTGAAGGTACATAAGAGATATCACTCCAACTTTAGTCTTCAAGACACACTTGCTATAGGCTCAACTCTCACTTGACCAATCTCCGGATCACTCATTGAAACCTTGGTCAACACTTAATCTTCTTCACTTTCTTCTTCTCCCAACGTTGAAGCCAACATATGGTTCAATCATTGCATATGGACAAATCCTACAGGTAAAACTCAATGCAAACATAAGTCCATAAAGATTGTAATTAATTACCAAAACCACACATGGGGTCACACATGCACTTTCAATATCCCCTCATTTTGGTAATTGATGACAATCCCTTTGAGAGGGTTTATATAAGGAATTAACCAAACAAAACGTTGTGCTAACATCAAATACAACACACGTATGTGATGTTAGTATAACCACAATATAGAGCAAACTCCCCAACAATCTATGCACGTGTGGATGAACTTGAATTTCATTGCATATATTGCCAACCATTACCGGTGGTGTAGTTTTCTCTATATATTCCAGATGCCATGCAACACACTAAGATGCAAAGCACACGAGGCAAGTGTTTAAGTACAAAATTCACAACACACAACAAAATTCCCTAAAACCCTCTTAAACTTCTCCCCCATTGGCATCGATTGCCGAAATGGGTGAAAAAAATTAGAAGGCCAATTTAGTGAGAGTTTCTCCATATGGTGTGCATTTCTCATAATATGAGTGGAATCAAATGCACTACCATGAGGAAATCAAACTAAACTGAGGATCCAAAGATTGAAAGAAATAAAATGGTGAAGAAGCATCAACGAATGAAGCAAGCAATCAAAAGATTGAAAGAAGCACTTCACAAAAGGAAGATACCAAATGAAATATTGATATTATGATAAGATTTAAAGGAGAGTGATCTAAATAATATGAGGAGAATCCCCAATGTTTGTGCACAAATTATAATTTTGCATTTGAATATAATATGCACAAACATGGCATCCTCATTCCCTCTATATCATTTAAACCACGAGCATGAGCAAGAGAGAAGATATTATGATGAGAGCAAATGAGTGTTTAGATGAAAATAGGAAGCTCCCCAAGGTTCATGCACAACAAAGTGCACAATTATGGAATCCTAACTTCCCATAATCAAACAAAACACCAAACAAGAACAAGAAGGCAAATGTGTGTTCTTAGGTAAAGTATGAAAGCTCCCCAAGGTTTATGCACCAAATATAATAATTGCTTTGAATGCAAAGTGCATAAACATGGTATCCTTGCTCCACCAAACTTACATAACAACACAAAGGCATGAGAGATCAACTTTCTTAACACCAATGAGTGCCAAAAGATGCAAATGAAAAGGTCAAGCACTCAAAGCAAAACTTTTGGAGCCACCAAAGAATAAAAAGGAGCACAAGGTGTAGACTCCAAAGCAAAGGGATATCAACTTGAGATTCAGCCATAATTATGTGTATAAGTTTCTAGGTAGACAACAATCACCAAGATATACATCCACAAAGAAACATGTACACACAAAATGGATACTCAAGAATGAACAAGATATCCAAAAGAAAGTCATAGATAATGCTAGTAAGATTTTTTCTAGAAAGCATGGCCAAAGGCTCAAATTTATCTTATTGATCATCAATGACCTTCAAACACCAATTAATACATCACAACTACCACAAGGGAACAAGAGATAGTTGAATGCATTGGAAAAAGCAACAAGTATCATAAAGAACAAATAAACCTTGCAAATTCATCCATATTGCACATGACAGAAGTTGAGGAAATGATTGGCAATAGAATTGCTAGATTGGCATATGTAGGATTGGTGAATCATAAACATGAATTTTATATACTCCCCAAAATATGCATTCATCTCAACTTACTCATATAACAATAAGGATGATGCAATAAAATCTTGCAAGAACCACAGTAAAAGCAACTAAAGGAAATCATGCCATGATGCAACCACAAAGGTTGTATATAAGAAAAGTATGCATTAGAGGGATACTTGTTACTGAGATAACATTGGTAGGATGAAGTAGATATGAGTTTGTTGATCATCCTAGCTTGACTCCAGTTATCATTTAATCCCCACATCTTATTATTATTGAAAAGCATCCAATGAATCTCCAATGTACCTATAACACATTCAAGTACACAATGGTCCCAAAACTCATTGGGTCCAAAGTAGTTAGATAAACTAAAATAAATAGGAGAGACTGCACATAAATATGTGCATATTGATATGAAATTGAATTTCATGCACATCTTAGCTGATAGGATTTTGTGGAGAATCCCCTATATATCGGATCAAGAAGGAAAGCATGCCATAATATAGAACATGTAGTAAATATGCATGCACAAGATTTCAAGAAACAAAAAGGATATACAATTTGAACAAAAACACCAAGTAAACCAAGAAGTTGCACACAAGAGCGTGACACGACAAAAGGGTGTCCAAATTGTATCAAAGAGCCAAATCAACACACGAGAGGACACAAATTCAACAAATGAACAAGACAACAACCAAAGAGCAAAAGATAGACAAAAACACCATGCTCAAGGATTTATCTCATCCTAAGGGATCAAACAAGTAACAAGGAATGAGACAAAACCAACTCCCAAATATCAAGGTTCCAACACACAAACCAAACTCTCTACACTTTTCATGATGGCACAAAGTACCAAAAGAAAAGATCAAACTTCCAAGCACATAAAACATGATATGGAACAAAATAAGAAGCATAAATATAAGTGTTCTAAATAATATGGGAGAGCTCCCCCATGGATAGTGTATTATGTAGGATTTTCCTTTTGAATGCAAAATGCACGCAAATGGGATCATCACTAGTACCTACATTAAATAAAACACACGAAGATACAAAAAATAAGAAGATCCAAAAGAGGCAAGGAAAGTTTGGGAGACAACAAAAAACATTTTGTTGGCAAGAGGTATAAGTAAATTGAAGCAAAGGCCAAAATGAATATGATCAATAAATTCTACCATATATGGAGTACCACTTGTCGAATGACAAGAATTACGGGGAAACATTTCCCAAGGTAATTTTAAAGGATATCATGATCATATTCACAACAATAAGCATATGGCAAAATATAAAAATTAAGCTTGATGCTTAGATAGAGATTCTTGATAGCTCCAAATAGTCACACAATCATAAAAGATTAAAGTAACTTGAAGCAAATGGTTCCCATGGAGTATATGGAGGTCCAAATATGGGGAAACACATACCAAGAAAACTCTCGCAAACAAGATCCAAAAGATGAGCAATAAAATCAATCCAAGGGAATTGGAACTTGTTTGAGATAAATGTGGCACTTAGGAGCTAGATAACTATAAATATCAATTCTAAGTGACACAACCTCAAATGTCCACATTTTCTAGGTTTGTAATATGCACAAAGAGTATGACTCCCCCATAATGTGATAAACCAAGAATACTCAACAAGAGGTAAAAACATCCAAATAGAGATGATTAATGAACATTATGGAACTTGAATTTCTCATGAGAAAGACATACCACATAGAGACTAGATAAACTTGCAATATACATACTAAGTGCTAGTCCTCATGTACACACACATTAGGATTGTGGAATGCCCAAGCATAACACTCCCCCAAAATGGGATAGTCCATTAATCTCTCACAAGAGCCAAGAAAGATACCAAATAAATTCAACAAAGGCTCCAACCCAAGAGACACAAATACATGGTGTGACAACCAACATACACAAGTGTACTTGATAACTCAATATAAGTACGAGGGAAGCACAACTGTACAAACACATACAAAGGTACAAAACCAACATATGCACAAGGGAGCAAGTAACTTTCAATGTAAATGAGTTAAGCACATATTACCGCAAGGAGGAACATTGGATATATGATAGAAGAATGATAATCCAAATGGCTTGACTTGACACGAATAAATGATGAAGATCCCTCAATTCTTCATAATGTAACGATGCCTCCAATGCCCTCCAACAAACACCTTTTGATCAAGTTTTAGCTTGATGGTCTCCAACAAGTTGGGTCCTAAGAAGTTAGTCACAATAGGCTTGGCAACTCAAATGGTTCTTTTCTTGACACCATGTAAAGACCCAAACCTGGCTTGGTTTGAATCCCTGTGATTACAGTGCTACTCCCTGGATCGAATAGCTAGCACCCACAGTTTTAAGATGTAATATCAAGATACAAAGGTCATATTACATCGCATGATCCAGGATATGAATACTTTATTACATACTCATAGCCATAGGCTATCTTATTACAAAGCAGCAGAATACAAGTAAAGCATGGAGTCCTTCATCTTCATGTGCCACAGGCAAACATGTTGGGTGTAGACTCATAACTCCTATCATCAATCCTCACTCATCAATAGAATAACCTGCAACATGATAGGTTGCAGCCACAAAAGGGTCAATACTTTGAATGTATTGGCAAATGTCACAAATTGGTGAATATAAGTTGGACTATCACTACATGCGTATTTGGCTAAGTAGATCTTAGGCTCATTTGCAGAAAGCAATATGGTTTTATCCTATGTTTGTAAAAATAGTTTTGATCTTTCAACAACTTTCTGAACTCCTTGGCAAACTCCAAGTGCTTCTACTCTCTTGTTGTCACCATCAAGTTTCAGGCCTTAGTTGCTCAGAGTTGTCCATAACCGGGACACGACTAAGTACTTAGAATTTAATCTTCTGCAGAAGTTGTACACTTTACCCACAAGACACGATCTCGTCTTGACGCCACCAGTGGCCGCTGGATTAGTACTCACCAAGATGGAGTACCGGCAGATTGAGAATGTGACAAAGTCTTTCCATAGAAGTCCTCCCAATACATAATGCCAGCACATCTACCAGGCACCAATGCAAGGATAAACCTCCAATGCATAATTCTAGTTAACCTGAAGAGGTACCAATGCATGGGTCTCCCACTATGTAATTGACTAGGCCAGAGCCCATTTGGCATGTGGCTATACACGAAAGCCACTGTACGAGAAACATGTTCAATCTCTAAGTTCTTGGGTGGTGTTCTCCTAGTGCACACACGAAAGAGATAGCCATAGACATGGTTCTCTTCGTTGCCACCTTATTCTCAACTGAGTATCCACTTTCCACCCAGGTGATTCATTGAGTACTTGTTTTATTATATAAAACATATATTTTTCCAACTCCTCATATAATCACAATATGGTATATTCCACCCTGAATCTATAGCAGGGCTAAGCATACTACAACTACAGTGTTTTCACTAAAGAAGATATAAAGGATATCCTAAATAGGACATAGCATAGCATAGTATCATAGTAGTCCCGTCATGCATACTACAAAAATCCACTAAGTGTAATGAAAATAGTAGGACATGGATGATAGTGTCACTTGCCTTAGTAGTTGGTGGTGTTGGTACACTCTTTGCAGTAACACACTTGACAATCCACACAATTTATCAAACAAAACAACCAAGACAAAACATGCACAAGATCAACACTAATGCCAATACAAAAAAAAATCATGCAAAATATGCAAGATGGCAATTTTTATTGTACAAATTGTTATAACAAAGGTTTTGAACAGTACTAAGTGTTTTCTGAACAATTTACAATTGCAAGATTACAAATGCAACCATTTGTGCAATTGTAATAATTAGCAATAATTTCTAGCATTTAGAAAGGCTATACTCACTAAATATTCCCATGCTATTAGGTAAAGTCAACCAAATTTATATTTTGGGTCTCACTGGACAGGGGGTTCAATTTGCAATCCATAGCAAGAAGATTCACCCAAAAATAATTTACAAAACAATTTTTATGGTTAAAATACTCCTAAAAAGGTTCTGCCTAAAACTTCTATTTTAGAGAAGCTAAAGGGTGAAATAATGCCTCAGCAGTGAAGCTCTCATTTTTCTGAATCCATAGACACCAAATTTGTATTTTTCTGATTTGTGGATCAAAAGTTATTGAATTTCTAAGTTAAATACAAATTCTGCCTATTTTCTAATTTAAACAAATAGCCTGGGCGACGTGGCATGTTCTTATTGGCTGGTACCGGTTCGGGCGGATCGGCAACGTGGGCCGTTCGATTTTAAGTGGCAACGGGCGATCCAGATTAGCCCGTACCGTTTCGCTCGCCGATCTAATCCAAGCCGCAGACGACGGATCGGACGGCGCTCAGCGCGTGGCCAAGAATTGGCGGCGCCGGTCCTCTGCGCGCGGCGGCGACGCGTCGGACGGGTGGTGCTCTGGCGACTCTAGAGGGTTAGGGGAAGCAGCGATCTTACCGAGGGGTTGTGATGGTCGAGGAGGTCTCAGTGGTAGTCGTGGTTAGGAAAGGGGCGCTCGGCTTCGTCGGGGATTCCTCGCCGGAGTTCCTGCCGACGGTGGAGCTAGCGTCTCGAGACGGTGTCGTCGACCTAGGGCTCGAGCAGACAAGGCAAATGGTCAGTGAGGTGCGCCAGGTCGCGTAGAAGCTTACGGTGGCCAAAGTAGGGCGACGGGAACCTGCGTCTCGTCGGAAATCACCGGTGAATGGCGGCGGCAGAGGGTGACACCGGTGGTGACCGTGGCGACGACCTGGGGAGGTACAAATCGAACAAAAAATGTTAGACCGTGCGGCAGAGTGTGGTGAAGATAACAGGACAGAGGGGAGGGCACGGGGCAGTCAGTTCTCGCCGGAATAGTCGCCGGAGCTCGTCGGTGTCTGCGGCGGTCCGAGCTCGATTCCGAGCAGCCTAGGGGCTCTCAGGTGGTGGGGTGTGAGGGGAAATGGAGAAGAGGGAGTGGGGATTAAGGGGGAGGGCTCGGAGTGGAGTTTAATTCGCAGAAACGCTCGAATTCGAGCCGATTTGGAAACGGCAGAGGAGGGGAGGGGGTGTTCGTCGTTCGATTGGAGACGGTGAGGTGGAGGGTGACGTGGAGTGGGGTCGAGCCGTCAACGAGGGGGGGGGGGTAAGCAGGGGGTCGGTGAGAAAATAAAGCAGCGGGGGAGAAGGGGTGCTGTGGGCTTAGTGGGCTGGGGATTTGGGCCGAGCTGCTACTGCTGTTTTTTTTATTCCTTCAGTTTTTCTTTTTCTGTTTTCTTAAATAACTTTTGATTTAATGAACCAATTTGAATCAAACAAATTTCTAAAAATTTGTAAAACTCAAATTAGGTTTTTAGGGCATTATAGAACACATTTACTTTCCAACTCAAATTTTTCTAATCAAATTTATTCCCTTTGGCTTTAATAGTTAATATTGCTTTTCTTAATTTTATTCTCAAAATAATTCATATCTTTTTATCCATGGCTCCAAATTAGATGAAACCAATTTCTATTGTTTTATTGTTTTGCCCTTTATCTTTCTATCTCTCATAGGAGTTCTTTGGTTTAATATAAATATGGAGTATATCCATAGTATTGTGTTGTTCTTAGGGTTAACCAATAATTAGAGTTTTAGGGTTTGAGATAATTTTCACTTCTCTTAGGTTTTTAAAATGCAACCAAGTCAAGATGCTCATGCATGCTTCATGATTTGGGATTTTTAAAACATGCACTCCACTTCACAAACAAAAATCATTTTGTTTGGCTTGGGTTTTGGAGGCATTATATTAAATGTTCCAAAAGTTTTTGTTCCTTCTGCAATTTCAAAGAACTTGGTTCTTCATTTTGTTAAAATTTTCACATTTCAAAATTTGGAAAATTTTTGGGATGTGACACACCACTTTGAGCACCAACATATTTGGCAAACACATTGCCAACCTCATCCTTATGAAGGGAATAATCATCATAAATCATGATAGGATTGTATGAGGAGTTACCAATGGTGCATGAGAAGGAAATGTGCCCTTTCTCGCGGCAAGTTCTTCTCTTCCCATTCTTTTCACTTGATTCTCCATAATGGGAGCATTAGCTTGAATCTTCTTGGGAAGTGGCCTTTCTCCAACTTGAGATAGGTCATGACCTTGAACTAAAGGTCGCTTCCCTTTTTTTCTTCTCACCAAGAGACTTCTTCTTCAAAGGGCAAGATCTAACATGGTGCCCTTCAATTTTGCACTTAAAGCAAACAATCTAGGCCGAATTCTTGAATTGTTCTTGGCCCTTCTTATTGTTGCTCTTGGACTTCTTCTTGATAGTGGGTTTGTTCTTGACATTGGATTTGAATCCAAGCCCACTTTTATCATTGGGGAATTTTTGCACACTCAAGATCTTATTGAGTGTGGTCTTCCCTTCATAACCCTTTTTCAAGTCATTCTTCAAAGAAGTGACTTGAGCTCTTTAATTTCCTCTGCATGGTTAGTGTGAACAACAATACTAGAGGAAGTGCATGCTACATTGTTAGAGCAACAAGGGACGGAAATTAATTCATCACAAGATGTAGCAATTGAAGGAAATATGCCCTGAGAGGCAATAATAAAGTTGTTATTATGTATTCCTTATATATGATAGATGTTTATTTTACATGCTAGAATTGTATTGATCGGAAACATCAATACATGTGTGTTTAATAAACAAAAAGGGTTCCTAGTTATGCCTCTCTTATAGACTAGCTTGTTGATTAACAAGATGATCAAGGTTTCCTGATCATGGACATTGGATATTCTTAATAACAAGGTCACACCATTGGTGGAATGATGTGATGAACATTCATCCGAGGTATAGCATTACGATCAAGTCATTATGTTTATATTGCTATAACATCATACGAAGTAATATTTATCCTTAGACCATGAGATCATGCTAATTGCTAACACCTGAAGAGTATCTTGATAACATCAAACGTCACACCGTAACAGGGTGACTATAAAGATGGGTTCGGTACTACAAAGGTGTTATGTTGAGGCTCATGGATCAAGAGTGGAATTTGTCAATCCCGATGACAAATAGATATACTCTGGGCCCTCTCGGTGATATCACATTGAGATAGCTTGCAAGCAAGTGATGTGATCACTAGAATGTTATATCACGGGAACGAGAAAAGAGTGCATGTCGGTAACAAGATCAAACTAGGTAATGCCGATGATCGAATCTCGGACATGTAATATATCGCGAGACAAATGGATTTAGTTACAAGCATTAAAGGTTCTCACGATCACAGAAGTCATCGTTGAATATGCAGGAGTCAGTATGGATCTCCAGGTCCCGCTTCTGACTATTGATCTGAGAGGAGTCTCAATCATGTCTGCATTATTCGCGAACCATAGGGTGACACACTTAAGAGTTACCGGACACCATTTTGGAGCACATATGTTTCAGACGAAAGAATTGCAAAGCGCAGGAATTGTTTCAATAGAAACCGGAAATTGTTTCGGGTGAAATTGCAGAAAGTGTTTCTGCATGTGATATTGAAATATCGCAAGGGGCTATATGTGAATGTTTGTTAATTAAAGTAATTAAAAAAATTCTGAATAAATTTAATTAAATAGTTTTATTAAATGAGAGAGCATTAAACTTGGAGAATTTTAATGCATTTAAAGTGGAGACTTTAAAAGGGAATCTGAAGAGGCATTTTAATGTGGAGGGGTTACCACCACATGAATGGGGAGGTGAGGGGTCACCGCCCATGCGCCGGCCATGGAGAGGAGGGCCACCCCCCTCCTCCTATAAAAGGCCACCCACTCCCTCCTTCATCCACACACCTCCTTGTGAAGGATCTCTCTCCTCCTCTAGAATTATTCCTCCATGGTCTCGGATTAGCGAGATACATGTTCCCGGTGGCATTTCGTATGGAAGGAGTTGCTTCTTCCGCTGGATCGCTGGAGCGAGGAGGTGGAGGTTGTCCGGTGGCTTGAATGTTTGTGCGAGTACGGATGCGCTGCTGAGTTGCGGCGCTCAGATTTCCTCACGATCTTGAGATCGACAAGTGTACGACTACATCAACCACGAGTTCCTACTCGTTAACAAAACTCGTTGTCTTCGAGGGTAAGTTCTCATTGGATGTATGTCAACCCGTTGCTTTGTACCTAGTAGATAGATCTTGGCATGTAGTTCTCATCGTAGGAATTTTTTGTTTTCTATGTTGCGGACCCAACAGAGGTATCAGAGCCTGATCTATGCGTAGGTTCTTTGCACGGGTAGTACACATATGTTTATATGTGGGCGATGATCATCATGTTATTGCATCTTTTATGTATTTTGGATATTGGTGGCATAGTGGGATTAAGCAGCCCGGACAAACCTTACATGTCATCGTACATGAGACCGGTTCCACGACTGACATGCAACTTGTTTTGCATAAGTGGCTGGCGGGTGTTTGTCTCTCCTACTATAGTCAATATCTGATTTACAACGAGTTGCTAATAACTTAGTTATCCTCGTTGTGGTTCATGTTCGTAGGTGAGAACGGTTCTATCTCCGAAAGCCCTAAGCCACGTAGAACTTGTAATTGATAAATTAGAGGCGTCTAGTTTGGATCGTTGTTGTGCTAGTGTATTGATATGGTATTGTTGTAAGTAGATGTATGCTAGATACTCTTACAACACACTCAACGTGTAAGTTCCATAGACCTTGGCCTTACACACAAAGGAATGATAGAGATCATACCACGATGCAAGTGATAGAGATCAAATGCATGGACCATATCATCTCACTTTACACATTAGATGTTAGCATCTTATACTGCTAGTTTGGCGCTTTCTGTAGCATTGTAAGATGATCCCTCATTTAGATATCAAGATAAAAATGTGTTCTTCCTTAAGTATGCACCGTTCTGTGGATCGTGTTTTGAGACATCACGTGATGATCGGGTGTACTCGAATCTACGCTTTCATAGGCACGGGTGTAAGACAGTTTTACACACGCGAATACTAAGGTTCTTACTTGGCGAGCCTAGCATGTACAGACATGGCCTCGGAAGACGGACCGAAAGGTTAAGCATGAGTCATATAGTTGATATGATGCCCATATAGATGCTCGCCTTTGAAGCTACATCAACTCACGTGATGATCGGACTTGGTGTAGTGGATTTGGTTCATGTAATCACCAAAAGGACACGAGGGATGTCGTTTTTGAGTGGGAGTTCATTAGTAATTTGGATTAGTTGAACTCACACTATCATAAACTTAGTCTAAATAAACTTTACAAATTCTGTTTTAGATGGCACCACCTGCTTTTAATTTCAATGTGTTCATGGAGAAAGAGAAACTTGCTGCGAATGGTAGCAACTTCACCAACTGGGCTATGAATTTGAGGATTCTCCTCACTGCTGCACAAAAGCAATATGTGCTAGATGCGCTGCTAGGCCCCCCACCAGCTCCTGATGCCCCTGACGAGGAAAAGAATGTCTATGTGACTCGTTAGGAGGACCACAACTTAGTTCATTGCGGCATACTATATGGGCTAGAACCAGAACTTCGAAAGCGTTTCGAAAAAGGCAATGCCTTTGATACCATGGGAGAATTGAAAATGATTTTCGATACCCATGCTGCCGTAGAGGGTTATAATGCTACTGAAAAGTTCTTTAGCTGCAAAATGGAGGAAAACAGCTCCGTTAGTGAGCACGTACTCAAAATGTCTGGGTACACCAATAAGCTTGTGTCCTTGGGAATAATGATTCCCAATGACTTAGGCATACATCGTGTTCTCCAATCTCTGCCACCTAGCTACAAGAGCTTCGTGATGAACTATAATATGCAGGGCATGAAGAAGACTCTTCCCGAGATTTTGTCAATGCTTAAGACTGCAGAAGTGGAGATTAGGAAAGAACATCAAGTGTTGATGATCAATAGGACCACCGGTTTCAAGAAAGACAAGAAAGGCAAGCACAAGGGAAAGAAGGGTGGCAAATCTGTTGCCGCGCCTGAAAAGAAACCCCGAGCTGGCCCTAAGTCTGACACTGAGTATTACTACTGCAAGGGGACTGGCCATTGGAAGCGCAACTGCCCCAAGTATTTGGTGGACAAGAAGTACGGCAAGGAAAACAAAGGTATATGTGATATACATGTTATTGATGTGTACTTGACTAGTACTCGCAGTAGCACCTGGGTATTTGATATGGTATCGGTTGCTAATATATGTAACTCAGTTCAGGGGCTACGGAACAAGCGACAACTAGCAAGGGATGAGGTCAGGATGCGGGTCGGCAATGGATCAAAAGTTGATGTGATCGCCGTCGGGACGCTACCTCTCCATATGCCATCGAGATTAGTTATAAACCTAAATAATTGTTATTTGGTGCCTGCACTGAGCATGAACATTGTATCCGGATTGTGTTTGATGCAAAGTGGTCATTCCTTTAAATCTGAAAACAATGGTTGTTCGATTTATAAGAATGATGTCTTTTATGGTCATGCACCTATGTTGAATGGTTTATTTCTGATGGATCTTGATAGTAATATTACGCACATTCATAATGTTAATGCTAAAAAGATTAAACTTGATGATGATATATCTGCATATATGTGGCACTACCGTCTAGGTCATATTGGTGTTAAACGCATGAAGAAACTCCATTCTGATGGACTTTTGGAGTCACTTGATTTTGAATCATTTGATACATGTGAGCCATGCCTTATGGGCAAGATGACTAGAACGCCGTTTTCCGGTTCAATGGAACGGGCGACAATTTATTGGAAATCATACATACTGATGTGTGTGGACCAATGAGTGTTTCGGCGCGAGGTGGATATCGTTATTTTGTTACTTTCACGGATGATTTGAGTATATACGGGTATATCTATTTGATGAAACACAAGTCTGGAACTTTTGAAAAGTTCAAGGAATTTCAGAATGAAGTGGAAAATCATCGTAATAGAAAGATCAAATTTCTACGGTCTGACCGTGGAGGAGAGTATCTAAGTTACGAGTTTAGCACACACATGAAAGAGTGTGGAATAGTTTCACAACTCACGCCTCCCAGAACACCACAACGTAATGGTGTGTCGGAACGTCGTAATCGTACTTTATTGGATATGGTTCGATCTATGATGTCTCTGACTGACTTGCCACTGTCATTTTGGGGTTATGCACTGGAAACAGCTGCATTCACTTTAAAGCGGGCACCATCTAAATCCGTTGAAACGACACCGTATGAATTATGGTTTGGAAACAAACCTAAGTTGTCATTTCTTAAAGTTTGGGGATGCGATGTTTATGTGAAGAAACTTCAGCCAGATAAAATCGAACCCAAAGCGGAAAAATGCATCTTCATAGGATACCCTAAGGAAACGATTGGGTATACCTTCTATCACAGATCCGAGGGCAAGGTTTTTGTTGCCAAGAATGGATCCTTTCTTGAGAAGGATTTTCTCGCGAAAGGTGTTAGTAGTCGGAAGGTAGAACTCGAAGAGGCTATTGAACCTTCTCTTCATGAAATGGCGAGTAGCGCAGCACCGGAAGTTGTTTTGGAGTTGACTTCACCTAATGAAGAGAGAGCTAATGATATTGATCATGAAACTCCGAAAGAGGACACTACCGAACCTCGCAGGTCAAAGCAGGACACGTGCAGCTCCTGAACTATACGACAATCCTATTGTGAATTTCATGGTTGATGAAATGGATGACCCTACGACGTATGAAGAAGTGATGATGAGCCCAGATTCCAACAAATGGCTAGAAGCCATGAAATCCGAGATAGAATCCATGTACGAGAACCAAGTTTGGACCTTGGTGGACTTACCTCACGATCGAAAGGCCGTTGAGAATAAATGGATTTTCAAAAGAAAAACTGATGCTGATGGTAATGTGACCATCTATAAGGCTCGAATTGTCGCAAAGGGGTTTCGACAAATTCAAGGAGTTGACTACGATGAGACATTCTCTCCTGTAGCGATGCTTAAGTCGGTTAGGATTATGTTAGCAATTGCTGCATATTTCGATTATGAAATATGGCATATGGTTGTCAAAACTGTGTTCCTCAATGGTAATATTGAAGAAGAGTTGTATATGATACAACCTAAGGGTTTTGTCGATCCTAAGGATGCTAATAAGGTATGCAAACTTCAGCGATCCATCTATGGACTGAAGCAAGCATCCCGGAGTTGGAACCTCCGCTTTGATGAGGTGATCAAAGAGTTTGGATTTGTCCAAACTTATGGAGAGGCTTGTATTTACAAGAAAGTGAGTGGGAACAATGTGGCATTTCTGATATTATATGTGGATGACATATTATTGATTGGAAATGATGTAGATATTTTAAACAGTGTTAAAAGTTATCTAAACAAATATTTTCGATGAAAGACCTTGGTGAAGCATCATATATTAAAATCTATAGAGATAGATCAAGGCGCCTAATTGGGCTATCGCAGAGTACATACCTTGATAAGATATTAAAGAAGTTTAATATGGAAGGAAGTAAGAAGGGGTTCTTACCTATGTTGCAAGGCAAGACATTGAGTAAGACTCAAAGTCCGGCTATGGCGGAAGAAAGAGAGATGATGGATAAGATCCCCTATGCCTCGGCCATAGGCTCTATTATGTATGCCATGCTATGTACAAGATCGGATGTGGCACATGCTATTAGTTTGACTAGTAGGTACCAATCTGATCCAGGTCCGGAACACTGGATAGCGGTCAAGAACATCCTCAAGTACTTGAGAAGAACTAGGGATATGTTTCTTATATACGGAGGTGAAGAAGAGCTAGTCGCTAAGTGTTATGTCGATGCTAGCTTTGACACCGATGCGGATGACTCTAAGTCTCAATCCGGATACGTATTTCTCTTGAACGGAGCAGTAGTTAGTTGGAGGAGTTCCAAACAACCTGTGGTGGCTGGATCAACGACAGAGGCGGAATATGTTGCTGCTTCAGAAGCGGCGCAGGAAGCGGTTTGGATGAAAGAGTTCATTACGGAACTAGGTGTGGTTCCTAGTGCGTTGGACCCGATGGTGATCTATTGTGACAATAATGGAGCCATAGCCAACGCAAAGGAACCAAGGTCTCACAAGAATTCCAAGCATATTAAGCGCCGGTTTCACTCCATCCGCGAGCATGGTAAGGATGGAGATATAAAGATTTGTAAAGTACACACGGACCTAAATGTAGCAGATCCATTGACTAAAGCTCTCCCTAGGGCAAAACATGATCAACACCAGAACTCCATGGGTGTTAGATTTATCACTACGTGAACTAGATTATTGTCTCTAGTGCAAGTGGGAGACTGAAGGAAATATGCCCTGAGAGGCAATAATGAAGTTGTTATTATGTATTCCTTATATATGATAGATGTTTATTTTACATGCTAGAATTGTATTGATCGGAAACATCAATACATTTGTGTTTAATAAACAAAAAGGGTTCCTAGTTATGCCTCTCTTATAGACTAGCTTGTTGATTAACAAGATGATCAAGGTTTCCTGATCATGGACATTGGATATTGTTAATAACAAGGTCACACCATTGGTGGAATGATGTAATGAACATTCATCCGAAGTATAACATTACGATCAAGTCATTATGTTTATTTGCTATAACATCATACGAAGTAATCTTTATCCTTAGACCATGAGATCATGTTAATTGCTAACACCTGAAGAGTATCTTGATAACATCAAACTTCACACCGTAACAAGGTGACTATAAAGATGGGTTCAGTACTACGAAGGTGTTATGTTGAGGCTCATGGATCAAGAGTGGAATTTGTCAATCCTGATGACGGATAGATATACTTTGGGCCCTCTCGGTGATATCACATTGAGATAGCTTGCAAGCAAGTGATGTGATCACTAGAATGTTATATCACGGGAACAAGAAAAGAGTGCATGTCGGTAACGAGATCAAACTAGGTATTTGGATGCCGATGATCGAATCTCGGGCATGTAATATATCGCGAGACAAAGGGATTTAGTTACAAGCGTTAAAGGTTCTCACGATCACAGAAGTCATCGTTGAATATGCAGGAGTCAGTATGGATCTCCAGGTCCCGCTTCTGACTATTGATCTGAGAGGAGTCTCAATCATGTCTGCATTATTCGCGAACCATAGGGTGACACACTTAAGAGTTACCGGACACCATTTTGGAGCACATATGTTTCAGACGAAAGAATTGCAAAGCGCAGGAATTGTTTCAATAGAAACCGGAAATTGTTTCGGGTGAAATTGCAGAAAGTGTTTCTGCATGTGATATTGAAATATCGCAAGGGGCTATATGTGAATGTTTGTTAATTAAAGTAATTAACAAAATTCTGAATAAATTTAATAAAAGAGTTTTATTAAATGAGAGAGCATTAAACTTGGAGAATTTTAATGCATTTAAAGTGCAGACTTTAAAAGGGAATGTGAAGAGGCATTTTAATGTGGAGGGGTTACCACCACATGAATGGGGGAGGTGAGGGGTCACCCCCCCATGCGCCGGCCATGGAGAGGAGGGGCACCCCTCCTCCTATAAAAGGCCACCCACTCCCTCCTTCATCCTAACACCTCCTTGTGAAGGATCTCTCTCCCCCTTTAGAATTATTCCCCCATGGTCTCGGATTAGCGAGATACATGTTCTCGGTGGAATTTCGTCTGGAAGGAGTTGCTGCTTCCGCTGGATCGCTGGAGCGAGGAGGTGGAGGTTGTCCGGTGGCTTGAACGTTTGTGCGAGTACGGATGCGCTGCTGAGTTGTGGCGCTTGGACTTCCTCACGATCTTGAGATCGACAAGTGTACGACTACATCAACCATGAGTTCCCACTCGTTAACAAAACTCGTTGTCTTCGAGGGTAAGTTCTCGTTGGATGTATGTCCACCCGTTGCTTTGTACCTAGTAGATAGATCTTGGCGTATAGTTCTCATCGTAGGAAATTTTTTGTTTTCTATGCTGCGGACCCAACAGCAATGGCATGAGTGGATGAATTACAAGGACTAGCACATGGCAATATGACATTTGGAGTACAAGTAGTGCTAATGTCCAGATGAGGCTCATTAGATGTTAACTTTGATATAATAGCCTCATGAGCTAATTTTAGCCTATCATGGGATGCTAGAAGATCCTCATGAGAGCTTGATAGCTTACCATGACTTTCTTCCAAGATCCCATACTTGCTAGTTAGCAAAGCAAGTTCATTCTTTAGCTCAACATTCTCCTTCAAAATAGATGCTTCACAAGAAATAGAGTTAGTAGCACATGCATCATAATTAATTGCAAGAGGTGAGGGCAACTTTGAAAGCTCTTTTGAGTAAGAGGCTTTAAGTTGCTCATGTGACTCGGTGAGTTTGATGAGCTCACCCTTGATGACCCTATAGCCATTTTTGAGGTGCTCAAAATCCTCAAAAAGTTTAGCATAAGCAACTTGAAGCTCATCATTTTTACTTTTGAGACCACTAGACACCTTAGGATCTCTATCATGAGATTCCTTCACTCTAGACAACTCTAGAGCAAAAGTCTCCTCAAGAGATTCCTTAGTGGTATGTTCCTCTTCAAGAGCTTCATTTAGATGTGAAATTTGATTAGCATACTCACGCTCAAGGCTACTCATTTTATCAATGGTGTTCTCATGCTCCTCAATTTGTGCTTCTAACTTATCAATATGTTATTTGCTCTTAATAGCAAAGTCCAAGATTTCAACGAAGTTAGAGCAAGCAATATTATTCTTGACAAGCGCATGATAAACCATCTCACCCTTTTCATATAAATCATCAACACCCAACTCTTCTACCTCATTATCTTCATCCTCATCATCACAAGATGTATTGGGTTCCAAACTACGAGTTAACTTTGAATCCCAAGCCATAAGGCATAGGTGGGTACCATGAGATGATGATGATGAACTATTTGAAGCTTCATTCAATATCTTGTCTTGGATAATAGGATCTTCGTTTTCCTCTACATGGTTATCTACATAAGTACTATAGGAAATAGAAGCATTTTTATCATGGCAATAAGGAAAGGAGAGTATACCATCATGAGATCTATTGGGGCAATTTATACATGATATGCAAGGACTATCAACACTAGCAAGTAACTCATATATACTGCTAGACGTGTTTAAGTCCAAAGATGAACCATTGCAATGAGATAGAGAAGAAGGATCAATAAGAGTAAGCTCACTATCAACATTTCAAAGTTCACCACCACTCACCATATCATTACCTTATGTCTTACCACACTTTGGTGAAGTGGAAGAAAAAGAGAACTCATCTCGACGAGAAGTGGAAGCAACACAATCATCCTCAAGAATATTGGACACAACATATTTATCTTGAAGTTTTGTCCATAACTCATGAGCGCTCCAAAAAGGAATGATTGAAGATGTAACTACATAGCTCAAAGCATTAACAAGCACATTAGAAGCTTGAGCATCAAGCTATAAGTTTTTCTCATGCTCACAAGATAGATTTTTGAAATCCATAGGAGGAGAAAAACCTATATCTACAATACGCTCCAAATTTGGGTCCATGTCCTGAAAACGAATAAGCATACGAGTTTTCCATATATCATAATTTGTGCCATCGAATGTGAACATTTCATTGTGCACTAATCCCCTAGCCGACAACTTTACTCTCAAGGCAGTGAAGCCTAAAATGAGAGACTAGGCTCTGATACCAATTGAAAGGATATAGATGACGCCTAGAGGGGGTTGAATAGGCGGTTAAAAACTTTTCCGAGAGTGGCTCAACAAAGGAGGAATTAAACTAGCGTTTAGTTTGTTAAGAACAAAACCTGGAACAACTAGGGTTCACCTATTTGCACCAACAACTTATGCTAAGAAACTATGTGATAGCTAGATATATACTTCAAGCACGAAGGCTCTCACAAAGTAAAGTGCATAAGTAAGAGCTTGGATATAGAGATAACCGAGGCACGCGGAGACGATGATATTTTACCGAGTTCCTCCCAACATGGAGTACATCTCGTTTGGAGAGGGGGTGGTATCAAACCACCAATGCCACAAAAGGCCTCCCTTGTTCTCCAGTGAATCTCACCCCAACGGGATCGATCCACACTTCCACTATCGGTGCACTTGTCGGTGGAAATCCGGAACCTCTCACAAGGTTGGGGCACTTCTCCACAACTCAATTGGAGGCTCCCAACAAACAAGCTTGGGGAAAGCTCCACAACTTAATTGGAGGCGCCCAAGTAATCCACAAACCTGCAAAACCACCAAACCATCTAGGGTTCCAATGAACCCAAGAGTAAAAGCCTTCTCACCTTTCACCCAATCGAATACTCACCGAGAACTCAAACCGATGCACCAAATGCAATGGCAAGAACACAAGAGGTGCTCATGTCCTTCACTTCCAAATTCCACCAAAGCTACAAAAGCTTATGGGGGAATAAGAGAGGAAGAACAATGGAGGAAATCCACAAAAGACTCCAAGATCTAGATCCCAATATGTTCCCCTCACTTAGAGGAGAGATTGATTGGTGGGGTTGTAGATCTAGATCTCCTCTTTCAAATCCCTCAAGAATATGCAAGAATCAATGGAGGGATTGAGGGATAGCAAGCTCAAGAAGGTCAACAATGGAGGGGAAAACTTGCAAGAAAGGTTATGTAAACATTAGGGAAGAAGGGCCCCTTATATAGGTCCTCCAAAATCTAACCGTTATAGCCCTCGAGCGCGCGGGCCGGACATTCCGGCATATTCACTCCGGACATTCCGGCCAAAGAAAAACTGATATAAATAGCAATACAAAAACAACCATAACGTTTGCATCCGGAATCCGATTATGATGATCTTGGGCTTGTTTTAAAGAGGACAAAAAACTCTAAAAGATCATGCAGGGAACCATCATAGTCCAACAAGGGAGGATAGAACCAAATTACGAAAGGTTTGACCTCTCTCAAAAATACGAACCGGTAAAACCTCCAACATAGAAAACACAATAGAGAATGCATATGAAATCCGTTTTCGATGAACCTGGGCTTGTCATGAAGATTAACACAAGCTCTAAATCCTCTCATGGATAAGAACCAAATAATGGTAGGTTTCATCAATCTCTAAAAGACAAACCGGTAAAGCCTCCAATATCAAAAACGCAATAGAGAATGTATATGAAATCTGTTTTCGATGAACTAGAGCTTGTTATGAATATTAACACAAGCTCAAGAACCTCACATGGATAAGATCCAAATAACAACCAAGAAATATGATGCCAAGTATGCAAAGGTTTGAGCTCTCACGAAGGATATGATAAAGTTACTCACACGAGAGCCCCTCTTGATAGTACGACTATCTATCCTATAAACTGGTCTCCCCAACTAACACCATGAGACCGGTAAGAAAGAAACCCTATCAAGAACATACCTTTTCCTTGATCATGTTCCACTTGAGCTTGACGACAGCGATCTTGTCCACCTCAAAATGGAACACCTTTCTTGATTATACTAGCTTGGTGAAGACTTGCAAATTGCTCTCCCCTACTCCATTATGGTAGAGCTTATCTCTTGGGCATATCATCTTACCATATCCATTATAACCATAGGATGGCAAGCTTCAAGCAAATGATATCTTCGAGGTGGCTCATCTTGTACTTGCACATCATTTCTTCTTTCTTCATTATGTTGGTTTCTTGAATGTACATAAGAGATATCACTCCAACTTTAGTCTTCAAGACACACTTGCTATAGGCTCAACTCTCACTTGACCAATCTCCGAATCACTCATTGAAACCTTGGTAAACACTTAATATTCTTCACTTTCTTCTTCTCCCAACCTTGAAGCCAACATATGGTTCAAGCATTGCATATGGACAAATCCTATAGGTAAAACTCAATGCAAACATAAGTCAGTAAAGATTGTCATTAATTACCAAAACCACACATGGGGCACACATGCACTTTCAACTGCTGGATCCATGTGTGGTTTGTGAGAAGAACACACATGCAATGACACTGGTGTATCCTTATGTGGTTTGTAAGAATAACACACATGCAATGACACTGGGTGTGGTTCATGAAAAGAACACACATCCAATGACACTAGTGGATCCATATGTGGTTTGTGGAAAGAACAGACATGCAATGACTAGCTGTGGTTCATGAGAAGAACACACATGTAATCACACTGGTGGATCCATGTATGGTTCATGAAAAGAACAGTCATGCAATGACTCTAGCCGTGGTTTGTGAAAAGAACACACATGCAATGACATTGGTGTACACATATGTGGTTTGTGAAAAGAACAGATATGCAATGACTCTAGTTGTGGTTTGTGAAAAGAACGCACATCCAGTGACACTGGTGGATCCATATGTGGTTTGTGGAAAGAACATACATGCAATGACACTAGCTGTGGTTTGTGAAAAGAACACACATGCAATCACACTGGTGGATCCATATGTGGTTTGTGGAAAGAACATAGATGCAATGACTCTAGCTGTGGTTAATGAAAACAACATACATGCAATGACACTGGTGGATCCATATGTGGTTTGTGGAAAGAACACACATGCAATGACTCTATATGTGGTTCATGAAAAGAACACACATGCAATCACACTTGTGGATCCATTTGTGGTTCATGAAAAGAACACACATCCAATGACACTGGGTGTGGTTCATGAAATGAAAACACATCCAATGACACTGGTGTATTCTTATGTGGTTTGTGAAAAGAACACACATGCAATGACACTGGGTGTGGTTCAGGGAAAGAACACACATCCAATGATACTGGTGGATCCATATGTGGTTTGTGGAAAGAACACACATGCAATGACTCTAGCTATGGTTAATGAAAAGAACACACATCCAATGACACTAGTGGATCCATATGTGGTTTGTGGAAAGAACAGACATGCAATGACTCTAGCTATGGTTTGTGAAAAGAACAGACATGCAACGTCAATGGTGGATCCATGTGTGGTTTGTGAGAAGAAGACACATGCAATGACACTGGTGTGTCCTTATGTGGTTTGTGAGAAGAACACACATGCAATGACTCTAGTTGTGGTTCATGAAAATAACACACATGCAATCACACTGGTGGATCCATATGTGGTTTGTGAAAAGAATATACATGCAATGACACTAGCCATGGTTTGTGAAAAGAACACACATGCAATGACACTAGTGGATCCATATGAGGTTTGTCGAAACAACAGTCATCCAATGACTCTAGCTGTGGTTTGTGAAAAGAACATACATCTAGTGACACTGGTGGATCCAAATGTGGTTCATGAAAAGAACATACGTGCAATGACACTGGTGGATCCATATGTGGTTTGTGAAAAGAACACACATGCACTCACACGGGTGGATCCATGTGTGGTTTGTGGAAAGAACAGACATACAATGATACTGGTGGATCCATGTGTGGTTTGTGAGAACAACACACATGTAATGACACTCGGTGTGGTTCATGAAAATAACACACATCCAATGACACTGGTGGATCCTTATGTGGTTTGTCAGAAGAACACACATCGAATGACTCTAGCTGTGCTTCATGAAAAGAACACACATCTAGTTACACTGGTGGATCCATGTGTGGTTTGTGGAAAGAACAGACATGCAATGACGCTAGCTATGGTTTGTGAAAAGAATAGACATGCAATGACACTGGTGGATCCATATGTGGTTTGTGGAAAGAACAGACATGCAATGACTCTAGCTGTGGTCAATGAAAATAATAGACATGCAATGACACTGGTGGATCCATATGTGGTTTGTGAAAGAACAGACATGCAATGACTCTAGATGTGGCTCATGAGAAGAACACACATGCAATCACACTGGTGGATCCGTGTGTGGTTCATGAAAAGATCAGACATGCAATGACTCTAGCTGTGGTTTGTTAAAAGAAGACACATGCAATGACATTTGTGGATACATATGTGGTTTGTGAAAAGAATAGATATGCAATGACTCTAGATATGGTTCATGAAAAGAACACACATCCAATGACACTGGTGTATCCTTATGTCGTTTGTGAAAATAACCCACATGCAATGACACTGGGTGTGGTTCATGAAAAGAACACACATACAATGACACTGGTGGATCCTGATGTTGTTTGTGAAAAATAACACACATGCAATGACACCGGTGGATCCATGTGTGCTTTGTGACAAGAACATACATGCAAATGACTCCAGCTGTGGTTCCTGAAAAGAACACACATGCAATCACACCGGTGGATCCATGTGTCGTTTGTGAGAAGAACAGACATACAATGACTCTGGGTGTGGTTCATGAAAAGAATATACATCCAATGACACTGGTGGATCCATGTGTGGTTTAATTAAAAGATCACACATGCAATGCTACTGGGTGTGGTTAATGAAAAGAACACACATCCAATGACACTGGTGGATCCATATGTGGTTTGTGGAAAGAATAGACATGCAATGACTCTATATGTGGTTCATGAAAAGAACACACATGCAATCACACTTGTGGATCCATTTGTGGTTCATGAAAAGAACACACATCCAATGACACTGGTGGATCCATATGTGGTTTGTGGAAAGAACACACATGCAATGACTCTATATGTGGTTCATGAAAAGAACACACATGCAATCACACTTGTGGATCCATTTGTGGTTCATGAAAAGAACACACATCCAATGACACTGGGTGTGGTTCATGAAATGAAAACACATCCAATGACACTGGTGTATTCTTATGTGGTTTGTGAAAAGAACACACATGCAATGACACTGGGTGTGGTTCAGGGAAAGAACACACATCCAATGATACTGGTGGATCCATATGTGGTTTGTGGAAAGAACACACATGCAATGACTCTAGCTATGGTTAATGAAAAGAACACACATCCAATGACACTAGTGGATCCATATGTGGTTTGTGGAAAGAACAGACATGCAATGACTCTAGCTATGGTTTGTGAAAAGAACAGACATGCAACGTCAGTGGTGGATCCATGTGTGGTTTGTGAGAAGAAGACACATGCAATGACACTGGTGTGTCCTTATGTGGTTTGTGAGAAGAACACACATGCAATGACTCTAGTTGTGGTTCATGAAAAGAACACACATGCAATCACACTGGTGGATCCATATGTGGTTTGTGAAAAGAATATACATGCAATGACACTAGCCATGGTTTGTGAAAAGAACACACATGCAATGACACTAGTGGATCCATATGAGGTTTGTCGAAACAACAGACATCCAATGACTCTAGCTGTGGTTTGTGAAAAGAACATACATCTAGTGACACTGGTGGATCCAAATGTGGTTCATGAAAAGAACATACGTGCAATGACACTGGTGGATCCATATGTGGTTTGTGAAAAGAACACACATGCACTCACACGGGTGGATCCATGTGTGGTTTGTGGAAAGAACAGACATACAATGATACTGGTGGATCCATGTGTGGTTTGTGAGAACAACACACATGTAATGACACTCGGTGTGGTTCATGAAAATAACACACATCCAATGACACTGGTGGATCCTTATGTGGTTTGTCAGAAGAACACACATCGAATGACTCTAGCTGTGCTTCATGAAAAGAACACACATCTAGTTACACTGGTGGATCCATGTGTGGTTTGTGGAAAGAACAGACATGCAATGACGCTAGCTATGGTTTGTGAAAAGAATAGACATGCAATGACACTGGTGGATCCATATGTGGTTTGTGGAAAGAACAGACATGCAATGACTCTAGCTGTGGTCAATGAAAATAATAGACATGCAATGACACTGGTGGATCCATATGTGGTTTGTGAAAGAACAGACATGCAATGACTCTAGATGTGGCTCATGAGAAGAACACACATGCAATCACACTGGTGGATCCGTGTGTGGTTCATGAAAAGATCAGACATGCAATGACTCTAGCTGTGGTTTGTTAAAAGAAGACACATGCAATGACATTTGTGGATACATATGTGGTTTGTGAAAAGAATAGATATGCAATGACTCTAGATATGGTTCATGAAAAGAACACACATCCAATGACACTGGTGTATCCTTATGTCGTTTGTGAAAATAACCCACATGCAATGACACTGGGTGTGGTTCATGAAAAGAACACACATACAATGACACTGGTGGATCCTGATGTTGTTTGTGAAAAATAACACACATGCAATGACACCGGTGGATCCATGTGTGCTTTGTGACAAGAACATACATGCAAATGACTCCAGCTGTGGTTCCTGAAAAGAACACACATGCAATCACACCGGTGGATCCATGTGTCGTTTGTGAGAAGAACAGACATACAATGACTCTGGGTGTGGTTCATGAAAAGAATATACATCCAATGACACTGGTGGATCCATGTGTGGTTTAATTAAAAGATCACACATGCAATGCTACTGGGTGTGGTTAATGAAAAGAACACACATCCAATGACACTGGTGGATCCATATGTGGTTTGTGGAAAGAATAGACATGCAATGACTCTAGCTATGGTTTGTGAAAAGAACAGACATGCAATGACACTGGTGGATCCATGTGTGGTTTGTGAAAATAACACACATGCAATGACACTGGTGTATCCTTATGTGGTTTGTGAGAAGAACACACTTGCAATGAGTCTATTTGTGGTCCATGAAAAGAACACACATGAAATCACACTAGTGGATCCATGTGTGGTTTGTGAAAAGAATAGGCATGCAATGACACTAGCCGTTGTTTGTGAAAAGAACACACATGCAATGACAATAGTGGATCCATATAAGGTTTGTGGAAAGAACATAGACGCAATGACTCTAGCTGTGGTTTGTGAAAAGAAGACACATGTAGTGAGACTGGTGGATCCATATGTGCTTCATGAAAAGAACATACATGCAATGACACTGGTGGATCCATATCTAGTTTGTGAAAAGAACACACATGCAATCACACTGGTGGATCCATGTGTGGTTTGTGGAAAGAACAGACATGCAATGACACTGGTGGATCCATGTGTGGTTTGTGAGAACAACACACATGCAATGACACTTGGTGTGGTTCATGAAAAGAACACACATCCAATGACACTAGTGGATCCTTATGTGGTTTGTGAGAAGAACACACATCCAATGACTCTAGTTGTGGTTCATGAAAAGAACATACATGTAATGACACTGGTGGATCCATGTGTGGTTTGTGGAAAGAACAGACATGCAATGACTCTAGCTATGGTTTGTGAAAAGCACAGACATGTAATGACACTGGTGGATCCATATATGGTTTGTGGAAAGAACAGACATGCAATGACTCTAGCTGTGGTTAATGAAAAGAACAGACATGCAATGACACGGGTGGATCCATATGTGGTTTGTGGAAAGAACAAACATGCAATGACTCTAGTTGTGGTTCATGAGACTAACACACATGCAATCACACTAGGGGATCCATGTTAGGTTCAAGAAAAGAACAGACATGCAATGACTCCTTATGTGGTTTGTGAAAAGAAGACACATGCAATGACATTGGTGGATACATATGTGGTTTGTGAAAAAAACAGATATGCAATGACTCTAGCAGTGGTTAATGAAAAGAACACACATCCAGTGACACTGGTGTATCCTTATGTAGTTTGTGAAGAGAACCCACATGCAATAACACTAGGTGTGGTTCATGAAAAGAACACACATCCAATGGCACTGGTGGATCCATATGTTGTTTGTGAAAAAGAACACACATGCAATGACTCTAGTTGTGGTTCATGAAAAGAACACACATGCAATGACACCGGTGTATCCATGTGTGGTTTGTGACAAGAACAGACATGCAAATGACTCTAGCGGTGGTTCATGAAAAGAACACACATGCAATCATACCAGTGGATCCATGTGTGGTTTGTGAGAAGAACAGACATGCAATGACTCTAGGTGTGGTTCATGAAAAGAACGGACATCCAATGACACCGGTGGATCCATGTGTGGTTTAATAAAAAGATCACACATGCAATGACATTGGGTGTGGTTCATGAAAAGAACACACATCCAATAGCACTGGTGGATCCATATGTAGTTTGTGGAAAGAACACACATGCAATGACTCTAGCTTTGGTTAATGAAAAGAACATACATCCAATGACACTGGTGGATCCATATGTGGTTTGTGGAAAGAACAGACATGCAATGACTCTAGCTATGGTTTGTGAAAAGAACAGACATGCGATGACACTAGTGGATCCATGTGTGGTTTGTGAGAAGAACACACATGCAATGACACTGGTGTATCCTTATGTGGTTTGTGAGAAGAACACACATGCAATGACCCTAGTTGTGGTTCATGAAAATAACACACAAGCAATGACACTGGTGGATCCATGTGTGGTTCATGAAAAGAACGGACATGCAATGACTCTAGTCGTGGTTTGTGAAAAGAACACACATGCAATGACATTGGTGGATACATATGTGGTTTGTGAAAAGAACAGATATGCAATGTCTAGCTGTGGTTCAATAAAAGAACACACATCCAATGACACTGGTGGATCCTTATGTGGTTTGTGAGAAGAACACACATGCAATGACACTGGGTGTGGTTCATGAAAACAACACACATCCAATGACACTGGTGGATCCTTATGTGGTTTGTGAGAAGAACACACATCCAATGACTCTAGGTGTGGTTCATGAAAAGAACAGATATGCAATGACACTGGTGGATCCATATGTGGTTTGTGGAAATAACATACATGACTCTAGTTGTGGTTACTGAAAATAATAGACATGCAATGACACTGGTGGAACCATGTGTGGTTTGTGAGAAGAACACACATGCAATGACACTTGTGTATCCTTATGTGGTTTGAGAAAAGAACACACATGCAATGACACTGGGTGTGGTTCATGAAATGAACACACAACTAATGACACCGGTGGATCCATATGTGGTTTGTGGAAAGAACACACATGGAATGACTCTAGTTGTGGTTAATGAAAAGAACACACATCCAATGACACTGGTGGATCCATATGTGGTTTGTGGAAAGAACAGACATGCAATGACTCTATCTATGGTTTGTGAAAAGAATAAACATGCAATTACACTGGTGGATCCATGTGTGGTTTGTGAGAAGAACACACATGCAATGACACTGGTGTATCCTTATGTGGTTTATGAGAATAAAACACATGCAATTACTCTAGTTGTGGTTCATGAAAAGAACACACATGCAATCATGTTGGTGGATCCATGTGTGGTTTGTGAAAAGAACAGACATGCAATGACACTAGCCGTGGTTTGTGAAAAGAACACACATGCAATGACACTTGTGGATCCATATGAGGTTTGTGGAAAGAACAGACATGCAATAACTCTAGTTGTGGTTTGTGAAAATAACACACATCCAGTGACACTGGTGGATGCATATGTTGTTCATGAAAAGAACATACATGCAATGACACTAGTGGATCCATGTGTGGTTTGTGGAAAGAATATACGTGCAATCACACTTGTGAATCCATGTGTGGTTTCTGGAAAGAACAAACATGCAATGACACTGGTGGATCCATGTGTGATTTGTGAGAAGAACACACATGCAATGACACTGGGTGTGGTTCATGAAAAGAACACACATCTAATGACTCTAGCTATGGTTCATGAAAAGAACACACATCTAGTGACACTGGTGGATCCATGTGTGGTTTCTGGAAAGAACGGACATGCAATGACTCTAGCTACGGTTTGTGAAAAAAACAGACATGCATTGACACTTGTGGATCATTATGTGGTTTGTGGAATGAACAGACATGTAATGACTCTAGTTGTGGTTAATAAAAAGAACAGACATGTAATGACTCTAGCTGTGGTTAATAAAAAGAACAGACATGCAATGACACTGGTGGATCCATATGTGGTTTGTGGAAAGAACAGACATGCAATGACTCTAGTTGTAGTTCATGAGAAGAACACACATGCAATCACACTGGTGGATCCATGTGTGGTTCATGAAAAGAACAGACATGCAATGACTCCAGCCGTGGTTTGTGAAAAGAACACACATGCAATGACCTTTGTGGATACATATGTGGTTTGTGAAAAGAACAGATATACAATGACTCTAGCCGTGGTTCATGAAAAGAACACACATCCAATGACACTGTTGTATTCTTATGTGGTTTGTGAAAAGAACCCACATGCAATGACACTAGGTGTGTTCATGGAAAGAACACACATCCAATGACACTGGTGGATCCTTATGTGGTTTGTGAAAAAGAACCAACATGCAATGACTCTAGCTATGGTTCATGAAAAGAACAGATATGCAATGAAACTAGTGGATCCATATGTGGTTTGTGGAAAGAACATACATGCAATGACTCTAGCTGTGGTTAATGAAAAGAATAGACATACAATGACACTGGTGGATCCATGTGTAGTTTGTGAGAAGAACACACATGCAATGACACTGGGTGTGGTTCAGGAAAAGAAAACACATCTAATGGCACCGGTGTATCCTTATGTGGTTTGTGAAAAGAACACACATGCAATGGCACTGGGTGTGGTTCATGAAAAGAACACACATCCAATGACACTGGTGGATCCATATGTGGTTTGTGGAAAGAACACACATGTAATGACTCTTGCTGTGGTTAATGAAAAGAACACACATCCAATGACACTGGTGGATCCATATGTGATTTGTAGAAAGAACAGACATGAAGTGACTCTAACTATGGTTTGTGAAAAGAATAGACATGCAATGACACTGGTGGATCCATGTGTGGTTTGTGAGAAGAACACACATGCAATGACACTGGTGTATCCTTATGTGGTTTGTGAGAAGAACACACAAGCAATGAATCTAGTTGTGGTTCGTGAAAACAACACACTTGGAATCACACTGGTGGATCCATGTGTAGTTTGTGTAAAGAACAGACATGCAATGACACTAGCCATGGTTTGTGAAAAGAACACACATGGAATGGCACTCATGGATCCATATGAGGTTTGTGGAAAGAACAGACATGCAATGAATCTAGCTGTGGTTTGTGAAAAGAACACACATCCAGTGACACTGGTGGATCCATATGTGGTTCATGAAAAGAACATACATGCAATGACACTGGTGGATCCATATGTGGTTTTTGAAAAGAACACACATGCAATCACACTGGTGGATCCATGTGTGGTTTGTGGAAAGAACAAACATGCAATGACACTGGTGGATCCATGTGTGGTTTGAGAAGAACACACATGCAATGACACTGGGTGTGGTTAATGAAAAGAACACACATCCAATGACACTGGTGGATCCTTATGTGGTTCGTGAGAAGAACACACATCCAATGACTCTAGTTGTGGTTCATGAAAAGAACACACATTTAGTGACATTGGTGGATCCATGTGTGATTTGTGGAAACAACAGACATGCAATGAGTCTAGCTATGGTTTGTGAAAAGAACAGACATGCAATGACACTAGTGGATCCATATCTGGTTTGTGGAAAGAACAGACATGCAATGACTCTAGCTGCGGTTAATGCAAAGGATAGACATGCAATGACACCGGTGGATCGATATGTGGTTTGTGGAGAGAACAGACATGCAATGACTCTAGTTGTGGTTCATGAGAAGAACACACATGCAATCACACTGGTGGATCCATGTATGGTTCATGAAAAGAACAGACATGCAATGACTCTAGGCGTGGTTTGTGAAAAGAACACACATGCAATGACATTGGTGAATACATATGTGGTTTGTGAAAAGAACAGATATGCAATGACTCTAGTTGTGGTTCATGAAAAGAAGACACATCCAATGACACTGTTGTATCTTTATGTGGTTTGTGAAAAGAACCCACATGCAATGACACTGAGTGTGGTTAATGAAAAGAACACACATCTAATGATACTGGTGGATCCTTATGTGGTTTGTGAAAAAGAACACACATGCAATGACTCTAGCTATGGTTCATGAAAAGAACACACATGCAATGAGACCGGTGGATCCATGTGTGGTTTGTGACAAGAACAGACATGCAAATGACTCAAGCTGTGGTTCATGAAAAGAACACACATGCAATCACACCGGTGGATCCATGTGTGGTTTGTGAGAAGAACATACATGCAATGACTCTAGGTGTGGTTCATGAAAAGAATAGACATCCAATGACACTGGTGGATCCATGTGTGGTTTAATGAAAAGATCACTCATGGAATGACACTGGTTGTGGTTCATGAGAAGAACACACATCCAATGACACTGGTGGATCCATATGTGGTTTGTGGAAAGAACACACATGCAATGACCCTAGCTGTGGTGAATGAAAAGAACACACATCCAATGACACTAGTGGATCCATATGTGGTTTGTGGAAAGAACAAACATGCAATGACTCTAGCTATTGTTTGTGAAAAGAACAGACATGCAATAACACTAGTGGATCCATGTGTGGTTTGTGAGAAGAACACACATGCAATGACACTGGTGGATCCTTACGTGGTTCATGATAATAAAAACACATGCAATGACTCTAGTTGTGGTTCATGAAAAGAACACACATGCTATGACACTGGTGGATCCATGAGTGGTTCATGAAAAGAACAGACATGCAATGACTCTAGCAATGGTTTCTGAAAAGAACACACATGCAATGACATTGGTGGATACATATGTGGTTTGTGAAAAGAACAGATATGCAATGACTCTAGTTGTGGTTCATGAAAAGCACACACATCGAATGACACTGGTGGATCCTTATGTGGTTTGTGAGAAGAACACGAATCCAATGACACTTGGTGTGGTTCATGAAAACAAGACACATCCAATGACACTGGTGGATCCTTATGTGGTTTGTGGGAACAACACACATCCAATGACTCTAGTTGTGGTTCATGAAAAGAACAGATATGCAATGACACTGGTGGATCCATATGTGGTATGTGGAAAGAACATACATGCAATGACTCTAGTTGTGTTTAATGAAAAGAATATACATGCAATGACACTGGTGGATCCATGTGCGGTTTGTGAGAAGAACACACATACAATGACACTGGGTGTGGTTCATGAAAAGAAAACACATCCAATGACACTGGTGTATCCTTATGTGGTTTGTGAAAAGAACACACATGCAATGACACTGTGTGTGGTTCATGAAAAGAACACACATACAATGACACTGGTGGATCTGTATGTGGTTTGTCAAAAAGAACACACATGCAATGAATCTAGATGTGGTTAATGAAAAGAACACACATGCAATCACACTGGTGGATCCATATGTGGTTTGTGGAAAGAATATACATGCAATGACTCTAGCTATGGTTCATGAAAAGAACAGATATGCAATGACACTGGTGGATCCATATGTGCTTTGTGGAAAGAACACACATGCAATGACTCTATATGTGGTTCATGAAACGAACACACATGCAATCACACTGGTGGATCCATGTGTGGTTCATGAAAAGAACACACATCCAATGACACTGGGTGTGGTTCATGAAAGGAAAACACATCCAATGACACTGGTGTATCCTTAGGTGGTTTGTGAAAAGAACACACATGTAATGACACTGGGTATGGTTCATGAAAAGAACACACATCCAATGACACTGGTGGATCCTTATGTGCTTTGTGAAAAAGAATACACATGCAATGACTCTAGCTGTGGTTCATGAAAAGAACACACATGCAATGACACTGGTGGATCCATGTGTGGTTTGTGACAAGAACAGACATGCAAATGACTCTAGCTATGGTTCCTGAAAATAACACACATGCAATCACACCGGTGGATCCATGTGTGGTTTGTGAGAAGAACAGGCATGCAATGACTCTAGGTGTGGTTCATGAAAAGAATAGACATCCAATGACACTGGTGGATCCATGTGTGGTTTAGTGAAAAGAACACACATGCAATGACATTGGGTGTGCTTCATGAAAAGAACAAATATCCAATGACACTGGTGGATCCATATGTGGTTTGTGGAAAGAATAGACATGCAATGACTCTAGCTATGGTTTGTGAAAGGAACACGCATCCAATGACACTTATGGATCCATATGTGGTTTGTGAAAAGAACATACATGCAATCACACTGGTGGATCCATGTGTGGTTTGTGAAAAAACAGACATGCAACAACACTGGTGGATCCATGTGTGGTTTGTGAGAAGAACACAAATGCAATGACACTGGGTGTGTGATACGTTGCTAACGTATCCATAATTTTTGATGTTCCATGCTTGGTTTTATCTACTTTCTTATGTTTTGTCCACACTTTGGAGTACTTTCTATACACTTTCTTGGACTAACCTATTAACAAGAGCCATAGTGCCAGCTGCCTGTTTTCTGCTATTTTTGGTTCCAGGAAAGTCAGAAAATGAATATCCTCAGAATTGGACGGGACAAAAGCCAAAGTCAGTTTTTCACCGAGGGGGACACGGAGCCAGAATACGAGACGGAGAGGGGACAGGGGCCGCCCACAACACCTAGCCGCGCGGGCCTGGCCTGACCGCCTAGGGCACACCCTCGGCCTCCCCTTCCGACTATAAGATGCCTCCGACACAGAAACCCTAAGGACCCGAACAAAATTCCACGAAAGAGTCTTTAGCCGCCGTCATCTCCATCCCAAGATCGGGAGGGATCTGAAGCTCTTCCCGGTACATTACCGGAGGGGAGAATTCACCCTAGAGGCCTTCTTCATCATCATGCAAGCCTCCGGTGTGATGCGTGAGTAGTTCATATCTGGACTATGAGTCCATGTAGTAGGTAGATGGCTGGTTCTCCTCCTTTGTCCTATCATGTTTAGATCTTGTGAGCTCCGTTCATGATCAAGATCATCTATTTGTAATTCCTACATGGTGTGTTTGCGGGGATCCGATGGATATTGAGATGCTAGTTTAGATTGATTATTGATTCTATCATGTCTTTGTTATTTGTGATCTTGCATGATTTCCGTTGTTAGTAGCTATCTTGGCCAAGTAGATGCTAGCAACTCCAAGAGTTAGTATTTATGCTCGATAGTGGGTTCATGCCTCTAGTAATCTGGGGAAGTGATAGAAATATCTAAGGTACTAGATGTGTTGTTGCTACTAGGGAGAAAACAACAATCCTTTATTCATAGAACAATTGTATTGTTTACTTTACACGCAATGCGTAATGCAATTATCTGTTGCTTCAACTTAATATTGGAGGGGGTTCAGATGATAACCTGAAGGTGGATTATTAGTCATAGATGTAGTTTGATTACGGTCTATGTATAATGTTGTAATGCCCAATCGAATCTCAAAGGAGTCAAGATGACTAGTATATGCATGATTGCTTTCTCGATGTTTGTCAATTGCCCCGCTGTAATTTGTTCACCCAACATGTCATCTATCTTAAGGAGAACCACCACTAGTGAACTATGGACCCTGGTCCTTTCTTTTATCATCAATCTACAACTGTTTACTGTTTTCTGTTTACTTTTTGCAAGCAATTACTTTCTTCCACTCGATATGTTTAGTCCTTTGTTTTCAGCAAAACCGGTGAGATTGACAACCTCGTCGCAAGTTGGGGGCAAAGTTCTGTGGTTGTGTTGTGCAGGATTCCACGTTGCTGCTAGGACCGGTAGTTCGCCCTGCCAAAGCTCAGCTAGCAACACCTTGGAGGTGTTTTCTTTCTCCTACTGGATTGATAACCTTGGTTTCATAACTGAGGGAAACTTACTGTTGTGATCATCATACCTTCCTCTTGGGGTTCCCCAACAACCTCGTTAGTACACGAGTCAGCAAGTACTTTTCTAGCGCCGTTGCCGGGGAGTCAAGGACATCTTCACAAGGGGAGTCCCTTATAACTAATCTCTTTACTTTGTTACTTTTGTTTTGCTTAGTTTATTTTCTTCTTTGTTTTCTTGTTTCTTTATCAAAAACACAAAAAAAGTAGTTGTACTAGTTTTGCTTTCTTTATTAAAAACACAAAAAAAAATGACTACTCTTGAAAACACTAAGTTGTGTGACTTCACTAGCACCAACAACAATGATTTCATGTGCACACCTATTGCTCCACCTGTTCCTGAAGCTACTTTCTTTTAAGTTAAACCTGCTTTGCTCAATCTTGTTATGAAGTAACAATTTTCTAGTATTGGTAATGAAGATGTTGTTTCTCATCTAAATAACTTTGTTGAAGTTTGTGAGATACAAAAGCAAAGGGATATAGATGGAGATATTATTAAGCTTAAATTTTTTCCTTTCTCTTTGAGTGGAAAAGCTAAAGAATGGTTGAATTCCCTAACTAGGAATAGTATTGATTCATGGACTAAATGCAAAGATGCTTTCATTGGAAAATACTATCCTCCTACTAAGATTATATCTATGAGAAATGAAATAATGAAGTTTAAACAATCTGATAATGAACATGTTTCTCAAGCTTGGGAAAGAATGAAATCTTTGGTAAAGAATTGTCCCACTCATGGACTGACTGCTTGGATGATTATCCAAACCTTTTATGCAGGATTGAACTATTCTTCAAGAAATCTATTGGATTCTGCTGCTGGAGGTACCTTTATGACCATTACTTTGGGTGCTGCAACAAAGCTTCTAGATAATATGATGGTTAACTATTCTGAATGGCATACTGAAAGAGCTCCACAAGGTAAGAAGGTAAATTCTGTTGAGGAAACCTCCTCCTTGAGTGATAAAATTGATGTTATTATGTCTATGCTTGTTAATGGGAAGGCTCATATTGATCCAAATCATGTTCCCTTAGCGTCTTTGGTTGCTCAAGAAGAGCAAGTTGATGTGAATTTTATAAGAAATAACAATTTTAGCAACAATGCCTACATGAATAATTTTGGTAACAACAATTATAGGCCATATCCTTCCAACAATGGTAATGCTTATGGAAATTCCTACAACAATAATAGGAGTGCTCCCTCTGAACTTGAAGTTATGCTTAAAGACTTTATTAGTAAACAAACTGCTTTCAATAAAACTATTGAGGACAAACTCTCTAATGCCGAAAGAAATATAGCGTCATTGGCTGAAGCTCAATCTTCTTTGAATAAAATGGCTGCTAAACCTAAAACTAATGAGAATCCCTTTGCTACTACTAATGCCATACAAGTTAGAATTGATGAAAATGTTAGACTATTAGCTGAACTGCATGCTAAGTGGGAGAAAGAAGATGAAATTGCTAGAAACATTAGTGTTTCTACTATCACTATAACTAGTGTTGAGGCTAGTAATAGCTCTAGTACTTTAGATGATAATTATGATTTTGATCTTGATGGTTGCAACATCTCTGAAGTTATTAAGTTTCTACAAAAGCTTGCTAAAAGTCCTAATGTTAGTGCTATGAATATGGCTTTTACAGAACACATTACTGATGCTCTCATAAAAATCATAGAAGAAAAGATGAAACATAAAGCTTCTATTCCTATGAAACAAGAAGATGGTTGGGAACCCATCATTAATATGAAAGTGAATGATTTTGATTTCAAAGCTTTATGTGATCTTGATAGTAGTGTTTCTATTATGCCTAAAAAGATTTATGATATTCTTGATTTGCCACCACTTGAAGATTGTTATTTGAATGTCCCACTTGATGATAATTCTAAAAAGAAACTCATGGGGAGTCTTAATGATGTTCTTATTATGGTTAACAATGCCTATGTCCCCGTTGATTTCTATGTTTTGGATGTTGAATGCAGTACTTCTTGTCCTATTACTTTGGGAAGACCTTTTCTTAGAACTGTTGGTGCCATTGTTGATATGAAAGAAGGCACCATTAAATATCAACTCCCACTCAAGAAATGTATAGAACACTTCCCTAAGAAGAGAGAGAAGATCTCTTGTGTTTCTCCTATGAAAACAAAATTTGCTCTTAATGCTTCCTCATTTGAGAACACTTGATTCTTTTTCTTGCTTCTTATGCCTAACTTAAAGGCGTTAAAGAAAGGTACTTGTTGGGAGATAACCCAAAACTTTTAGATGAGTCTTGGAAGTTATTACCTTTGCTATAACCGCTCCTTATCCTTTTTATTTACTTTTTGTGCCAAGAGTAACCTCTAATGAGAGAGAAGTAATGATTGGGAAAGTTGTTGTCCCGAAACAGATTTCTGTGCTTCACCGTAAAAATTCATGTAAAATCTCTGTACGTCCTTTTTAGGCATGAATTTTGTGCTTCTGCCCCAGGTTGTTATCTAACTTTTGTTAGTTCAACACTTTTCGATTTGAGCAACATAAGGTCTTCGAAAAAATTGGTTTTTACCTGCTGGTCTGTTTTGACAGATTTCTGCCATTATTTGCATTTGCTTCTTGTTGGTTCCTTTTGAGTTCTTTTGGGGAATTGAGCTTTTTAATGGAAGTGCTACAATATATTGTGTTTTAATGGAATTTTTATTGGTGTTGAAACTGAACCTAAAGACTTATTGTCTTGAGTGCACTAATGTTGCTAATAAAGATTGTGTGAAGTTTTGTATGAAGGAAAAATTTTAGGTGTATGGAAGGAATGAGTAATGAGATGAACGATGGACTAAAGCTCAAGCTTAGGGATGCCACGTGTGTCACCCCAAGAAATATTCAAGAGGTACAAGCGTCAAAGCTTGGGGATTCCAAAGGCATCCCCTTCTTCATCAATAAAAATCCTAGGTTTCTTCCAAACGCTTCATTTTTATTGTTTCATGCACAGTTGTGTTGTTCTTGGAGCGTCTTCTTTTTCTTTTCCATTTTGGTTTTTTGTTTGCCTGGTTTTCTAGTTTGCTGAATAAATTGGTTGGACCCCCTCTTTCATACATTGGTTTTCAATTAGTTTGGTTTGGATTGGAAAAGAGTAGGAAAGTTCATGCTTAAGTGGTAAAGAGAGCTTGTTTTTGACTGTGGCCTATGCTTCGTCATGCCATGCTTGATATTTTTTTGGCTTTATGCTTAGTATTCTTTGATGTAGCATGACATGTTATAAACAATTGATATTGCTTAATGTGCCTTGGAAGAATCATGCGTTGTTTTAGCATATTAAAGCATAGTATTGTGGTATTCTCCTTTGATGCTTTATTTGGGTTGACTTGGCGCATGCTCACACCATGTTATGACTATCCAAAGTCACCATAGCCTTGATGATCCTTCATTTTTTGACTTGTAATATCACTTTATGCTTTAATCAATGATTTTTTGTCGCTCTGCATGATTATGGCCATTATTGCTCTCTTAGTTTATCGCTCCCAGTATTTTGCTAGCCTCTGTAACCAAGTGTGAGTTCCACTCATGCATCCAACTCCTTAAACCAAGTTATTCCAAAGAGTCCACCATACCTACCTATTAGCAATTGCTATTCCAAGAATATTCATATTTTTATCTACCTTCTTAATTAAACTTGTTATGAGAAAACTAGTGACTAAAGCTTTCACAAACTTGATGGCACACTTTACTTTCTTGCATTTAATAAACTTGAACCATTGCGTCCATATTTGTTGCGTATATGCTTGCGCTTTATAAGTTGAAGTTAGCAGAACCATGTATCATGGGGAACGCTTTCAACATTGCACTTGTACTTTGTACCTCATTGATATCATGTTCTTTTGCTTATGGATCCCGACGGTGTGAAATAAAAGTGGAACTTGTAAGATCATGGAGTTTGTATGTGTGTTAGAGAAACGCCTGGGCCACTAGCCTAATCCATGCCTAATCATGGTGGAAACTTGTATCATCACCATAATGAGCACTGTATGAAGCATCCTCAATAAAAACCTATGCAAATAGCAAATAAAAAGATTGCTCAGATGCTCATTGTCTGCTTTCCTTGGCATTTTGATTATGGGATAGCTCCTGTATCATGTGCAAGGGGTACCCCATTGGCGGTTCTCGATGATACATATGTACTTACAATGACAAGAGCTTACTTGTGACTAAAGTTGAGTAGCATGAGGTTCGGTCTTTGTTAGTAAGGGGCATGAGATTTCAGCTTATAACTTGTCAAGCATATCCTCTTAGTTGTGTCACTTTAACCTTAATCACCTAAAGATGCTTATGATAGGGGCAATGAGAGCTCAAAGCTAATAAGTACCATAATTTTTGGAAGCTCTTTATGAAACTTGAATCCCTACTTCCTTCTATGAAGGCATTTCTTTTACTTTTATGTCGAGTCTCCACCTTCTATCTTTATGCACTTACTTTGAGAGCATAGTGGCCATTCTTAGTTCTATGTGCATTGTCCCAAGACTTGTTGATTTATGCATAGCTTTGATATTGCTTGTTCTTAAACTATTTGTATCTAGTCACTCTTATGAACTTCGAAGGTGTCCTATGCATTTATATTTGCTACTCTATGAGGGACAAGCTAAATGCCACTATGCTATGTTTTCTTTATGTGAAACAAACAAACGTCTTGCAAAGCATTGTTATTCATGAATCTTTTGTTTGTGCCTTTTCATGTTGTAGCATAGTTGTTTTGTCTTATTGTTAGAACTTTGTCTTTCATGTTATGATTGAAGTACTATGATCCCAGCTATCAATGTTTTACAAATACTTTGATCAAGTTTATGATGGTGCATGTCACCTCAAAAATAATTCTTTCTTTTTTTTCACTTAACTACTCGAGGACGAGCAGGAGTTAAGCTTGGGGATGTTGATACTTTGCTAATGTATCCATAATTTTTGATGTCCCATGCTTGGTTTTATATACTTTCTTATGTTTTGTCCACACTTTGGAGTACTTTCTATACACTTTCTTGGACTAACCTATTAACAAGAGCCACAGTGTCAGCTGCCTGTTTTCTGTTGTTTTTGGTTCTAGGAAAGTCAGAAAATGAATATTCTCGGAACTGGACGGGACAAAAGCCAAAGTCAGTTTTTCACCGAGGGGGACAAGGAGCCAGAATACAAGACAGAGAGGGGCCAGGGGCCGCCCACACCACCTGGCCGCGCCAGGGGGTGGTGTGGCCGCCTAGGGCACCCCCTCGGCCTCCCCTTCCGACTAGAAGATGCCTCTGATATAGAAACCCTAAGGACCCGATCAAAATTCCATGAAAGAGTCTATAGCTGCCGTCATCTCCATCCCTAGATCGGGAGGGATCTGAAGCTCTTCCCGGCACCCTGCCAGAGGGGAGAATTCAACCTAGAGGCCTTCTTCATCATCATGCAAGACTCCGTCGTGATGCGTGAGTAGTTCATCTCTGGACTACGGGTCCATGTAGTAGCTAGATGGCTGGTTCTCCTCCTTTGTGCTATCATGTTTAGATCTTGTGAGCTCCGTTCATGATCAAGACCATATGTTTGTAATTCCTACATGTTGTGTTTGCGGGGATCCGATCGATATTGAGATGCTATTTCAGATTGATTATTGATTCTATCATGTCTTTGTTCTTTGTGATCTTGCATGCTTTCCGTTGTTGGTAGCTATCTTGGCCAAGTAGATGCTAGCAACTCCAAAAGTTAGTATTTATGATCGATAGTGGGTTCATGCCTCTAGTAATCTGGGAAGTGACAGAAATCTCTAAGGTACTAGATGTGTTGTTGCTACTAGGGAGAAAACAACAAGCCTTTGTTCATAGAACAATCATATTGTTTACTTTACACGCAATGCGTAATGAAATTATCTGTTGCTTGCAACTTAATACTGGAGGGGGTTCGGATGATAACCTGAAGGTGGATTATTAGTCATAGATGAAGTTGGATTATGGTCTATGTATAATGTTGTAATGCCCAATTGAATCTCAAAGGAGTCAAGATGAGTAGTATATGCATGATTGCTTTCTCGATGTTTGTCAATTGCCCCGCTGTAATTTGTTCACCCAACATGTCATCTATCTTAAGGAAAGCCACCACTAATGAACTATGGACCCTGGTCCTTTCTTTTATCATCAATCTACAACTGTCTACTGTTTTCTATTTACTTTCTACAAGCAATTACTTTCTTCCAGCCGATACATTTAATCCTTTGTTTTCAGCAAAACCGGTGAGATTGACAACCTCATCGCAAGTTGGGGGAAAGTTTTGTGGTTGTGTTGTGCAGGATTCCACCTTGCTGCTAGCACCGGTAGTGCGCCCTGCCAAAGCTCAGCTAGCAACACCTTGGAGGTGTTTCCTTGCTCCTACTGGATTGATAACCTTGGTTTCATTACTGAGGGAAACTTACTGTTGTGATCATCATACCTTCCTCTTGGCGTTCCCCAACGAGCTCGTTAGTACACGAGTCAGCAGTGTGGTGCATGAAAAGAACACACATCTAATGACACTGGTGGATCCGTATGTGGTTTGTGAGAAGAACACACATCCAATGACCTAGTTGTGGTTCATGAAAGGAACACACATCCAATGACACTGGTGGATCCATGTGAGGTTTGTGAAAAGAACAGATATGCAATTACTCTAGCTGTGGTTTGTGAAAAGAACACACATCCAATGACACTGGTGGATACATATGTGGTTTGTGGAAAGAACATACATGCAATGACACTAGCTGTGGTTTGTGAAAAGAACACACATGCTATCACACTGGTGGATCCATTTGTGGTTTGTGGAAAGAACAGACATGCAATGACACTGGGGGTGGTTAATGAAAAGAATAGACATGCAATGACACTGGTGGATCCATATGTGGTTTATGGAAAGAACACACATGAAATGACTCTAGATGTGGTTCCTGAAAAGAACACACATACAATCACACTAGTGGATCCATGTGTGGTTCATGAAAAGAACACACATACAATGATACTAGTGGATCCTTATGTGGTTTGTGAGAAGAACACACATCCAATGACACTGGGTGTGGTTCACGAAAAGAACACACATCCAATGACACTGGTGGATCCTTATGTGGTTTGTGAGAAGAACACACATCCAATGACTCTGGTGGTGGTTTGTGAAAAGAACACACATGCAATGACTCTGGTGGATCCTTATGTGGTTTGTGAAAAGAACAGACATGCAATGACTCTAGCTATGGTTTGTGAAATGAACACACATGCAATGAACTCTGGTGGATCCATATGTGGTTTGTGAGAAGAACACACATGCAATGACTCTAGATGTGGTTTTTGAAAAGAACACACATGCAATGACACTGGTGGATCCATATGTGGTTTGTGAAAAGAACACACATCCAATGACTCTAGATGTTGTTTGTGAAAAGAACACACATGCAATGACACCGGTGGATCTATGTGTGGTTTGTGAGAAGAACAGACATGCAATGACTCTAGCTGTGGTTCGAGAAGAACACACATGCAATGAACTCTGGTGGATCCATAGGTGGTTTGTGAGAAGAACATACATGCAATGACTAGATGTGGTTTGTGAGAAGAACACACATGCAATGACTCTATCTGTGGTTAATGAAAAGAACGGAGATGCAATGACTCTAGCTGTGGTTTATTGAAAGAACACACATGCAATGACTCTAGTGGGTCCATATCTGGTTCATGAAAAGAACACACATTCAATGACACTGGTGGATCCATATGTGGTTCATGAAAAGAACACACATGCAATGACATTGGTGGATCAACATGTGGTTTATGAAAAGAACACACATGCAATGACACAGGTGGATCCATGTGGTTTATGACAATAACACACATGCAATGAACTCTAGTGGGTCCATGTGGTTTATGAGAAGAACACATATCCAATGAACTCTAGTGGATCTATCTTGGCATAATTTGATGTATGCCATGTTGTATTTCATTGTACAAGACACTCACTTTCCATTTTTATACTACTCCGTTTTGCCCTTGGTTTTTTGATACTACTTAGTTTTGCCCCCCCCCCTCTCTATCTTTCATAGAAGCCCAAACTTGTGCTCACTCTGTCTGGTACTCCCTGATTGGTTGTCATAGTTGTCACGCGGATCGTGCACACCAACCGTTGATTCTGTGCGATCCAACGATGATCATTTCACACGTCGTGCCCTTCACAATACAGCGTGAGACAACACGGATGTCTCCATCAGCGAGACTTCTACAAGAAGGAACACAAAGCCATCCATGGAAAAAGTCGTCGACTGGTCATGTCATGTTTATTCAAGTCTGAAAAGCCTACTACTGCTACTACTACGCCACAACACATGCGTCATCGAGTGCACGGTCGTCGATGGACAGCTGCAATTTATTGCCACTTGATTTTAATAAGACATATCCCATTTTATATGTAGCGGCTCTCAATCTCACTTCCAACTGGGCCCCACCGTAAGAAACTTGCACGCGCTAGCCAGAGGCCGAAGAGCTGAGCTCGATGAGACCTAAAGTCTCAGCCTTCATCGAGTCACTCCCAGTCATCAACACATCCCTCTACCCGATCTAGCACAACCCCACAAATCTCACCGTACAGCCACCTACCTTCCCCTCTACATTTCCACTTTTAATTATCGCCAATTTAAGGGCCATGTCAAACTTCGTACATAGAAATTGTGTATGCGCCCTATGCATGTGGCTCAATACAGAACTGCATGGCCCAGAAAAAACATGATGTATCGTGCGCGTGTCACGGTGTTGGTGCAGTAGACTGCGCGGCGCATTGCACGGTGGTGCAATGAAACGTGCCTTGCTTCCATTCACCTTAAATATAGAGCCCCTCTTCGCACACCTACTCTCACTCTCCCCACGCAACCCTCTCCACTGTCCCACCAGCATCTACAAACTCCCGAGAATACCCCGTCCGTGCTGGTGATGGCGGAGGAGGATACGGTAGCCATCGTCACCTCTGAGGCCGCCGGCGAGGAGGCCCCTGTCTCCTCACCGGTCCCCCTCGACGCGTTGAAAGCAGCCGACGTCCCCTTCTAGGCCCCCGTCGAGGCATCGATGGCAGCCGCCGTTCCCGTCCAGGCCCTCGTCCCCGCTACCGATGTAGCCGCCGGCGAGGATCCCCCCGCTGGCAAGGATCCCCCCGCCGGCGAGGAGGTTCTCGCCAGTCACGAGCAGATTCAGGTCTTCAGGGGCCCCTATGATCCAGATGAGTACATCGCTCTGCTGAACCCCTATGACACTGGCATCGATGACCCATGGTCGGAGGTAACTAGGGTTTGCTCCCCTTCCCTGGTTCTTCTACCGTTCCCATCATTGGATGCTAGATCTTGGTTTATTAGGATTTGCTTGTTCGCATTTCGATTGCTCGATCTTCTTACATCATCTACTCCCCCATTTTCCTTTTCTTCCAATAGGTTTACGGCAACGACGTCTGCATCGATGATGAGTCCAGGCACACCAAGACTCGTCAGGTGCCGAGGAGGCTGCAGGCCGGCCAGTATGACACCTTCTTCACTGGCGGCGACTACAGTTGCCCCTTCCGCAAGGGGATCGCCTTCTGTTGGGCGAGTCTCGCCGGCACCGACTTCAACTCCTTAGTGAAGCATGCAGAGGGCCCGAGCTTCGGCACCCACAATGGCGGCCAGACTGTGAACGTCAATGCCTACATCACTGAACACCAGGCTCTCGGCATTCACCTCCGAAACCTCCAGCGAGTGGCCATCGAAGAAGGTCGCATGCCTCCAATCAAGCTCAAGGCCCCCATGATCAAGGGACTGGGCAGCAAGAAGTGGAGGAAGCACCGGAGGGAGGAGGCGCAGGCGCAGGCACATGCAAGGAGGGGTTGAATGTGTCTGCTGCTGCTGCTAAGCAGCTTCTTTTGATTTTCTATATTTTGCTTGCATCCTATTTCTGGCTGAATGCATCGAACCTCGTTAAGCAACCTACTTTCTATCGCTATATCCTATTTAGCTGCGCACAGCTATATCTACATTTGTTTTGTTTTTTGAATGAATGTATTCTACCTGGTATGATTTGCTGCTCTAGATTTGCTACCAGATCGGAGGCAAAAAAAGGTCCAAAAGGGAACGAATTATCGAAGAGAGAATCTTCTCTAGATTTTCTACCAATTTGGGCAAAATGAAACATATCTGTTTAGCGAGAGAGGAAAAAGGTACCCTTTCAAACTACCAGTTAACGAGCTACCATCTTGACAAGCTACAAGACACATATAGATACATAACACAAAGAAGTAAAATTTATTTTACTACTCTCACTTGAGGCGCTAGACATCTTGACAACATAACACAAAGGAGTAAAATTTAATTCACTTCTCATCGGCCTACTTGAGGCGCTTGCCATCGTTCCTAGGTGACCAACTGTGATCATTCTAGGTGGATCTTACATTATTGGCACTCCACAGCTCACGAGATGCTTCGTCCCACCTGGGATATGACTTGGCTTCCCTATCTTCAGCGTCCTGTGGCACAATTAGCGGTGCATCATAGGCCTAATTATTGCCGCTAGAAGATGTTGCCTCTCTGTTTGCTGCTTTAGCTGCAGCCTCTCTGTCAGCTGCTTCAGCTGCAAGCTCTCTTTCAGCTGCTTCTGCAGCCTCTCTGTTAGCTGCTTTAGATGCAGCCATTTTCTTTGCATATCTAGCTTCAAACTCAGCTATTCTGCATTTTCTACAAAGGGCTCCCCTAGGCTCGTCATCCCTATTGCAAATAGGGGAAAACACGAGGTAACGTAGAAAAAAAATGGATCTTCTTGTACAGTTGGTAGGTCACGTAAGCATCTATGGCTGCATACTTTAGGTTTATATCAGACAGCGGCCACTCGTCCCAGAAATCGTGCCTATCCGTAGGGAAATCTGCCTTCATTCTGCCGTATGACTCATCGAGGATTCTAGTTACGAGTGATGCCATTCCATCCTTCCTCGAGCCCCCTAGGATCTTGACAAGACTCTGAATATCGATCCGGTTGTGCACAGGAATTCTAATTCCCTCGGTGAAATTTCAAAAAATCAGTTGTATTGTCGATAGTGCAGAAAAGAATTCCCTTTTCTACAAGGAACTGGCACAGCGCCGGACAATTCCTGTCAGTCCTGAAAGTCTGTAGTTTGTCATCACCAAAATTTGTAACTACAAATATTTTGTCAATGCAAGATCATCATCTGAATATAATTTAAGAAGTTTAGTAAATGCAAGATCAAGACTCTCAACATTGTCTACTCATAATTTATTTGGTCCTAAATAAAATCCAGTAGTTGCAAGATGAGCAAATGGATAAAGAACAAGAGGAGAAAACCCTAAAAGCGGTTAGCTACAGAGAGCAGATCTACAAACTGGGAGAAGTGGTAGACGAGGACGTGTTTCCTCATGGTCAGTTGAATGACGGCGACTTCACTCCCTTCATATGGGTCCTCTGGGGTGTACTCGAGGTCCAATCCCACAAACTTGTCCTTGTCTTTCTCAAGCCAACCCTTGTACATCCTCAGGACTCGCACCACTGTCTCCTCCTCGTTGGTGTAGACGACGTCTATCTTCTTATTGTCATGGGTAGTGAAGCTTGTCTCTAGAGTGCGACGACCTTCCATGGCGGCAAGGAGAAGACGGGAACAAGACAGATGACAGGAAGAAGAAGAACAGTGGTTTCTGCGAGGCAGGGGAACGTTGGAACCGTCAATGCGCTTTTAAGGTAGTGGTTAACCACGGGGACGGAAGTCCAAAGGAGAGACACGTGGCGGTGGCTGTTCCAGCTTCTGAGTAGATAAAAAATAATTATAACAACGATATATGTGCCATGTTTTGTCATGTCAATACACTGGGCCGGTCGTGTTGTCCTATCCACTGGGCTAGCGCGGCAAGCCTACGTGACAGCCACCCCGCCTAAGCCACGGGAGTGACATAATGGCGAGAACTGATAGGGGGGCCCCAACTTGACGGCCGTTAGCCTGATATTTTTTATTGAAATGTAATGTTGAATTCGTGCCGAAAAAGACCCTCTAAGTATTTGGCACGCCAATTTTAGTCATCGTGGCTAATTAAATGCAACTTGGGTACCGCGTTTCATGGACACCCCAACTTTCGATCCACAAAATGATATTCTCACAGATAGGGTCATACCCGTGGAATACCATTTTAAGGTGTGCCATAGATAATTATCCGTGGAGCCCCATATCGAGGTGTTCCACGGGTATGCCATCCATGGATAAGCTTTTTCCTACTAGTGTACCTCTCCCTAAATCCATCCCTTTAATTGGCTTTGCCTATTATTTTTCTCTCTCCCTCATGTGTGGTTTTCAAGATTGGAATTGCATACGAGGATAGGGATTTCTCCACCAGACGAACGCCATTGTGCTGCTGGACTCGGTCCGGATCAATCTTCTTCCGCTACTTTGCTGGACTAGAGCCCAAGAGACATCTTTACACCATATGTGTGTAAGGCCACGAGGCACTTGAAATGGATCGTATGCGCACCTATAGGGGGTGAATAGGTGCTACTTCAAAATATAGTTCTTTTTCAATTTTAGGCTTGACACAAATGTAAATTCTCTAGATTTGCAATTGCGAGAATTTCCCTATATGCTAGTCTAACTACTAGGCATGCAAAAGGAGCAAGGAAACCGTAGTGGAGCACGTAGAGACACAGGGATTTGTTTGACCGCAGTTCCTTCCTTGTTAAGAGAAGTGCGTCTACATTGGAGGGGTGGGCGGTTCTAAGACTACCGCGTCACAATAGGCCTCATCCTATTCTCCGATGGATCTCGCCACCAAAGGCCTGATCCACCTTTCCACTATTCGTACCCTTAGAGGCGGGAACCAGTGCCTTTACAATGCTAGCGGGGCACACATCCACAACCGAATTGGAGGCTCCTGTGATGACAACAAGCTGCCACAAGAATAAGGATTATAAAATAATCAAAACTAGGATCTAGATATTTGCAAGAAATACTAGATCAAGAATCCCCCAAGTGAATGGAGGGGAAGTTGAGAGCTGGACTGGTGTTGATGAAGATCGAGTCCTCCTCCTTTAATTCCCCAAAGATTTAAGCCTTTGGGTGGGTTAGGATGGAGATCTCGCTTGGAATGTGAAGAACGGGTCTGAGCTTTTTCTAATGAATCAAGAGTTCTAATAGAAGGATCAATTGGGGTATTTATACCCCCTGCAAAATCTCACCCGTTGGAGACTTTTGGGGCCGGATTATCTGGCCCAAGTGGGAGCCGGACTATCCGGCCCAAGTGGGAGCTGGATTATCTGGCTGGGGTAAAGCTTCGCCCCAAAGTTGGATTTTTTGGGGGGAAATCCGCCCCCCATACTGCACGACGCGACTTGGCTGCCTTGAAAAAACTTCCTAGGGGCGTATTATCTGGCCCCCTTTGGGGCAGATTATCCGGCCCGAGCAAAAACTCCAGCCCTGGCCGGACAATCTGAAGAATAATCCGCCCCATACTGCATGACGCGTCTTGCCCACCTTGGTCGATTGGGCTAGGCCGGATTATCCGGCCCTTGGCAGGGGCGGATAATCTGCCCCAACATCTGTTTTTGGCTGCTTTTCATGTGAACAATTATCTACAGAACTTAGCACACATGAGATGATCCATGGTATTGTTATCTAACACAAGATCATAAAATGTTCTTTCAGTCTCCCCCTTTTTGGTGTTAGATGACAATACTAGGATTTGCAAAAGAGATCTACTAACAACATCATTTCAAGGATGAAAGAGACCCCCCCTAAATGTGTGCATAATTAAAAATTTGCATTTGAATACAAATGCACACAAATAGGTACAAGGCTATTTCATTGGAATGGAATCTACATATAAATGACAAGTTAGACCAAAAAACATCATACCACCGTGAGAGAGAAGTCCTCAATATAATATAAGAATAATCAATATGATAACCATTACTGAGACCTTCCACCATGAGAAAGATAACCACAATAGCCAATATGACAGATGGATCCATAATCACTGAGAGATAATTCCACAAGATAATTCCAGTGATAAATCCACAACTGAACCATGCATAATGCCACACACAAACATAGTCTCATGCAAACCAACTCACGAATAAAAGTTCAACGCTAAATGGGCCCAAGCAAAGATAGAGAAAAAACGATAAAAAGCAAATTCTTGAGCCTGACCCATGCAAATCTACGGAATCCTAAATAGAACTACTTCTCCCCCTTTGGCATCAAAACACCAAAAAGGAAGAAGAGCGATGCTAGCTCCCCAGGAGATCACTCGGCGTACTCCACATCATCTTCATCATCCTCGTCCCTATCCTCGTCCTCATCATCATACTCCTCCTCGTCTTCCTCTTCATCATCATCAGCAGCTAGTGAAGAAGGCTCCCTCGCCGGGGCAGGAAATAGGTGGCTCTCGAGCTCTCCACAGTTGAGTGCAGAGGTGTTCCACTAAGCATACGAAGTGGGAGCAGAAGGAGTTGGAGGGTTGCCTGACACCCCTAACACATGGTGAAGATGAGCTGCTGGGTGTGAGCCATATCGCGGTGTTGCTTGTACGCCTCGTACTGCCCCTTGTGGGTATCCACCCCCATGCATAAGATGTTCCACTAGAACCAATTCAGCTGCTTCACCTCACGGGCAACGGGTGGTACAGGGGGCCTACACCTACTAGCATGAGTATCTCTCATAAGACCCTCTGGAGCTGAAGAAGGATGGGAGGCCTTCCTTGCCTTGTTGTAAATCTTCTTGGTCTTGCGTTCACCAAGGTTGCCACCGAAATCCTCATGAGGTAGCATACGCTTGATGAGCATCATGATGAAAGGGGCATATGGAATGGAATGCATGTTGAACATGGCATCAGTCATCTCATGGTAGATAGAATCCATCACATCCAACTTGTAATCCACGGATGCATCCTCAGAAGTGGCAACCTCATGTGAGAAAGCAAGGAGCTGAACAAGGTGGCCACATATACTGTCATTGTTGCCCCCACTAGGAGTGATGCAGTCACGGTAAAGAGTAACCAGCTCAGCATATAAAGGGGAAAGTCCTGAGAGCAACCCAACAACACCATCTGGGGAAAGGCACAAAGAGAGCGCAGTATCCTTGCTAGGCTTGATAGGAGTGATAATGTGATGACCACAAGGACTATCACAACCATGGAAGGGGTAACCAAGCACCTGACCAAATATGCGGAAATCAGACTGAATGAAAGTGGTACCTGTCATCCACTTCATTGTGTGTAGATCATCTCCACAGATCACAAGTGTTGAGAAGAACTGCTTCACCATAGAGGTATCATAGTTGCACTACAGATTCATTAGAGTGTGCAGCCCCTTCATATCAGTCACAACCAAAGCCTCAGCAAGTCTTTGCTTTGACTTGGCCTCAGTCATCGCTAGAGGGCGCATGGGGTGGATCTTGAGAGAGGAGTAAATATCATCATGAATACTCCTGAAGTGGGTTGACCAAAAGTTATTGTCCTCACTCTCAGCTTCAGCATAGAAGTCACAGTGACGAATGGCGAAATAGTCAAGGATATCCATCTTCTTGTAGCAGACCCAGGGTTGCTCGCCCTTCCTTTGAGTGGTCCTCCTAGTTTTCTTAGCACGTTCAGCCATCCTATCAGCCTCTCTTTGCCGCCTCCTCAATTCAACCTCGTCCACGAGACCACCTTCTCCGTCGGGTCTGGAAAAACGACCACGGGGACGGTGCTTGTATGTCTTAGGATCACTTGAACCACCTGTGAAAAGAATAAGATGGGTAGCAAGGGTATAAGCACACACACAAGTCTAGGAGGGATGCTAAGAATAGTAGAAAAACAATCCAGAAGCCAAATCCATCGGATACTAGAAACTGTGAAAATCTGAACTAGGGGCAAACCTTCCAGGATGGATAATCTGGCCCTGCTAGGGGCGGATAATCCGGCCCTGGTGAATTTTTCCAGAACAGCTACAGATTCATAGTACCAAAGTACATCGGACAAAAGGGTTGCTATGCTATGATTCCTAGCATGCAAAGGAGACAAAGAGTAACCTCTAAACCGAGTTTCCACCACAAACAACAACTTCCATACAAAGGAGAAGAATGGCGGAGTTACCCTCACTCATTGGAAGAAGAACTCAGAGGAGAGGGTACCCGCAGGCACTGGGAAGAAAATCCGAGGAGGCCTAGAGAATCCGGCGGTCGGAACGACTCCGGGAAGGGCGGAGGTGGCCGGTGGCGGCTAGGTAGAGGTAGGGAGGCGGGTTGGATGATCTCCTCTATTTGAGCTTTCCCTCCCATGTCACCCTAGCCTAAGTAGACAAAGCCGCCCAGGCCGGATTATCCGGCTTCCACTAGGGGCCAATAATCCGGCCCTCTCTGAATTTTTCTGTAAACACAGATTCAGGCCAGCAACCTCAAGCAAACACCCTCACAAGTGATCAAAAAGACTTGTGTGCAAGAATAGATGGCTTGGGGATAGGATAAGGCTTGGGTTTAGACAGCCAAACTAGGATGGTACTACACACCCAAGATTGCAAGGGTCAAATCAAATAAAAGCCAAAATTGGGCGTGTTTTCCATAAAAACAAGAGATATGCAAGTAAAACCAAAAAGATCCACAAGGAACCAACTCTTCTCATGGAAGAGGGCGGTGGCCGAAGCCACCATGTTGGAGTGTAAGGTATGACACCACAAAGATATATGTTGGGTTCATGACCAATACTCATCAAAGAACTCACATATCATATAATGATATTAAGAGAAGTGATTTTTCTTGCTTTCGGCATTATGGGGGGAGGGTTAGTCCAATCAATTAGGACCACACTCCTCCTACATCCATGCCCACACCTAAACCAAATAAAGGAAGAGATCTAAGAGGGTATGCATGAGTAATCAAGACAAGCTCCTTGAATCCACGACAAGCTTCAGGACCGGATAATCCGGCTGAGGGAGGGGCTGGATAATCCTCTTGGGAGTTCTTGCTCCTTCTTAATCATCTTAGATGGTTCTGGCATGAGTTGGAGTAAGGCCGGATAATCCGGTGTCAACCAGAAAATCCGTCCTGGGAGTTTCTGCCTCTTCCTGGTTATTCTGTTCATTTCTAGTATTCGATGTAGTCGGACCGGATAATCCAGCCTCACCCGGAATATCTGGCCTGGAGCTTTCAGATGCTTCAGGAGATGGATGATCTTCAGCCGGTTGAGGTGTTGGTGCAGGGGTTTCTCCAGCATGTGGAGCTTGATGAGCTTGTGTAGATGAGGGCTCTACTTGAGTAGAGCATTGCCCTTCTCGATCCACCACAAGGGGTTCCTCAATGGGGCGGAAAAATCCCACGCCATTCTTCTTATGGCATCTTGGGGTATTTTAACATCTGCATCACAAACATTAACTTGCCCCACATGCGAGCCATCATTTTCCTCGAACACCACACTACAAGATTCTACAACAGTTTTGGAGAGCTAATTGTAGACTCTATAAGTGTGGGATTTGGCACCATAACCAACAAAAATACCTTCTAACTCCTTAGACACAAATTTAGACAAACAAACCCCTTTAATGAGAAAGAAACACTACCGAACACCCGAAAATATGATATGTTGGGCTTGTTACCGGTAAGTATCCCATACTGTGTTTTGTCCAAGATCTTGCGAAGATAAAGTCGGTTTGATAAGTGACAAGAAGTGGAGATAGCTTCAGCCTTGAAATTGTATGATGACTTGAATTCAGCCAACATAGACCTTGCCATGTCCATTAAAGTCCGGTTTTTCCTCTTGGCTACACCATTTTGTTGAGGGGTCTACGTAGCGGAATATTAGTGTCTTATCCCCTCTCAAGAAACCATGCAATCAAGATACAAGAAGTATCTTGTGTCCCCAACACACCCAATACACTTGTTAGGTGTATAGGTGCACTAGTTCGGCGAAGATATAGTGAAATACAAGTAATATGGATGATTATAAGTGGTAATTGTAATCTGAAATAAGAGTGCAAACAAGCAAACATGTAACATCACTGATTGTAAATGGTGTTTCAATGCTTAGAAACAAGGCCTAGGAATAATAGTTTCACTAGTGGACACTATCATATAAATATCTTCTCTTCATTATGCTATCCTGAACTACTCTCCAATTGGACGATGTAGGGCTATAACAGCACACCTTAAAGTTCGCATTCCCCATCAAGATAACCCCTCACTATCACCTTGAGCACTAGATGGTTCGAAAAAACACCACAATCTCATAGAGACATCCAACTCAAATTATACTCATGATAAGTATTTCTGTAACCTTAGCCTAAGTGCCACACGGTGTGCACACTGTCAACTTCACACACGTGGGGATAAGCAGAGATTAATTAAAGCACTTGAGTAGCAGAATAGATCTACTTATTCAACTAGATTACAAAGCTCATGATCTCAATAAGATCACGCACAGAGAGAGAGATGAACACATGCTATCGGTAGAGCCCTTAGCCTCGAGAGAGAACTACTCCCTCCTCATCATGGGAGTCAGCAACGGCGATGGAGATGGCGGTGGACTCGATGGAGATGGCTCTGGGGGCACTTCCCCATCCCGGCAGGGTGCCGGAATAGAGACTTTTGTCCCCCGAATCTCCTCTTTGGTGGCGGCGGCGCTACGGAACTTTTCATGGAATTCTGATCCTCCCTTTAGGGTTTTCGTCTCGGGGGGTTTATATAGGCGAAGAGGCGAGGTCGGTGGCTGCCCGAGGGGCCCACACCAGGGCCAGCGTGCCCAGGGGGCCGCGCCACCCTATGGTGTGGCTGCCTCGTGGCTCTCCTCCATTTCTGCTTTGGACTTCTGTGTCATGTCGGAAAAAATAGGAACTTCGGCTTTTGTTTCGTCCAATTCCGAGAATATTTCTTTACTAGCTTTTCTAAAACCAAAAACAACAGAAAATAGGCAACTGGCACTGCGACATCTTATTAATAGGTTAGTTCCAAAAAATGTATAAAAATGCCTCAAAGTGTAGACAAAACATAAGATAGTTGATACAAAATAAGCATGGAGCATAAAAAATTATAGATACGTTTACGACGTATCAAGCATCCCCAAGCTTAACTCCTACTCATCCTCGAGTAGGTAAGTGATAAAAAGAATAATTTTTTAGGTGACATGCACCATCGCAATCTTGATCAAGGTATTGTAAAACATTGATAGCTGGGATCATAGTACTCTAACATAAACATGAAACATATAGTTCTAACAATAAGACAAAGCAACTAAGTTGCAACATAAAAAGGTACAAACAAAAGATCATGAATAACAATGCATTGAAAGACATTTGTTTGTTTCACAGATAGAAAACATAATAAAAGTGGTAATTAGCTTGTCCTTCATGGATTAGCAGAACATAAATGCATAGGACACCTTCAAAGTTCATAAGGGTGACTAGATACAAATAATTTAAGAGGAAGCAATACCAAAATTATGAATCAATCAATAAGTATTGGGACAATGCACATTGAACTAAGAATGACAACTATGCTCTCTTAATTGGTGCATAAAGATAGAATATGGAGATCCAACATAAAAAGATAAAAAAGAAAGGCCCTTCACAGAGGGAAGCAGGGATTTCAAGTTTCATAAAGAGCTTCCAAAAATTATGGTACTTATTATCTTTCAGCTCTCATTGCCCCTGTCATAAGCATCTTAAGGTTATTAAGGTTAAGTGACACAAATATGAGGATATGCTTGACAAGTTATAAGTTGAAAATCTCATGCCCCTTTCTTACGAGTACCAAACCTCATGCTACTCAACTTTAGTCACAAGTAAGTTCTTGTCATTGTGAGTACATGTGTATCATGGAGAACCGCCAACGGGGTACCCTTGCCCATGACACAAGAGCTTTCCCATATCAAAATGACAAGGCAATAAACAATGAGCATCTCAGCGATCTGTTTACTTGCTATTTGCATAGGTTTTTATTCAGGATGCTTCACAGAATGCTCACTATGTTTATGCTACAAGTTTCCACCATGATTAGGCATGGCTTAGGCTAGCCGCCCAGGCGTTTCTCTAACACACATAAAATAACCATGAGCTTACAAGCTCCCCTTTTATTTCACACCGCCGGGATCCATAAACAAAAGAACATGATATCAACTGAACAATAAGTGCAATGTTGAAAGTGTTCCCCATGGTATCATGGTTCTGCTAATTCACAACTTATAAAGTGCAAGCATATAAACAACATAGATAGACACAATGGTTCAAGTTTATTAAGTGCAAGAAAATAAAGTGTGCCATCAAGTTTGTGAGAGATTTAATCACTAATTTTCACATAACAAGTTTAATTTGGAAGATAGATAAAAACATGAATATACTTGGAATGGTGTAACACACCATGCATAGAAATTTATAGTGGACTCTTTGGAATAACTTGGTTTCTTGGGAGTTGGATGCATGAGTAGAACTCATACTCAGTACAGGTGGAGGCTAGCAAAAGACTAGGAGCGACCAACTAAGAGAGCAATAATGGCCATATTCATGCAAAGTGACAAAACATTATTAATTAAACCATAAAGTGATACAACAGGTCAAAAACTAAATTATCATAGAGGATATGGTGACTGGTTCATAGTCTTAACATGGTGTAAGCATGTGCCAAGTCAACCCAAATAAAGCATCAAAGGAGAATACCACAATATTATGCTTTTGTATGCTAAAACAATGCATGATTCTTTAAAGGCACATTAAGCAATCTCAATTGTTTGAAACAAGTAATGCTACAACAATAATCACTAAGCATATGCACAAAGCAACATCTATCATGACATGATAAAGTCTAAGTCACAGTTAAAACAAGCTTCCTTTTGTACCATTATAAGCATGAAATTTCCTACTCTTTTCCAACACCAATCGACTTATTTGAAACAACTCTCAAAGATAATAATCAATACAGACCAGAGAGCATGTCTCACCCATCTACAAAGAAGAACTAAAGTCCTAAGCTAAAAGAATAAGAAAACTAAAGCTAAACGTAGTGCTATCAAAGGAAAACACCCACAGAACAATAAGAGTGAAAACTAGAGTTTTCTAGGCAATGAATAACGGGGTGTGTCTCTCTCCAAAAGAAGTGTATTGGGATTCAACCAACTTATTGCGGCAAAGAAAGCAAAATAAAACTAAAAACAGATATGCTCCAAGAACAACACATAGTGCATAAGGTAATGAAAATAAAGTGTCTTGAAAGAAGACCTGGGATTATTGATGAAGAAGGGGATACCTTGGGCATTCCCAAGCTTTGACGCTTGCTTCTTGAATATTTCTTGGGGTGACACGGGTGGCATCCCCAAGCTTGAGATTTTTTCCATACTTCATCTCATCACATTATTCTTCCCTACACTTGAAAATTTCCTTCATACAAAACTTCACACAATCTTCATTAGCAACATTAGTGTATTCAAGATAAGAAGTCTTTGGGTTTAGTTTTAACACAAGTAAAACTTCCATTAAAATACAAGATACTGTAGCAATTCCTTCTAAAATCTCAAGTGATCAAATATAACTAAAAAAGAAACCGATTAAGAGGCAAATGCAAATAACGGCAGAAATCTGTCAAAATAGACCAGCAGGTAAAGACCGATTTTTTAGAAAATCTTATGTTGCTCAAATAGAAAAGTGCAAAACTAACGAAAGTTGGGTAATAACCTGGGGCATAAGAACAAAGAATTACAGCTCAATCCGACATACTGAGATTTTTCACGATTGTTTACAGTGACGCACAGAAATCTGTTTCGGGACAACAACTTCCCCATATCTTACTTCCCTCTCATTAGAGTTTATTATTGGCACAAAAACCAAACAAAAAGGGTAAAGAGAGGCTATTACAGATGCAATAACTTCCAAGACACACCAAAACAAAAATAAATGGAAAGTAAAAATATAATGGGTTGTCTCCCAAAAGCTCTTTCTTTATAGCCATTAAGATAGGCATGATAATTTCGATGATGCTCACATAAGAAATATGAATTGAAGTAAAAGAGAGCACCAAGAAGAAAATATGGAACAAATTTAAGTTTAACCCACTTCCTATGAAAATAAATCTTGTAAAGAAACAAGTCATGAAAGCACAAAGCAACAAGCATAGGAAAGCAAAACAAGTGCAACTTCAAAATTTCGAACATAAAGAGGGGAAAGTTAATGTTGTTGAGATACATAAAACCATGTTTCCCTCTCTCATAATAACTTTCAGTAGCATCATGAATAAAATTAACAATATAAATATCACATAAAACATTCTTATCATGAGCCACATGCATAAAATAATTATTACTCTCCCTATAAGCATAGTTATTCTTATTAATCGTAGTGGGAGAAAATTCATCAAAATAGATATCATTATTATTCTCATCACCATAATCATCGAATATAGGAGGCATATTGTAATCATAATCAATTTTCTCCTCAATATTAGGTGGACTAAAAAAATATCATAGTCATCATTGTAATCAATATATATCGGAGGCATAGTATCATCAAAGTAAATTTTCTCCTCCGTGCTTGGGGGACTAAAAATATCATGCTCATGAAAACCAGGTTCCCCAAGCTTAGACTTTTCCATAGCATTAGAAATAATGGTGTTCAAAGAATTCATACTAATAACATTGCTATTAGCATGCAAATAAAGTTCCATAGGTTTTTTAATTTTCTCTTCAAACACTTCATGTCCTAACTCAACATAAATACTATAAATCTCTCTAATTTTGTTGTTGTTTTCCATTAAGCCTAAATAGTGAAAATAAAAACAAGAAACAAAAATATATAATGGGTCCTCATTTTTCAATGGGTCCTCTCATGTTAGTGATGTCTACGCATGCTTCTATTCTTGTAGACAGTGATGGGCCTCCAAGTGCAGAGGTTTGTAGAACAGCAACAAGTTTCCCTTAAGTGGATCACCCAAGGTTTATCAAACTCAGGGAGGAAGTGGTCAAAGGTATCCCTCTCAACCAACCCTGCAATCAAGATAGAAGAAGTCTCTTGTGTCCCCAACACACCCAATACACTTGTCAGGTGTATAGGTGCACTAGTTCGGTGAAGAGATAGTGAAATACAAGTAATATGGATGATTATAAGTGGTAATTGCAATCTAAAATAAGAGTGGCAGCAAGCAAACATGTAACAGGACTGATTGTAAACGGTGTTTCAATGTTTAGAAACAAGGCATATCGATCATACTTTCATTAGTGGACACTCTCATATAAATATCTTCTCTTCGTTATGCTACCCTAAACTACTATCCGGTTGGACGATGTAGGGCTATAACAGCACACCTTAAATTTTGCATTCCCCATCTAGATGACCCCTCACTATCACCTTGAGCACTAGGTGGTTCCAACAAACACCACAATCTCATAGAGACATCCAACTCAAATTATACTCATGATAAGTATTTCTGTAACCTTAGCCTAAGTGCCACACCGTGTGCACACTATCAACTTCACACACGTGGGGATAAGCTGAGATTAATTAAAGCAGTTGACTAGAAGAATAGATCTACTTATTCAACTAGATTACAAAGTTCATGATCCCAATAAGATCACACATAGAGAGAGAGAGAGATGAACACATAGCTACCGGTAGAGCCCTTAGCCTCGAGAGAGAACTACTCCCTCCTCATCATGGGAGTCAGCAACGTCGATGGAGATGGCTCTGGGGGCACTTCCCCGTCCCGGCAGGGTGCCAGAATAGAGACTTCTGTCCCCCGAATCTCCTCTTCGGTGGTGGCAGCGCTGCGGAACTTTTCGTGGAATTCTGATCCCCCCTTTAGGGTTTTTGTCTCAGGGGGTTTATATAGGCGAAGAGGCGAGCTTGGTGGCAGCCCGAGGGGCCCACACCAGGGCCTGGCGCACCCAGGGGGCCGCGCCACCCTATGGTGTAGCCGCCCCGTGGCCCTCCTCCGTCTCTGCTTTGGACTTCTGTGTCGTGTCGGGAAAAATAGGAACTTCGGCTTTTGTTTTGTCCAATTCCGAGAATATTTCTTTACTAGCTTTTCTGAAACCAAAAACAGCAGAAAACAGGCAACTGGCACTGCGGCATCTTGTCAATAGGTTAGTTCTAGAAAATGTATAAAAATTCCTCAAAGTGTAGACAAAACATAAGATAGTTCATACAAAACAAGCATGGAGCATCAAAAATTATTGATACGTTTACGACGTATCAGTTAGTAACAAGGGTCTTTGGAACCCAAATAGACCAAGAAATATAATTATCAAAAGAACCAACATAAGTACCATAGACATCACCATAGTAATCACAAAACAACTCATAATTAGGATTATTAGACCCTCCAAAACCAATATAGTCAGTTTTGTCATTTGTGATGTTCTCTTCAGCGGTGCTTGTCTTTGCTTGAGTGATTTTGCCTTTCTTCTTCTTGTTCTTATTCTTGTTAGGCTTCGGGACATAACGAAGTCCCTCCTTTCCATTATTCATCCTTTTCTTGCTAAGGACTTCATCTAGATCTTCCTTACCTTTGGAAGTGGATGCCTTGGCAAGCCCCTCTTTTAATGTAGCATTTTCTGAAGGAAATATGCCCTAGAGGCAATCATAGAGATGATTGTATTTCATGTGTATCCATGAGTTATTATAATGTTCCTTGAATATCCATATACCAGGCAACTTGTATTGATTGGCAATTATGTGAATTGTTTGTGAAACTCTTTACTTGTATGGTTATCTAATAATTGTCCCTAGTCGGAGTTCATGCGAGGACACACGTGAATATTAGACTAGCACATCGATTGGTTAATGACTATGTTTCGCAAGTCATTGACATGGAGATGTCAAACCAATGATGTGGACACATGTTATGAACATGGGGTTGGACTGACCCTACATGAGACTAGCAATAATACTTGCAGCTCTCTCTACACATCGTGTACGTTTTATCCTTAGACCTGAGATTGTCGCATGTACTTGAGATGTGGATCGACCTACTTTGGGGCTATCAAACACTACTCCGTAACTGGGTAGTTATAAAGGTAGCTTTCGGGTTTGTCCTGATACATGCTGCAAGGCATCGGTCAATCAAGATGGGATTTGCCCCTCTCTACTTGAGAGAGATATCTCTGGGCCCCTCGAGTGATCGGATCTAGAAATGCATGGCCGTGCTACATATGGTTAAGAGTTAACCTAGTAAAGGGATTCTGAATCACAGTATCGAGAAAGAGAGGTCAGCTTAGAGCTAGACCAAATATCGTGAGGCAAAGGGAAAGACATGTACTCAACCTTGTGATGGTTCGTCCGAATGATCTTTATATGCGTTTAGGAGTTGGCACGTCTTGCTAGAGGCCGCTACCAACTATTGACGGAGTAAGTGTACTCGCGTCATGTCTATACGTGTATGAACCTATAGGGTCACACACTTTAGGGGCTGGAAGCCTAATGAGGATTGGATCCGAATTAGACCAGGCTTAGGCTGCTAATGGGCTGCTAATGTAGAAGCCCACCAGGGATGCCTATATAAGAGGGAGTGAGGCGAGCTGAAAAGGAGAGAGCATTCCACCCAGCCGCCACTCCTCTTCCGCCTGTGTTGCAAGCGCAGACCTAGCAGTCTGGCGTGTGACGACTTCCACTCCGGACGTGTGGATACCTCGGAGGTGCTGCATCTGTAGCACTTGGACGAGCCGCGCAAAGGGGAGCTGCTCGTGGGACGACGACGAGGAGGAGACGTAGAACATCTACACTGCCGCAACGTGCTTCATCGAGTTCCGCACCTGCGCGTCTAGCGGTAATCCCGTGATCTATGACAATAGTATTCCTGGTTGACGCGGTAGAAATTTTTGATTTTACGCTAGTGTAGCCTACCCGTTACCCTTCATTTTCTTCATGAGCAAATGTTGATGTAGAAGTGCTTACAGTATCATACTTGGTCAATCGAATTTGGAGCTGATCATGAGACTCATTAAGAATGGAGTATTCACTCTCCAAAGCCTTGTGGGCAATGTCAAGTGTCTCCAATTTCTCGGAGAGTCTAGCATGAGCAGCCCCAAATTCAATGTTTTCCCTTTTTAGTTTCTTAGCTTTGGAAATAGCATTATCATCTTCCTTGACCAGCCTGGCCACAACTTCATCATGTGTCTCCTAGATAGACTCAGGTCTCTCCTCTAGTGATACTTGAGCCTCTTCTTCTTCTTCTAGAGCATTCTGTAAGGATGTAATCTCCATTGCATCCTCTCTTTCAATTTTTCCCTTTTCTTCGAGAAGCTTTTCGTTTTGAGCAAGTTGGTCCATGAGTGCCTCAAAGTGTACTCTGTAGTCACCTTTCAAGTTAGTGATGAAATAATCCCAAGCAATAATTTGCTCCTTAACCTTAAGACTAGTAGAATCATCCATATCAATATTCATTATAGTCTTAGGGAAAGAAGTGGTGGAAGATAATACCTCGAAACCTCTTGCCATAAGGCAAGTGACGTTCTTGTTGCTCACATATTCATTAGGTGAATCGAAGAGTGAAGTCTGTGTGTATGTGGTGGCTATGGCAACTACCTCTCGTGAGTTATCATCATCTTCTTCATCTTCACTTCCGGATGAGTATTCCTATTGAGCTACCAATACAATCTTTCGTTGCTTCTTGTAAGGACCATTTTTCTTCACAAATTGCTTCTTCCCAGGTGCCTTTGACTTTTCTTTGAGAATGAGCCTACATCCATTATCTTCTCTATTTTGATATGAACATTCAGCCACGAAGTGCAGCCCATCTCTACAAAGCATGTTCTCAGTTTAGGACCATTTTCCCTTCTTCCATTAGAACCATTCTTTTGCGTCAATTTCAGATTTGGCTTTGGCAGGTCCTTCCAAAAGTTCCTAGCATAAAAGGCCATGTACTCGCCATGTGCCCTCTTGACATCCTCGGGACAGTCCATAGCTTCAAAGTTATCATCATCTTGTTCAACAACATTTTCCTTTAAGGCCACATTGACCCCCTTTTGCATTCTAATGGCTCGAGAACGAGCGTCTTCGGCATTCTTGGCGGCCACTTTAAAGGCTGCCATTTCTTGCATGACCTCATTGGAAGTTATTTGATGGTAATTGTGTCTACCTTGAAGGCTCTTCAAATCAGTAGGCTCAAAAGTCATAAGAGCACTAACATACTTTCTCTTGATCCCAAGCTTCCTATTCGCTGTCCTGAGATGTTCTATGTGGGGAATGTCCTTGGGACCCACACCGAGCTAAATCATGTGTAAAGCCGTTGCATTGAGTTGGCTGTCCACAAATTATCTTGTCAAATTGGTGGAATCTCCAATGTGGAGGCCTTCTTCAATGATCCTCCAAACCTTAATAGATGAACTACACACATGAGATTTCATTAAGAATTGCCATTGATTAAATGAAGATGCAGTCAGTTTGGGTGGATCACCCATATTGTTTATATGAGGGTAAGAGATTGGTGGGTCTAGAGAATATAAGTGAGAGACCTCACTATAGTCCACCTTACCACTTCCCTTTTTGGAGGAGGATCCCTTATTTTTATCACCTACCACCTCGTCTTCCTTGGAGTTAGCATTAGATTTGTCCTTGGAGAGAGGAGTCGTAGCCTCGGAGGTAGATGGAGGTGGGGCTGTAGATGGAGAGAGATGAGCGATCATTTGATGCATCTCTTCCATTTTGGCCTCTATGGATTTCAGCAGGGTTGTTTCCAACATCTTGAGATCATCCATAGTTACCTTGTCCACATCCTCACTCACATATCACTTAGTGCCCATAATCTCTTAGGCGGTGAAGCCCGAATAAAAGAGTCGAGGCACTGATACCAATTGAAATGGATCGTATGGGCACCTAGAGGGGGGTGAATAGGTGCTACTTAAAATTATAGTTCCTTTTCAATTTTAGGCTTGACACAAATGTAAATTCTCTAGATATGCAGTTACGAGAAATTACGTATATGCCATTCTAACTACTAGGCATGTAAAAGGAGCGAGGAAACCATAGTGGAGCACGCAGAGACACGGGGATTTGTTTGACTATAGTTCCTTCCTTGTTAAGGGAAGTACATCTGTGTTGGAGGGGTGGGCGGTTCTAAGACCACCATGCCACAATAGGCCTCACCCTATTCTCCGATGGATCTCGCCACCAAAGGCCTGATCCACCTTTCCACTATTGGTACCCTTCGAGGCGGGAACCGGTGCCTTTACAATGCTAGCCGGGCACACATCCACAACCAAATTGGAGGCTCGTGTGATGACAACAAGCTACCACAAGAACACAGATTATAAAATAATCAAAACTAGGATCTAGATATTTGAAAGGAATACTAGATCAAGAATCCCCAAGTGAATGGAGTGGAAGTTGAGTGCTTGATTGGTGTTGATGAAGATCGAGTCCTTCTCCTTCAATTCCCCAAAGATCGAAGCCTTTGGCTGGGTGAGGATGGAGATCTCCCTTGGAACGTGAAGAACAAGTCTGAGCCTTTTCGAATGAATCAAGAGTTCTAACATGAGGATCAATTAGGGTATTTATACCCCCGCCAAAACTCAGCCGTTGGAGACTATTGGGGGGGGATTATCCGGCCCAAGTGGGGGCCGGATTATCTGATTGGTGCAAAGCTCCGCCCCTCATACTACACGACACGCCTTGGCTGCCTTTGAAAAACCTCCTAGGGGGTGGATTATCCTCCCTCCTTTGGGGCGGATTATCCGGCCCGGGCAAAAACTCCAGCCTTGGCCGGACAATTCGAAGAATAATCCGCCCCCATACTGCATGAAGTGCCTTGCCCACCTTTGTCGATTGGGCTTGGCTGCTTTTCATATGAGCAATTATCTACAACACTTAGCACATGTGATATGATCCATGGTATTGTTATCTAACATACAAAATACTAGAGATCATGAAATGTTCTTTCAGCACTACCACTTATGGTGCTTTGCTTGGAGCTTGGACGTCGACACGACCATGAGGTCGGCTATGTCGCACAAGAACAAGGGGTGACTTGCGAGGAGCTTCACGACCTTGAGGTCGGGCGAGTTCGACTATGTCATCCATGTTCCTCACGAAACGTTAACCGCGTTCGGTCTTCAAAGGTATGAACAATGAATCTCCGCTCGTTACTTTACATCTGAATAGATAGATCTTGGCTTGGTGTGTTCGCACCGTAGGAATGTTTTTTGTTTTTTTTGCCATGGAACCCCTTCATTAATTCCTATCATTTGAAACTCCTTTAGAAAATCTTCCAAACACTTTGGTATCTCTTCGAAACGATTCCGGCTCTCTCTTTCCATTTCTCTTACGATCGCTGTCGTTGTATTGGGAACGACAGTACCTAAGAAGGTTAGATAGTGGTGTGGGGACTAGCAGGGAAGTTATCGATGGCGTTCGCAGGCGGGATTGGATACAAGCGAGCGTAGCTGGACGTAGGAAGTACCCAGGTTCGGAGCCCTCGTGATGAGGTAAAACCCCTACTCCTGCCGATCTGGCTATGAGAGATACATGAACTACAAGTGCTCCTGGAGCTGTATTCTCTAGCTGCTGTCTTAAATGCAATGAGACCAACCCTTTCTACTGAGGCCTTGCCTCTCCTTATATAGACAGAGAGGCAACGGTCTCACTGGCCAGTCCGACTGGTGGGCCCCACAGGCAGGTCCCAGCTGGCTGGTCATCTACAGTATCCGGTACGACATGTGCCATCGGAGTATGAGCGGTATGGCTGTCATAGGCACAGTGGATGTCGTGCAAGCCTGTCGTCATCATCGGGCCACTGTTCCTACGTCATCCCCGAAAAGTCTTCGGTATGGCTGAGTAGTTGCTAGTCTTGTCGTCATACAGGGCGTACCGCGCACTGATCCGCACGTCGTCCTGTCTCCTTGATTGGTTCCGGCTACGTTGTCGTAGCCGGCTGCTTCTCGTCGATCCGGCTACCATGCGGTAGCCGACCCGACCTGCCTTGTCCGGCTGCACTTGGTCAGCCGGACACTATCCGACTACCCTGTTTCTTGTCTGGTTGGGGTATCTGGGGGTCATCCCCCCGACACTAGCCCCCAAGCGCGTGTGGATTCCGCCCTTAGGCGAAATGTGGGCGCGCTCCCTCTTCGTTTTGAATTTGTGACCGGCTACGCCTGGCGGTTGCGCTACCTGTGACGTCAATGCTGACGCCGACCACGTGCGCACGCGCTAGCATTGCTTCTACGGTGGGCAGCGCAACGTCCCGTCGCACATCGCCTCGGGAAACTACCGCCTGACGCTTCGGTTCCCACTCCAGGATCTTCTGCGCACCCCGCGTCTGCACATGGATTCTGGGCGGCGGTTGGGGTGAAGGTCGCCTGGATAGGTGCCACATGGCGCCGTGGACGGTTGCTCTTCCGGCCCTTTAAAGGGACGCCCCGGGGGAGGCAGTTCCTTTCCTCCGCTCCCCTGCTTCCATTTGCCCTCTTCCTTCTACGCTCCTGCCCTCTGCACCTTGTTGTTGCTGCCGCTGTAGCCCGCTGCGCCGCCTCTTTGTTGTCGTCGGCGGTACGGGTCACCGTCAGTCATCCGCCACCGTGCCCTCCGACGAGCCAGAGATGGCCGCTGAACATGGAGCATGGTGTGCCTCCTCCGTCACGGAGGACCACATCCAGAAGTATCATGCCATCCGCGTCCTTCCACCGGAGGAGGAAGTAGAGGTGCGGCTAGCGCCGACGGGAGAGGTGTCGCCGCATCCGACGGAGGGAGAGCGGGTAATTTTTCTCTCGCATCTGGCGCGCGGGTTCGCGCTGTCGGTACACCCGTTCTTACTCACGTTCCTCGCCTTCTTTGACCTCTGCCTCCACCATCTCGGCGCCATCGCAATCGGCATGCTGGCGCACTTCATGGCCTTCTACGAGAGTTACCTCAGGATCTAGCCGGATCTCGGGCTCTTCTGCCGACTCTTCCGAGTCCAGCCGTAGGTGCAGTTTATGAAGGGGCTGCTAGTCGTCTGTGGCAGCTCCTCCATCTACTCCCGCGCGCAGACCGGCTACCCGAAGTTCCGGCTACATGACACGGTACGACTGTGGCAGCAGTCGTACTTCTACGTCAAGAACCGCACCAACATGGACCGGATCAACCTTCCGGTGTTCCAGGATGTCGATTCCAACCGGCAGCACTGGGACTTGAAGATCTATGGCGACAAGGCGGAGTCGGATGCGATGCTGCAGCGCATGCGCTCCCTCATCACCTGTCGGCTGACCGGCCTGGACATCACCCTCAGCTGGATGTCCCGGCTGATGATGCCGTTGCAGCAGCGAGCGCACAAGATGTGCTTCTACTCCGGCCGGCTGGATCTGACCCGGCTATCGCGCCGTGATCCCCACTACCACAACCTGACGGAGTGGGTGTCGACGATCACCAAGGAGCGGTTGCCGGAAGGCTGCACCTTCAGCCTGGCGCCCTACAGCCGGGACAACCGCGTGCCCCGGGTAAGCTCTTTCAGCCGGAATTTATGTTTCTCTTGCTCTTATTTTTTGTTTTATCTGACTGATCTCTTGTATTCAGCAGATCTTCCCTTGCATCCTTCGTGAGGAGGGCGAGGCCTCCCTCGAGACGTTCACACCTGACTTGCCCGAGCCGCGCGCTCGGCGGTCTGGCGAGGAGTCGGACGGGGACGGGGATGCCTTCCCTAGCCGGAACGATGAACTGGCCGCCGACCCCCACGCGGATGTTTACGAGGAGGAAGAGACCGCACTGGCCTCCGATCTGGCGCAGCGCCTTGCGACGGACGGTGACTCCAGCCAGTCTGGCGCTGGCGGGAGTGGCTCCATCCATTCTAGCACCAGCCGGCCTGTCGTAGAGGAGCCGGCCCCCAAGAGGGGTCGGACCAGCGCCCTTCCGCTGAGTCGCCTTGGCCGGAAGAAGGGTCCGCCTCCGGTGGTGCAGGGGTACGTCTTTCTTCCTTTTTCTTTTACCATCTTCTGTTTCTTTCATTTTCTCCCTTCTTGCCTTTGGCTTATTTGCTTCTTTTTCCCTTCTTCTCTTCTTCTGTCTTCTTAGCATGCTAGTCTCCTTTGGAGCCGCGAGCCTGGCGCGAGCACCGACCGAGGCACCGCCTCCGTCTCCGCCCCCTTTTCTTCCGAGGCACCGCCTCTGCCGCCGCCTCGAGCCGAACCGGCTGCCTTAGCCGAAACGGAGGGCCCCCGGCCGTACATGGTGGCCTAGCCGGAAGCGGAGGGTTCTCATCCGGTCGGCTCCTCTGCGGGAACGCGGGGTGCGGCAGCCGGCAAGGAGCTCGTGGTTATCGGCAACGACAACTCCGAGGACGAGCCAGGAGAGGAGTGGAGGATCGTGGTGGTTGCTACGAAGTAGTCCTTGGCTGCCAACGTCGTGGATGAAGATGCCTCCTCCGCTGCCTCGCTGACAGATCTCGCCGCCACCCTTGAACTGGCGGTGAAGGAGATCCGGCTGCTGGAGGCCGTAGCAGGCGGGAACCGGTCCCTGGAACAGAAGGTTGCTGCTGCCAACGGGACTTCCTAGAGTAAGTTTGCCTCAGCCGGAATCTTCTCTTTTTTTTTTGCTGATAGCCGGCTTTGTCGAAGCTATCCTCGTGTGCGCTCAGCGCGAGATCGATCGCTTGAAGAAAGTGAACGACCGGTTGAGCAAGTCCAACTCCATTCTGCAGCTGCAGAACAAGGATTGGCACGCAAAGGTGGACGGTCTGGAGGCCACCGTCAAGGAGCACGACGCCTTGCTCGCCAGCCGGATCGAAGCCTTCAACCTTCTCGAGGCCCAGAACAAGGACCAAGAGAAGGAGATCAAACGGCTGGCGACGAAGGAGAAGGCCTTGGTGGAGGAACTGATGCAAGTCGGTCACACGGCTAAGGGTAAGTTCCCTTTTTCCGTCTCCCTGTCTTTCCGGATCCGGTAGCCAGATCTGACTATCTTTTTTCTGACAGCATTTTATCTCGGCATAGACCTGCTGGCGTACAACCGGCTGCAGGAGAACTGGCCGGGAGCGCAGCCGACAGCCCAGGAGCTCGTCGTCCTTCTTGGCGAGGAAGCTGCCAAGCTTCGTCAAGTGGCGGGGGACATCTTCTCGTTTCTGTGGCCGGAAGCTCCGGTTCCGGAGACAATGGCGCAGCTAGCTGCGAAGGTGGAGGAGGTGCCGGCTGCGGTGGACCGGCTACGGGACCTAGCGGCACGAGCTCGAGCGGAGATGGCTCTGGCCCTCCTGGTACAAGGACACCCGCGTCGAGAAGATCGACGGAGGCTTCCATGCTGGCGCCAACCTTGCCGCCATCCGCCAGGCCCATCCGGAGCTCCGGGGCTCCGCCATCAAGATCGTCGACTACGTGGATCCCGACGAGGTGCTCACCGACTCGGAGTCCGTCGGCACTCCGGATGTGGAAGCCTCGATGCAGCTGACTGCGGGCACCGGAACTGGGTCAAGCGCCGCGCCTCCTCCTCTGCCTGATGCTACCGCCAGCCAAAGTGCTCCGCATGGCAAGGGTCCTGCCGCCTAGTCATCGCCCCAGGATGCCGGGTGTATTTGTTTGTCTTGCTTTGTCTCGAAACTCCTTTGTTTGTACCGGCTGCCTCTGGCACCGGGTAAACTTATGGGAGCTTCGACTCCTCTTTTCCTTTTGATGTTAATAGCTTGGTTTCGCTTCAACTTGTGTGTTTTGCATGTTCTTTCAATATTTCGCCGATTGACTTTATCCGTCTGACTTCGCTCGGCTATATGCCTTTAGCCAGGGGAACTGCACCGCTAGTGGGGGTGTGCTAGCGCACCCACTGGATGTAGCCCCCGAGATTCGGAGTAGCTGGCGTAGTCAGGTATTTCGAATCTTCCTTCTTTTCCCAAATCCTCTAACTTTATCCGACTAGACGCGCCTTAGTCGGTTGCTTTTGCTGGCTGAACGTCTTCAGCCGGGGGAGCTATTATTCCAGTGGGGGCGCGCCAGCGCACCCACTAGGTGTAGCCCCCGAGATTCGTAGTAGCTGGCGTAGCCATGTACTTTGAATCTTCCTTGTCTTCTCTTGCTCCTGCCCTTGCCCTCACCTAGGCTCCAAATATCAGGCTAAACGCCCTTAGCCGGTCGACAAACTACAAGATTCCAATGGGGGCGCGCGAGCGCACCCAGTGGGTGTAGCCCTCGAGATTCGGGGCGCTTGATGAAGGCAAGGACTTCGAACCTTCTTCTCCTTTCTTCCTAAATTTCGGCTCGAAGTAGTCGTACAAGAATATACATACACATACATTCTCACATGTTAATAGGTTAGTCTGCTAAACTGTAGCCGGAAGGCGGATTTGTTTTTTGAAAACCAGCTTGCGCCTCTTTGGACACTTAGCCGTTTTTCCCGTTTTCTCTGTTGTTTTCGCTGCATCCTTGTCGGGCAGCCGGGTTGCGGTCTGCAGCCGGAATCGAAGGGAGCTGACAGTACATCGCGCACGGTACTAACGGCTTAACAGCCGGATTGTCTTAAGCTCGTTGCGAGGCTGGGACGCCCAATCTGTCGCGTCTCCTCTCCATTTTTCATGTGGGATGCCTCGAGCTTTTGCTCTTGCTAGCCGGACAGCCGGGTTGCGGTCTGTAGCTGAGACGAAGAGTGGGCCTCTGACATCATCGCACACTACTTAGTCGGTTTGTTGACTTAACAGGTCGGGCCAGTCGACAAGCCCCGGGGTAGGGGTTGCCGGAGCCGGAAAATCATAATCGGAAAATAGGTACAAACACATTTCTAGCAAGGAGCCCCCGAGCATCTCACAGGGGTCCGCATTTTTATTCATAGGGTTTGCGGGATACATACACTGTCTGGTGACTAGGTGTAAAACGGGCGCAGCAGGGCCGCGTTCCAAGGACGCTCGGTCTCCTCGTCTGATTTGTCCATCTTATTCTTGTGCGGCTGCTGCGCGTCAATGAGGTAGTAGGAGTCGTTGGGGCAGCGCCCGGCTGATGATGAAGGGGCCCTCCCAAGGTGGCGATAGCTTGTGCATGCCCTTCGTGTCCTACACCAGCCGGAGGACCAGGTCGCCCTCGTGAAACGCGACTGGGTGGATCCGGCCTGAATGGTAGTGGCATAGTCGTTGCTGGTACAGGGCCGACCTGGACAATGCCAACTCGCGGGCCTCCTCCAGGAGGTCCACACCGTCCTCCCGCGCCTCTTGGTTGGCCTTTTCGTCGTAAAGGAGCTTGCGCGGGGAGTCGAACTCGATATCTGCGGAGAGGACGGCTTCCGATCCGTAGACCAGGAAGAACAGAGTGTAGCCAGTTGATCTATTCGGCGTGGTGCGGAGGCTCCATAGTACAGCCGGAAGCTCCTCGATCCAGCATCCGGGTGACCGTTCCAACGGCTCGATGAGGCGCGGCTTGATGCCAGCTAGCACTAAGTTGTTTGCCCGTTCGACATGCCCATTGGACTGCGGGTGCACGACGGAGGCCAGGTCCAGCCGAATGCCCTTGTTGCTGCAGAATCAGGCGAAGGCCCCCTTGGCAAAGTTTGTGCCATTGTCGGTGATGATGCTGTTGGGGTAGCCGAACTGGTTGATGATGTCAGTGAAGAAGGTAACGACTGTCGCCCCGTCCAGCTTCCAGATGGGCTTGGCCTCGATCCACTTTGTAAATTTGTCCACCGCCACCAGCAGATGGGTCATGCCCGCGTGCGCCCGCTTGAAGGGACCGACCATGTCGAGGCCCCAAACCGCGAAGGGCCAGGTAATCGGTATGGTCTTGAGCACTAAAGTTGGCATGTGCCTGAGCTGCCCGAAACGCTAGCACCCATTGCACGCGCGGACCAGCTGTTCAGCGTCCTCGAGGGCGGTGGGCCAATAGAAGCCATGGCGAAACGCCTTGGCGACTATCGCCCTTGACAAAGCGTGGTGCCCGCACTCGCCCTGGTGGATGTCCTTGAGTAGCCGGTAGCCTGTGTCCACATCAACACACCTTTGGAAGATGTCGGATACACTGCGCTTGTACAGTTCGCTGTTGATGATGGTGTACGTGTGCGCACGGCGACGGATTTGCCTGGCTTCCACCTTGTCATCTGGAAGTTCCCCGTTGGCGATGTAGTTCATGAAGGGCTGCGCCCAGGATGGCACTTCCCGAATGGCGAGGATGCTCCCGCTCTCCGGTTGATGGTCGTCAGGGGGCCATCCGGATGGGGCACCCGGGACGGTAGCCCCCGAGCCGGTTGACGAGTTGGCAGCCCCCGGGTCTTGCAAACCGGAGGGCACTGCTCTGCCGGAGTTGGTGCGAGTCTTCTTCTTTGGAGGCTTTGCCGGCTCTGCTTCTGCCGCCCCGTCCGCCGGAGCGCTCCTCGCCCATATGATGGAATCTGACTCGGGTGATGGGTTGATGGAGGGATTGCGCAGGTGCTCCAAGGAGACCCCGGGTGGGATCACCTGCCTGGTGGATCCGATTTGGGCGAGCAAATCAGCTGCCTCGTTGTTGACGCGGGGGATGTGATGGAATTCACATCCGTCGAAGGAGGCGCTGAGCTTCTAGATGTGGAACCGGTAGAGGGCCATGTTTGCATCTCGAGCGTCCCATTCTCCGGATACTTGCTGCACCACCAGATCCGAATCGCCGAAGCAGAGGATCCGGTTGACACTGATCACCCTGGCTAGCCGGAGTCCATGCACCAGTGCCTCGTATTCGGCTACGTTGTTGGAGGCCTTGAAGTGGATCTGTAGTACGTACTCCAGTCGGGATCCCTTGGGCGAGGTGAGCACAATGCCAGCTCCCAAGCCCCCGAGCATCTTCGACCCGTCGAAGTGCATCTTCCAGTGGTCCGAATCTGGAACTGGTGGGAGATACTGGGTCTCGGCCCAGTCGACGAGGAAGTCCGCTAGCGCCTGCGACTTGATCGTGAGCCGGGGCTCGTACTAGATGGAGTAGGCTGCGACCTCAATGGCCCACTTGGCGACTCGACCGGTGGCGTCCTTGTTGCCGATGATTTCCGAAAGGGGTGCGGTGCACACGACCTTAATCGGATGCTCCTGGAAGTAGTGCTTGAGCTTCTTGCATGCCAGGTACACGCCGTAGCACATCTTCTGGTAGTGGGGGTAGTTCTGCTTGGAGAGGGAGAGGACCTCGCTGAGGTAGTAGACGGGCCTCTGAACCGGCTGAGCCTTGCCTTCCTCGGGGCGCTCCACCACCAGGACAACGCTGACGACCCGGCTGATGGCTGCTATATAGAGCAGAATCGGCTCCTTGCTAGTCGGCGTGGCAAGAACCAGCGATGTGGACAGCATGCGCTTGAGGTCATGAAATGCGGCATCGACTTGCGAAGTCCATGAGAACTTGTCCGTCTTCTTCATCAGCTGGTACAACGGGAGTGCCTTCTCCCCTAGCCGGCTGACAAAACGGCTGAGGGAGGCCAGGCATCCGGTGAATTTCTGGACTCCAAGCAGGCTCCTGGGCGGCTACATCCTCTCGATGGCCGCGATCTTCTCCGGATTTGCCTCGATGCCTCGTTGTGATACGAGGAAACCGAGTAGCTGACTGGATGGCACTCCGAAGAAGCACTTCTCCAGGTTCAGCTTCATCTGGTACTGGCGGAGGTTGCCAAATGTCTCTCCTAGATCTTCGAGGAGGGTGCGCTTCTCCTTGGTCTTGATGACCACATCGTCCACATAGGCGTGCATGTTTCGGCCTATCTACGAGTGCAAGCACTTCTGCATGCAGTGCTGATAGGTAGCGCCTGCATTCTTCAGACTGAAAGGCATGGTCACATAGCAGAAAGCCCCGTAGAGGGTGATAAATGATGTCTTAATCTGATCAGCCGGGTTTAACCGGATCTGATGGTAACCGGAATAGCAGTCTAAAAAAGACAACAAATTACAGCCGGCCGTGGAATCGATGACTTGATCGATACGAGACAAGGCGAAGGGGTCTTTCGGGCACGCCTTGTTCAGGCTGGTGTAGTCGATACAGTTGTGCTTGTCGTCCAGCTCCGTCTCGAAGATGTGGTAGGCGGGGTGCAGCTGGGGATAGTCGTTGTTGTTGTTGCCGCCGTTGCCGCCGTTACCATCATTACCAGCTCCCCTAGCCGGTGGTGGTGGTCCACCAGGAGGGGCGGGGGGAGACGTGGCTAGCCACCCTGGTATTTTAGCTGGCGAGTCCAGCTGCAATTCCGGGTGGTATGCGTAGCCGGTTTGAAGGGACCGTTGTGCCACTTGCACGGGCCGTCAAACATTTGGTCGAAGGTGAGCCATGGCTTCTGCCTTCTTGCATCATTAGTCGGTGCATCGGGCGCCCCTTCCACGACATTGACCTGTCGCGCGTGGTAGCGGGGCTTCTGTTTCCCGGCTTGGTGGTCCCCATGGAACTGGTTGTCGTTGTCGTGGCGCCTGGAGGATTCGGCTTCTCCAGCCGGATTGCTCGGACGGTCGCGAGTCGGCTCCGTAGGAGTCGGACGCCCGTCAGCATTTACTCGGAGGGGTTTCTTCATAGCGGCATCCGCCATGGCATACTGGTTCGCAACCGTCATGAGCTCCGCCATGGTTTTCGGCTCGTCACACAGTAGCCGGTGGCGAAGCATGGTGCCTTCTCGGCAACCCTCGATGAAGAAGCTGATGGCATGGCTCTCCAGGATGCCCTCGCAAGTGTTGCGCAGCTCCATTCACTTGGCGAGGTACTTGCGGTCGGTCTCGGGTCACCCTGGACGCACAAGGCCAGGTCGCGTGGGCGTCCCGGACGCTTGTATGTGCCATTGAAGTTGCGGACGAACACCTTCTCGAAGTCCGGCCAGGCGTTGATGCTGTTGGGTGCAAGGCTGTTGAACCATGTCCTTGCTGACCCGGTTAGCATAAGAGGGACGTAGCGCACGGTTGTGCGCTTGTTCCCATGGGCGATGCCGACTGCCGTAGCATAGTCGGTCAGCCAGTCTTCCGGCTTCATACTGCTGTCGTACTTGGGGGTGTCTCTGGGCAGGGAGAACTTATCCGGAAACGGCTCATTCTGGATGCGGGGTCCGAAACAAACCGGTCTGGTAGAGTCTTCTTCTTCCGTGACGCGCGCTTGAGCAAGGAGCTCGATGCGGTCGCGGGCATCCAGACGATCCGGGTTGGACGCTCCCACCCGGCCCGAGAGACGGGAACCGGCGGGTCTTGGTGCTCCGGTTGGCGGAGGGGGAGGCGGTGGGTGGCTGTTCACCGTTTGCTCCTAGCGCGGCTGGCCCCTGTTGCCAGAGCTACGACGCCTGCTGCGGGCCTTAGCCGGATGAGGGGAGGATGCCTGTTGGGTGTCGCGGGGCGCGCCCTTGTTGTTGACAGGCAGCTTGCTCCCCTAGAGTAGCTGGGGTCCTCCTGCATCTGCCGGTTGGCATCTGCCTGCTCATCCGCGATACGGAGGAGCTCCTGTACACGAGCATGCTGGCGGGCTCACTCCTCGCCCTCCAGATTGGGCAGTTCTTCTGCCGCGGCTCGCACCGTGCGCAGGTTCTTGATGGGCATGCTATAGGTGGGCCGGATGAGGGCGGGCGCGGGATCCGGCTCCCCATCCTTTTCCATCCTTCCGCCCAGCTCGCCGCCCCGGCTCCGCACCTGGCCGCGCTAGCTCGGCTTCGTTGTAGCTGAAGTGAAGCCATGCGCATGGTCGTACTCGCGCTGGGTGATCTCGAGTTGCCTGCGGGTTGCCGCCAGCTCCATGGCCTCTTGGAGGAGGATCTGTCTCTCCATGGCGAAGTTGGCTTCCGCTTCCTCTGGGTTATCACCGAGGTTAACCGGCATCAGGAGCCGATCAATGGCATCCTCCACCGGATTCCGAGGCTGCGGAGGCGTGGAAGTTCCGCCTTCATCCGCGCCTTGCTCCCGCGGCTAGCGGGGGTGAGAACTGGAACCGGCCATCATGACCTCCACGCCGCAGGAAGCGACGGAGGTGCTGCTGCCCGGATGCGGTAACTCTGCGACGGAGATGATCTCCCTGGGGAAACGCTCCGGAACAGTGGCGATGTAGACGGTGAGGTCGCCGAAGAGCAGGATGGAGCCGTTCGCTGGGAAGGAGGTTCCAGCGAAGCAGGAGGCATTGTCGATGACGCAGTCAAACTTGACGAGCGTGCTAGGCCGGAGGCCACGCGCTCACCGGCTGAAGTGCGGGGTCCCGTGCGGAGCGTGACTCCGGTCGAAACCATGCCCCACGGTGGGCGCCAACTGTCGTTGTATTGGGAACGGTAGTACCTAAGAAGGTTAGATAGAGGTGTGGGGAGTAGGAGGGAAGCTATCGACGGCGTCCGCAGGCGGGATTGGATACAAGCGAGTGTAGCTGGACGTAGGAAGTACCCAGGTTCGGAGCCCTCGTGATGAGGTAAAACCCCTACTCCTGCCGATCTGACTATGAGGGATACACGAACTACAAGTGCTCCTAGAGCTGTATTCTCTAGCTGTTGTCTTAAATGCAATGAGACCAACCCTTTCTACTGAAGGCCTTGCCTCTCCTTATATAGGCAGAGAGGCAACGGTCTCACTGGCCAGTCCGACTAGCGGGCCCCACAGGCGGGTCCCAGCCGGCTGGTCATCTAAAGTATCCGGTACGACATGTCTCATCGGAGTATGAGCGGTATGGCTGTCGTAGGCACAGTGGATGCCGTGCAAGCCTGTCGTCAACATCAGGCCATTGTTCCTACACCATCCCCGCAAAGTCTTCGGTATGGTCGAGTAGTTTCCAGTCTTGTCGTCGTACAGGGCGTACCGCGCACTAATCCACACGTCGTCCTGTCTCCTTGATTGGTTCCGGCTATGTTGCCGTAGCCGGCTGCTTCTCTTCGATCCGGCTACCATGCGGTAGCCGGCCCAACCTGCCTTGTCCGACTACACTTGGTCAGCCGGACGCTATCCGACTACCCTGTTTCTTGTCCGGTTGGGGTATCTGGGGGTCATCCCCTCGACAATCGCGGATCAAGCCTAAGCGTCCCTACACTTAAGCGTGACACCCTTACGGTTTGGGAATGTTCAGACATGATCGAGACATCTCTCTGATCAATGGCCAACAACGGTGTCTAGAAACTCATGATGGTCCCTTCACATTCCATGAATTGATTGATTGCTTGAACCTTTAGAAGTTGAGTACCACTCC